>CM065812.1:24654833-25868500 GCA_033398695.1 Orobanche coerulescens
TCATCCAGATCGGATGGATAATCGGAATGCACTATCCAGACATTCGAGGACATGTTGCGTGCTTGTGCCCTCGATTGGAGTAGCGACTGGGAGGAGCATTTGCCATTGATCGAATTCACGTACAACAATAGTTGGCACGCGTCGATTCGGATGGCACCGTATGAGGCACTTTATGGGCGACGATGTCGATCGCCGATTTGTTGGAATGAGGCGTCCGATTTAGTCGGGACCGAGCCGGATGTCGTTTTAGAGACGAGGCGGAAGATAGAATTAATTCGAGAACGGATGTTGACGGCCCAGAGTCGACAAAAGTCATATGCCGATGTCCGTCGTAGACCTTTAGAATTTGAGGTGGGAGACCATGTTTTGCTGAAGGTGTCGCCAACGAGAGGAGTTTTCCGTTTCGGGAAGAAAGGGAAGTTGAATCGAGATTTATTGGACCCTTCGAGATTCTCGAGCGAGTCGGTGGGTTAGCATACCGTTTGGCGTTACCTCGGCCTTGAGTCATGTTCATAGCGTTTTCATGTTTCCCGGTGAGGAAATATGTTCCGATCCTAGTCACGTCATCGATTATGGCGAGATTGATATTGTCAAGATATTACTTTCGAGCGTCCTTTGAAGATTTTGGAGCATCGTGAGAAACGATCGAGGCATAAGACCATCCCTTTGGTCAAAGTGCGGTGGTCGAGACACGGTGTCGAGGAGGCAACTTGGGAACCGAAGATAGCATGCGTGCTAGGTACCCCGAGTTGTTTGTTTCTTAAGTTTCGGGACGAAACTTATTTTTAGAGGGTAGAATGTAATATCCGGTATTTTTCTTTCCCTTGTATTTTCATTTTTGGTATATTTCTCGGTCATAGTGACCCTCATGTATCTTTCAAGATGTCCTTCCTGTCAACTGTTGAATTGTATTCTCATTATTGTTCATTGTTTCAACTTTCCTCATATGAGTTCGACTTTGTTAGATCACCATTAATTTTGGTGACTCCAAAATTTATAAATCTTTGCAATATTATAGAACATCGAGTTAGCTTTCCAATGGTTCTAACGGTGAGTCAATCGGAGTCCGGACGAGAGAGTTATGGTCGTTTCAGTTCTTGGCCAAACGCTGTGGAAATGGAGCTTTTTCCTCAAATTTCTTCACATTCGAACATCCAGGAGCCATTCGGCCGATAGGGGGGGTCGATAGGCTCCCGCGGCATTCTGTATGGGTATCGGTTGGGCCTATCGGCCGATAGGCTGGCCGATAGGTAAATTTCTTCACATTCGAACTTCCAGGAGCCTTTCGGCCGATAGGGGGGGTCGATAGGCTCCACTGCCGGCATTCTGTATGGGTATCGGTTGGGCCTATCGGCCGATAGGCTGGCCGATAGGTTCTGCTGTGTTTCACTATATTACACGGGATCTGGGGAAGATTTTTCATTTTTCCTCTCCTCTCTTTTCTTCCTCTCGTCCTGGGCGATTCAGGAGCAACTTTTGGGCGATTTTAACATTTTCGGACTTGAAGAAATCATCCACTTCGAGTTTTGTTGTAGATTATCGATTTCTTCTTGAATCATTCATCCTAATCCAAGGTAATCTTCTAAGAACCCATTTTTGGGAGATTTGGGGGTTTTGGGTTTTTCTTCCGATTAGTTCCGTTTTGTTGGTGGATTCTTGATGAACACGATTAATATTGTTAGTATCTTTAGTTTCCTACGGATTCATGGATATTTTGTGGATTTTTACGGAATCGAGAGGGTTTGGTTGTGGTCCGCCCTCGTTGTTATTTTTGGTATGAATATACATGAATCGTAGGCGGGTTTTCGGGTGTATTCCATTTCCGTATTCAACTAGAGTTGGTTGTAATTATGTTCTTCGAATCGTTAGGTTTGGTTCCGTTGATTCCTAGTGTTCGTCGGTGATTATCCTTTCCGTTCGTTGCGTCATCAAAATATTCAAGGCAAGTATTTTTGGAAACCTTTATGCTTAACGTGAAATGGTAATGTATATTGTGTGTGCTTTACTCACCTCGGGAGGGTCCGACGGGGCCTCGAGGGAATCTATGGCTTCGTCCTGGATTCATGAGTTTGATTCGCTAGCCAGCTCGGGAGGGTCCTTAGAGGCCTCGAGTGGGATTCGTGGCTTCGTCCCGGTCCTAGGTGACGTGTGGTGCTTGGTTTGTTTTATGAATATGGCCAGCTCGGGAGGGTCCTTAGAGGCCTCGAGTGGGATTTGTGGCTTCGTCCCGGTCCTAGGCAAATGTGATTGACTGTTTATTTCCTAAAAGACATGTCTTATTTTGGTTTTCGAAATGATATTGGTGCAGGTACTATGGAATGTGTAAGCGATTGGTTTGCCTTGAATACTTGTACTAGCGTAATTGCTAACCCCTCTGGGGACCCGTTTTGGGGAAATTCTTGTTATGGATTTCAGTTATGATTATCCGGACGAGCGGGCACAGACGATGCGAGGATGTTGGCCTGGGTCGTTGACATGTGCATTTGGGTCTTTCTATTTTCTTTCGTCCATTTCGATTTGGTTGTTTTCTATATTTATAAACCGATAGACAGTACTCATGAGTACTTAGGCTTTTCGTTTCAAACTCCGTGTTGTACTACTTTTAAATTGTCACGTTGTTGGTTGATGCTTATTTTGCCGGTTGTTCGGGCGTATATTTATATGTCATATTATTTAATTATGTATTCTCGCTAACCAAGATGGTTAGTCGAGCGGAGTTTTCCTATTGTAGCCTGGTAGGTCCCATGTAGGGGTCTACGGCGCTGTAACATATTTCCGAATATCTCGGGGTGTTACAGCGGCGGCGGTGTGCGGCAAGCCCAGGCGGCTTGGTGGCGTGGCGGTCTTGGCGGCGGCGCGGCTTCTGGCGGCTCTGGCGGCGCGGTGGCGGTGGCAGGCGGCGGTGGCGGCGGCGGTGGCGGCAAGCTAGACGATCGCGGCGCGTGGCGGTGGCGGCGGCGGCGGCGGGCGGCTGGCGGCGGCGATGGCCGATTTTTTTCGCTCGAGGTACGTGCTTGATAACGTGTTTGAGGAGAAAGTAAAAGGACAAATCAATTGTATTGATAACAATGAATAGAGGGGCCTTTATATAGGCATTACAATGAGAGTCCTTCCATACATAGGATTCCTAGTTAAGGTAAGACATCTAACAGGATCCTACTACTTATGGAAGAGTCTAGAACCTTCCATAACTCTACCCCCCTACAACCAATATTAGGTAAGACACCAATACGGGAAGGATTTCCCGGAACAAAAATAACTGAATTTTTACTCTTATCATGAAATTTTAATAGATTAAATACATAAAACTGTTGACCATTAATATAAAAAATAAGTGTTAATTTAATTACTTATAAATTTGGTGTATTAATTGCAATTTTATAATTATGAACAATTTTATTAGGACTAAGATTTTCAGAAATCTGGAACCCAATTTTTTATGGAATTCAAAATCCCGTGGATAAGAAATTAAGATCATAACTTAAAAATAAGAGAATGCGAAAAAATTTATTATTAGGTTCTTACTTAATTAATCACTTTTATGTATAAATTGTAAAATTTGGTATATGAATCGCGATATAGGCCTTTTACAACTAAATAAATCATTATTCAAAAATTTCCAAGATAATAAATTGAGATTGTAATTAAAAATAGATAGTAAATTCATATCATAATTACAACTATAAAAATATCGGTGATGTGGATTTCAGAATTTTAAATTATATTCTCTGTTATTTTTTTGTTAAACCAAATTAAAAGTAGTATAGTTAACAATATTACCAAAGATTGATTTAAAAATAATTATTATTTTCTCATCTACAAAGACGGCCGAGTAAATTTTACCTATCTACTTTTATCGACAACCTATTTTGAGGTCTACAATAATAAATCTTATATAGCTACTTTGATCTACAACTTTTTGCTATGTTTCCATTTCATTAGTTTTTGCATATTTGAAACTCTATGTAAAAGCTAGAGTTGGTGTGTGAACTCCATCCTTTATTAGTTACTATGACTAGTGTTGCCACCGGCCGTGAACTGTCGGTTTTGGCCCGAACCGGCCCGGGTATTCTGGAAAAGGGCTGGTTCTCGGGCCCGGAACCGGCGGTTCCGTTCCGGGCCAAAAATCGGCGGAAAACCGGCGGTTCCCGAGCTGAACTGCTGGTTCCATTTTTTTTGTAATTTATAATATTTGTAATATTGTTTATATCTTATTTTTTTCTAAATTAAATGATGAAATTTCTAAATTTTGTAATTTACAAGTGTTGAAACTTTGAAATTACTTAAGTTAATTTAATAAAAATATAATAAGTTATTAAATAATTTAGAAATTTAGAAATTCTTTATGTTGTGTACTTTTTATATAATTTATAGTAACTTGTAATATTTTTTATGATTTCTTTTTTTTAAATTAAATTAATTGTGTTGAAAATTTGAAATATTGAAAACTTGAAATGCAATAAAGTAAAAATTGTTCTAAAACATTTACAATCAAAATAATAGATAAAAATTGATATCTTCATTGATTTCTATGATTCTATCCATGTATAAAAGAAATTTTACAATGATACAATCTTTAAAATTGAATAAGTAAGCTAACTAATACTAACTAATTCACTATATAAAAGAAATGTTACAATTATGATACAATCTTTAAAATTGAATAAGTAAACTAACTAATTACTAACTAAACTAATAAAAGAAATGTTACAATGTTACAATGATACAATCTTTTTTTATATGCTATTTTACTTAAATCTTGGTTATGACTACATGCATTTAAAGCAATAGCAATATACATACAACGTTCTAAAACTTTAACACTAGTGCAATAATAAACACCGGATAAATCTCTAGTTGCACTATCAAAAACTTTTAAAGGTTCAAATAATTTAGCACATTTTTGCCAATTAGAGGGCAATAAAAGCAAGTTAGCCTCGGGAGTGGCTCTAAAAAATCACATAAATGATCAACATAATTCAAGGTAGAAGCAAGCATGGCATATATTGAATTCCAACGTGTAGAAACATCTTTGACAAAATTCGTATATTTAATCTTTTTAGTACGACAATATCTTTGCCATTTTTTTCCAATTGACGCTTTTCGATGCAACATATTAACGGCATTTCTAATGGGTTCAACACTTCCGTTAATAAGAGCATAAGCATCTTGTACACAATGGTTTAAAATATGACAAATACATCGAGCATGAAAATACTTACCATTAAAAGAGGGTGAGCATGCGGCAACTAACTCGGGAATGGAGGCGGTGTTAGCGGATGCATTATCGAATCCAACCGAAAATATCTTATTTAAAAATCTATACTCATTTAGAAAAGAAATAATCAATTGAGCAATATTAGTAGCATTATGTATTTCATTAAAATCTCTAAATGCAATTAAACGTTTTTGAATTAACGAACTCTCATCAATCCAAATGACAAGTAATACCATATAAGAATTTTTTTGATAAGAATCACTCCATATGTCGGAACATATAGAAACATTTTGATTTAAACGTATAAAATATTTCATTAAATCACGTTTTCTTTCTTCGGCTTGTCGTCTTATACTCTTGCACATAGTAGTTCTACCAATTTTTTTTTGCGGCGGGGTTATAAGCATTTTGCATAGCATGTTCAAAAGTCATTTTATCGGCAAACATAAAAGGCAAATGCTCCATAGAAATAAAACGAGCCATTACTTCTTGAGCATTTAAATGATCATATTTCCATAAAAAATTACCTCGTTCATTATCTTGTTGATTACCTTTGAAGGCTTGGAGATTTAGTTGAGTTTGAGTTGTAGGAATTCTCGCCTCGGATTTATGTAAATTGTTCATGTGCCTTTGGAGGGTGCCATAACCTCCTCCCGCCGTCCATTTGTAAACGGCGGGACAATAGTTACAATACGCCATAAACTTATCGGGAGCACCGGGAGCATCATTTGGATCTTTTTCTCTACGAACCTTATTAAAATGTTTAACGAAAATATTAGAACTAAGTGGTTTAGTCTTACCCTTACCTCTAGTGGTGGGGAGGTCCGTCTCCACATCATGTCTTGCTTGATCGACTTCCTCCTCCAACTCTTGGCTATGCATTTGTCGACCATACATTTCATCCTCCTCTTCTTGAAGTTGTCGAGCATATTGTAATATCCGCAATTTTCGATTTTCGGTAAATTTCTTTTTTTGGTCGGAGTCTGTTTTGACGACTCTCTCATGACCGTTTCGTCATTCGGAGAATATTTAATTCTGCACTTTTTGTCATCCGAGTTCGTTTGGTCCGCTTTGTTGAGTTCCGTGCTTTTTAGCGACTTTCCGCGCTTGAGTTCGGTTCTTGCGAATCTCGTTCGAAACTGTCGTTTGGGGTTTTTCGTAAGTTCATTTAACGTTGTTATACGTGTTGTGAGCTTCGGTTTGATTATTCGTTGTCGTATGGTGATTTTCGGGCATTTGGGCCATTTTCGTAATTTCCCAAAATTTGGGGTAATTACCTTCCGTTGTCGAATTTCGAGCCTTCGGGTGGTCGGAATCGTGTGTTCTACTAGCTCTTAGATTCGTCTTTGTGAGTACTTCGTAACCGTATCTTCGGTTCGTATTCCGGTTCGGGTTTCGGTGTCGTTTTGTTGAATTCCGGATTACTAAACGACTTTTCTAAGTATGAGTTCGACTTTGTTAGATCACCATTAATTTTTGGTAACTCCAAAAATTCTGAATCTTTACAATATTATAGAGCATCGAATTAGCTTTCCGATGGTTCAAACGGTGAGTCAATCGGAGTCCGGACGAGAGAGTTATGGTCGTTTTAGTGGAAGGCTGCCGGTGTCGGGCACCGTCCCAGAGCCTTTCGGCCGATAGGGTGGGCGAAAGACTCAACTGCCGGCATTTCTGTGTGGGTATCGGCCGATCATGTCCGGAAGCCTTTCGGCCGATAGGGTGGGCGAAAGACTCTCATCACCGTGAACTGACTATAAAAGGCCCAGCGGCGTTTTCTTGACATTTTCTCACTTCTCTTCTTCCATTCCGCTGGAGGGGTAATCATGTAGAGATGTTGTTGGACAATAAATCCATGAAGTTTGGAGGTTCATATCATCAATCATCCGTCCTATAACATCCTCCAATCTACTGAATCGTGTCGATTTCCTAGAAATCTAGTTTTGGGGAATTTGGGTATTTTTGTTGTTTTTCGTCCGATTAATCCGATTTAACTTAGGATTATGATGGATTGATGATTATTTAGATGTTTTATATCTTTTACCTTGTTATCCCATGGTTGGATCGTATCGATTCGTTGTTTGAGTCGAGTTCTTGACCGACGCCTTGAAGGTGTCCTAAAATGTCTTAGAGGGTTTTCGGGCGTTCTACGATTATCCTTCCTCGTATGATCGATGATTTATTGATTATATTGTTGTTAGGGTCGAGTTCTTGTGAAGAAACCGTGTTGAACCCTTTCGTTGGTCGTCGTCTTCCGTTTGATAGCTTTGGGCGTTTGAAGCTTTCCGCTGATCCGTGTTCGTCGGGATACTTGCGTGCGATTTTGAGGCAAGTACCTTGCCCATACTTTTCTCGCTTTATGTATATGATGATCGGTGGTCGCCTTGATGTGTTTGTTTGGTTATTTGAAATGACGTTTCAAAAGAATTTCGTTTGGCCTCGTTAAAGGCTTTCTTTCAAAACGCGTGTGTTTTGTGAACGGTGTTTTGAGAATCGATTATGAATTGATTATTTTGAACGTCAAGGATTTTATGATGATACTCATATTGTTTAAGTTATGGAATCGTGTATTTCCTTATTTAATCTTGTTATCGTAATTTTGAAGAGTTTGATAATGGTGTCGAGTTAATGGCCATCTCTAGTAAGTATTCGTAATGAACTTACATTCTTAGCATATTAGTGTTGCATGAGTAACGTGTGTGTGTGTATGCTCACTACGGGTTAGATCCGACGGGGTCTCGGTAGGGGTCCACGGAGGTGTGGATCGACGAGCTTTGCTTTTAACCACTACGGGTTAGATCCGACGGGGTCTCGGTAGGGGTCCACGGAGGTGTGGATCGACGGTTAATTGTGGTGCATTTTTGCAAATGTGATTTGATATTGGCATTTCCGGAAATGAGTGCTTTCGAACGGTTTTCATGATTGCATGCATTGACTAAGTGTGTAAGAGGTAAGTGTTCGTTTGGCTTACTTGGCTAGGATGGCACTGGAGTATTTTGTTGTTTGTTTTAAATCTTTTATTTGTGGATTTTGACGTTGGGATACGAACCTCCTGGTCGTTCTTGTGTACTGTGAGTTGATGAGATTTGGGGCTAAAATCCCAATGGTTTTGTAAAAGTCGTTTTACGGATTTGGGGCTAAAATCCCAACGGTTGGTTAATGTCATTTTTCAGAAAGTAAACCTTTGGGGCGGTGACCCCTTTTGTCTTTTGGTTTTCGAAAAGTAGGATTTGATAATCCTAAATTGTTTTCTATTAAAACTCTCGATGGCATTCTAAACTGTTTTATAAATTACTTCCATTGATTTATGATATTTCGTTTTTGAAATGTTTTCTCAAACCCTTGCCTCGGGAAGTACTTTTCGTTTCGTTTGGATCTTTGAGGATCCTCGGTTATTGTTATTCGTGGAATGTGAATTGTATGGCTCGTATTTGCACTTTGTATTTGCACTAGCAAAACAGTGGAGTTTTGCTAACCCCAGTATTCGGGGTGGATGTCTGTTTTGCATTCGTGTTTTGGAGCATAACACGAGTCGGCATGAAGGATGATGAAAGATGATCGATACTAATCACATGAGGAACCGTACATCGTGTGTTGGTTCGATTGTACTTTATTTTCATTTCTTTGTATTGTTCCCGTTGTACGGGTGTAGTTGTATTTTGTCCCATGCGTGGGCATGAGTTGTATTTGAGTTGTATGTATTTGTGGAAAGACCAAATCGGTCTACTGAGTCATTGTAGCCTCGAAGGCATTGTCGAGAATGTTAAATGTCGTTACCAGCCTGGTAGATCCGTGAGGAAAGGTTCTACGGCGTGTAATATCCCTGAGCGGATTGGGGGTGTTACATAAATGGTATCAGAGCTTAGGTTGAGGAAAACCTAGGCTGTCGGGTAAAGTCGTGTTGTTTGAGTCTTGTTTCGTCGGATTTTATCGATCGAGTCGTGTCGCGACGCGTCGTTTGAGTTTGTTGGTCGTGATTAGTATCGTGGGGCGATCATCATCTTCGTGCGACCTGTGGAAGTAAGTCTCCCTTCTTTGTGTTGTGCCTCGTGTGACACGAGCTATTTTTATGATTATTTGTTAAGTGGTGGAATTTTATGTGAATTTTGATTTCACGATATGTATTTAGTCGACTCTCGTATTTGATTTATACGAGGAGTGTCTTCGTTTGTGATGTCTTTTATTGTCGCTTTTCTCCGTTGTTGATGATTTTCGAATCGATTTGCACGCTTTACAAGTCTCTTGTGGAAGCTTTGTGCTTATACGCGTTCGACTTGTTCACTAGCCATCTGGAGAGTATTTTATCGGTGGTTTTGTTCTCAATGTGGTATTTTATCGTTTATTTCCGTTTAAAGACATATACCGTCTTGATTTTAAACTTTTGATGCGTGTGCTAGGAGTTGTTTTAGTGAACGTCGGTATGTGTGAGTTTTGGCCATTCTGGCCTATTGGATTTTTGAAAACCTTGAGTATCATAAAAAAAAACAAAAAATTTCGAGACATACTTTTATCCAATGTCTCGATAACGATGTTTCAAGTTTGTACTTTTGAAAGGCGATACTCAAGATCAACCAAGATTCTTCTAAATTATTTTCAAAATGAGGTTTTCGTTTTAAAACCTATCCATTCCCGTTTGAGGGCCGGGTATGTATGTGTGATGTTCGCGTTGTCATTTTGATACTTTCTCCCGAGTATGACCGAATTGACGGTGTGAGCGTTGAGTCGCTTTCCACACATTTGTTGTGTTAGCCCCCTGTGAGAGGCGGGATGTTGGTGTTGAATATTATCGCCTCGTAGTGATTCCTGCGTTGTCGCGCATGTGCGAACTGTTAGAGCTTGGTTTGGTATGACCGTGTGCATCGGTGATGGTTCCGTTATGTGTCGGTTGTTTAAAGTCTTGTTACCTTGCTTCCGTTTTTGTGAATTTCGTGGACGAGGCCTGAGGTAATGCCCGTACTATTTTGACTTCGTGTTTTCTCTTCCCTGTGCTATCGATTCGCTCATGTTCGTTGGTACTTTATGAACTTGTTCGGTATTTCAGTTTCATCGTCCGAACGAGCTGTGATCTTGTTGTGGGCCGATCTGGTTATCGGTGTGACTTTTTTCGAGTTCGGTTCGATTCTTGTGAACTTTGTTCGGGAGTAACATCATTTGGTTCTACTAGTCCTTTTATTCGAAGGGATCGGATTTGGAACTCTTATGTTTTCGACTCTGTCGACTCATTTATGTTTGTTGACATTTCTGAGATTGTCCGCCCCTTGTTTTTGTTTATCGAACGAGTGTGGTATCGTTTCGGAATAACTCGAAATTCGTTGTGACTTTTCAATTGCTATTCCCTTTCCTGTGGATCTTATGTGAATGCACATCCTGTTGTTTTCACCGGATCATATATTGTCTCGAGTCGAGATGTGAACCTTGGAGTTGTTGTTTGAATTTTATTATCCTTCGTGTTTCGGACATGATTGTTCGATTTTTGTTGTCTCGATCGTTTGTTTGTTCGGTTTTTGTTCTCGTTTCGTGATTATTGAGCATTCAGACTCCTTCGTAATTCCCTTCAGTTCGGGAAATTAGTTTCGTTCTCGATCTTTCAACCTTAGGCGGTGGGATCCGTGTTTGTTCACGGTTGACTCGCGTTTTGATTGATGTACCGTTGGGTTGGTCAATCATATTGATTTTCGTTCGTTGTGTTTTGTGATTTTCGGATAATTGACTTGGCTATATCATCCGCTTGATGACGTTGTCACTTGTTGGTTTTTATTATATCCCTAACGGCGACGTTGTGTTGGTCGCCGTGGAGCGTGTTTTCACGCCGTATACTCCTTTGCGTTGTTTGTGACATTTCGCCGTTGGGCGTTAGTTACGCATTCTTGTGTATCTCGTTGAGTTTTCTGGCGGAACATTTCTTCTCCCTACTTGTTTTAAGTTTGGACGAAACTTCTTTTAAGGAGGGTAGAATGTAATATCCGCAATTTTCGATTTTCGTAAATTTCTTTTTGGTCGGAGTCTGTTTTGGACGACTCTCTCATGACCGTTTCGTCATTCGGAGAATATTTAATTCTGCACTTTTTGTCATCCGAGTTCGTTTGGTCTTTGCTTTGTTGAGTTCCGTGCTTTTTAGCGACTTTCCGCGCTTGAGTTCGGTTCTTGCGAATCTCGTTCAAAGCGTCGTTTGGGGTTTTTCGTAAGTTCATTTAACGTTGTTATACGTGTTGTGAGCTTCGGTTTGATTATTCGTTGTCGTATGGTGATTTTCGGGCATTTGGGCCATTTTCGTAATTTCCCAAAATTTGGGGTAATTACCTTCCGTTGTCGAATTTCGAGCCTTCGGGTGGTCGGAATCGTGTGTTCTACTAGCTCTTAGATTCGTCTTTGTGAGTACTTCGTAACCGTATCTTCGGTTCGTATTCCGGTTCGGGTTTCGGTGTCGTTTTGTTGAATTCAGGATTACTAAACGACTTTTCTAAGTATGAGTTCGACTTTGTTAGATCACCATTAATTTTTGGTAACTCCAAAAATTCTGAATCTTTACAATATTATAGAGCATCGAATTAGCTTTCCGATGGTTCAAACGGTGAGTCAATCGAGTCGGACGAGAGAGTTATGGTCGTTTTAGTGGAAGACTGCCATTTGTCGGGCACCGTCCAGAGCCTTTCGGCCGATAGGGTGGGCGAAAGACTCAACCGCCGGCATTTCGTATGGGTATCGGCCGATCATGTCCGGAAGCCTTTCGGCCGATAGGGTGGGCGAAAGACTCTCTATCGTGACGGCTATAAAAGGCACAGCGGCGTTTTCTTGACATTTTCTCACTTCTCTTCTTCCATTCCGAGTGGAGTGGGGTAATCATGTAGAGATGTTGTTGGACAATAAATCCATGAAGTTTGGAGGTTCATATCATCAATCATCCGTCCTATAACATCCTCCAATCTACTGACCATCGCGATTTCCTAGAAATCTAGTTTTGGGGAATTTGGGTATTTTTGTTGTTTTCAATCGATTAATCCGATTTAACTTAGGATTATGATGGATTGATGATTATTTAGATGTTTTATATCTTTTACCTTGTTATCCCATGGTTGGATCGTATCGATTCGTTGTTTGAGTCGAGTTCTTGACCGACGCCTTGAAGGTGTCCGTAAAATGTCTTAGAGGGGTTTTGGGCGTTCTACGATTATCCTTCCTCGTATGATCGATGATTTATTGATTATATTGTTGTTAGGGTCGAGTTCTTGTGAAGAAACCGTGTTGAACCCTTTCGTTGGTCGCCGTCTTCCGCTTCGATAGCTTTGGGCGTTTGAAGCTTTCCCGCTGATCCGTGTTCGTCGGGATACTTGCGTGCGATTTTGAGGCAAGTACCTTGCCCATACTTTTCTCGCTTTATGTATATGATGATCGGTGTTCGACTTGATGTGTTTGTTTGGTTATTTGAAATGACGTTTCAAAAGAATTTCGGTTTGGCCTCGTTAAAGGCTTTCTTTCAAAACGCGTGTGTTTTGTGAACGGTGTTTTGAGAATCGATTATGAATTGATTATTTTGAACGTCGAAGGATTTTATGATGATACTCATATTGTTTAAGTTATGGAATCGTGTATTTCCTTATTTAATCTTGTTATCGTAATTTTGAAGAGTTTGATAATGGTGTCGAGTTAATGGCCATCTCTAGTAAGTATTCGTAATGAACTTACATTCTTAGCATATTAGTGTTGCATGAGTAACGTGTGTGTGTGTATGCTCACTACGGGTTAGATCCGACGGGGTCTCGGTAGGGGTCCACGGAGGTGTGGATCGACGAGCTTTGCTTTTAACCACTACGGGTTAGATCCGACGGGGTCTCGGTAGGGGTCCACGGAGGTGTGGATCGACGGTTAATTGTGGTGCATTTTTGCAAATGTGATTTGATATTGGCATTTCCGGAAATGAGTGCTTTGAACGGTTTTCATGATTGCATGCATTGACTAAGTGTGTAAGAGGTAAGTGTTCGTCGGCTTACTTGGCTAGGATGGCACTGGAGTATTTTGTTGTTTGTTTTAAATCTTTTATTTGTGGATTTTGACGTTGGGATACGAACCTCCTGGTCGTTCTTGTGTACTGTGAGTTGATGAGATTTGGGGCTAAAATCCCAATGGTTTTGTAAAAGTCGTTTTACGGATTTGGGGCTAAAATCCCAACGGTTGGTTAATGTCATTTTTCATAAAGTAAACCTTTGGGGCGGTGACCCCTTTTGTCTTTTGGTTTTCGAAAAGTAGGATTTGATAATCCTAAATTGTTTTCTATTAAAACTCTCGATGGCATTCTAAACTGTTTTATAAATTACTTCCATTGATTTATGATATTTCGTTTTTGAAATGTTTTCTCAAACCCTTGCCTCGGGAAGTACTTTTCGTTTCGTTTGGATCTTTGAGGATCCTCGGTTATTGTTATTCGTGGAATGTGAATTGTATGGCTCGTATTTGCACTTTGTATTTGCACTAGCAAAACAGTGGAGTTTTGCTAACCCCGAGTATTCGGGGTGGATGTCTGTTTTGCATTCGTGTTTTGGAGCATAACACGTGGTCGGCATGAAGGATGATGAAAGATGATCGATACTAATCACATGAGGAACCGTACATCGTGTGTTGGTTCGGTTGTACTTTATTTTCATTCTTTGTATTGTTCCGTTATGCAGGTGTAGTTGTATTTTGTCCCATGCGTGGGCATGAGTTGTATTTGAGTTGTATGTATTTGTGGAAAGACCAAATCGGTCTACTGAGTCATTGTAGCCTCGAAGGCATTGTCGAGAATGTTAAATGTCGTTACCAGCCTGGTAGATCCGTGAGGAAAGGTTCTACGGCGTGTAATATCCCTGAGCGGATTGGGGGTGTTACACATATTGTTCACTCGTCATTTCTTCGGCCTCACGACCGCTTTCTACAACGAACTTTTTTCCTTGAGGATGAAGGAAGAGGAACATTTTGAGGAAAAGTGGGAGTGCTATCAATATCTTCTTCGGTGTCGACATTGATAGACTTGCCACGATTACCACGAGAATGAGACATGATAGTATATATTAGAATTATAGTAGATAGTATATATTATATTATAGTAGATAGTATTTAGTATATAATATAGTAGATAATATATATATA
The DNA here is from genome assembly GCA_033398695.1 of Orobanche coerulescens. Taxonomy (NCBI): domain Eukaryota; kingdom Viridiplantae; phylum Streptophyta; class Magnoliopsida; order Lamiales; family Orobanchaceae; genus Orobanche; species Orobanche coerulescens. Next base: position 24,669,172 of record CM065812.1, read on the forward strand.
TATAGTGTAGTAGATAGAATTTATATATAGTATAGTAGATAGTATATATATATAATAAAGTAGATAGTATTTATATATAGTATAGTCGATAGTATTTATATAATATAGTAGATAGTATTTGTATATAGTATAGTAGATAGTAATTATATATAGTATAGTAGATAGTATATATATAATATAGTAGATAGTATTTATATATAGTATAGTAGATAGTATATATATAGATAGTAGATAGTATATATTATAATTATAGTAGTCTTAGTGGATAGTATTTAATTTTAGTATTTAGTTACTTAGGGGCTGTTTGGCAGTTACTGAATGATTTACTGAATAATAATTATGTATAATATTTTTTTATTTAAATTCATTTAAAAATAATAATAATAATTATGAATAATAATTCTTAATTTAAGAGGGGGGGTAAATTTGGAAATTGTTTGCCTCTTAATGGTTGAGAGAGGGTATGGATTGTAACACCCCCAATCCACTCAGGGATATTACACGCCGTAGACCCTCTCCTCGAGAATCTACCAGGCTGGTAACAACATTTAACATCTCGACAATGCCTTCAAGGCTACAATGACTCAGTAGACCGATTTGGTCTTTCCACAAATACATACAACTCATGCCCACGCAGGGGACAAAATACAACCACACCCGCATAACGGAACAATATAGCAATGAAAATAAAATACCACTAGACCAATACGACATCAACGGATCCTCGTGTGATTAGTATCGTTCATCTTTCATCATCCTTCGTGCCGACCCTGTGTCATGCTCCAAAACCTGAATGCAAAAATAGACATCCACCCCCCGAATACTCGGGGGTTAGCAAAACTCCACTGTTTTGCTAGTGCAAATACAAAGTGCAAATACGAGCCATACAATTCACATTCCACGAATAACAATAACCAGAATCCTCAAGATCCAAACAAAACGAAGAGTACTTCCCGAGGCAAGAGTTTGAGAAAACCTTTCAACATCGGAATATCATAAATCAATGGAAATAATTTATAAAACGGTTTAGAACGCCATCGAGAGTTTTAATAGAAAACAATTTAGGATTATCAAATCCTACTTTTCAAAATCCAAAGACAAAAGGGGTCACCGCCCCAAAGGTTTACTTTCCGAAAAATGACATTTACCAAACCGTTGGGATTTTAGCCCCAAATCTCATCCACTCACAGTACACAAGAACGACCACAAGGTTCGTATCCCAACATCAAAATTCACAAATAAAGGATTTAAAACAAACAACAAAATACTCCAGTGCCATCCTAGCCAAGTAAGCCAAACGAACAACTTACCTCTTACACACTTAGTCAATGCATGCAATCATGAAAACCGTTCAAAAGCACTCATTTCCGGAAATGCCATAATCAAATCACATTTGTAAAAATGCACCACAATTAACCATGGATCCACCCCTCCGTGGACCCCTACCGAGACCCCGTCGGATCTAACCCGTAGTGGTTAAAAGCAAGCTCGCGGATCCACCCCTCCGTGGACCCCTACCGAGACCCCGTCGGATCTAACCCGTAGTGAGCATACACACACACGTTACTCATGCAATACTAACATGCTAAGAATGTAAGTTCATTAAGAATACTCACTAGAGATGGCCATTAACTCGACACCATTACCAAACTCTTCAAAAATACAATAACAAGCTTAAATACGGAATACACGATTCCATAACTTTAAACAAGAGAGTATCCTCATAAAATCCTTCAACGTTCAAAATAATCAAATCATAATCAATTCTCAAAACACCGCTCACAAAACACACGCGTTTTGAAAGATAGCCTTTAACGAGGCCAAACTAAAATCCTTTTGAAACTTCATTTCAAATAACCAAACAAACACATCAAGACGACCACCGATCATCATATACATAAACGAGAAAAGTATGGGCAAGGTACTTGCCTCGATACCGCGAGCACGGAACCACGAACGGATACGGCTCAACGGGAAGCTTCGAACGCCCGATGCTAACGAAGAGGAATACGAAAACGAACGGAAGAATCAAGCACGACCGCAAGGAACCGCGGAAATGAACCTAACGATTCGAATAGCACAATCACAACCACTTCTAAACGATTACGGAAATGGAATACACCCTAAACCCGCCTACGATTCATGTATATTCATACAAAAATAACAACGAGGGCGGACCACAACCAAACCCTCTCGATTCCATAAAAATCCACAAAATATCCATGAATCCGTAGGAAAACTAAAGATACTAACAATATCAATCGTATACATCATGAATCCACCAACGAAACGGAACGAATCGGAAGAAAAACCCAAAACCCCCAAATTAATCGAAATAGGGTTTTAGAGCATTACCTTGGAAGATTCAAGTGTTAAGATCCGTAGAACACGCGTTAGATTGATTATCCGAGCCTCACAACCGAAAAGAAATGATGAAAATCGACCCCCGGATGAAGAACTCTCTCCCTCTCTATCTCTCTCTCGCGACTCGGTGCAAAATGGAAAAGAAATGAGCCGCTCACGCTCGTAACCACATTTATAGTGTAACACAACAGACCCTATCGGCCGACCTATCGGCCGATAGGCCCAACCGATACCCTATACAAAATGCCGGCAGAGAGTCTATCGGCCCCTATCGGCCGAAAGGCTCCTGGACGGTGCCCGACAGTGACAGTCTTCCACTAAAACGACCATAACTCTCTCGTCCGACTCCGATTGACTCACCGTTTGAACCATTGGAAAACTAACTCGATGTTCTATAATATTGCAAGATTTATAATTTTTGGAGTTACCAAAAATTAATGGTGATCTAACAAAGACGAACTCATACTTAGAAAAGTCGTTTAGTAATCCTGAATTCAACAAAACGACACCGAAACCCGAACCTGAATACGAACCGAAGATACGGTTACGAAGTACTCACAAAGACGAATCTAAGAGCTAGTAGAACACACAATTCCGACCACCCGAAGGCTCGAGATTCGACAACGGAAGGTAATTACCCCAAACTTTGGGAAATTACGAAAATGGCCCAAATGCCCGAAAATCACCATACGTGATCGAATAACCAAACCGAAGTTCACAACACGTCTAACAAAGTTAAACGGACTTGCGGGAAACTCGAAGCAGCTTTGGTCGAGATTCGCAAGAATCGAACTCAAGTGCGGAAAAGTCGCTAAAAAGCACAGAACTCAACGAAACGACACCAAACGAACTCGGATGTCAAAAGTGTAGAATTAATCATTCTCGGAATGACGAAGCGGTCATGAGCGAGTCGTCAAAACGGACTCACCGAAAAAAAAGAATTACCGAAATCGAAAATTGCGGATATTACATTCTACCCTCCTTAAAAGAAGTTTCGTCCCAAACTTAAAACAAGTAGGAGAAGAAATATTCCGCCAGAAAACTCAACGAGACACACAAGAATGCGTAACTAATGCCCAACGGCGAAATGTTACAAACAACGCAAAGGAATATACGGCGTGTAAACACGCTCCACGGTGACCAACACAACGCCGCCAGGGATATAATAAAACCGACAAGTGACAAGCGTCATCAAACGGATACTATAGTCAAGTCAATTATCCGATAATCACAAAACACAACGAACGAAAATCAATATGATTGACCAACCCAACGGTACATCAATCAAAACGCGAGTCAACCGAACAAACACGGAATCCCATCGCCTAAGGGATGGAAGATCGAAACGAAACTAATTTCCCGAATCAAGGGAATTACGAAGGAGCCCGAATGTTCGCCAATCACGGAACGAGGTCAATGTAAACCGAACAATCAAACGATCAAACCACAACGGTCGAGACAACAAAGATCGAAGAATCATGTTCGAATCACAAAGAACAATAAAGTTCAAACAACAACTCCCAGGATGATCTGGTGAGAACTACAAGACATGCATTGCCGAAGATCCACAGGAAAGGGAATAGCGATTGAAAAGTCACAACGACAACGAGTTATTCCGAAATAACACCACACTCGTTCGATCAACAAAAGCAAGGAGCAGGACAAGCCCAGAAATGTCAACGAACATAAATGAGTCGACAAGGTAGAAAATACAGAAGTTCAAAATCCGATCCCTTCGAATAAAAGGACTAGTAGAACCAAATGATGTTACTCCCGAACAAAGTTCACAAGAATCGAACCGAACTCGAAAAAAGTCACACCGATAACCAGATCGGCCCACAACAAGATCACAGCTCGTTCGGACGATGAAACCGAAATACAGAACAAGTTCATAAAGTACCAACGAACATGAACGAATCGATAGACTGGGGAAAGAGAAAATACAGAAGTCAAAATAGTACGGGCATTACCTCCGACCTCGTCCACGAAATTCACAAAAACGGAAGCAAGGTAACAAGACATTAAACAACCGACACATAACGGAACCATCACCGATGCACACGGTCATACCAAACCAAGCTCTAACAGCTCGCACATGCGCGACAACGCAGGAATCACTACGAGGCGATAATATTCAACACCAACATCCCGCCTCTCACAGGGGGCTAACACAACAAATGTGTGGAAAGCGACTCAACGCTCACACCGCCAATTCGGTCATACTCGGGAGAAAGTATCAAAATGACAACGCGAACATCACACATACATGCCCAGCCCTCAAACGGGAATGGATAGGTTTTAAAAACGAAAACCTCATTTTGAAAATAATTTAGAAGAATACTGGTTGATCTTGCGTATCACCTTTCAAAAGTATAAACGTGAAACATCGTTATCGAGACATTGGAAAAAAAAACCATTTCGCATTTGATAAAAATGAGGACACTTTCTCTTAGTGAAAACTTTCAGAATATTCGACCCTCGGGTCTAAATAAAAATGTTTCTAAGACATTGAAAATATCTCAAAGCATTTTGGTCCTCGAAGTAGAAAATTTTTGAAATATATTGCGGCACCTTGGATGTACCACAAGAAAATAACTCATTTGAAAAGTATGTCTCGAAATTTACTTTTCTAAGATACTCAAGGTTTTCAAAAATCCAATAGGCCAGAATGCCCAAAACTCACACATACCGACGTTCACTAAAACAACTCCTAGCACACGCATCAAAAAGTTTAAAATCAAGACAATATATGTCTTTAAACGGGAATAAACGATAAAATACCACGTTGTAACAAAACCACCGATAAAATACTCTCCCATCGGCTAGTGAACAAGTCGAACGCGTATAAGCATAAAGCTTCCATAATAGAACTTGTAAACGTGCAAATCGATTCGAAAATCATCAAAAACGAACAAAAACAACAATAAAAAGACATCACAAGCGACGACACTCCTCGTATAAATCAAATACGAGAGTCGACTAAATACATATCGTGAAATCAAAATTCACATAAGGATTCCACCACTTAACAAATAATCATAAAAATAGCTCGTGTCACACGAGGCACAACACAAAGAAGGGAGACTTACTTCCACAGGTCGCACGAAGATGATGATCGCCCCACGATACTAATCACGACCAACAAACTCAAACGACGCGTCGCGACACGACTCAGTCAGATAAAAATCCAACGAAACAAGACTCAAACAACACGACTTGTCCCGACAGCCTAGGTTTCCTCAACCTAAGCTCTGATACCATTTATGTAACACCCCCAATCCACTCAGGGATATTACACGCCGTAGACCCTCTCCTCGAGAATCTACCAGGCTGGTAACAACATTTAACATCTCGACAATGCCTTCAAGGCTACAATGACTCAGTAGACCGATTTGGTCTTTCCACAAATACATACAACTCATGCCCACGCAGGGGACAAAATACAACCACACCCGTACAACGGGAACAATATAGCAGCTGAAAATAAAATACCACTAGACCATTACGACATCAACGGATCCTCGTGTGATTAGTATCGTTCATCTTTCATCATCCTTCGTGCCGACCCTGTGTCATGCTCCAAAACCCGAATGCAAAATAGACATCCACCCCGAATACTCTGGGGTTAGCAAACTCCACTGTTTTGCTAGTGCAAATACAAAGTGCAAATACGAGCCATACAATTCACATTCCACGAATAACAATAACCAGAATCCTCAAGATCCAAACAAAACTAAGAGTACTTCCCGAGGCATGAGTTTGATAAAACCTTTCAACATCGGAATATCATTATTCAATGGAAATAATTTATAAAACGGTTTAGAACGCAATCGAGATTTTTAATTGATAACAATTTAGGATTATCAAATCCTACTTTTCAAAATCCAAAGACAAAAGGGGTCACCGCCCCAAAGGTTTACTTTCCGAAAATGACATTTACCAAACCGTTGGGATTTTAGCCCCAAATCTCATCCACTCACAGTACACAAGAACGACCACAAGGTTCGTATCCCAACATCAAAATTCACAAATAAAGGATTTAAAACAAACAACAAAATACTCCAGTGCCATCCTAGCCAAGTAAGCCAAACGAACAACTTACCTCTTACACACTTAGTCAATGCATGCAATCATGAAAACCGTTCAAAAGCACTCATTTCCTGAAATGCCATAATCAAATCACATTTGTAAAAATGCACCACAATTAACCATGGATCCACCCCTCCGTGGACCCCTACCGAGACCCCGTCGGATCTAACCCGTAGTGGTTAAAAGCAAGCTCGCGGATCCACCCCTCCGTGGACCCCTACCGAGACCCCGTCGGATCTAACCCGTAGTGAGCATACACACACACACGTTACTCATGCAATACTAACATGCTAAGAATGTAAGTTCATTAAGAATACTCACTAGAGATGGCCATTAACTCGACACCATTACCAAACTCTTCAAAAATACAATAACAAGCTTAAATACGGAATACACGATTCCATAACTTTAAACAAGAGAGTATCCTCATAAAATCCTTCAACGTTCAAAATAATCAAATCATAATCAATTCTCAAAACACCGTTCACAAAACACACGCGTTTTGAAAGAAAGCCTTTAACGAGGCCAAACCAAAATCCTTTTGAAACTTCATTTCAAATAACCAAACAAACACATCAAGACGACCACCGATCATCATATACATAAAACGAGAAAAGTATGGGCAAGGTACTTGCCTCGATACCGCGAGCACGGAACCACGAACGGATACGGCTCAACGGGAAGCTTCTAACGCCCGATGCTAACGAAGAGGAATACGACAACGAACGGAACGGAAGAATCAAGCACGACCGCAAGGAACCGGCGAAATGAACCTAACGATTCGAATAGCACAATCACAACCACTTCTAAACGATTACGGAAATGGAATACACCGGAAACCCGCCTACGATTCATGTATATTCATACAAAAATAACAACGAGGGCGACCACAACCAAACCCTCTCGATTCCATAAAAATCCACAAAATATCCATGAATCCGTAGGAAAACTAAAGATACTAACAATATCAATCGTATACATCATGAATCCACCAACGAAACGGAACGAATCGGAAGAAAAACCCAAAACCCCCAAATTAATCGAAATAGGGTTTTAGAGCATTACCTTGGAAGATTCAAGTGTTAAGATCCGTAGAACACGCGTTAGATTGATTATCCGAGCCTCACAACCGAAAAGAATTGATGAAACTCGAGAGCCGCATGATGAAATCTATCCCTCTCTTTATCTCTCTCTCGCGCCAAGGTGAAAAATGGATAAGAAATGTGCTGCTCACGCTCGTAACCACATTTATAGTGTAACACAAAGACCACTATCGGCCGACCTATCGGCCGATAGGCCCAACCGATACCCTATACAAAATGCCGGCAGAGAGTCTATCGGCCCCCTATCGGCCGAAAGGCTCTGGGACGGTGCCCGACACCGTGACGCCTTCCACTAAAACGACCATAACTCTCTCGTCCGACTCCGATTGACTCACCGCTTGAACCATTGGAAAACTAACTCGATGTTCTATAATATTGCAAGATTTATAATTTTTGGAGTTACCAAAAATTAATGGTGATCTAACAAAGACGAACTCATACTTAGAAAAGTCGTTTAGTAATCCCGAATTCAACAAAACGACACCGAAACCCGAACTCGAATACGAACCGAAGATACGGTTACGAAGTACTCACAAAGACGAATCTAAGAGCTAGTAGAACACACAATTCCGACCACCCGAAGGCTCGAGATTCGACAACGGAAGGTAATTACCCCAAACTTTGGGAAATTACGAAAATGGCCCAAATGCCCGAAAATCACCATACGTGATCGAATAACCAAACCGAAGTTCACAACACGTCTAACAAAGTTAAACGGACTTGCGGGAAACTCGAAACAGCAGTTTCGGTCGAGATTCGCAAGAATCGAACTCAAGTGCGGAAAAGTCGCTAAAAAGCACAGAACTCAACGAAACGACACCGAAACGAACTCGGATGTCAAAAAGTGTAGAATTAATCATTCTCAGAATGACGAAACGGTCATGAGCGAGTCGTCAAAACGGACTCCGACCGAAAAAAAAAAGAATTACCGGAAATCGAAAATTGCGGATATTACATGGATGCTTAATGGTTAAGAGGTTATTGTAACCATTAAGAGGTCATATTTTTTTTGCCAAACATTCTTGGCCTCTTAGCGATTCAGAGGTAGGCTCTTAATGTAACCATTAAGAGCCAAACAAACAGCCCCTTAGTAGAATTATAGAGCAAGAACAAGAAGAGCAATTTAAATTTTAAAGAATGGAGGAGAATAGAAGTAGAAGAGAAGAGCGTTTAGAATATTGTTAACACAATGGGGTGATTTTAAAGGTGGAAGAAGGGGGGTATTTATAGATAAAATTGAGGGGGGGGGAGTTGGGAAAAATTTGAATTTTGAATTTGAAAAAAATTAAAATTTGAAAATTTGAATTTTGTTTATAGATAAAATTGGGGGGGAGTTGGGAAAATTTGAATTTGGGCGGAAAACCGTCGGTTCGGGCAGAAAACCGCGGTTCGGGCCGAATCACGGCTCGCCGCCGGCTCACGGCTCGAAACCTTCGACCCAAGAATCGCCTGCAGGCAAAGATTCCGATTAAAATGTGGCACCACTAACCATGACACTCCTAAGTTTACATGAAAACATACACTACAGTTCAATAAGAAACCATGCTGCGATAGGTTCTGATTTTGAAATTTATGCATAGTAGAGCTATTCCTGAGTACACCCCAAGACCCAATGAGACATTTACCTACTTTCGTAAACTTCATAGATAGTTGGTACCAAAAATGATGAAGACTATCCTCACTGTACCAACACAAGTCTTTTCTAGCACGCTTTGTGCTCACTCACGCGCACCTGAGAAACTTCCCAGGGGGTCACCCATCCCATAACTACTTCAGGCCAAGCACGCTTAACTTTGGAATTTCTATGAGATGGCTACCAGAAAAGAAGATTTATCTTGTTGGTATGAGTAGTCCAAATCAATTCATTTAACCACTTTCTAGTGGCAGCAGAAAGCCCCATATTAAGCGACAGGCGGACATGAGGGGCTGCACCACTAGGGTGCTGCGGGTCGGGATGTTAAGCCCGGCCAGTTACGTTCTCCAGAGTCGAAGGTGAGGACGATGGATGCAAAGCATTCCCGACAATCCCCGTCAGCGTACGCCAGAAGACTCGAACCCAACAATCCACAAAGGTTTTCGGAAGCCGAGCAACAGGAAAAAGATGAAAGAAGACGTGCTTGGAAAAACAAGCTCAAGGCCCTTATTGGTGAATCACAAGCCTCCCCCACACCATCCAAGTCCGAAGAATGTCTTCAGGTAGTCACTGACAGTGACTCATTTGATGATGATTTCGAAGATAAAGCCTATATGTGCTTTATGGCAAAAGACATTCTGGAAGATGAAGATAGCGGTGATGAGGTAAGCTCAACCTCAGCTATTCCTACCAATGAATCTCATACTTTTGAAACACATGATGAATGACTTTAAGAACATTCAAAAGGCCCATGAGACTTTGAAAAACGAAAACATACAGCTCCAACTTTCTAACCTAGAGCTGAAGGAAGAAAACGACTTGCTGAAAGTAAACTATGAAAATATGTCTGTTGATTGTGAAAACAGCAAAGTCGATCATGAAAAACTCATGGAGAGCAATCATCAACTGGCTCATGAACTAAGTGAGGCTAAATCTCATTGTGAAAGCAATACAAATGATTTTGTTCTGCTTCAAGTCAAAGTAAAAACTCTCGAAAAACGAGAAGGAGAACTTGAGACCATTCTGAAATCTTTCGAGAAATCATCCAAAAGAATGGAAGAAATTCTAAGCACTGGGTTGTAACACCCCCAAGATGATCAGGGCATATTACAGCGCCGTGGACCCCACACTGTGGAATCCACCAAGCTAACGTACTAAATGACATTCGACAAGGACATACAGTCATCAACAAAACGACAATTTCACAATCCACGACATCCAGACCCAAGATAGAAATTGACAATTCAATTTGACATCAATCCATTCCCCAAAATGGGTACACAACAATAGTAAATTCAAGAAAGAGTACTCGAGTACTTAACCAAATGACATAATAAACAAATCCCAAACAAGACACCAATAAGTAACTGCTGAACAAAATCACGCCTGCCCATCATCCTCGTACAGCTCGCATGCTCGCTTGATTCCTTGACCTGTACCTGAAATACAAAAGTATTTCCCCCATTTAAGGGGTTAGCGACAACTGCTAGTGCAAGTACAATCCATTTGAACTACCATTCTAATCAGATGAGTTATGCGCTAAAAATCATTTTAGAAATCATTTATATTCCAGAATATTTACGGTGCACAAGCACAAAATATTTTTCTCCAACAAAACATTTCAAAGTTAACCTTGGTACGAGACTCACGGCAACCGTACCCCGCAGAGCCCCGTCGGAAATCCCTGGGTGGTTAACCATAGTTCGCGATACGCAAGTCACGAAAACGTACCCCTAGAGGCCCCGTTGGACCATCCCTAGGTGAACATACACATATCCATCCATACAACCACAAAAGCCATAAATCAAATACTAGAACGCGTAAACAAATGTAAAGTACCTGCCTTTGAGACATCTTCGAAGAATTGGGAATGAAAAACGACTATGAACGATCCGGATGGAAAAAGACGGTTCCTAAACGAAGGATCAACATAACTCAGTCCCAACAGACAACAATAATCGAATGGAAAACGTCCACAAACCCGATTACCAACTATGACAATATCAATCGATACGGGCAAGGGTTTACGTAAAATCTCCCCGAATCGATAATTCACGGATTAAACTCGACAAAATCGGATTGGGAGTCACCCAATAACAACAATCGATGAGAAATATCACAACATACTTGAACAATTCGAGTCTAACAAGCAAAACCCAGAAAACCCCCAAAATTGACAAGTTAGGGTTCTAGATGAAAATACCTTGAATTCGGATGGAGGGAGATGATTATGTTGATGATGATATGATAGCCCGACTCTACGGTTATGGAAAATGAAGAATTCATGGATCGAGAGTGGAAGAAATCGCCTCCTGTTGTCGCCCGACGAAGAAACAAAAGGAAAGGATGAGAAAATGAGGTGTTGACCTCTGCCCGTTGTTCTTAAAACAGCGGGCTATTACGGCCGTAACAAGTGATGGATTACGGCCGTAACAATGGACATATTACGGCCATAACAGATGGGGTGTTACGGCCGTAATACCCTACCGACAGATGCAAGTCATTGTCCAAACAGCCTGGACGACTCAAACTCGGACTCGCTATCGAACCAAAAATAAGGTTACGAAGTATATTCGATGACGAACCTAAGCGATACAGGAAAATACAATTCCGACTACCCAGAAATCCGAAATACGACAACGAGGATGAAATTCCCTAACTTATAGGAAATTACAAAAATGGCCCAAGTGTTCGAGAATCATGATACGACGTTGGATTAACGAACCGAAATTCACAACACGAACAACTCAACCATACGAACTCATGTAAACAAAGAAACAACGAAAACGAACGAGTTTTATGAGAATCGAACGTTCATACGGCAAAACATAACATAGAATGGAATTACGTAAAAACATCTCCAAAACTCGTCCAAATGGAAAAACTCCAAGAATAAAGTAGATTCAAAATGTCGAAACGATTACAAGCGAGTCGATAAAAATAGACATACACCAAAATTGGAAACTACTAAAAATGGAAAGGTACAGATATTACATTCTCCCCCTCTAAAAAGAAGTTTCGTCCCGAAACTTAAGAATCAAAATGCTCGGGGTGCCTCGAACGCATATCCTCTTCCAACTCCCACGTTGCCTCTTCTACTCCGTGCCTCGACCATTGCACCTTAACCAAAGGAATGGTTTTGTGCCTTAATTATTTGTCTCGACGCTCCAAAATTTTAACGAGCCTCTCCTCGAACGTGATGTCCTTTTCGATCTGCACGTCCCCGAATTCAATAACATGGGACGGGTCCGGAACATACTTCCTCAGCTGGGAGACGTGAAACACACTATGCACATGACTCAACAATGGAGGTAATACCAAACGGTACGCTAACTCGCCAACTCTCTCCAATATCTCGAAAGGTCCAATATACCTCGGGCTGAGCTTCCCGTTTTTCCCAAAACGAGAAACTCCCTTCGACAGAGACACTCTCAACAGAACATGATCTCCCACCTCAAACTCCAAGGGTCGACGCCTAACATCCGCATATGACTTTTGTCGACTCTGAGCTGCCAACATTCTCTTTCTAATCAACTCAACTTTCTCCCTCGTCTCTAACACAAGATCTGGCTCGGTACCAACTAAATCGGACGGCTCATCCCAACATATCGGTGATAGGAAACATCGGCCATAAAGCGCCTCATACGGTGCCATCTTAATCGACGCGTGTCAGCTATTATTATACGTAAACTCAATTAAGGCCAGATGCTCCTCCCAGTCACTACTCCAGTCTAATGCACACGCGCACAACAAATCCTCGAATGTCTGAATGGTACGCTTGGACTTTCCGTCGGTCTGAGGGTAGAAAGATGTACTCAAACGCAAATGTGTCCCCAATGCCTTATGTACCGCCTGCCAGAAATGCGATACAAATCAGCCATCTCTGTCCGAAATAATAGTCTTCGACGTACCATGAAGTCTCACTATCTGCGCGATAAAAATACGAGCCAATTTTTCTGGACCTCAAGTATCCTTGATGCCCAGAAAATGTGCCGACTTAGTCAGTCGGTCTACGATCACCCACACAATATTCATTCCGGTCTTCGTTCTCGGCAAATTCGTGACAAAATCCATCGAGATATCTTCCCACTTCCATTCCGGGACGGGAAGGGGTTTCAACAACCCGGATGGCCGCTGATGCTCGATTTTGACTTGTTGACAAGTCAAACACTTAGCCAAAAACTCAACTACCTCATTCTTCATGTCGTTCCACCAGAAATTCTTCCTCAAATCTTTATACATTTTACTCGAGCCCGGATGGACTGAGTAAGGTGACGCATGAGCCTCTGGCATAATACTCTGTCTTAATTCCAAGTCCTTCGGAACACAAAGCCGACCTTAGAATCTCAACACACCATCCTCATGTATCACGAATCCCGGGGCTTTCCCCTTCCCTACATTCTCTCGAAGCTGAATATATTTCAAAGACTATATATATCTCCTCAAGGCGTTTAAGGTCAGTTACCAAGTTACTAAAAAGCTTACAAAGTTATTATCATATACATCAGAGCAAAATATATCTCCAAAGCTCACTGCTATTCAGATATAAGAGATATACAGTGCTCAACCCTTGAACAACACATCATCAGCTTATTGCCTAGAAAGTCATAGCTGTTGTTTAACCCTGTTCTATCTTTGAACAAACCCAGACCAGCCTTGTGTGGACTGAGGAATCTTTGCTTCTCCTGAACTGTGTGTGAAGGAATTGCATCGAAGAAGACGAAGCTTCAGAACTGTGTGTGAAGAAGCCAGTCAAAGTGTTAGCTCAAACCAATCTGTGTGAACTGTTAAAAGCTAAGATCTTTATATCAATCTGTGTGAACAATATATTGATTAAGTGTTGTTATAATTACGTAGTTGTGTACGCAGTAATTATAATAAATTTTTACTCCTGTGTGGAGGACCAGTGGACGTAGAGGGGTTTACCTCGAACCACTTTAAATACTGTGTTATTTACCTTCTGCCTTACTTGTTTTATTAAACTGTGATTATTTAAGTATACACTGCACATTGAGTTGTTGTATCCATAGCAACTTAATATTTAAGACTTCCGCTACGCACTCAGATTTAAAATCAGTACAGTTTGTTGTTTAAAACACTTTCCAAGCTATATCCAGTATACTTAGTGGCCAACAATGTAATACCCGTACTTTTTGTAAATCTTCTACTCTTGTGCTTTGTAATTTTGACACTCGTGTAAGTGTTTAGTAAGCTTATATTAATCTTGGAACTCTTGTCAATTGGATTTACCCTTTTTCTTTTTTGGATCGTTGCTGTTTTCGGATCCTTGATGCGATTATACTACCTTCGTGTAAAGGGTAACGCACGCTATGCACAACTTGTAGTGCACGCTAATTTAGTGAGGGTAGCGCACGCTATCTATTATAATCAGCGCATGCTACTAATGTATTGGAGGCAGACAGTCCAGTAGCTACTGGACTGAAAAAGGGAATTCCTAGCGTACGCTAGGTGTGACTGGTAGCGTACGCTAGATTTTAGTGGTAGTGCACGCTATGTTACTCGAGTAACGTGCGCTAAAGAGAGCAGAGCTGGGGACAGTAGGTTCTGGACTGGGCACCGATTACCAGGTAGTGCACGTTATTAGAAAGAATTAGCGCATGCTATTAGAAGACTCTAGCGCACGCTATTAACAGGTGTTAGCGTACGCTAACGAAGCTGGCAGAGGCCACTGGACTGCCTGGTGAGTCCGATAGCGCGCGCTATTTTTCATAACTAGCGCACGCTAGCTCCTATTTAGTATAAATAGGACACTTCCATTCCCAAATCGTCATTTCTTCCTTCCTTCACCTCCTTGGACGATTTCGGGCGATTCCGGGCGATTTGTTAGGAGTTCTTTGAGCTGCAATCATCTAGCAACATCTTTTAATTACTAGTTCGGATTTATCAACGTTTAATCCTCCCCACCGCTCCAAATCAAGTTAAACTTCTCACAACCCTATATTTTTGGGATTTGGGGATTTTCCATCCGATCCCTTCGATCTAGCTTGTTGTTATGTTGGAGTATGTCAATTATGAATTATCTATCTTGGATACATGTTTTCCTACAGATTTATAGTTATATTTCTGGAGTTCTTGAGTATTTGGGATATTTAACTTGCGATTCACCATCTAAGAGAATTATTCCCAGAACACATGTATCGGGGTAGTAAATTCGAGTGATTCCAACTTATTTTCATACCGATGGGGATTTGATAATTGAATTATGAACTTGTTTAGGTTCAAAGTTGTCGAATCCTTCAATCTTGGTACCTTGTCGTTCGTACCCTTTTCTCTTGATTCCAGGCAAGTGATTCTTGTGAAAGTTATGTTCTTAAATGTGAAAAGTAATGCATGTGATTGTTAGA
Source organism: Orobanche coerulescens (assembly GCA_033398695.1). Classification (NCBI taxonomy): domain Eukaryota; kingdom Viridiplantae; phylum Streptophyta; class Magnoliopsida; order Lamiales; family Orobanchaceae; genus Orobanche; species Orobanche coerulescens. The sequence continues at coordinate 24,684,726 of CM065812.1, forward strand.
GTTGCTTTCGTTCACTCCGAGAGGGCCCGACGGGTCGAGGAGGGTTCCGCTTATGTCGGTTCCGTGAACATTTAGGTTAGCCACTCCGAGATGATCCGACGGGGTCGAGGAGGGATTCGCGCATTGTCGAGTCCACGATTAATCAAGAGATATCATCATTTCTAAATATGTTTGGATAATTGTATTTTCCGGAAAATCATTATCATGGCTTTAAATTGGTGCATATGCTTTTATGTATAAGACTTGACGTTTCACTTGAAATACTTGCCCTAACCCCTCTCGTTTGGGGAAAATTACTTTTTTGTTTTTCAGGTCCTAAGGATCCATACGAGCGAGCACCGGGATGATACGATGAGGATGGCGAGGCGTGATACTGTGGCTAGTTGTGTTCCATTTTGTTTGATCGTTGTCCTCTTCGGTCTATTTTATCCATGTAATAATAAATGGTACTCGAGTACTTTAGGAAAGTCCTTTTCCATTGTTGTACAACTTCTTGTATTTCTTCATGGTATTATTTGTCCGTGGTTGAACTTCCTTGTTTGTATCGAATTTATTGATTTCCGAGTGGATTTTGTCAAATTTGATATGTTGTGAGTAAGATAAGCCTAGTGGGTCCCAGGTCGGGACTCATGGCGCTGTGATATTCTCCGAATATCTCAGGGGTGTTACAGAATTTGGTATCAGAGCTTAGGTTTATGGATACCTAGGCTGTCGGATTGCTGGGTCTAAATGTACTATTCCGAGAACACAGTATCATCGCGCTGCCATCATCTCGTACGACCGGTACTCGTAAGTTTCCTATCTTCTTTACCCTCTTTATTCACTCATTGTCAATCGATTATGGGACATGAGAAGTCCATATTCTAGATGGGAATGCTTCGAGCTATGATTATGATTTTACTTCCATTTTTCCTTAGAATGTCAACTGGTAGAGGATGTGGACATGGCCGTGGTCGTGGCCGAGGGCGTGGCGCAGCCGGTGGAGTGGCCATGTCCCTCAGCTCGGTAGGAGGCTCAACTACGCCTAGCTTGTCGGAATCTATTCAACCTAGCACCGGTAGTCATCAGGAGTCGTCAGCCAGTCTAGGGACTTCTGCAGGGAGCCAACCGGATGTGGGTGTTGCCACCATACTACAACAAGTGGCGAACCAAATGACTCTTTTAACCCAGGCGGTATAGCTTAAACAACCACCTCCTGTTACCGACACTGTGGCTGAGAAGTGGTTACAAGATGTTATCCGTATGCGCCCTCCCCAATTTATTGGAGCAAATGATCCGATCGGCTGGGAAGATTGGATTAGTGAAATGAATAAAGTTTTCATGGACGTGAATTGTCCAGAGGCACGTAAGGTGCACTACTACAAAACAGACATTTAACATCGGTTTTTTTGGACATTTAACATCAGTTTTGGAACCGATGTTGAATGTCGCGATGTTAAAATTAACATCGGTTTTTAATAACCGATGTTAAACTTCGATTTTAACATCGGTTGTTATAACAACCGATGTTAATTTTAATATCGCGATATTTAACATCGGTTCTGGACAACCGATGTTAAATTTCGTGATTTTAAAATTTTATCGAACCGCGGCTAACCCAGCTAGCCCAACCCAGACACTCGCCCCAACCACCCGCACCAGCCCCCCGCACAGCCCCACCAACCTACAACAAATACCATTAAATTTCGTTGTTGGTGGGTTTCGAACTCACCACCTCTTGCTTATGGAAGTGTGGTATTACCACTTCGCCAGATGAACTTCTTGCCTATTTTTTGCTATGTGATATATTTATATACTATATATTTATAAATTTATATAAATATAGATAATTTAATATATATATATATATATATATTAACAAATCGAAAATTTATATTTTAAAAAAAATCTAGTATATTAATATTAAAAGTCGGATGTTTTTATTTAAAGCTCGAAAATTAAAAAAAATTAAAAAATATGGATCTGATTTATAATTAATATTTAATCTGTTTTTTTTTTATTTTTAGATTTTTTGTAAAAATATAAAATAGTTTTTTATGAAAATTAAAAAAATTACAAAAACAAAAACTAGTAGGTTTTTAAATATATATATTATAATTTAGTTTTTATTTATTTATGAAAAATAATATTCCACTTTTTTTTCAAAACTTTAAATAAAAACATCCAATTTTTATTTTCTATTTTCGAACTTTAAATAAAAACATCCGATTTTTATTTTTTATTTTCGAACTAATGTTTATTTTTTATTTTCAAACTTTAAATAAAAACTTCCAATTTTTACCTTTTATTTTTGAACAATAAATATAAACATCCAATTTTTAATATTAATATTCCGGATTTTTTTTTAAAAATTTAACATCGGTTTTAGTATAACCGATGTTAAATTACAAATTAACATCGGTTTTTCTAAAAACCGATGTTAAATTAAAAATTAACATTGTTTAACATCGATTTTTTTAAAAATCGATGTTAATTTGTAATTTAACATCGGTTATACTAAAACCGATGTTAAATTTTTTTAAAAATCTGGAACTTTTTTTAAAAAAATGGAAACTTTATTTAAAAATTAACATCGGTTTTTCTAAACCGATGTGAAATGGATTAATTTAACATTGGTTTTTTTAAAAACCGATGTTAATTAAAAATTTAACATCGGTTTTTAGCAGAACCGATGTTAATTTGTTTTAAAATTTTCAATTATGCCACCGCGTCTTTTTTAACATCGGTTTTTACAAAACCGATGTTAAACGAGCGATGTTGAATGTATTTTTTGTAGTAGTGGTGCCAGTTGCCCAGTACTTTCTATCGAGGGATGCGGATAGTTGGTGGCAAGCTGTTGCACCTCAGAATCATGTGGTTTCATGGGACGAGTTTAAGGAATTGATGGAGGCCGAGTTCTGCCCGTGGCCTGTTCAGGAGGCCAGGATTCGAGCCTTTTACGAAGCTAAACCCCAGGATGTCCCTGTATCTCAGGCAATTATTGAATACAATCGTCAACTCAACCATGTGAAGAGTAAAGTGAGGGAAGAGAGCGATAGAATCCGTCACTTTGACATGCGAATGAAGCCAAAGGTTCGGCACTATATGTCGGGCTTCGCTTGCACCACATTGAAGGAGTATCAAGATAGGTCATTACCCTATGATATGTCCTTCACTACTACCGAGACGACAAGTGAGAGTAAGAAGCAGAAGACCACTGGAAAGTTTTCTAGCGGTAGAGGTGGCAACCAGCAGGGATCACAGTCGGCAAGTTATCCAACCAAAGGGTCTTCCCGTGCATCGGGAGGTAAACGGAATTTCAGAGCTAGTGCTAGTGTGTCCAACCGGGTTGTGACATGTTTTAATTGTGGCCAACAGGGCCATCTTAATCGTGATTGTGGTCTACCCCCATTGAAGTGTTTTAATTGCGGCCAGGAAGGCCATAGAGCCATGTACTGTACGGAAGAATAAAATCCACTTGGAACTCGGGCATCAGCCCCTACGCCTAGAGAACCGAGTGTTAATCAGAAGTCATCTACGGGTCAGCCATCCCAGAGTTACGGTCGAGGCAGAGGCCGTGGTTAGTCTGTTAGAGGGGGAGCCCCCAGTGCTGGTTTGGTGCAACCTCGTGTCTATGAGATTAGGAGAGCTGGAGATCCAGAGGCTACCGTGGCGAGAGGTATCGTTTCTCTTTTGTCTCATCCAGTTAGAGTGCTTTTTGATTCTGGTGCTTCTCATTCGTTCATCTCTTTGGATTTTGTGCGTCGGTTGGATATTGAGGGCTTGTCTCCTTGTGAGTCCTTTGTGGTTAAGTTGCCCAGTGGTGATAGAATCGTGGGGAACAAGGAAGTTAGAGATTGTCCAGTGTTAATCGCTGAGAGAGTGTGGTTTTTGAATTTGATAGTCGTAGACATTGTTGATGAAGACCTAATCCTCGGTGACGATTGGCTCGATAGGCACGGTGCGGTAATGAATTATCGCACGAAGATCATATCAATGTTAGCCAAAGACGGTACCGAACATTATTTTGCGGGGTACAAGAGGGGATGTCAGAAATTTTTGATTAGTGCCTTGAAGGTGACAAAACTTATTAGAAAAGTCTATGTTGGGTATTGGTGTTACGCCATGAAAGTCGAGGATGGGAAAGTTGAACTTCCCTCGATTCCTGTTGTAAGTGATTTTCCGGATGATTTTCCGGATGTTTTCCCAGATGAATTACCGGGACTACCACCGGGGTGGGAAGTTGAATTTACAATTGATTTGAAGTCGGGAGCAACCCCAATTTCTAAGGCACCGTATCGTATGGCACCTTCAAAAATGCAAGAGTTGAAGAAACGACTGGGAGAATCGTTGGATAAAGGGTATATTAGAGCCAGTGCCTCACCATGGGGTGCACCAATCTTGTTCGTAAGGAAGAAAGATGGTTCACTACGTTTGTGTATTGATTATCGGGAACTGAACAAAGTGACCATTAAGAATAAATACCCTTTGCCGCGTATCGATGATTTGTTTGATCAATTGCAGGGAGCCGCGGTGTTCTCGAAACTTGATTTGAGGTCCGGTTACTATCAACTTCGCATTAAGGAATCCGACGTTCCTAAAACCGCTTTCCGTACGAGGTATGGGCACTATGAGTTTGTGGTTATGCCTTTTGGGTTAACCAATGCACCGACGATATTTATGCAATTAATGAATAAAATATTTATTGAGCATCTTGATGATTGTGTAGTCGTTTTTATCGATGATATTCTGGTCTACTCTCGTGATGAAGAGGAACATGCTCGGCATTTGCGATTGGTGTTGGAGATTTTGAGGACTCAGCACCTCTATGCAAAGTTTTCTAAGTGTGAATTTTGGCTGAAGGAAGTCATGTTTCTCGGGCATGTGATTTCAGCGGAAGGGGTTCGGGTAGATCCCCAGAAAATTGAGGCAGTGTTAGATTAGGCTCCACCTAGGAACTTGAAGGAAGTTCGTAGCTTTTTGGGTCTGTCCGGATACTACCGGAGGTTCGTCGAGGGGTTCTCCAAACTTGCTCGACCACTTACTCAATTACTCCAGAAGTCCGAAAGGTTCGAATGTAATGAAGAGAGACAACGGAGTTTCGAAGAGCTGAAAAGGCGTCTGACTACCGCGCCGGTTTTAGCCCTGCCCCAGGGAATCGGTGGGTATTCAGTTTATTGTGACGCATCAGGACAAGGACTTGGGTGCGTACTCTTACAGCGTGATAAGACTATCGCCTATGCTTCACGACAACTTAACCCGTATGAGCTGAATTATCCTACCCATGATTTGGAGTTATCTGCTGTAGTGTTTGCATTGAAAATCTGGCGTCACTATTTGTACAGTTCTTCATGTCGAATTTATACCGACCACAAGAGCCTAAAGTATATTTTTAGCCAGAAAGAGCTGAATATGAGACAACGACGTTGGTTAGAGTTGATAAAGGATTATGATTTGGAAATCCTTTACCATCCAGGAAAGGCTAACGTTGTAGCTGATGCGTTGAGCCGGAAGTCGATATCTCTTCAGATGCTTGAGGTCCTTACGCCTCAAGTTAAGATCAGACGGGAGTTAATTGAGCAGGGAGTTGAAGTATGGATCAAATGGGTTCAGGGTCAGATGTGTACTCTTGAGACTATTCCGTCCTTGATCGACGACGCCGGGGAAAAACAAGGGAATGACCCAATGCTTGTCCAACTGAAGGCGGATGTGAAAAAAGGGAAAGCCCCTGGTTTTATGATCCACGAGGATGGCATTTTGAAATTTCAAGGTAGGCTTTGCGTTCCGAATGACTCAGAGCTGAGATAGAGAATACTCCGAGAAGCCCACGCTACACCTTACTCGATCCATCCTGGGACGAGTAAGATGTACAAGGATATTAAAAGGAGTTTTTGGTGGAATAATATGAAGAGAGATGTCACCGACTTTGTGTCAAGGTGTTTGACATGTCAACAAGTCAAAATTGAGCATCAACGGCTGGCCGGGCTATTGAAACCTCTCCCTATTCCCGAATGGAAGTGGGAGAATATTATCATGGATTTCATCATCGGGATGCCGAGGAATAAGACGGGGATGAATATGATTTGGGTTATTGTTGACCAATTGACTAAGTCGGCACATTTTATTGGCATTAAGTACACGTGGGGACCGGAGCGATTGTCCCGGATTTTTATATCGGAGATCGTGAGATTATACGGTACGCCAAAGTCTATTGTTTCTGATCTTGATGATTGTTTCGTGTCACATTTTTGGAAGGCGGTCCATCAAGCCTTGGGCACCGAGTTGAGGTTGAGTACTTCTTTCCACCCACAGTCTGACGGTCAGACTGAGCGGACGATCCAGACATTGGAAGATATGCTGAGGGCGTGTGCCCTGGACTGGAGTACCGATTGGGAAATACACCTACCTTTGATCGAGTTCACTTACAATAATAGCTGGCACGCATCGATCAAGATGGCACCTTTTGAGGCATTGTATGGTAGGCGGTGTATATCCCCATTTTTTTGGGATGAAGCTTCAGATTTAATCGGGACATAACCCGATATGTTGATGGAAACCAAAGAGAAGATTTCCATCATCCGAGACTGATTGTTGACCGCTCAGAGTCGACAAAAATCCTACGCTGAAAATCGTCGTCGGCCCTTGGACTTTGATGTGGGAGATCATGTCCTACTCAAAGTATCACCGATTAGAGGAGTCTTCAGGTTCGGGAAAAGGGGCAAACTTAGCCCGAGATATATTGGACCATTTGAGTTTCTCGAGAGAGTTGGAGAACTGGCCTATTGGTTGGCTTTACCTCCAGCCCTTAGCCATGTTCACAGTGTGTTCCATGTTTCCCAACTGAGGAGGTATGTCCCTGACCCGAGTCATATCATTGATTACGGGGACATCGAGATCGTAGAGGATGTCACATTTGAAGAGAAACCAGTGAAAGTACTAGAGCATCGAGTAAAACAACTCTGGCATAAAACCATACCGTTGATTAAAGTTCAGCGGTCACGACACGGAGTTGAGGAAGCGACGTGGGAAACCGAAGAGAGCATGCACACTAGATACCCAGAGTTATTCATTTCTTAAGTTTCGGGATGAAACTTTATTTTAGAGGGGGAGGATGTAATACCTGTACTTTTTGTAAATCTTCTACTCTTGTGCTTTGTAATTTTGACACTCGTGTAAGTGTTTAGTAAGCTTATATTAATCTTGGAACTCTTGTCAATTGGATTTACCCATTTTCTTGTTCGGATTGTCGCTGTTTTTGGATCCTTGATGCGATTATACTACCTTCGTGTAAAGGGTAATGCACGCTACACACACCTTGTAGCGCACGCTATTTATTATAATCAGCGCACGCTACTAATGTATTGGAGGCGCATACCCAAAGAGCTACCGGATGAAAGGGAATTCCTAGCGTACGCTAGGTGTGACTGGTAGCGTACGCTAGATTTTAGTGGTAGCGCACGCTACGTGTAACGTGTTGGGATTCGGTGCCTAAAACGAAGGCCCAGCGGAAGCCGTAAAACGAAAATTAATTCGATCCGAATCCCTACGAGGATCGATCGAGCTACGCATATACGAATATAAAATAAACAAAGGAAGATACGAAATCATACCCTTGTCGTCCGTTGATTATATGGATTTCCTTCTCTTGAGCTATTCCCCAAATGATCCAAAATGCTCCAAGCCCTTGGATGATCCAACGCCGAAAAAACCGCGTCTCTACTTGTCACGCGCCGGAGAAACGAACGGAATGACAACACTCGATTAACCTCTAAGGTTACGGCTAGAATCAAGTGATGAAGCTTTGATTATAACACTCTAAGTGTTTTAATTTATATCTCTCAATATATCTTTAATTTTCTCCAAGAACAATTAAGATGATATGAAGAAGATGATGAAGACAATAGAGAAAATGGTTTTTCTCTCTCTCTCTAACTCACTCTCACGTCTGGAAAGGGTTGGTCAAAAGAAAGATGTCTTCATCCCTTTTATTCAACTCCCACTACTAGCAACAACTCATGCATGTGGGAATCTAACCCCACCTCCACCATTATCATACAATAAAGAATGGAGACATAAGTCCAAAATGAAGGTGGCTAGAAATGGGGGGGCGGCCCATGGAGAAACGGATGAGTTTGTCTGCTTTGACTCCGAGAGTCCAAACAGATAAATTCCAATTCCGCTCCGATGTATTTGTATAGTTTAATTAATCCAATTAATTTCATCATATCAAATACAAAATAATATAATTAATTTCTCCAAGAAATAATTATATACATGAATTAAATTAATCACCCAAGAATTTATTTAATTCATTAGGCCGTAAATCAATTTATCCAATAAATCGATTTAAACATCCAATGTTCCAAAATTAGATATCCAATATCTAATATTCATAATGAGAGAATTAGCTTGAATCATTCCATCGTCAATCCTATTGCGCGACTCGGAGGTCCGTCTCGATCAAGAATGGGAGGAACCAAAGAGTAGTAGCACCACCTAGCCACTGGCGGCCTACACTGCACTTCAATCGAGAACGAATGATTGGGATCATTCAAGAACCATTCTGTCGTGAATACCAAGATACGTATAAACCCTTCTTTCAAATGTCCCGATCAAGTTATAGAGTCACGATCACCAAACCCTATCTCAGATTGACGCTATGCATGCGTTAATGCAAATCGAGATCATCGAGTGCCGTGTATCTAATACAACTAGCTCCAATGCTTTGGCCAAAGACTTATGATCTCATCTCGCCAATAACCGCATAGGACATATAACCCGCTCACTAACGGAGAAAGAATTCTATCTTGGTATTCGAGACTCGCTACTTGCCCGTCAAGATGCACGTCGAGGTTGACCCCGCCTTCCGGTTACTGGTCGAACTACTCTAATGAAAATCTTGACGTCACAAGCACATCCCTACTAAATCCTCAAGTCGAAGGTTCACGAATACCTATCACAACCTTTCGATTCCGTCATTGATCGTCCCGAGTGAAATCCGTGTGACGAATCGAGGGTGAGTCGGTTCGAGTATACTAATCCAATTAGTATACCTATAACGTGTGCTCCCACTAACCATTAGTGTTCGATGTGCACTCTCCATGTCAAAGAACACGTCATACAAGTCTTCACATAAACTTAACGCCTACCAAGTTTCATCGACTTATGACGATTAAGTATTTGAGCTATAACCTTTCCAAATTGCCAACCCCCTTATCCAATAAGGAGTGGAACGCTTTGCTCTCAAATACACGGACTAGTTTCTATATGTTTATTTACGAGTTAGGAATGCCAAGAACTACCAAGAATAAAGAAACATTCATTTGCCTTATATAAATGGTTTACATAATTACAAGTACAATGCCCTCACTCAACAACCTCCGAGTGGCATTCGAGGGCATACTCCTAACAATCTCCCACTTGCACTCAATGCCACACACTATGGTATCTAATACCCATGTTCTCCGGATGACGCTCCAAGCTAGTCCGAGAAAGTGGCTTGTCGATGGATCGGCGACGTTGTCACCGAGTCTACTCAGGCAAGACAATGTATCCCTTGCGAACAAATTCTCTTACGAGATGATACTTCCTCTCAATATGTTTGGTGTCATGAAACCTCGGCTCCTTGGCTCGCGCTACTCCGTCGTTGTCGCAAAGATATGAACAGCAAATTTCAAGACATGGTATTATTTGAAGTTCTCCCGAAACTTCTTAATCCGTAACCCTTCCTTGAAGCCTCCGAGGCCGCTTGATACTCACCGACAGTGGAATCAAAGCCGCGCTTGCTTGGCGCTACGCCAAGATATCGCTCCTCCATTAAGAGTAAATATGTAGCCGAGTAGACATTGAGTCGTCCTTCATCCTTGGAAGTCCGAATCAGTGAATCCCACCACATCCAAATCTCCACCGCCATACATCGTAACCATATCTCTAGTCCTTCTCAAGTACTTGAGAACGTTCTTTATGGCGACCAATGTTCCCTACCTGGTTTGCTCGAAACCTACTCACCACGCTTACGGATGCGCGATGTCAGTCTTGTACACAACATAGCATACATAAGGCTACCCACGGCCGAAGCATATGGTATATTACTCATTTCCTTTCGTTGTTCCTCACTTTGAGGACACATCTTCAAGGAGAGTTTTATTCCATGTTGCATCGGTAGGAACCCTCTTTTAGAATCATCCATCTTAAATCGCTTTAAGATTTTATCTATATAGAGGGCTTGGGAAAGACCTATTGTTCTCTTCGCTCTATCCCGGTAGAGTCGAATACCAAGAATATAGGTAGCTTCTCCCAAGTCTTTCATGGAGAAATTACTCGAAAGCCAAGCTTTCACAGAACTGAGCATTCCCACATCATTACCTATTAGTAGAATGTCATCTACATATAGTACTAAGAATGCGATCTTGCTCCCACTAACCCTCTTGTATACACAAGGTTCCTCTTCATTTTGCACGAAGTCAAACTCTTTGATCGCCTCGTCAAAACGAAGGTTCCAACTACGCGACGCTTGCTTCAGTCCATAAATGGAACGCTGAAGCTTGCACACTTTCGAATATCGACTTCGGACACAAAGCCTTTAGTCGCTCCATATAGATTTCCTCCGAGGAATCCATTAAGGAAAGCCGTCTTTACGTCCATTTGCCATATCTCATAATCGTGGTAGGCAGCTATAGCAAGCATCATGCGAATAGACTTGATCATGGCTACGGGCGAGAAGGTATCGTGGTAATCGATCCCTTCCTTTTAGGTATAACCCTTTGCCACAAGCCTGGCCTTATAGGCGTCAACCTTGCCATCACCATCGCCTTTCTCTTGTAGATCCACTTGTTCCCACAGGCACTATGCCCTTGGGGCGGTCTACTAAAGTCCAGACTGATTTACATGCATCGAGTCTATCTCAGCTTCCATAGCTTCACGCCATTTCGCGAGTCTACATCCACCATCGCTTGGTCATAGGTCGTCGGGTCGGTCTCTTGGCTATCACTTGGAACCTCATGGAGACCCGCTCCTCCAAGTGCACAAGCCCATACCTCTCGTAAATGAGACACCCTACTAGACCTACGAGGTGGTTGTACTTGTGTTTGAAAGTTCGGTTCCAGTTTCTTGCAGAGTGTCTCTCTAGGAGTTTCATTGTATTCTTCTAAAGAAATACTTCTACCCGCTCCGCCTTCTGAATGAACTCATCTTCCAGAAGTGTGCTTGTAAAGCAACAACGATCCTTCGATCTTCGGGCATGTAGAATAGATATCCCATCATCCCGACGGAATCCAATGAAACGTCCCTTCGCAGACCTAGCTTCCAACTTTTCCACCTTAGTCTTCTTGACATAAGGACATCCCCAAATCCTAATATGATTAAGACTTGGTTTCCTTCCTTTCCACATCTCATGTGGAGTTTTAGGAACGGATTTGGAAGGACATCTGCTCAAGATATATGCGGCGATGAGTGCATACCCCCACAGTAAATCGGCAAGTCAAGATAGCTCAAGATGGAACGGACCATGTTCAACAGTGGTCCGGTTCCTTCTTTCGACACACCATTTAACCGAGGAGTACTGGAGGTGTTAGTTGTGAAACTATTCTATGTTCTTTAAGGAACTCACAAACTCCGTACTCATATACTCGCCACCTCGGTCCGACCAAGTGCTTTGATATGATTACCAGTTTGTTTCGACTAGGGCCTTGAATTCCTGGAATTTCTCAAAGGCCTCGATTTATGTTTCATTAGGTATACATAACCATACCTAGTATGATCATCTCGTAAACGTAATGAAATATTGATATCCGTCACGTGCCGCTTCCAAAGCACCACAAACGCGTATGGATTAATCCCGCTTTATCGGCTCTTTCAAAAGTCCCTGTGAAGGGGACTTAGTCATTTTACCTTTAAGGCAAGATTCACAAGTAGGAAAGGGATCCGATCCCAATGGACCCATAAGTCCATCTTTTCCATCTTGTAAACCTTGGTCCGACCAACATGACCAAGTCTAAGATGCCATTTCAAAACTTGGTTGGTTTCATCCCTACCACGTTTTCTAGTCATAGTATTCACAACTACTTTGTTGCCGAGATTTAGATGATACAATCCATTCAACAATGTAGCAGTATCCACTAGTTTATTTCTAAAATAAATTTTGCAGGAACCATCACCAATGAAAAATGAAAAGCCTTTTCGGTCCATGACCGAATGGATACAATGTTTTTATGCCCCTTGGGCAAAACAAGTACATCTTCTAAAGTCAAAACAAAGCCGGATTCTAAACCCAAAAGAAGTGATCCTATGTCCTCGCCTCGACACTATGCCCGCTTCCGACCGTGATCATAACTTCTCCACCTCCAAGCTTCCTACTTTGTTCCGCATCCCGATTCACGGTACAAATATGAGAACTAGCACTTAATCCAAAGATCCAGAAGTAGAAAATACGAGAGCGTAACAATTTGTTTCAAAACTAAAAGTTCTCAGACCAAGTGCCATGAAGAATCGGACAGTCTCTAGCCCAAAGGGCCCACTCACCGCACTTGAGACAAGCATCCTTCTTCTTCTTGTTCTTTGGAACCATCGGGCCTTGCCCTTTCCCTTAAGGTCCTTAGCTTGTGGTCCATCCGCTTCTTGGTCTTTTTCTTCTTATTCTTAGACTTTCAAGTCCGTAAGAAATCACAAGTGCACTCCTTCATCCGCGGTGTCTTCATCCGAGACCGAGCGGTCACCAGCTTGTTCATTAGCCCACTAAGTTACATGCAATCTCATTGCGCTTGAAGTTCATAACAAAGCGTGAGAAGGAATCGGGGAGAGACTGTAGGATAAGGTCGGTTTGGAGAGAAGTATCCATTTTAAAATCAAGAGCCTCCAATCTCTCGATCATGGATATCATTTTGAGGACGTGTTCCCCAACCTTCTCACCTTCCTTCATCCTTGCACCGAATTTGCTTGGATATCTCATATCTAGCGATTCACTGTGCTCACCATAAAGCTCGGTTAAGTGAGATAGAATCGCCAGCGTAAGTCATTTTCTCATGAGCTCTCAAGCTCATTAGACATGGAAGCCATCATATAAGCACGGACTTTCACGTCATCCTTAACCCACTTTTCATGGTTTTCAATCTCTTCCGATTGGCTCGAGTCCGCATAGGAGGCGCCGGAATGTCCGTCTCCAAGACGTATCCCAAAGCCTCTATACCGAGGACAATCATCGATTGCGGAGCCAATCCACAAAGTTAGGTCCCATTAAGGTGTTCTTTTCGAGTAGAATTGCGAGTGGATTCATTGTCATATTGAGATTTGTCGCATTAAGTATAACAGTTAATTAGTGACTTGTTATATTATGATCCGAGTATAGAATTAAGGTCTTTTCTATTCTTGTTACCCGGCTCCCACTATTTTTATCGGAACAACACACTCCCATGTGAAATCCGAAGTATCGTCGCACTACTTCATAGTGGTGATCGAGTTCTTTATAAATCTTAATAGAGGGCAACCGAATGTGTTTCTAGTCTATTAATTTTCATAAAGTGGTGTCCAACACCAACCCATCTAATGAATGATTCGATCTTCTTTTTTCCCCTTGTTCACTCCTCAACCTATACGGTTTCTATGGTTCGTGAACAAGTTAAGTTTATACCATCGACGCAAATCGGCCACAATCAATCTTATCCGCAACCTATCGTTTCTAGGGATAAAATTTGCTCCAACCGAAGGCATCCAATGCGCTCCCGGTAATTTATCCGTCCTCCCCGAACGACTACCCCGATAACTCGGAAGCATAGCACATCCGGTTTGGATTTCAATTTCCCGAAAGCTCGATGGAGGGAAGGAAAACCTTGAAACCTTATAAACTTAATAATTTGTTGTGGGAGAATTTTCGCGATTAACGTTACACTTTGCACATTAATCATTTTAGCGCGTTTGTTGCATTCATACAATATGTAACAACCATTCACAACCTAGTTGCTACCAACATGTGGTTCATGGACCGTTCCTAGAAAACAAAAACCCCGTAATCTAATTACAAGTCTTCGTCTTGAATCTTCGTCTTCTCGAAACGGATCTTCCTCCGGTCTTCGTCATTACATATAAATTTTACATTGAAAAATTGCATCCTAGATACAAATATTTCTAGTAAAATAAATAGGCTCAAAACGGCCATTACAACCCAATCGAATAAAACGAACGATTCAAACTAAGTCCATGAACCACATCCCCATTCAAAAGCATTCATCCAATAAATACTCAATAAATGGATAGCGAGAAGATTACATAAGATCCAATCAATAATCAACAATAAATAGAATTGATCCAATCAATTCAACAATAATCGACAATTTAATTTTCGTCCAAGTGTACCCTTAAAATATTTTCTTTGAGTTTTCCTCATCAAAAATTCCAAATTAATGATTTTAATACAGAAAATTCAATAATCGAAAAATATCAAAACGAGACCAGTGCCGACGACACTGAGCGCGCCAAAGAAGACAGCTCCTCGCCCGGCAGCCTACAGGCCACGCCCGGCTCCAGACAGAAAGGGGGCTCGATCATGCCCGGACACGCCCGGCCGACCCTAAGGCAACAAGAACGCCGGCCTGATACAGCGCGCGCCGCATCGACCGGCACTTACACCCACGCTGGCCGGATACAAGAACGCGCTCGGCCAAGCTCGGCAGAATCAGCAAGCGTCGGCGGATCCAGCGAGCACTCGGCTCTGACAGAAGGCGCTCGGCCGCACTCGGCGAAATCGGAAGCGTCCGGCCACGGCCGGACGTGCTCGCCATGCTCGGCACTGTATGGAAAATCGTCCAACGATTCGACATGTACTCGTTTTCGGGCAGATTTCTAAAATCCTGTTATTCCTGATCTGAATATTATTAATATAAATCATATTTCCAAGAAAAACCTGATTTATATCATAACATAAAATCACGGAAAAACGACACTACGACGAACAATAAAATATCTACGATTATCAAAGTGATTCTAAATCACAAAATAAGCATTCCAAATGCTAAATATCGTATATACGATCGCAAGACCTCGCTCCGATACCACTGTTGGGATTCGGTGCCTAAAACGAAGGCCCAGCGGAAGCGGTAAAACGAAAATTAATTCGATCCGAATCCCTACGAGGATCGATCGAGCTACGCATATACGAATATAAAATAAACAAAGGAAGATACGAAATCATACCCTTGTCGTCCGTTGATTATATGGATTTCCTTCTCTTGAGCTATTCCCCAAATGATCCAAACTGCTCCAAGCCCTTGGATGATCCAACGCCGAAAAAACCGCGTCTCTACTTGTCACGCGCCGGAGAAACGAACGGAATGACAACACTCGATTAACCTCTAAGGTTACGGCTAGAATCAAGTGATGAAGCTTTGATTATAACACTCTAAGTGTTTTAATTTATATCTCTCAATATATCTTTAATTTTCTCCAAGAACAATTAAGATGATATGAAGAAGATGATGAAGACAATAGAGAAAATGGTTTTTCTCTCTCTCTCTCTAACTCACTCTCACGTCTGGAAAGGGTTGGTCAAAAGAAAGATGTCTTCATCCCTTTTATTCAACTCCCACTACTAGCAACAACTCATGCATGTGGGAATCTAACCCCACCTCCACCATTATCATACAATAAAGAATGGAGACATAAGTCCAAAATGAAGGTGGCTAGAAATGGGGGGGCGGCCCATGGAGAAACGGATGAGTTTGGTTCGTTTGACTCCGAGAGTCCAAACAGATAAATTCCAATTCCGTTCCGATGTATTTGTATAGTTTAATTAATCCAATTAATTTCATCATATCAAATACAAAATAATATAATTAATTTCTCCAAGAAATAATTATATACATGAATTAAATTAATCACCCAAGAATTTATTTAATTCATTAGGCCGTAAATCAATTTATCCAATAAATCGATTTAAACATCCAATGTTCCAAAATTAGATATCCAATATCTAATATTCATAATGAGAGAATTAGCTTGAATCATTCCATCGTCAATCCTATCAAGGCGACTCGGTAGGTCCGTCTCAACAAGAATGGGAGGAACCAAAGAGTAGTAGCACCACCTAGCCACTGGCGGCCTACACTGCACTTAACCGAGAACGAATGATTGGGATCATTCAAGAACCATTCTTCGTGAATACCAAGATAATGATAAACCCTTCTTTCAAATGTCCCGATCAAGTTATAGAGTCACGATCACCAAACCCTATCTCATACTTGACGCTATGCATGCGTTAATGCAAATCGAGATCATCGAGTCAGCCGTGTATCTAATACAACTAGCTCCAATGCTTTGGCCAAAGACTTATGATCTCATCTGCCAATAACCGCATAGGACATATAACCCGCTCACTAACGGGAGAAAGAATTCTATCTTGGTATTCGTAGGACTGCTACTTGCCCGTCAAGATGCACGTCGAGGTTGACCCCGCCTTCCGGTTTACAGGGTCGAACTACTCTAATGAAAATCTTGACGTCACAAGCACATCCCTACTAAATCCTCAAGTCGAAGGTTCACGAATACCTATCACAACCTTTCGATTCCGTCATTGACTGTCCCGGAGTGAAATCCGTGTGACGAATCGAGGGTGAGTCGGTTCGAGTATACTAATCCAATTAGTATACCTATAACGTGTGCTCCCACTAACCATTAGTGTTCGACAGGCACTCTCCATGTCAAAGAACACGTCATACAAGTCTTCACATAAACTTAACGCCCAGTCAAGTTTCATCGACTTGCGAACGATTAAGTATTTGAGCTATAACCTTTCCAGTGCCAACCCCCTTATCCAATAAGGAGTGGAACGTTTTGCTCTCAAATACACGGACTAGTTTCTATATGTTTATTTACGAGTTAGGAATGCCAGTAACTACCAGTAAATAAAGAAACATTCATTTGCCTTATATAAATGGTTTACATAATTACAAGTACAATGCCCTCACTCAACAACCTCTGAGTGGCATTCGAGGGATGCTAACGATCATAGATTTTGATTTTTTTAATATTTACAGGTTGTCCGATACTTGGACCGATACGTTCCTAGCATAAAATGAAGGATTTAAAAAAGAAAAGATTTCAAAATAAATTATAAGGGTCATTTTTAGAATTTATGAATGCAATTTCGAAAAGTTCCGACGATTTTGATACGATAAAATTTCATTACAGAACACTTATACTGCAAAAATAATATTAAATTATTATTTTAAGATTATCGAAAATCCGTTCCGAGCATATCGAAGATTTAACTCCGACGAGTCCGGAACAGGTCGGAAAATCGAATTTGGACATCGGGAAGGGGTCGAACCGGCCGAGCCAAGTTGACGGACATCTGCCGGTCACCGCCGGACACGCCGACTGACAACTGCCGGTCATGGCCGACAGAAGCTTCTAGGCCACTATCCGGATAAGGCTGTCCAGCTGTCCGGATAAGATCGGTCACGACCGACAGAAGCTTATCGACCACTATCCGGATAAGGCTGTCCAGCTGTCCGGATAAGGTCGGTCACGACCGACAGAAGCTTCTCGGCCAGCTGTCCGGATAAGGATTCCAGCTGTCCGGGTAAGGTTGATTTTCAACCGATTTTGAGCCCTTATTTATATATGTTCCCGGACGTGTTTTTCTACATATCATATATCATTTTAAAGCTGTGAATTTCTACTTTAAAACGCCCGAAACATATTTTCCTTCCAAAATTTATAAAAGCCACAAAAATCCCGATCAAACAGATAGCGCAAATCTGACAGTTTTTCAAAGGTGTTTGATAAAAGTCCTCAAAGAGATTTCAGATTTTACATCAAGAATTTATGACCGGAAATATGAAAAAGTATTTTCAAGTGCTAGGAGAAGTGTATCCGGGATCCAAGAAGGACAACCGAGCCAAATTCAAAGGAAGATATTTCAAGATTTCAGCAAACGAGGTGAGGTTATACTGTTTTAATATGTTACGGTCATCGTTGTGTCGTGTAACATGACGACCAGAGGTCGATAGAATGAAAGAAATTCGAGACGAGTCTCACATGATAAGAATGTTTTATGTTCATTACACAACATGATTTTGACGATTTATAAGGGTTTAATCTCACTGAGTATGCTCGCGTACTCACACCTCATCGATTATGTTTTTCAGGCTAAGGAATCGACGAACGGGACAAGCAGAAGATGAATACATATTCCCAACACGATGAAGTTCTAAAGAATAAAAGATGTTGTCGCCGTAATTGTTATTATTTTTACGAAACACTTGATGTTCTTCGACGAATATAAATTTCAACGGACTATGTCCGAATATTTGATTTCCCATGTTTTTGTAAAACTGTACTGATGGTTGAATAAACGAGTTTTATTGAAGATTTACTGACAAAAATGCTTCCGCAAATACTCCGAATTTATATAAAAATTTTAAGGAAAAAAAAATGAGCTGTGTAACGTTCTTTTTAATTAAGAATGCCAGGGCGTTACACTACGTTACTCGAGTAACGTGCGCTAAAGAGAGCAGAGCTGGGGATAGTAGGTTCTGGACTGGGCACCGATTACCAGGTAGCGCACGCTATTAGAAAGAATTAGCGAACGCTATTAGAAGACTCTAGCGCATGCTATTAGCAGGTGTTAGCGTACACTAACGAAGCTGGCAGAGGCCACTGGACTGCCTGGTGAGTCCGATAGCGCGCGCTATTTTTCATAGCTAGCGCACGCTAGCTCCTATTTAGTATAAATAGGACACTTCCGTTCCCAAATCGTCATTTCTTCCTTCCTTCACCTCCTTGGATGATTTTGGGTGATTCCGGGCGATTTGTGAGGAGTTCTTCGAGCTGAAATTATCTAGCAACATCTTTTAATTACTAGTTCAGATTTATCAACGTTTAATCCTCCCCACCGCTCCAAATCAAGGTAAACTTCTCACAACCCTATATTTTCGGGATTTGGGGATTTTCCATCCGATCCCTTCGATCCAGCTTGTTGTTATGTTGGAGTATGTCGATTATGAATTATCTACCTTGGATACATGTTTTCCTACGGATTTATAGGTATATTTCCGGAGTTCTTGAGTATTTGGGATATTTAACTTGCGATTCACCATCTAAGAGAATTATTCCCGGAACACATGTATCGGGGTAGTGAATTCGAGTGATTTCAACTTATTTTCATACCGATGGGGTTTTGATAATTGAATTACAAACTTGTCTAAGTTTGGAGTTGTCGAATCCTTCAATCTTGGTACCTTGTCGTTCGTACCCTTTTCTCTCGATTCCAGGCAAGTGATTCTTGTGAAAGTTATGCTCTTAAATGTGAAAAGTAATGCATGTGATTGTGAGAGTTGCTTTCGTTCACTCCGAGAGGGCCCGACGGGGTCGAGGAGGGTTCCGCTTATGTCGGTTCCGTGACCATTTGGGTTAGCCACTCCGAGATGATCCGACAGGGTCGAGGAGGGATTCGCGCATTGTCGAGTCCATGGTTAATCAAGAGATATAATCATTTCTAAATATGTTTGGATAATTGTATTTTCCGGAAAGTCATTATCATGGCTTTGAATTGGTGCATATGCTTTTATGTATAAGACTTGACGTTTCACTTGAAATACTTGCCCTAACCCCTCTCGTTTGGGGAAAATTACTTTTGTGTTTTTCAGGTCCTAAGGATCCATACGAGCGAGCACCGGGACAATACGATGAGGATGGCGAGGCATGATATTGTGGCTAGTTTGTTCAATTTTGTTTGATCGTTGTCCTCTTCGGTCTATTTTATCCTTGAAATAATAAATGATACTCGAGTACTTTAGGAAAGTCCTTTTCCATTGTTGTACAACTTCTTATATTTCTTCGTGGTATTATTTGTCCGTGGTTGAACTTCCTTGTTTGTATCGAATTTATTGATTCCCGAGTAGATTTTGTCAAATTTGATACGTTGTGAGTAAGATAAGCCTAGTGGGTCCCAGGACGGGATTCACGGCGCTGTGATATTCTCTGAATATCTCGGGGGTGTTACAAACAAGTGGTATCGGAGCGGTTGATTCTAAAAAGAATCAGTCGTATTTTTAACCGAATCAGATCCAAATCACTTAATTTTAAAACAGTCTTTTTCATTCCTTTATTCTCACATGGATACATCTATGATCAACAAAGTGCTTATGTTCTCTATTAATGAATTTGATGATTGGAGAATCAGGATGGAGGCTCATCTTGCAGCAATGCACGAAGAAATGATTTTTGTTATACAGGATGGCCCCATTACGATCATGAAGGTAAACACGGCCGCAAGGATTGAGGGCCAAGCCCATGCTGAGATGCTCAAAAAGGAGCGCGAACAATGGACCACAGATGAAATAAAGCGCACCAACCTCGACAATGTGGCTAAGAACGCATTATTTGTCACTCTTGACAAAGGCACGTTCTCGAAGGAAAAGAGCTGTAAAACAGCCAAGGAAATCTGGGATAAACTCAAGATGATTTGTGAGATGATTTGTGAGGGAACTAAGCTCTCAAAAGAAAACAAAATTTTAAAACTGTCTTAGCAATTTGAATCTTTTGAAACCAACTGAGACACTTGAGGAACTTGACCTCAGATTCACTGGTATTGTGGGAGAACTTGAAGCTTTGGGCAAAATTTATACCCAAAAGGAGAAGAATTTAAAAAATTTCAGATCTCTCCCTGCTCTATGGGACATTAAGACCACAGCTATGCGTGTGTCGTGTAATCTAAATGAAATATCTAATTTTGATCTCTTCTCTGACCTCAAAGATTTTAAGTATGATATTGACAGAAGAGAGAAAGCTGAAGAATCTCCTTCAAAGGTTACAGCACTAGCCGCTGTATCGAACCGTCGACACAGCATGCCCAGCTCGTCGAAGCCCAGTCACAAGAATGCTGACAGTGACGACAACATCCTGTCTCAAGATGAAATGGCGCTTCTCATGCAAAAATTCAAGAAGTTTATCAAGCAATCGGGAAAAACTCCCTACAGGCCCAAACCTGTCCACAAGGTAAGTACCGAAACTTCATCCGGTGATGCTAACCTGTGCTATAATTGCAGGAAACTAGGACATTATGCAAACAAATGTCCTCATCCCAAAGTTCAAAGGTTGCCAGAAGCCGAGCAATGAGAGAGGGATGAACGAAGACGTGCTTGGAAAAATAAGCTCAAGGCCCTGATTGGAGAATCAGAAGCCTCCCCCGCACCATCCAAATCCGAAGAATGTTTTCAGGTGGTCACTGAAAGTGATTCATCTGATGATGAGTTCGATGATAAAGCATATATGTGCTTTATGGCCAAAGACATTCCGGAAGATGAAGATAGCGACGATGAGGTAAGCTCAACCTCAATCATTCCTTCCAATGCATCTCATACTTTTGAAAACATGATGAATGAGTTTAAGAACATTCAAAAGGCCCATGAGACATTGAAAAATGAGAATATACAGCTCCAACTGTCTAACCTAGAGCTGAAAGATGAAAATGACTTGTTGAAAATAAATTATGAAATTATGTCAATTGATTGTGAAACCAGCAAAGTCGATTATGAAAAACTCATGGAGAGCAATCATCAACTTGCTCATGAACTAATTGAGGTTAAAACTCACAATGAGAGCAAGTCAAATGATTTCGTTCTACTTCAAGCCAAAGTCAAAACTCTCGAAAAACGAGAAGATGAACTTGAGACCATTCTGAAATCGTTCGAGAAATCGTCCAAAAGAATGGAAGAAATTCTAAGCACTGGGCAACATGCTCATGATAAAAATGGCTTACGATACAGCTCATGTTCAAACAAAGGGAAAACTAGTACAGTGTTTGTCAGGGGTGTGGAACCCATTCCTGTATCGAAAGAAACTTCGAGTCCTGTGAAGGAACCTGTTGCTCAGCGAACAGCAAAGGCTGCCATTCCGTCACCTCAATCATACTCCAGACAGCGGAATCACCAGCCATTCATACCTGAAAGGCGCACTCAACAGCATGCTCCCCGAGCATATCAACAACACCAAAAGCCGTTCAGAAGGAAGGATGTATCCAAATACCAAAGGCCCGCACGGCAGTACTATCAGTACAGCACGCCTAGGTATTGGACACAGGAGCCCCGTTATTCCTCGAGAAAACAGGTGTCCGCACAGTATCAACCACAGCGTTGGGAATCCAACTGGAGACCCAGAAGGCAAGCTGTTAGGCCAAAGAAAATGGCTCCACCTCCAATACGGCACTCGTACTGGACTAATAATAATAACCCTGAATTTTACATGCATAACAATTATCATGGTTATAGCGACTACGTATATGCCCCACGTAGATACCGCAACACTGTACCGAATGTGACCTACAGTAAACCAATTGCTGTCAGGAAAATTTGGGTACCTAAAGGCACTAACATTCATGGACCCAAAAATCAAAGGGGACCTAAATCTACCTAATCTTTTTGCATACAGGACATCCTAGAGGAGGACACCTGGTACTTTGGTAGTGGATGCTCTCGGCACATGACCGAAGATAGAAGCAAGCTATCAGATTTCGTAGAAGGTCGCAGTCCAAAAGTGCGCTTCGGTGATAAATCTAAAGGAAGAACAAGAGGAAAAGGAAACCTTCTTGTGGGAAAATTCAAAGTCACCGATGTAGCATATGTTGAAGGCTTATAGTACAATCTACTTAGTATTAGCCAGTTCTGTGATAAACAGTTCTCAGTGAAATTCTATATAGATCGTTGTAGAGTCGAGAACATCCAGACCAAAGAAGTTGTGCTTACAGGAAGCAGATCAGGTAACATGTATATTGCTGACTGGAAGCCTATGAGCTCCTCAATTCCATGCTTTGTGGCCAAAGGCACTGCAGATCTAAGCTGGTTATGGCATAAGAGGATGTCTCACGTTAACTTCAAGACGATCAACAAGCTCTCAAGACAGGGAATGGTAAGAGGATTGCCAAACGTGTCATTCCAAAAGGACAGCGTCTGCGGACCATGTCAGAAAGGAAGCAAATCAAGTCCACCCTGAATAGCAAATCCTACCTTTCAACCCAAAGAGTGTTGGAGATGCTACACATGGATCTCTACGGTCCTGTAGACCCGGTAAGTTTGGGAGGTAAGAAATACTGTCTTGTTGTTGTTGATGATTACTCCAAGTATGCTTGGACAATTTTCCTAAGCAAGAAGAAGGAAACAACATCAAAGCTGCCCGAGCTCCTGAGAAAGCTTCAAACTGAAAAGGCATTGAGTATCGTGTCCATTCATTCCGATAGAGGTACAGAATTTACTAACCACTTTATGGAGCAATACTCTTCGTAAAATGGGATACAGCACGAATACTCAGCTGCCCGTACACCTCAACAAAATGGTGTTGCCGATCGAAAGAATAGGACGTTGAAAGAAGCAACAAGGACAATGATTGCCGCAAACAAGTTGCCACAACGTTTCTGGGGTGAAGCAACCAATACAGCATGCTACACTCAAAACCGCTGTATCGTCAACAAGCACCACAACAAAACAGCATATGAGGTATGGAATAATAAAACTCCGTTAATTTCATATTTTCACATTTTTGGATGCAGGTGCTATATGTTGAATAATGGGAAGGATCAACTTAGAACCTTTGATGAGAAGTCAAATGAAGGAATATTTGTAGGATATTCTTCCGTCAGCAAAGCTTACAGGATCTTTAATAAAAGGAAGCTGACGATCGAGGAATCAGTTCATGTAGTGTTCGACGAACCTCACCATGACCCTACAGGAGTAGAAGCTGTTACTCAGACCATCCAACAACTTTCCATCTTAGATCCACCAACTCCCATAGAACCTGTTGTTGACCTAGAAATCAACCCCGCCGCTGTAAGAATCGACGTAGATGAAGCCGATGTTATACAAGCTGAAGCTGTATCTACAGCAACTCTCGATACAGTACGGGACACTGAATTAGAACCCGACTGAAGATGATTGAAATATCACCCACAAGAGTTGATCATTGGAAACATAAATGCTGGTGTTTCTACCCGTAGGAGAATACAGAGTACACAAGGAAATGTACTGTGTGCACAAGAAGAACTAGATACTGAGATATCACCATTTCCTGAATAGAAATCTCAATCCAAGCTTAGAAGACTCAATATGTGCACTATTGTTGTATTCTTAGCCCAGTCCGAACCTGTTTCTACCATAGACGCTCTTAATAATTCTCATTGGATAACATCTATGGAAGAAGAGCTTAACGGTTTTGAAAGAAATAATGTATGGTATCTTGTACCCAGACCTACGCATCAATCGGTTATAGGAACCAAATGGGTATTTAGAAACAAGAAGGATCGAAATGGACTAATCATAAGGAATAAATCCAGACTAGTCGCACAAGGCTATAGACAGGAAGAAGGCATAGACTACGATGAGACTTTTTCCCCTGTAGCCAGACTAGAAGCCATTAGGATATTTTTAGCCTTTGCCGCCCATAAGAGCTTCATTGTATACCAAATGGACGTCAAAAGTGCATTCCTAAATGGAGACCTTGCCGAAGAAGTTTATGTTGAACAACCACCAGGGTTTGCCAACACATATGGCATCGATCGAGTATACAGGCTGAGGAAAGCACTGTATGGACTTAAGCAAGCCCCTAGAGCATGGTATGAGACCCTGTCCCAGTATCTAACCGATAATGGATTTGAGAAAGGTGTTGTGGACAAGACCTTGTTCAAAATACAGGAAGGCGATGACCTTCTAATGGTCCAAATTTATGTAGATGATATAATTTTGGGTTCAACTAACCTTGCTTTGTGTCAAAGGTTCTCTCATCTCATGCAAAGTAAATTTGAAATGAGTATGATGGGAGAACTTAATTATTTCCTAGGTTTGCAGGTAAAGCAGTTGCCTACAGGAATTTTCATCAACCAGGAGAAATACAGCAAGGAGCTTTTCAACAAATTTGGAATGAACACTTCCAAATCATCGTCAAACCCCATGAGCACTTCCGTGCAGATTAGTGCTGATGAAGCCGGAAAGTCGGTTGACCAATCACTCTACAGGAAGCTTATTGGCTCGCTCCTGTACCTAATGGCTAGCAGGCCCGATATCCAGTTTGTTGTAGGAGTGTGTGCGAGATATCAAGTAGCACCTAAGGAATCACACTTCAATACAGCTAAACGAATCCTGAAGTATATTAAAGGAACAGTCGATGTAGGACTGTGGTATCCTAAAGAAGGCGGATTCGATTTAGTTGGATACAACGACTTGGATCGTAGAGGTTGCAAGCTAGATAGGAAGAGTACAAGTGGAACTTGTCACTTTCTTGGACCTAGACTTGTTTCTTGGTTTAGAAAGAAGCAATTGGAAAACTCACTTTCCACGATTGAATCAGAGTACTATGCTGCGAGTAGTTGTTGTATGCAGATCCTTTGGATACAGCAACAGTTGTCAGATTATGGGATTGAAGCCAATGAAATGCCAATCATGTGTGATAGCACGAGTGCAATTATAATCACGCACAACCCTGTATTGCACTCGCGCACTAAGCATATCAACATGAACCATCATTTCATAAGGAATCATGTCGAGAACAAGGATGTTCGGCTAGAAAAGGTTTATACAGATATTCAGTTGGCCAACATCTTCACCAAGCCTCTCGACACAGCAAGATTCAACATGCTTCGACAAGAATTGGGATTGATACAGCCCGACTCCCTGTAAGTATTTACTGTTTTTACTCAAGAATTGAGGGGGAATGCTGTAAGACCCAAAAATACAGTATCCACCATTAATTATCTATACAATAACAACCGTCAATACAGCACTGTAGTGAACAAAGTAATATGAATCATCCTACAGCTGAAGTGTGCAATAA
This sequence comes from Orobanche coerulescens, assembly GCA_033398695.1. Classification (NCBI taxonomy): domain Eukaryota; kingdom Viridiplantae; phylum Streptophyta; class Magnoliopsida; order Lamiales; family Orobanchaceae; genus Orobanche; species Orobanche coerulescens. The sequence goes on from CM065812.1 coordinate 24,710,511, forward strand.
TTAAGGGGGAATACAGTATGACCCATGAATACATCATTAATCCAAAAGTTGTTGTATGGAATTGAAACCTATATGTACCTTTTAAGGGGGAACGATGTATCGTTGCGGATACAACACATACTATGGAATTTCAATTCATTATATATATTATAATATTTCATTTTAAAAATAATTTTTGTCCACATGCCCCGTTTTCATGTCAAACGTCATTTACATTAAATGCCTTACACGACATGTGGACAATAGAATCTCAAAAGTCGCGATGTTTTAAAATTGTTTAATATTTTAAAACCGCCGTTTCAGGCATTAAGGGTAACAGCAAATGTCAGAAGTGGGACCCGCTCCTATTTTAATATTCCATGGATAAGTGTACCAGTTACACTCAGTCCATCATGACCGTTCATTTCAAAAGCCGGTTCCCATCCCTTAAATCTGACCATTCGTTCTCTGATAAACCCTTTTTCGCCGCCCACTATAAAAGGACTGCAATTGCCATTTGAGACTCTTTACGCCTTCTGGATATTTTGAGAGCACTCAAGCAAATTCAGCCTATAAGTCTTTCTGTGTTTTACTGCAAATTTCTCTTAATCTTTTTCATCTTTTTCTTGAGAATCATCAATGGTGTCTGCTCAGACCTTTAACACCGCCCTCAAGAAATCTCTGAACTTCATCGATGGATGGATCTTCACCCGATCTGTCGTCATCGAGCGCATTCATGCTGAAACTGATGACGTTGATACAATGGAAGTCGTCATCACCAGAATCCGTCAACAAGGCCTCTACCGCCTTGGGAGCCACACCGCAGAGAAATATGACGTTCACCTTGTTGAGGAGTTCTACCTCAACGCCGTGGTTCGGTTTCTGCCTCTAGCCCTAGGAGGACATGTTGCTGATATCACAGCAGTCATTCATGGAGTGGAGATCTGCATTGACCAAGATTTTCTCAAAAACATTTACAGGCTACCCTCTGAAGGCCTGTCCATGGAGGAACTTGAGACATTTGGGTCTCAAGAGTTGCTGACTCAATATTATGGCTTGTTCACCGGTTTTACAATGGTTGAAGTGGTTCACACCACCTGCATAAGAAAAACTTTTGCTTATCGTTTGTTTATTTGCATGATTTTTGCTGTCGCATCATTGAAAATCGTACTGGTGCATTCGAGATGTGCACAAATCTTAGATTTAGAATGATGGTAGCTATTATGACCTGTGAAGAGGTCAATTGGTGTCAAATTATTCTGAAACTCTTGCAGGAAGAAGTGTCCAAACCTGCTACTCAGAAGAAATCATTTGGTTTATTCATAAACCACATTTTGACGAAGTGCGGACTTCCACAATCCGCAGATGCAAAGAAGATAAGTTCCCGGATATTCTTGGGAGGAGTCAAGCCCACGGCCTTCAAACAAAGTATTCTGATCGCAGACAGGCCTTTTATCCGGAACCTACCGCTATCTAAAGATCCAATGGATGTCTCTCCTAAGTCCCAGAGTGTGGAATCTTCAAAGAAAAGAAAGAGATCTCACAGCAAGACACCTGTTGCTGCTGAGAAGCCGAAAAGGAAGCTAAGGAGGCTCTCAAAAGTTCAATCCACAAAAACCTCCAATGATGCTTCTATCGTGGCGTAACCCACTGACGAACTACCCCAGGGCCCAACCCTTGTGGAAGAGATGCCCATTACTGTATCGACAGTAAATCCTGAGCCTTTGGCGGCAACGACGGATACGAGGACATCTACCAACTTGGAAGACTCTAGCGAGTCGGCTGCCCCTATGGAGCCAAATGTTACTTCTCCTATACGGGATTCCACACCCGTACAGGATCCACCTTCCTTCGGGGTACCATCCCCTGCAAGGAATCCCTCTTCCATACAGGATCCCACACCTGTAGAGGAACAAATCGCTACAGCAGACTCAGACGTTGTACGTAGTCCCTCCCCGGACACTATTATCAATAAAACCCTTCTTTCTGTGCAAATTGAACAAGCCTATGAAAAATTTCTGCAATGGAAGAGCTATAGGCTAGCTCCATACGATACCCTCTACAACTGGAGCGAGTGGAGCAATGAAGAAAGATTCGTGTTGGAAGTGACAGACTTTCAAGAAGTTGAAGCCCTAATCCAATGGGATAATCTATGCTGCAAAGAATTAATTGAAAGCCATCGTTTGCACAAATCAGATGCCAGAAGGAAAGGAAAGGATAAGTCCGAGGAATCTCCCAAAAGTCCAAAAGAAGACCAAGATTCAGACGACGACGACGATGCCTTTCAGGCAGGTCTGAGAATGAGCCGTGAGGAGGCTCACGAAAGAGAAGTCCCTCAAGTTCAACAAAATGATGAAGGACCATCAAGCCGCAATAAGACCCCCTCGCAACAGCCAGATATTATTCCCGAGTAGGAGGAATCAGTCCCTTCTGTCGCCGAGGAAGAAGAAAATGTTTCGGAACAGGCACCCGAGCCTGCTGTCGCCGAAGAAGAAGAAGAATCCAGCGCCTTCCAACAAGAGGAATCAGTCCCTCTGCCGGAACAGGCGGAAGCTGAGAGACACCAGGAGGAATCAGTCCCTCCTGTACCCATGTCTTCAGAAGCCAATTTGAAACAAGAGGATGACATACCTCCTACCGCCGAACCCACAACAGCTGCTGCCGCCCCATCAACTGTGGAATCCGACGACGGTACTATACCTGAGGATGTCCAACTCACTTCACGCCCTACCATGAAGGTGAGAAGGTTGAATGGAGTCGAGGACTTCGCCAAGCCGGATTCTCCTCGCACTGAAACTAGGAAAGAGCGATTGCGTGCTCTTGGCCTTCAAACCGTCTTTATCCAGGATGCATTAAATGCCTTGTATTCAGTAGAAAAAGCTCTAAATTGGATGCACACATCTGCTGTTGAAGAAATGACTGGATTACAGCATGAAGTCTCTCGAGTAGTCGAAGCCTTCACTATCTTGCCAGAAGTCTTCAAGCAATCCCTGAGAAATCTGCAAGAGAAGCAAGAAAAGATCCTGAGAGAAGAGGAATCTAAAACTCGCATATCTGAGGCCAAGACAGCATCAGCTTTGATCGAAACCGGTTCCCAGCTTCGAGCCCATGACAAAAGCATCAAAGATATGTCACAGGTGCTCTCCTCCCTTGTCGAGAGAATGACAAACATTGAGACAAAACAGGATGCCGCTCTGGAGATCCTAGGACATCTTGATGATGCCAAAAAAGGGGAAGAAGTGAGAGAAGCCGCGAGGAGAACGAGGCTCCAGCATGAAAGAGAGTTCAATGCTGCTCAAGACAGCATTACTGCAGAACTCAACAAATTAGATGCACCCACTCAAAGATACAGGATTTCAGGTTCTCGACCTGAGCTCCATGATCCCAGCGTCCCCTGGCAAAACATGATCATAAGGCCTTCTGAAATTCGTCTACCAACCAACCGCCATCCCACTGCTGAAGAAGTAATGCAATGGAGGAAAAATGAACAAATGAGATATTTTGCAAAACTCGTTAGGGGATCCGCCATCTTCAAAGGATATAAAACCTTAGCGGAGGCTGCAGACAAATTTACAAAGTTGTTAGAAGAAGGAAAGCTTCCTCTCCAACAAGAAACGAAGTCCAAGCATAGAAGAGGAGATCGGATAACCCATCCAGAAGACTGGATTCTTGCCTTCGACATATCATATGATGGTAGAGCAATCTACTTAGATCGAGGCAATGATTCCCTACAGCATTGGTGGCGTGGAACTGAGAACTATCCCGAGAAAAGGCCATGGAGACACTCGGATTATAGGAGTTCAAATCCTTGTATTTTTTTGTCTGTAATTATGCTTTCAAAACAGCAAATCCTTGTACTCTATTTTGAATATCAATAAAAATATTTGCCTGTCTTGAAAGATTACAACTCGTAATCTACTGTGTTATTGTATGATTACGTAATTTAAATTTAATTGCTGAAATGAATCACAAGTATAGAAACTTGTTTAAAAATTAACCTGTACGAACTTGTCTGCGCAAAACTCCACTGTTTTGCTAGTGCAAGAAGAAAGTGCAAATACGAGCCATACAATTCACATTCCACGAATAACAATAACCAGGAATCCTTAAAAATCCAAACGTAAAGAAAAGTACTTCCCGAGGCAAGAGTTTGGGTAAATATTTCCAAAACCGAAAGATCACAAATAAAGGGAAACAATTTATAAAACAGTTTAAAATGCCATCGAGAGTTTTAATAGAAAACAATTTAGGATTACTGAATCCTTCTCTTTCCAAAAATCAACAGGGTCACAGCCCAAAGGTTTTGTTTTTCACAAATGAAACCAACAACAATACACAAGGTTAAAACCCACGTCACGCGTCCTCAACGGACATAAAATACACACGCACCCGTGAAGTTTCACTCGTGAATCCAGGGCGAAACCATTGGACTCCCTCCGTGTCCCCGTCGAACCCTCCCGAGGTGAGCAAACACATTCACAAAACATACACACGCACTCGTGAATTTTTTACTCGTGAACCTAGAGTGAAGTCATAGATTCCCCCGAGGCCCCGTCGGACCGTCCCAGGGTGAGAAAAATACATTCACTAAACATACACGCACAGGCATCGCCTAGGACCAGGACGCCACCATGAATCCCACCCGAGGCCTCTAAGGACCCTCCCGAGCTGGCTAGCGAAATAATCAAGCACAGGCATCGCCTAGGACCAGGACGCCACCATGAATCCCACCCGAGGCCTCTAAGGACCCTCCCGAGCTGACTAGCGAAACAATCAAGCACAGGCATCGCCTAGGACCAGGACACCACCATGAATCCCACCCGAGGCCTCTAAGGACCCTCCCGAGCTGGCTAGCGAAACAATCATGCACAAATAACATATCACACCAAGGATATCCAAACAATTCACCCAGAGGCATCAAACACTTAGCAAAACACCACGTCAAACCACAATGCACCGAAATGAAACCATATACGTACACACGTATTACCAAGCGCAACCTTAACACCAAACATATCCGTAAGATTCACATACTCATTCACGAAACACACTAATCACAAAACACACACGGTTTTGAAAGAGGGCCTTTAACAAGGCTAACCAAATCTTTTGAAGGTTCAATTTAAACGACCAAACAACCACATTTAGACGATCACTAATTATCATATCCACAAAACAAGAATAGTATGGACAAGGTACTTGCCTCGAATAAGAACAACGCGGAGAATCGACCGAAGTAAGTTGGCACGAACCGACTACGAACTCGCCGACTCCACCGAACGCCAACTCGCGATAATAAACTACGAAGGACAGTAGCAACAATGAAAATGAATTCCATAACACGACTCAGAGCCATTGAATTCAAAGAACGAATGACGAAAGTTCAAGTGTTTTCCCCAAAACGGCCAAGAACACGATTCGTCCCGACAAAACACGAAAACATAATTCCAAGTCGAAATATGGATATACAATCCATAGAATATGTTTAACAACATCATTTAACCATAATTTATACAACAAAAACTGATGGAAAACGAGATCGAGAACAAATCCTCCAAAAAGTTGATTCGAAGGAAATCAAGAAATATACTTCGATTCGACGAAGAACAATGGATTAAATGATGTTAAACACAAGAATACTACCAAGGCTAATCATACCCATCATGAATTAATCAACAACACGGAACGAATCGGACAAAAATGCAAAAACCCCCAAATTCACGAAATTAGGTTTCTAAGGTGAGATTACCTTGATTCACTGGATCAAAGGATGATAACGGATGATTGATCAATGATATAACCTCAAGAGCTTCATGTATTTGTTGACAAACATCATGGCTCGAAGATCTCCAAGTCTCCAGCCGCGGAAGAAAAAGAGAGGAAATGAAAAACGAGAGGAAATGTGACTTCTTTGTCACATTTATACTGGGCCGGACTAGCGTGCGCTAGGCTGCCGAGCTAGCGTGCGCTATCGGCCCAGGCCGCAGTCCAGAGCCCCCACTGCCCTACTGACTCGGCCAGGTAGCGTGCGCAGCCTTCCGGCCGTAGCGCGCGCTACCTGCCGGTCGTAGCGTGCGCAATGCCCGATAGTAGCGTGCGCTATCTGCCGATCGTCCCCGAGTCCAGTACTCCAGTAACCCCTCTGCCCAGACCGATAGCGTACGCTGGGCCAGCCGATAGCGTGCGCTACACCTGCCGGTTAGCGCGCGCAGCCTTCCGACCGTGGCGTGCGCTACGCCGGTTCCTGCCGTGCTTGCCCGGACAGTGCCCAGCACTTCCGACCATGCCGGCCGCACCTATCCGGCCAGTGCTCAGGCGTCATGACCCGACGACTCGATTTCCGAAAACATACGGAACGAACACGATGAAAAGCTCGCGGACAACATCATCGGCCCGAAATGAAAACATAATACAATAATTAATCATACGTGACCAAGAAACGGGTCGAGACAACAATTACAGATACGGATACCCATAACTTTGGGTAAATTACAAAATGGCCCAAAACGCCCGAAAATCACGATAAATGATCGAATAACCAAACCGAAGTTCACAACACGTCTAACAAAGTTAAACAGACTTACGGGAAACTCGAAACAGCAGTTTCGAACGATATTCACAAGAATCGAACTCAAGTGCGGAAAAGTCGCTAAAAAGCACGGAACTCAACAAAACGACACCGAAACGAACTCGGATGTCAAAAAGTGTAGAATTAATCATTCCCAGAATGATGAAACGGTCATGAGTGAGTCGTCAAAACGGACTTCCGCCGAAAAAAAAAAGAAATTACCGGAAATTGAAATTACGGGTATTACATTCTACCCTCCTTAAAAGAAGTTTTGTCCCAAAACTTAAAACAAGTAGGGAGAAGCATTATCCCCTGCCAGGGAAACTCAACGAGATACGCAAAAACCGAAAACTCGCGCCCGACGGCGAAACGCTGCAAGAAACGCAAAGAGACATACGGCGTGAAAACACACTCCACGACGACCAACACAACGCCACCGGTAGAAACATAATAAAACCAACAAGTGACAAGCGTCATCAAACAGATAGTACAATCAAGTCGATTATCCGAACAGTCACAAGACACACGAACGAAAATCAATACGATTGACCAACCCAACGGTTCATCAATCAAAACGCGAGCCAAACGCTGAACAAATACGGAATTCCACCGCCTAAGGGTTGGAAGATCGAAAACGAGACTAATTTCCCGAATTTAAGGAAATTACGAAGGAGCCTGAACGCTCAACAATCACGAAACGAGAACAAAAACCGAACAAACAAACGATCGAGACAACAAAAATCGAACAATCATGTCTGAAACAAGAAGGATAATAAAATTCAAACAACAACTCCCAGGATGATCTGGTGAGAACAACAAGACATGCATTCCCATAAGATCCACATGAAAGGGAATAGCGATTGAAAAGTCACAACGACAAACGAGTTATCCCGAAACAATACCACCCTCGTTCGATCAACAAAAGCAAGGGATAGGGAAAGTTCAGAAAATGTTAACGAGCATAAACGAGTCGACAGAGTCGAAAACACAGGAGTTCCAAGTCCGATCCACTTCGAATAAAAGAACTAGTAGAACCAAAAGATGTTACTTCCGAACAAGGTTCACAAAAATCGAACCGAATTCGGAAAAGTCACAGCGATAACCAGATCAACCCACAATAAGATCACAGTTCGTTCGGACGGTGAAACCGAAATACAGAACAAGTTCATAAAGTATCAACAAACATGAGCGAATCGATAGACTGGAGAAAGAGAAAATACAGAAGTTAAAATAGTACGGGTATTACCTTCGACCTCGTCCATGAAATTCACAAAAAAAGGAGTAAGGTAACAAGACATTAAACAACCGACACATAACGGAACGATCACCGATGCACACGGTCATACCAAACCAAGCTCTAACAGCTCGCACATGCGCGACAACGCAGAAATCACTACGAGGCGACAATATTCAATACCAACATTCCACCCCTCACAGAGGGCTAGCACAACAAATGTGTGGAAAACGACTCAACGCTCACACCGCCGATTCGATCATACTCGGGAGCAAACATCATAATGACAATGCGACATCATACATACCTACCCAGCCCTCATACGGGAATGGATAGGTTTTAAAAACGAAAACCTCATTATGAAAATAATTTAGAAGAACACCGGTTGATCTTGAGTATCACCTTTCAAAAAAAGTACAAACGTGAGACATCGTTATCGAGATTTTGGAGAACCATTTCACATTAGATAAAAATGAGGACACTTTCTCTTAGTAAAAACTTTTAGAATATTCGACCCTCGGGTCTAAATAAAAGTGTTTCTAAAACATTGGAAATATCTCAAAACATTTTGGTCCTCGAGGTAGAAGAATTTTGAAACATATTGTGGCACCTTGGATGTACCACGAGAAAATAATTCATTTTAAAAGTACGTCTCGAAATTTATTTTCTAAGATACTCAAGGTTTTCAAGGATAATTCAATGGGCTAGAATGCCCAAAAATTTCAGGTAATTACACAAAACTTTATAGCACCGTGGGTCCCGCGTCGGAACCCACCAGGCTAAAAACCATTTACAAAAACGCCAAAAAGGCCGATGACGGTAACGTTTCAAAAACTTACAAAAGCCATTTACAACATGTTAAATACCGTCATAAGAATTTCGCTAAAACGATCAAGGCCATAATATCAAAAACTCGGTTAATGAAATCGATTTTCGAAATAAAACTCAGTCGGTAAAATACCGAAAGCCATTACAAAAGAACTCACGCATCGGATAAAAGAAATAAAGTCAAACATGCACAATCCAACAACACTACTCCACACGTGAACGAAATATGAGGGTCAAATAACCACATATCAAGAAATCAAAATCCATAAGAGGATTCCATCACTTAGCAAATAAATCATACCAATAGCTCGTGTCACACGAGGCACAACACAAAGAAGGAAGACTTACATCCACAGGTCGCACGAAGATGATGATCGCCCCACGATACTAATCACGACCAACAAAACTCAGACGACGCGTCGCGACACGACTCAGTCAGACAAAATCCGACGAAACAAAACTCAACAGACACCACTGACCCAACAGCCTAGGTTTCCACAACCTAATCTCTGATACCATTTATGTAACACCCCTAATCCGCTCAGGGATATTACACGCCGTAGAACCTTTCCACAAGGATCTACCAGGCTAGTAACAACATATAACAACTCAACCATGCCTTTAAGGCTAAAATGACTCAGTAGACTGATTTGGTCTTTCAATAAATACATACAACTCAAATACAACTCATGCCCACGCAGGGGTCAAAACACAACCACACCCGTACAACGGGAAAAATATAGCAGTGGAAAATAAAGTACAACTGAATCAATAAACAATGTACGGTTCCTCATGTGATTAGTATCGATCATCTTTCATCATCCTTCATGCCGACCCTGTGTTATGCTCCGAAACCTGAATGCAAAAATAGACATCCACCCCTCAAATACGCGGGGGTTAGCAAAACTCCACTGTTTTGCTAGTGCAAGAACAAAGTGCAAATACGAGCTATACAATTCACATTCCACGAATAACAATAACCAGGAATCCTTAAAAATCCAAACGTAAAGAAAAGTACTTCCCGAGGCAAGAGTTTGGGTAAATATTTCCAAAACCGAAAGATCACAAATAAAGGGAAACAATTTATAAAACAGTTTAAAATGCCATCGAGAGTTTTAATAGAAAACAATTTAGGATTACTGAATCCTTCTCTTTCCAAAAATCAACAGGGTCACAGCCCAAAGGTTTTGGTTTTCACAAATGAAACCAACAACAATACACAAGGTTAAAACCCACGTCACGCGTCCTCGACGGACATAAAATACACACGCACCCGTGAAGTTTCACTCGTGAATCCAGGGCGAAACCATTGGACTCCATCCGTGGCTTCGTCGAACCCTCCGAGGTGAGCAAACACATTCACAAAACATACACACGCACTCGTGAAGTTTTTACTCGTGAACCCAGAGTGAAGTCATAGATTCCCCCGAGGCCCCGTCGGACCGTCCCAGGGTGAGCAAAATACATTCACTAAACATACACGCACAGGCATCGCCTAGGACCAGGACGCCACCATGAATCACACCCGAGGCCTCTAAGGACCCTCCCGAGCTGGCTAGCGAAATAATCAAGCACAAGCATCGCCTAGGACCAGGACGCCACCATGAATCCCACCCGAGGCCTCTAAGGACCCTCCCGAGCTGGCTAGCGAAACAATCAAGCACAGGCATCGCCTAGTACCAGGACGCCACCATGAATCCCACCCGAGGCCTCTAAGGACCCTCCTGAGCTGGCTAGCGAAACAGTCATGCACAAATAACATATCACACCAAGGATATCCAAACAATTCACCCAGAGGCATCAAACACTTAGCAAAACACCACGTCAAACCACAATGCACCGAAATGAAACCATATACGTACACACGTATTACCAAGCGCAACCTCAACACCAAACATATCCATAAGATTCACATACTCGTTCACGAAACACACTAATCACAAAACACACACGGTTTTGAAAGAGGGCCTTTAACAAGGCTAACCAAATCTTTTGAAGGTTCAATTTAAACGACCAAACAACCACATTTAGACGATCACTTATTATCATATCCACAAAACAAGAATAGTATGGACAAGGTACTTGTCTCAAATAAGAACAACACGGAGAATCGACTGAAGTAAGTTGGCACGAACCGACTACGAACTCGCCGACTCCACCGAATGCCAACTCACGATAATAAACTACGAACGACAATAACAAAAATGAAAATGAATTCCATAACACGACTCAAAGCCATTGAATTCAAAGAACGAATTATAATACCCGATTGTAATTCAGTTATTATCATTCAGTAATTATCATTCAGTAATTGTCACTCAGTAATTTCACTCATTAATGATCATTTGTCACTCATACTCAATCATTGTGTACACCGTTCAGAGTAATTGTATCGTGTATCAATCGTCATTCATCATCAATCTAATTGGAGAATCGTGCGGGGTTTATCCATCATTGTCATTTCTTAGTGTGCTGTGTGTGAGGAGTAGCGCACACTACGTACTCTTTTTAGCGTGCGCTAATTGAGTATTGGTAGCGCACGCCATCTCTCAACACTAGCGCACGCTAGAGTAGTCGAGCAGGCAGTCCAGAAGGCACTGGACTGCAGTTGGGATTGTAGGTAGCGCACGCTACGAATGGTAAGTAGCGCGCGCTAGTGATCCGGAGTAGCGCACGCTATGCAGTCGGTGTAGCGCGCGCTAAGGTCGGAATCAGGTTGAGTCCAGTGGCTACTGGACTGAATTGAATTTATTCCTAGCGCACGCTAGGAGTGGTTTTCAGCGTACGCAAGCGATGTAGTAGCGCACGCTAATCGTTGGTTGTAGCGCACGCTATCGAGACTGATCGAGGACAAGGTTTTGGACTCCGATCGGGCATCAGATGATTCGTTAGCGCACGCTAACAATGGGTTTTAACGCACGCTAGTGGTATGGCCGTAGCGCACGCTACAAAAAGGTACGTAGCGCGCGCTACCGTGTTCGGACAGTGGGTACTGGACTACCCAAATTACTCATTAGCGCACACTACGCACAAGGGCTAGCGCACGCTAACCTGGAGTGGCTATAAATTAGACGATGCCAGCCCAGATTTCGTCATTTGTCATCTATTCTCATTCTCTCGTCGGTTTTAGGCGATTTGGGCGATTTTGGAGAGTTCTCTTCGAGCTTTTATCATCCATCATCATCTTCAAGTCTTTGAGTTGGATTATCATCACTTCATCATCTCCTTATCACCGAATCAAAGGTATTAATCTCTTGGATCTAGAATTTCGGATTTTTGGGTTTTTCCTTTCGATTTCTTCGTGTAAGCTTGGATTGTTATTGGAATATGTTAGATATGGATTATCTACCTTGGATAAATATATTCCTACGGATTTCACGGCTATTTTGGGGATTTATTTCAAGAACCCTTGGGGTTGACTCCGGTTATTTTGGGGATTTCCGATTGTCGTTGTTGTAATCTCGAATTGTGGATTTCTATGGGATTATTGATATCATTGAAAGTGTTTTGATGGTTTGAAATACTCATCTTGGAGTAGGTTTAGATATATTCGAGTTCGAATATTGTTGTATCGACGTTTGAGTCGATTATGATCGTTTTTTATTTGCGTAATGATCGGATTATTGGTAGTTGTGTTATTCAAGGTTGTTCGAGCGACCGACATTTCATTTAGGACGTTGTTCGTGGACGGACATTCTTCATCGGTATTGAGTAAGTTAATTCTTACTCGGTTAAAAGGATATTCATTCCTTTTGATGTTGTCATTCATAATCGTAACTCATTCATCATTGTATTAACCGTATCAAAACTTGTCATTGTCAATTAATCACTTCAGTCATAAGGAACGACGGTTCCAATCATTTCATTAAGCTGTCATTCATTCCACCATCATTTAATCTTGGTGAGTCATTATTCATTTTCGTTGTCACTTTTGTCATATTGTGGCATTCCGGGTCATACTGGCGTGCCGGTTGGTATGTGTAGGATTTTCATGTCGGGCACGTTATAGTCGTGTGTTGGTTGGTGGCCTCACATTGGACTGTGCACACGAGTTGATGGCTTCGTGAGACTGATTAGGTACAAGACCACACGTGTATTCGATCGATACTCGTTGGTGGCTTGTGCACGGACACATTTCCATCCCGGACGTAGTGTGGCGCCATTCCTTTGAGCCGTATCATTAGTTGATTCATATAGCATGTTTGATTGCGTATGTTTCGACAGGATATTTCATATCTGTGGATAACTCATGATTGTGTATTTTCAACTCTTGAGTATTGTTGTTCTGTGTAACTGACCCCGTTGGGGGATATTGTTTTTCAGGTCATGGCAAGGCTAAAGCACGGGGAGAGCACGATGACGGCGAGGAGTCCCAGTGATACTAGTAGGGGCCCCTAGTCTTTTCAGTCATTTATGTTTCCTTCATTTATTCCGCTGCAGACATTCCGTTTGAATATTCATTTCACTCAGTGTTGTATATTTTATCTCCATATAAAATATACTTGTATTCAGTATCATCCTGGGTGTGTTGTATGAAACTCCTCATCGGAGTAATTAATTGTGTAATATGGTTCGGTACTACATTTACCCTGCGTAATTCACTCATTTTCATTAGCCTGGTGGGTCCCAGTCGGGGGTCCACGGCACTGTAATATCCGCCTAGTTTGGGGCGTTACACGAATGACGAAAGTTCAAGTGTTTTCCCCAAAACGGCCAAGAACACGATTCGTCCCGACAAAACATGAAAACAGAATTCCAAGTCGAAATATGGATATACAATCTATAGAATATATTTAACAACATCATTTAACCACAATCTATCCAACAAAAACGGATGGAAAACGAGATCGAGAACAAATCCCCCAAAAAGTCGATTGGAAGGAAATCAAGAAATATACTTCGATTCGACGAAGAACAATAGATTAAATGATGTTAAACACAAGAATACTACCAAGATTAATCATACCCATCATGAATTAATCAACAACACGGAACGAATCGGACAAAAATGCAAAAACCCCCAAATTCACGAAATTAGGGTTCTAAGGTGAGATTACCTTGATTCGCTGGATCAAAGGATGATAACGGATGATTGATCAATGATATAACCTCAAGAACTTCATGTATTTGTTGACAAACATCATGGCTCGAAGATCTCCAAGTCTCCAGCCGCGGAAGAGAAAGAGAGGAAATGAAAAACGAGAGGAAATGTGACTACTCTGTCACATTTATACTGGGCCGGACTAGCGTGCGCTAGGCTGCCGAGCTAGCGTGCGTTATCGGCCCAGGCCGCAGTCCAGAGCCCCCACTGCCCTACTGACTCGGCCAGGTAGCGTGCGCAGCCTTTTCCGGCCAGAAGCGCGCGCTACTCACGGTCAGAAGGCGCAATGCCCGGCAAGAGCGTGCGCTATCTCGCCGATCGTCCCGAGTCCAAGACTCCAAGAACCCTCTCGCCTGCACTGAGCACAGTTGGCTGGCCTGAGAAGGCGCTTACACTGCCGGTTAGCGCACGCAGCCTTCCGGCCGTGGCGTGCGCTACGCCGGTTCCTGCCGTGCTTGCGGTCGGCTCAAGATTTCCGACCGTGCCGGCCGCACCTGTCCGGCCAGTGCTCAGGCGTCATGACCCGACGACTCAATTTACGAAAACGTACGGAACGAACACGAAGAAAAGCTCGCGGACAACATCATCGGCCCGAAGTGAAAACATAATACAATAATTAATCATACGCGACCAAGAAACGGGTCGAGACAACAATTACAGATACAGATACCCATAACTTTGGGTAGATTACAAAATGGCCCAAAACGCCCGAAAATCACGATACATGATCGAGTAACCAAACCGAAGTTCACAACACGTCTAGCAAAGTTAAACGGACTTACGGGAAACTCGAAACAGCAGTTTCGAACGATATTCGCAAGAATCGAACTCAAGTGCGGAAAAGTCGCTAAAAAGCACGGAACTCAACAAAACGACACCAAAACGAACTCGGATCTCAAAAAGTGTAGAATTAATCATTCTCAGAATGACGAAACGGTCATGAGCGAGTCGTCAAAATGGACTTCCGCCGAAAAAAAAAAAGAAATTACCTGAAATTGAAATTACGGGTATTACAATGCCACGTGTAGTGCCAACATCCGCCAAGTCCACGAAGGCCGAAACTCGGGATATAGACCCACGTGCAGATCTGGAAAAGGCGCCGCATGATAAGGCCCTTTGACCCTAGTCTGTCACCATTTTCTCATCCACCGACAGACCCGCCGAAAGGTCCAAGGTGGGACCTCCCAAGACAGCGACAAGAGATGCGTGGTGTCCTCTCATTCGTTCGCACAGCTGGCTGCCAGCAATAGCCGCGAACTTTAAGGCAATCAGCCCCATGTGCTAAAGGCGATCGCCCCCTTATTAAAATACAGGAAAGGCGATCGCCATCAGGATTAAGACATCCCAGCTCCTCCTATAAATAGACGGCTTCTTGCACTTGAAAAAGGGTTGCTTCGCTCTTGGATTCACTTCTCTATCTGGACCCCCGGCTATTTTTCTCTCGGCTTTCTCTCTCTCGAAACCTCTTAACCATAAGACGGTCGGCAGAAACGGAAATAAGAACTCACAGAGCTTCAACTCTGGTTCTTCCGGCAATCACCAGCACTCAAGAGCTAGATAACTAGGGTCTTTTACACTCATTGTAATTGTACTCTTACATTAATATTTGTACTCTAACGTATTCGTATTAATAACATCTCGCGAGAGCATTCAAGCTCGGGCCTAACAAACCCGGAAAATCTTGTGTTATTTTCTTCCCCACGGACGTGCTCTCGCATTTTGTTTGTTACTCATCAATTCCAGCAATATCATCTCCGGATAATATTTTGGGTAACAACAATTGGCGCTAGAAGGAGGGGATCTTAACCTTCATTTTTATTCCGACCGTTTCGAAGAACACTCACTGTTCTCCGTAGCATATACTTGAATAAACACTCACTGTTCTTCAAAGAAAAACCTTCAGAATAATGACGTCTACCACCACATCGAAGAGAGCCACTCTCCGATCCGCCGGACACCTTATTCCGGCTCAATCCGAGCCCCAATCCACGATGGAAGGTAGCCGCAACAACGCGAGACTCTCGATCCCGCCCCCGAGGGATGACCCTAGCCTCTCGCTCGATCAGTTCCAAACCGCGGAACAGATCGAGGAGGCCATGGCCATCCTGCGGGAACGACGGAGAGCATGAGATGCGCCCGCTGTTACCCCATCGGCCGTCTGCCGCGCGAGCAAGCGAAAACTCAAGGGGTTACTTGTCGAGCAATCGTCAGGAAGCCCCGATTCACGAGCAGAAGTACTCGCGAGGCGGTATGGTTCTGTTTTCAGTTGCCTAGGAAGCGACCCATCATGGCGGACGGGGCATTCTGGCCCCAGCCACGAGACGACGGAGCCCGAATCCGTCACCAGGAGTTCAGCCTATCCAACTCCCAGAAGGCAGACCAGCCATCTGGCTCCTCATTGCCGAAGAACCAAGATCGGCGACGACGACCTCATCACCTACTGCGGATCCAGGAGATCGGTACACGATCGCCAACCACGAGCGACCAAGCTACGGCGATGGCCGCAATGCAACGTCAGCTCGATGGCATGAAGGCGCTCCTAGAAACTGGGACATGCGCCAAGAGAAAGATCGCCGGGCCAAGTGAGCCGCTCGCGGTCCAGATCGAACTCGCCCCCGTGCAGCCAAGGATCTCTTCTCCTCAAACACCTTTGTACGAGGGGAGGTCGGACCCCGAGACTCACCTGAGCAAGTTCCGGATCTACATGACCAGGTGTGGGGCATCAGACGCGACCAGGTGCCGAATATTCCCGTTAACTTTGGGCGACCTGGCCCATAGGTGGTACACCTCATTGCCACCGCGATGTAATATCCTAGAATTTCACTATGAATTTTTCGTATTATTTTATCTGGGATGTACTGTACAGAGTGGGACCGACACAATATGAGTGGGTAATTTTGGAAACCGTGACAGTCGTGCCAGTATGTCATCGAGGTTATTTTGATTCTAGGATATTACATGCTTGGTGTGTTTTTCGATGTCGGATATACCGTATGGGTATTTGTATAATTGTCGTACTTGGTCGACAGTTGTAATTGAGGATTTCATGCATCAGATGTATCGTATGGAAATGTTTTCGGCACGAGTATATGTATTCGGTATGTCGCGTGTATGTGTTCGGTTTATTGAGACGACAGACAGGTGCAAAAATGGCTAAGTATGAAAGCCATTACGTACGCTATGTAAGGAGTCTTACGTACGTAAGTAAGCAGGATTAACGTATGTTAAGGAATGTACATTACGTACGTTAAGAAGGGATTCAGACAGGATCGAGCCATGGTCGGTAGGTGGGACCCGATGTCAGCTACTTTCGACGCAGGATGTGGACAGGCGATTCAACCTCGTCATTACGTACGCTATGCATGGCATATTACGTACGTAATATGGGTTGATACTATAGCAAGTCAACTGCTACATTACATACGCTATGGTGATGGCATTACGTACGTAACGTAAGGTACAAAATGGTACAGTTTACCCTGGATGATGATTACGTATGCTATATAGGACATATAGCGTACGTTAATGTTGGGACTTAACGTAAGTAACGAGATGCGCAGTTTATATAATAAAAGCTGGTCTTTCATTTATTCACGAAAGGAAACTCATTTCTCCCACCCCAGCTCGTCCTTCTTCACTTCTAAGTGTATTCTAGACACTTTTAACTTGGTTAGGAGCTTGAGAGGATGAATTTGAGGCTTGGATATGAAGATGTTAATGATTCTTGAAGTGTTTGATCCTTGTGGTTCTTCTTCAAAAGGTATGTTGATGAACTCTACTCCTTGAATTCGGATTTTGATGTTAGTGTTGATGTTCTTCCCCGTATAGTGATGATTATGGTATTGATGTTATGATTTTTAGATTATACGGATCGTATATTGAAGAACAAAATGATACATGCCTTGGATTAGATGTTAGAACACATAGAATTACGTAGTTTTGTTGGCTTCAAACATGATTATGGACTAATTTGTGTTCTTGAAGAATTCTTGAATGATACATGTCCGTAAATTGTAAGGATTACGGTTAATTTCGGTATATGATTATTCATGATGATAGCTGGTAATTGTATTCCTATGAATTTGCAAGAATGAGCCGTGTTAATCCGAATATAAGATTGAAGTCGGAACCAAGAATGTTGTAGACGTTGTTAGAACTATTGATTATCGAAATTCGGCTTGAAATTCGTACTTTTAAGAGTTGGTATGGTTTGGTTTCGTATGATCGAAATGTCGTTGAACCGTTGAGTTTGATTAGTTGGTTATATCGGTTGTACTGATTGTTATCGAACGTATTGTTAATTGATCATTGCGCTAGGTTGCGTTAAGTGATCGTGATGATTAACCATTGTGCTGCGATTGGAATTGGAGGACGCATGAATCGCCTTGGTCGGGGCGGTGGAACTTCTAGATGAAGACGACGGGATTGGTAACAACTTCATTGTATCGGTATCAAGGCAAGTTATGCTTGCTCAGTTTATAATGTTAATAAATGATATCATTTTCATTACATTTATGATTCATATAGCAATGGTATTATGGAATAAGAATTGTCAAAATGGTGGTATGTATGGTATTTTTGGACTAAGATAAATCATAATGTATATGATTTTAAGACGTCTAGAGGAAACGGAGATGTGAATTAAATTTGGTCTATTGCATGAGAAGTTGGATATCAAGGTTAGTTATCGTGTCGATATTGAACTCGGGATGGTGGTTTGGTATTATTTAAGGACTGTACTTCATTTTGGATTTTTCGGATAAACCGTGTATTCGTTCAGGGCGGTTGTTCGTGGAAAGGTTAGCGTCTCCAGCTTGAGGTAAATTAATATTGTTGGATTATGATAATCATCCTATTACATTATTGCATGTGTGTGTTGATATTTCATGCGGTGAGTGTGCATTATTGTTTGTTACGTTTTGTGATGTGCTCTTTGTTTGAGATGTAATCTGTTGGGCCGATGTGTTAGGGGATAAGACCTATATGGCACCTATGTTCCGGGGTATTCCTGTGTGGATACTTTCGTGACCCTTGGTTGCGACCTTGGGGTATTTTATGATTGCATGAACTGTGTTAGGGGATAAGACCTATATGGCACCTATGTTCCGGAGTATTCATGTGAGATGCTTCTGTGACCCTTGGCTGCTGCCTTGGGGTTTATAAGCATTGTTGAGCATGATGTGGACTGTTGTCTGACGGAAATACGACATTGTGGTCGTGTCGGTCTTTCATGATCGAGTCACTGTTGCTCTTTTGGGAAGTCTTCTGATCCTTGATGGATATGCATTTCTTCGAGGTTTGTTGTCATGTTGTATCGTGGCATATCTAGAGTCAGATACGTTCTGATCGTTTCATGTGTAGGATTTTCGGGGCGGGCACGTGTAGCATGTGTTGGTTTCGACCTCATATTGAACCGTGCACACGAGACGTACTTCGTGAGGCTGATTAGGTACGAGACCATACGAGTATCTGATCAATACCGTGGTTGGCTTGTACACGGACACATGTCCGGATCGAGCGTATCGTGACGTCCATCTTGAGTCTTATTGATTGGTCATTCACAGTCCATGTATAATTGGATCTGTTCGATATTCGGGTTGTCTTTGAAATCCCGTATATATATGATTTGTATATGGTTGACGATTTTATTCTCTCGTGTATCTGTTCCCATTGATCCTTTTCTGATCTCGTTGGGAGTTACCATATCGATGGTAAACTTGTTTGTTATCGATCCTTTATTAATCTCGTTTAGAGTTCCCCCTATCATTGGTAGTCTCATTCGTTATTGATCCTTATTGATTCTGTTTGGGAGTTTGCCTTACCGTTGGTATTCTCGGTTGTTGATCCCTTATTATTCCTATTGGAGTTTACCGTGTCGTCGGTATTTTCGGTTGTCGATTTCTTATTGCTCTTGTTGGAGTTACCGTATCGTTGGTATTCCCAGTTGTTGGTCCTTATTGATCTTGTTAGAGTTTACTGTGTCATGAGTATTCTTGGAGTTTATCATACCGTTGGTATTTCTGGTTGTCAACTCTTATTGATCTTGTTGGAGTTTACCGTATCGTCGGTATTCTCGGTTATTGTTTCTTCATTGATCTTGTTGGAGTTACCACATCATGGTATTCTCATTCGTGGTTGATCCTTGTCGATCTTGTGTGGGGTTATCATGTCATTGATATTCCCATTTTGAGATATTGGTTGTTTATCATTATTGATTGTGTGAACATTCATGTTTTGCATTTATATTCGGGACTTGCCATTTTCTCGGGACGGTTGGTTTACAGATGTACCATGTGATATCGGTTTTATCAGAATTGGAATCCGATTGTGCGATCCCGCGGACAGAATCGGACTTAGCCAGATTATTCCATTTTGGAGATATGTTTATGTTTGGGAATCTTGGTATCGTTTTGGATACAACTCAAGCGGTTACTCTGAACTCATCCATCACTTAAGAACGCGAGACGTGATTATGGTAAGGATTGATTCGATATGCATTGTGATGGTTGGTAAGGTTATGTCAGTAAGACTACATTGGAATTATTCTCACCTTGTAATTACATTGATATGTATTGTTTTTGTGATGTGATCGTTATCATTATTGAGTATTATGGCTGACCCCGTCGTGGGCTTTATCTTTTAGGTACTCGGAGTTCGAGCTAGTAGCGGTCGTGAAGGGATGAGCTTTCCGGTGATACTGGCTATGGCATAATTATTGGGATTGTGTACTCTTTTCTGGTTTTTCTAATTCCGCTGCAAATGTATTTAATTATGTTTTTATCCGTTGTGCGTGTATATTTTAAAATGGCTTTCGGTATTCTTTGAATTGAGTTTTCATCCGCTGCGTGTGTGTGTACTTTCAAAGGGCCTTTTTGCATTTTTAGACGTTTGCGAAAATGATTTTAGCCTTGTGGGTTCCAATATGGGGCCCACGGCGCTGTAATATTCCCGGTCGGTTTTGGGGGTGTTACAGAAGATGGTATCAGAGCTTGGGTTTCGTAAAACCCGGGCGTGTGTGTTATGTGGCTCTACCAGTGCGGTAGTAGCGTGACTTTTGAAAATGATTTTCTGACTTTTGAGTCAAACCAATTTTGGAGGTTTCAAAATTTTTGAAATATTTTCAAATTGTTGTATTGCGATGCCGGTGTGTTGTTATTGTGTCGAGGCTTTGTATGGGAGTCGTATGCTGGTATCACGGAAGATCATCGACTTCATGGACCTGTAAGTATGTTCATTCAGTTATTTCAGTTTTGATGATGATTATTGAGTGTGGTGTCGTGATTTTGAGATATTTCGGGATTGAGATACTCATTATGACAGGTGTTGAGTTTCGAGGACGAAACTAATTTAAGTGGGTGTATATGTAATATCCTAGAATTTCACTATGAATTTTTCGCATTATTTTATCTGGGATGTACTGTACGTAGTGGGACCGACACAATATGAGTGGGTAATTTTAGAAACCGTGACAGTCGTGCCAGTATGTCATCGAGGTTATTTTGATTCTAGGATATTACATGCTTGGTGTGTTTTTCGATGTCGGATATACCGTATGGGTATTTGTATGATTGTCGTACTTGGTCGACAGTTGTAATTGAGGATATCATGCATCAGATGTATCGTATGTAAATGTTTTCGGCACGAGTATATGTATTCGGTATGTTGCGTGTATGTGTTCGGTTTATTGAGATGACAGACAGGTGCATAAATGGCTAAGTATGAAAGCCATTACGTACGCTATGTAAGGAGTCTTACGTACGTAAGTAAGCAGGATTAACGTACGTTAAGAAATGTACATTACGTACGTTAAGAAGGGATTCAGACAGGATCGAGCCATGGTCGGTAGGTGGGACCCGGTGTCAGCTACTTTCGGCGCAGGATGTGGACAGACGAGTCAACCTCGTCATTACGTACGCTATGCATAGCATATTACGTATGTAATATGGGTTGATACTATAGCAAGTCAACTGCTACATTACGTACGCTATGGTGATGGTATTACGTACGTAACGTAAGGTACAAAATGGTACAGTTTACCCTGGATGACGATTACGTACGCTATATAGGACATATAGCGTACGTTAAAGGCCTTACGTACGTTAACGTTGGGACTTAACGTACGTAACGAGATGAGTAGTTTATATAATAAAAGCTGGTCTTTCATTTGTTTACGAAAGGAAACTCATTTCTCCCACCCCAGCTCGTCCTTCTTCACTTCTAAGTGTATTCTAGACACTTTTAACTTGGTTAGGAGCTTGAGAGGATGAATTTGAGGCTTGGATATGAAGATGTTAATGATTCTTGAAGTGTTTGATCCTTGTGGTTCTTCTTCAAAAGGTATGTTGATGAACTCTACTCCTTGAATTCGGATTTTGATGTTAGTGTTGATGTTCTTCCCCGTATAGTGATGATTATGGTATTGATGTTATGATTTTGAGATTATACAGATCGTATATTGAAGAACAAAATGATACATGCCTTGGATTAGATGTTAGAACACATAGAATTACGTCGTTTTGTTGGCTTCAAACATGATTATGGACTAATTTGTGTTCTTGAAGAATTCTTGAATGATACATGTCCGTAAATTGTAAGGATTACGGTTAATTTCGGTATATGATTATTCATGATGATAGCTGGTAATTTTATTCCTATGAATTTGCAAGAATGAGCCATGTTAATCCGAATATAAGATTGAAGTTGGAACCAAGAATGTTGTAGACGTTGTTAGAACTACTGATTATCGAAATTCGGCTTGAAATTCGTACTGTTAAGAGTTGGTATGGTTTGGTTTCGTATGATCGAAATGTCGTTGAACCGTTGAGTTTGATTAGTTGGTTATATCGGTTGTACTGATTGTTATCGAACGTATTGTTAATTGATCATTGCGCTAGGTTACGTTAAGTGATCGTGATGATTAACCATTGTGCTGCGATTGGAATTGGAGGACGCATGAATCGCCTTGGTCGGGGCGGTGGAACTTGTAGATGAAGACGACGGGATTGGTAACAACTTCATTGTATCGGTATCAAGGCAAGTTATGCTTGCTCAGTTTATAATGTTAATAAATGATTTCATTTTCATTTCATTTATGATTCATATAGCAATGGTATTATGGAATAAGAATTGTCGGAATGGTGGTATGTATGGTATTTTTGGACTAAGATAAATCATAATGTATATGATTTTAAGACGTCTAGAGGAAACGGAGATGTGAATTAAATTTGGTCTATTGCATGAGAAGTTGGATATCAAGGTTAGTTATCGTGTCGATATTGAACTCGGGATGGTGGTTTGGTATTATTTAAGGACTGTACTTCATTTTGGATTTTTCGGATAAACCGTGTATTCGTTCAGGGCGGTTGTTCGTGGAAAGGTTAGCGTCTCCAGCTTGAGGTAAATTAATATTGTTGGATTATGATAATCATCCTATTACATTATTGCATGTGTGTGTTGATATTTCATGCGGTGAGTGTGCATCATTGTTTGTTACGTTTTGTGATGTGCTCTTTCTTTGAGATGTAATCTGTTGGGCCGATGTGTTAGGGGATAAGACCTATATGGCACCTATGTTCCGGGGTATTCCTGTGTGGATACTTTCGTGACCCTTGGTTGCGATCTTGGGGTATTTTGTGATTGCATGAACTGTGTTAGGGGATAAGACCTATATGGCACCTATGTTCCGGAGTATTCCTGTGAGATGCTTCCGTGACCCTTGGCTGCTGCCTTGGGGTTTATAAGCATTGTTGAGCATGATGTGGACTGTTGTCTGACGGAAATACGACATTGTGGTCGTGTCGGTCTTTCATGATCGAGTTACTGTTGCACTTTTGGGAAGTCTTCTGATCCTTGATGGATATGCGTTTCTTTGAGGTTTGTTGTCATGTTGTATCGTGGCATATCTGGAGTCAGATACGTTCTGATCGTTCATGTGTAGGATTTTTGGGGCGGATGTGTTGGTTTCGACCTGATATTGAACCGTGCACACGAGACGTACTTCGTGAGGCTGATTAGGTACGAGACCAGACGAGTATCTGATCATTAATGTGGTTGGCTTGTACACGAACACATGTCTGGATCGAGCGTATCGTGACGTCCATCTTGAGTCTTATTGATTGGTCATTCACAGTCCATGTATAATTGGATCTGTTCGATATTCGGGTTGTCTTTGAAATCCCATATATATATGATTTGTATATGGTTGACGATTTTATTCTCTCGTGTATCTGTTCCCATTGATCCTTTTCTGATCTCGTTGGGAGTTACCATATCGATGGTAAACTTGTTTGTTATCGATCCTTTATTAATCTCGTTTAGAGTTCCCCCTATCATTGCTAGTCTCGTTCGTTATTGATCCTTATTGATTCTGTTTGGGAGTTTGCCTTACCGTTGGTATTCTCAGTTGTTGATCCCTTATTATTCCTATTGGAGTTTACCGTGTCGTCGGTATTTTCGGTTGTCGATTTCTTATTGCTCTTGTTGGAGTTACCGTATCGTTGGTATTCCCAGTTGTTGGTCCTTATTGATCTTGTTAGAGTACTGTGTCATCAGTATTCTCGGTTGTTGACCCTTTATTGATCTTATCGTACCGTTGGTATTTCTGGTTGTCAACTCTTATTGATCTTGTTGGAGTTTATCGTATCGTCGGTATTCTCGGTTATTAATTCTTCATTGATCTTGTTGGAGTTACCACATCATGGTATTCTCATTCGTGGTTGATCCTTGTCGATCTTGTTTGGGGTTATCATGTCATTGATATTCCCGTTTTGAGACATTGGTTGTTTATCATTATTGATTGTGTGAACATTCATGTTTTGCATTTATATCCGGGACTTGCCATTTTCTCGGGACAGTTGGTTTACAGATGTACCGTGTGATATCCGCTGCAAATGTATTTAATTATGTTCTTATCCGTTGCGCGTGTATATTTTAAAATGGCTTTCGGTATTCTTTGAATTGAGTTTTCATCCGCTGCGTGTGTGTGTACTTTCAAAGGGCCTTTTTGCATTTTTAGACGTTTGCGAAAATGATTTTAGCCTTGTGGGTTCCAATATGGGGCCCACGTCGCTGTAATATTCCCGGTCAGTTTTGGGGGTGTTACACGCGATCTATCAGTTCCTTCGAGCAACTAGCAATCGACTTCACATCGTACTTCGCCGCCAAGGTCGCTCGACTAGAAGGTCCCCACCGCATGATGAAAATCATGCAGGGGGAAGAGGAGTCCGACGAAGACTACATCGACCGGGTGGATGAGATAATCCTCAACGGCGATCCCATAAGCGACGAGATCGCCCTCAACTCAGTCCTAGGGGGATTCAATGGTCTTTCGCCCATGTTCAGGCACCTTACGAAGGACATCCCCCCGACCTACGCGATCTTCCACGCCAAGGCCGCAGACTTTTTGGCCAGGCGGAGATTGCTCGCCCTTCGCCAAGACGAGGGGGCAGAGATGGCGATCGCCAAGTCTAGAAGGGCGGTCGCCAAGCCACCCGGTGATTTCAGGACCTTCGAGGATGTGGAAGCCCATGTCTACCACAACCTCAATCTATCTCCGGCTCATATTTTCTACGCCATCCAGGGGCACAAGCGGCTAAGCAAGCCGAAGGCGGTAAGGGACCACGGTCATATGGACCGCAACAAATTTTGTGCTTACCACAAGAGTCCCAGCCACAACACCGATCAATGCCGCGACCTCCTTAGGCAACTCTGGAGATTGTTCGAGGAGGGCAAGCTGGATAGTCTAGTAACTTAGCCAGAGCTCCGGGCGAAAAGGAGCAAGTGCCGCAATCGGCATCAGAACAACGATCACCAGTGTCCCAATTCAATCGCCAGAATCAAACACGGCGAGCCAGATGATTCATACGAGTTGATCGTCCCGATCAACCCTGGTGGCCAGATCTTTATGCTTCAATCAAGAGGTGGAAACCCCAGTTTCCACTATGTCAAACGAAAGGCCACTGCCCAAAGCAACGTCTCTGAAAAATGGAGGACTCGCTCGCCATCTAAAGTCCATCATCTAACATGGTGGACCTAGGCACGAAATCGCCTCCCTCAGCACAACGTATACCGTCGAGGATCGCCATCTAACATGACGATCCAAGGTAGAAGACTGCAACTATGGTCCTGGAGGTCGATGGAACCGACAGCTTCGTCCATGCAAGGTTCCTTTGGGCTGCGATCGATCGCCCTTCGTTTAAATACGAGGTGGGCGTAGCCGAAGGACCCTCCAAACAAATCTGTGGACACGCTCGCACGCCCTCAAAGGTTCATCATCTAACATGGTGCACCCGGGTAATGCGACGCGTCCCTACCCCCGTCACAACGTATACCGTCGAGGATTGCCATCTAACACGACGATCCGAGGTAGAAGAGTGCTAACAAGCTGCAGACGTGGAGTCGATTAATCCGACGACGACCCGTGCAAGGACTCCTCCAGACCAAGACCGCTCGCCCTTCGTTTAAATACGAGGCGGGCGCAGCCTAACAAAGGACCCTTACAATAAAGTGAGTCGCGAGACAAACCTACAGGTGGAATGTCCCTCGCGCACAAGACATGATCGTGGAGGTCGGTCCATCGAACTCCGTGACCGTGCATGGTTCCTCAAGGTCGAAACAATCGGCTTTCCACGAGGGATCTGCAAAATTGAAAATCGCAAGAACAAGACCGAAGATAGCCCGCCAAACGATTGGGTTGCCCGTCATTATCTTAAACGATCGCCAGTGAAACCACCTCACCCCATGTCTTCATCATCGGAGCAAGTTGGAGGGCAATTGTTATGTCGAGATTTATACACCTCAACAGGCAATCGGCACAAAGACCGAGGGATCGAACTGGAGTCAGATGAACCACGACACACCTACAGAATAGAGATCCCAAATCAAGTCCAAGTGCCGAGCGATCGACATCTAAGGGGATCGTCTCTTGGCACCTGGCGATCGACTCTGGTGCCCGGACAATGACGACCGCCTCATACCACGTGTAGTGCCAACATCCTCCAAGTCTGCGAAGGCCGAAACTCGGGATAGAGACCCACGTGCTGATCCGGAAAAGGCGCTGCAGGATAAGGCCCTTTGACCCCGGCCTGTCACCATCTTCTCACCTACCGACAGACCCGCCGAAAGGTCAAAGGTGGAACCTCCCGAGACAGCGACAAGAGACGCGTAGTGTCCTCTCATTGGTTCGCACAGCTGGCTGCCAGCAGCAACTGCGGACTTTAAGGCAATCAGCCCATGTGCTAAAGGCGATCGCCCCCTTATTAAAATACAGGAAAGGCGATCGCCCATCAGGATTAAGACATCCCAGCTCCTCCTATAAATAGACGGCTTCTTGCACTTGAAAAAGGGCTGCTTCGCTCTTGGATTCACTTCTCTATCTGGACCCCCGACTGTTTTTCTCTCGGCCTTCTCTCTCGAGAAACCTCTTAACCATAAGACGATCGGCAGAAATGGAAACAAGAACTCACAGAACTTCAACTCTGGTTCTTCCGAAAATCACCAGCACTCAAGAGCTAGATAACTAGGGTCTTTTATACTCATTGTAATTGTACTCTTACATTAATATTTGTACTCCAACGTATTCGTATTAATAACATCTCGCGAGAGCATTTAAGCCCGAGCCTAACAAACCCGGCAAATCTTGTGTTATTTTCTTCCCCACGGACGTGCTCTCGCATTTTATTTGTTACTCATCCATTCCAGTAATATCATCTCCGGATAATATTTTGGGTAACAACAGCCGTGTCAACCGGCCAATGAGTTTTGCTTAGCTAAAATAGTTCGACACGGTCTGCTATTTCGACCATAACTCCTTCGTCCAGACTCCGATTGACTCACCGTTTGAACCATTGAAATCCTAACTCAATTATATACAACGATGTAAACTTTTAAAATTTTTGGATTTTTCTGGAATTTATGGTGAATGTACAAAATCGAACCTAAATGTGGAAATGTCGAAATAGTATGCCGTTTAATCCGAAGCAATATCAAAACTCGCTTGAATGACAAAAAGTGCTGAACAAAACATGTCTAAAATGTATTAATGAACACAAGCGAGTCGCTAGAATCGAAATATATAGAAATGAAAAATACGGGTATTACAGTTGCATCATCTACCGTGCACCAATGAGACCAACCGTGGAGAAGGCAACGATAGTACAACCTAGCATTAGTACCACTGTCGTAAACAAATCACAATTAAAATTACGGCAGACAACACCCCTTGCATTGGAACTTGAGCTATTGTTTGGTGGTCTTTTGATGTGGATGAATTGTGAGAGAAAGATGAAGAAATATGATGAAAATTTGAGGAAAAATGCATATTTATAAGGAATTTTTTTTCCCAAAAAAAATCACTAACGGCTATATTCTGGAAGTCCAAAAATTCTTGTTCAACAATTACATATACAGTCAACTCAATTTCATTCAATTACAAATAACCCCACGCGTGCATGTCACCTTCCCAGATTCTGATTTCATAAAAATGTTTTCATATCAATTACAAATAGATCTCTCTCACAAATAATTAATCCTTAAACATTTAATGACAAGGACATCCATGTAGGCAAAGCCTTGTGTCAACGTGTGTCTTCGGAGCTGACATCAACTCCGGCGTTGATTTTTGGGTTTCTTTGTAATAAGTTTGAAAACACAGTACAATATTTGGACGTATTTGTAATTGTTCAAATTATGAGTATCAATATGATTTGGAGTCATTTAGTAGAGATGGGATATGTAAATAATTCTAAATAAATATATGAAAAATATGTAAGTAATAATGTAAATAGTTGGATCAATCTATTTCAAGCATGTATTGTGTAGTACTCCCTTTGTCCCTTAAGTATATGCACTTGGGTGAGTGGCACAGATTTTAATAAAGAATGTGTTGAGTGGAGAGAGATTATGATTCTACAGAAAGAAGTAGTGTGTTGGGTGGAGAGAGACTATGACTTTATAGAAAAAAAAGTAAAATAATTTTACTAAAAATGAAGTGTGCCTACCTTTTAGAAACATACGTAAATAATAAAAAATGTATATACTTAATGGACGGGTGGAGTATTATTTTCCAATCCATATTTGAAGTGAGGTCACGATTTAGCAACTCTCTAAATTAACCTGCAGTGCGTGGACAACATGGGCGTCCAACGCCCGCGAAGTATAAAAATCCTACGGTTTTTGCAGAAGCAAGCAAATCTCTTTTGTCTCACATTTCGTCATCGTCTAACACGCAAGTAAATAGAACTCGAAAGACGAAATACCATTTCCCAAACAAGTTTCAATTTTGTTTTTCTTGGTTTTTTAATTGAAAAGTCAACATACGATAGGTAGGAAGGAGGGTGTCTGTTGTGTGTGTATTGGGAATATGCCATTCAACGAGGAAAATAGTTCCTTAAAGACATTCCAGGAAATATGCGAACTCCGTTTAATCATATGTATTTCCTCTTTTTGTATAAGTATATAAATAAAGAAGCATATTCACATGCGTGACTTCTTCTTTTCTCTCTCTCCCACTTCGTCATTTATTGAGGTAACGTTTTCTTTCTCTCGCGGTTTTATGTACAATCAAGCTTTTTATTGCGATGTATAATCGTTAGTGTATAATAAAGTGGGATAACCTGGAGAAACACGAGGAGGGTTTTGAGTATATTGTGTTATTGATCGATTGAATTCAAAATTTTGAATGCTGATGTGAAATTAAATCAAAAATTGAATTTTTGTTTGTCTGGTCAATTTATGTGACGCAAACCCTAATTGGGGTGATTTGATTATGGGGCTTCTGGTTCTGTGTGCTTATTGGTGTCAACAGTTGTTTTTTTTAGTTTATTAATTGCTTCCAGTTCTTTAGTAAATCTGATTCAGTTATTCATTTACTTTCCCTAAATGTACCTTTTAGTATTATCTTGCTTTGAATACGAAAAATGTTATGTTGCCACTGATATGACATGCTAGGACCGTGACAATTCACTATGTATAACAATCGTAATGATGACATATCAGTGTTGGGACAATAAAATCTGTCCAAGCGCTGACAACATAATAGTACTGGCTTTGAATATGGCTACTGATTTCAACTTTTGATTTGGTTGGTTTTTGGATTGTCATTAGTTGTTCATTTTGGTGGTTATTACATTTGTCGAATTGTCGTTGTCCCAAAACTGGAATTTCTTTCTTAGAATAGTGTGGTAAATAACACAAGCCGACATTCGTGAAGTGAATTGCTTCTTATTTGTTTGTGTTGTTATTCCATGTGAAATGGGACTTGTTTCATGTTGTCAATTTAATATGTCAAATATTTCTTTCCTGTTTGGTTATGTTCTCGTGGGGATTTATTTGCAGGATTCAGTTGTATCTTGTAAAGAGAAGACCCTGCAGTTTTTGAAACAGGATAAGAGAAAAATAATCCAAGAGGGTATCATGGGATCTGACAGACAGCCAGTTGGTTTACTAGATACACTGAATATGCAGACAGTTAGGACTATTTTCACTCACACATATCCATACCCGCACGAGCACTCCCGCCATGCTGTTATTGCTGTTTTTATAGGTTGCCTATTCTTCATATCATCGGATAATATGCATACTCTTGTTCAGAAGTTAGACAGCAATATCAAGTGGTGGTCGATGTATGCTTGTTTGCTCGGGTTCTTCTATTTCTTTTCTTCTCCATTTATAGGCAAAACAATCAAACCAAGTTATTCTAACTTCAGTCGCTGGTAAGATTTAAGTTTTTTCTTATTTAAATAAATATTAAATTTATTTATGTTGTTTTATGTTATAAAGAAGGGATAATTAATAAAAGTACACTTAGGTTAGGTTTGATCTGATTACAGAAATGCGCATTTAAGTTCCAAATGTACAAAAATATTAAATACCCCTAGAGTTGATTCGGTGTAAAATATAAGAGGCTAACTGAAGGATTTTTATAAATGTGAAGGGGAGCTTTAGGATGTTTTTTGCTTGTGAAGAGAGCAAGTGCAAGACAAAATAAAACCTCAGGATTTTTATGTAATTTTGGAAGTTAGAACTTATGTGTTCTTTTTTCATGTAATCATGTCAAACGACTCAAACTGATCTCAAGGGTAGTTTTTTGTAATTAACCCTCAAAGGAAATATAACATAAGAAAATGAAATATCATAACTTGAGTGTTTCACCTTTCAGGTATATAGCATGGATTTTGGTGGCTGCGTTGTATCATCTTCCTAGTTTTCAGTCGATGGGAGTGGATATGAGGATGAACCTTTCCTTGTTTCTAACAATTTATATATCTTCCATTTTGTTTCTTCTCGTATTTCACATTGTATTCATTGGCCTCTGGTATATCGGCCTTGTCGCTCGTGTTGCTGGAAGGAGACCGGCTATTCTGACAATTCTTCAAAATTGTGCTGTAAGTCCTTCCAACTCGTCGTGAATAAAATTCAAACTTTTTGGTTCTTATTTCTTCCATTATTGTTGTGTAGGTTATAAGTGTAGCATGTTGTGTATTTTATAGCCATTGTGGAAACCGTGCTATTATGAGGGAGAAAACATTCGAAAGGAGGTACTCGGGTTGGTTTACATTGTGGAACAAGGAAGAGCGGAATTCATGGCTTGCAAAATTTGTTCGAATGAATGAATTCAAAGATCAAGTTTGCTCGTCTTGGTTCGCGCCAGTTGGTTCTGCCAATGATTATCCATTTTTGTCCAAATGGGTTATTTATGGTGAGGTATGATTCTTTTTTTAGGTTGTTTAGTGTCTGATTTTTGTTTTAGTATGGAAAGTAATATATGCTTCTGCGTTTTTGTGTGTGGCATTTCCAGTTGACGTGTAGTGCTGGCTCGTCATGTGCGGAATCACCAGCTGAAATTTCCCCAATATATTCATTATGGGCCACTTTTATTGGCCTCTACATGGCCAATTATGTTGTGGAGAGATCGACAGGGTGAGAGTTAACTGTGGTTCAATTTGATAGTTACCTATTTCATTTATTTACGGGATAATGACCAAAAAAACCTGAAGTTTGGGTTAATCACAAAAATAATATTTCTGAAATCTACCAGGATACACTTGAGGATTGATTTTGTCTAATATTTTCCTCCATATGCAAAAAACTTTTCAAAGCACCTCTGGACTTTTATAGGATTATTCATTTACCCCCTTAAACTTAAGACGAAATTCAAACATCAGAGTGGTTCTTGTTATTTTCCAGAAATTGTCCATACCTCAGTTTTTTTTCTTATAAATTATTCTTCTTGCTTTGAGAGTGTAATAATGGTTGCATAACAATGAGCGTGGAGTATTAGATTGATGCCGGACCACTGGCATTAGTGTAGATCATTCAAATCATATTGTTTTGTTTTTGTACCCTTTCCTTGCTTTTTCAAATAATATTGAGAGGAGGTTTTTTTATTTGTTATCCTCTCATCCCGCGTTTTTGTAGTGTCTTAATTTCCGGTTGATTAATATGCTGTTTTTCCTAATGACGAACAACAATAGTTGGGCTCTTACTCACCCCGTGTCACAAAAAGAGCATGAGAAGTTGAAGAAAAAGCAAATGAAGCCTGATTTTTTGGATATGGTTCCTTGGTATTCAGGGTATTTTCCTCTCTGTTTCTCTCAGACCCATGCGGACACTGTTCTTCATAATCAGGCGGACACCCTCAATCATTATTGACCTTTTTTGATGACATATGATGTAGGACATCAGCGGATTTGTTTAAGACGGTATTTGACCTGCTGGTATCCGTTACTGTGTTTGTTGGCCGTTTTGACATGCGTATGATGCAGGTATATTTAACATTTCGTACTTGTACACGCTATTGTTAGTACATTTTAATTTATTTATATTCCATAACCATAAGCTAGATGTTTGCTTTATTTTATTTCCCTAACTAATTTTCAAGAATCTAGTCATGGGGTTCCAGAATAATGTTTTCTCATAAGAATGATGCTACACTGGTTTTATTCCGAAATTTAATAATGTAATGTGAATTTTTTTGGGTAATTTTATGTAATTATATTATACTGGGTTTGAGTGCAATCTTTGGTTATATCCAATATCTTGTTTTTTTAGGCAGCAATGAGCAGGGTTGAAGATGCAGATAAGCAAGGGGATCTGTTGTATGATCACTTTCGTGAACAAGATGAACTGTGGTTTGACTTTATGGCTGATACTGGTGATGGTGGAAATTCTTCCTATAGTGTGGCACGGCTTCTTGCTCAGCCATCGATTAGGGCTCGGTGTAATGATTCTCTGGTTACGCTCCCACGTGGTAACCTGCTACTTATCGGGGGTGATCTTGCGTAAGCTCAATAACTGATTTTGTAAATGGCATTAATATTTTGTCCGAATTTGGTTTAGGTTTCACTGTGGTCAATGAAAGCTGTCGTTTGACAAATTAATTGTGTCATTCTTGGTAGTAGCACGTTAATATAGACCTCACGTAATGAAGTGAATCTTATCTAAAATGTTGCTCCAATATGTTCCAGTATCTTTTATATTGCACTTCTGAAATGCTTCTAGCATCAAGATTTCGTTAGCCAATGCTCCTTGAGTGCAACAAATTATTTCCTGATTTTATTCCAGAGTTATTTTTATTTGCTTTT
This sequence comes from Orobanche coerulescens, assembly GCA_033398695.1. Classification (NCBI taxonomy): domain Eukaryota; kingdom Viridiplantae; phylum Streptophyta; class Magnoliopsida; order Lamiales; family Orobanchaceae; genus Orobanche; species Orobanche coerulescens. The sequence continues at coordinate 24,743,801 of CM065812.1, forward strand.
TAGTAAACGACTTTTGATTTTATGCAAGTCCATTCCAGCATTTTTAAGTTTATTATACATATATCACCCTTGCTTAATGGTTAAAAGCCATGACAACTTTATTTGTATTATTCTGTTTGATGGGTTTAAAAATTATATTTTGGCTTGTCTGGTGTTTATTAAGATTACTGCAAATTTGGTTGTTCAAATAATGTGTGACATTATTTTTCCCTTTTAAAAATGCTGTATGTTATTTATCTGTTATAGTGTTACAGTTAAGTCTCAAGTAACTGTGAGTTAGCAGTCAGTATTATAGAGTTGTAGTTGATATTATATTGTCTTGCTTTTACATACCTAGTATCAATAAAATGTCTTGCCTTTACCTATTTAGTAACTGTGATGAAACAAACTTGTTTAATTGTTGTAGTTGATATTATATTGTTGTGCAATGACGTGACTTGCTGTATTTAAATTTACTTTATATGGCGGGTGTTAGGGTGTCATTTTTTTTCCAGGTATCCTAATCCATCGGCATTTACATATGAGAGACGCCTTTTTCGCCCCTTTGAATATGCTCTTCAGCCTCCTGTTTGGTATAAGGAGGAGCATATAGCTGCGAATAAACCAGAACTGCCTAGTGGGATATCAGCACTCGAGCAATATGATGGCCCCCAATGCTTTGTCATACCTGGAAATCATGGTGCGTCTTAGTTTCTGGCCCTGATTTTGCTAGTCCCTTCATTTTAAAAAATTTTGTACCACTACATATTGTGTGTTCTTGCATATTTCTTGTGTTTGGCCGGATAGTTGCATGCTGGGGCCCAAAATTTATTTTGTTCTCAATTTGGGGCTCAAATTTCATGTCAAACGTTGTTTTTACCCAATTATACCTTTACTCAGAAATCAAGACTCATAGTAAGCCCCTAATTGAGAAACAAAAGCAGAATTTGGGCTATGGCTTGTGAAAAAACAAAACCATGTTAGGTGGATTCGAGTACGGATGTCGGGTACGGGTGCGTGTTTGAGTGTCTGATTCGGTTAATTCATGAAAATGATTCCATTTTTGGCCTAAAATGAAGTGTCCAAGTGCCATAATCATGTTGGAGTGTTGAGTGTCTGAACGGGTATGGAAGGGGAATTGAAGAGTCCCAACTTAAGCCCGAATGGAGAAGTTTGAAAAATTGAGCCCCACACTCAGATACATACCAAAAAAAAAAAAAAAACTTTGGGCCCTGTACTGAAAGTTTTCCTCCCTTTTTGCTAGTATAATTTTTATTTGGTGTTGCGGTTTACTGGTTTACCATTGACAGATTGGTTTGATGGGCTTCAGACGTTTATGCGGTATATCTGTCACAAGAGCTGGTTAGGCGGGTGGTTTATGCCACAAAAGAAGAGCTATTTTGCCCTTCAGCTACCAAAAGGATGGTGGGTCTTTGGTTTGGATCTTGCTCTTCATTGCGATATTGATGTCTATCAGTTCAAGTTCTTTTCAGAACTGATTAAGGACAAGGTACCATTTAGAATTTTGGTTTTAGTTGTTATATTACTCTTTACAGTGTTCTAAACAGAGCTGGGATAATTGATTAGTTTGGTTTAGCATTGTCATCATACAACAAAAGGCTTATACAATCTACCGTAAGTGCAGTTTTTTTTGGATTGAGTATCTGTAATCACTAATAACTATCTATAAACGTAAAGATGAACATGATGAGATGAAGAAATCATGCCGCTAGTTTGTAGAAGTAAAGTGAGCAGATTTTTTTGTTGGGGGGTGTCAGTATAGATCTATTATAGTATTGAAACGACTAAAAGTTTGTAGTTAATCATGGTGACAGGCTAGTAATAAAATGCGTCTTGTAGTGTCTACATAGTAACATAATGTAACTTATGCAAGACTTCTTTAAGTAAAAGTGGAGTTACATCTTATTACATGATATGACATGATTTATCCTGCATCTTATTAGGAAATGGGTAGGTACCCGTATGAATTATAGGTTGTGTGCGCTCGTTTTAAGATAGATTTATAGTTGCCAAAGAAATGATTACATTGAGGTTTACATCATCCACTATACATTTTGCACCTTTTGTTGATGGAGCTAATTGGAATTGCTGATATCGTCATATATTTTTACAATTATTTACCTTAACATTCCTAAACATTACATATAACCCAGACCCAATGTTATACAACCTCAACGTTCTAAATATTACAAATAGCCAGACAAATAGTTGGGCTATTGTAATATTTAGAAAAGTTGAGGGGTCCAATCCTAGAACGTATGCTGAAAACAAATTCTGGTACGTCAATTAACGGTTGGGCAATATGCAAGACAGGACCTCAAGGGTAGTTCGTGTAATTGTGAAATAATTTGATTTTCTTCAGTAATTACTGCAAAGCTCAGGGCTATTTTTTGTAATTATCCATTATATTTTAGGTTGATTTTGCGCGTGGTGAATCTTTATTTATTTTCCTATTTTCCAGGTGGAGGAAAATGATTCTGTGATCATTATGACTCATGAACCGAATTGGCTTCTTGATTGGTACTGGAATGATGTGACTGGAAAGAACATATCACACCTGATACGCGACCATTTAAGAGGGAGGTGTAAGCTCCGAATAGCTGGCGACTTACATCATTACATGCGTCATTCATATGTTCCATCAGAGAAGCCTGTATACGTGCAGCATTTACTTGTTAATGGTTGTGGTGGGGCTTTTTTGCATCCAACTCACGTCTTTAGTAATTTCAATAGTTTATATGGAACGTCCTATGAAAGCAAGGCATCATATCCCTCTTTTGAAGACTCAAGCAGGGTATACCAAGATGTTTGTTATAATACGAAAACTTTGTCAAGTGTTGATTAACCTTACCGATCATATTTGGCACCGATTTTATGTAAAGAAATTTCATGCAGATTGCTTTAGGAAATATTTTGAAGTTTCGGAAGAAAAATTGGCAGTTTGACTTCATTGGTGGAATTATATACTTCATCTTGGCATTTTCCATGTTTCCACAGGTAATTTTTTTGCTGGTGTTTTGCAATAGAAAGGCTGTAGTTTGATCTGTCATTTGAGATGTGAGGCATCCTAATTACATTGAAGGGTTTACTAAAAAGATATTTACATGAGGTTTAGCCTAATTTAAAAAAAAAGGACCATTTAGTTTACCTAATCTAGAAATAAAAAATCCCTCCTCATTTCCCTAGGTGACTCGAGCGCTGGACCGAAGCCCTAGGTAGTGGACGCTCTTACCACTTGAGCTAACCCACTTTGTCACCATTTAGTGTACTTTCAATATATATACATAGTTGTCAATAGCGCTCGTAGCGAGGCCTATCGCGAATAGCGACGCGATGCGGCAGGTTGTCGCTGTTAGGCGCAATGGGATATGAACTTTCCAGTAGCGCGCTGACGCAGCGTAAGCACTCAAAAAACAAGATGGAATCACAATCTGAACTATATTTTAACTCAAAAAACAAGATGGAATCACAATCTGAACTATATTTTATTGCTTAATCAAAAGTTGTTTTTTCTCCTCAGTACCTAAAGGTTTATATATAGTTGAAATAAGTAAATTACATGAACAAGGACATGAGAACTGAACAGCCTTATCTGAACATTCATTCCCCTAGACTTTCTACCACATTCGTGACTATCTAGACATTTAGGCATTCTCATTAGGATTGATGCATCGCAACATCCTCTACATCAGTCTCCTCCACTGGGAAAAACTCGTCCTCGAGTTGGACTCGGTTCTGTATAGAGGTGCATTGGAAGGGTAAAACGGAGTTAAATCGGCAATATTAAAAGTATTTGAAATGCCCATACTCTTAGGAAGATCAATGTCATAAGCATTATCATTGATCTTTCTCTTACCGCATATGGTCCATACTTCTTAGGTCAAGTTTACTATAAGTGCCACTGAAACCTCTCTCGCCTTAGGAACACCATTACTTGATCCCCACCGAAAATACTTGTTGCCTCCGATGCTTATCTGCGACTCTTTTGTACTTTTGTTAGTCTCCTCCAATTTTTGCTTGACTTCCTTGTGCACTTCCACAACTTGTTTGGCCATATAGTGTTGCCCCATTGCTAGTTGCACCCTTTGGTAGCCGGATCGGATCCAAGGTGTGTTGTGGCACTTTCGTGTACACTATAGAGAAAGGAGACATGCCCGTAGACTGGAATCGCATTGTTGTAAGCGAACTCGGCTTGAGGCAAGAAAATATCCCACTGTTTTGGTTTATCGCCACAAATCTGCGAACCATATTCCCCGATGTACGATTTACCGCCTCGGTTTGACCATCCATGCGAGGGTGAGCAAGTCTTCAAATTCAAAGAAGAATCAAACAATTTCCACAATGTTCGCCAAAAATGCCCAAGGAACTTGCTGTCTCTATCCGAAGTGATTGTTTTTGGTATTCCATGCAAACGAACCACTTCTTTGAAAAACAATCTAGCCACAAAGATTGCATCGAAGTCTTTTTGCAAGGAATAAAATGGGTCATCTTCGAAAATCTATCAACGACAACGAAAAAATGCCGCCTCTTTGTGTTCTAGCGGTCAACACGAAATCCATAGACAAGTCTTCCCAAATATTTTCCTGGACGAAAGGCATATAAAAACCAGATTTTGGGTGACCCTTAGCCGTTTGGCAAACATAACAACTTTGCACATACCTAGTCACATCTCGAAGCATGTGTGGATAAAATCTCTCCCGACTGCGGCTATTGTTTTGTCTCGCCCCAAATGTGCAAAGAAGTCCACCGCATGTAAATCACGAATTACCTTTTCGTAATGATGTCCGAGGAAGACAAAGCTGATTTCACGCATTAAGTAGCCATCGTGCACATAAAACTCTTGCACAGTTGCCCATTCACGCACCTTTCCCAAATCATCCAAAATCTTCATCTCTGCATAACACTCCTTGAGTTGTTCAAACCCAATTATCTCCGCCTCAAAGTGATTAACAAACCTGCTCTTCGACTTAATGCATCACCCACAATATTTTGCACTCCACTCTTGTGTTGTAATCAATGGGAACTTCAAGAAATTGGCACCAACGTGCGTGCATATCCTTGCTAATTCGCTTTTGGGCTTAGATATTTGAGAGCCTCGTGGTCGAATAAAGAACAAATTCTTTACCAATGAGATAGTGCTCCCATATCTTCAAAGCCCGACAACCGAATAAAATTCCTTGTCATAAGTGCTCCATTTCGCCTAGCATCGCCGAGCTTCTCGCTAAAATAGCAAAGCGGCCTCCGTTCTTGACAAAGAATGCTCTAATGCCAACACCGCTAGCATCACAATCTACCTCAAAAGCTTCTCAAAATCTGGTAACGCTAAGACGGCGCAGTACACAATTTTTCTTTCGAATCGCAAAGCTTTTATCGGCTTCATCGCCCGATAAAACCTCCCCTTCTTCATGCACTCGGTAATAGGTGCCAATGGTACTAAAGTTCTTGATAAAGTGCACTGTAAAAGTAGCCAACCCATGGAAACTCCGTACTTGAGACACCGTTTTGGGAATAGGCAGTCTCTAATTGCCTTTACCTTCGTATCATCCACCGAATTCCCTCATGACTCTGATGTACCCCGAAATAGCGGTTTATTAGTAAGAAAAGCGCATTTCTTAAGGTTAACATATAGCTTATTGGCCGCAAATCGTAAGCACTTCTCGCAATTGCGATACGTGCTCCTCCTCGATCTTACTATAAATCAAGATATCATCGAAGTACAACAACAAATTTATCAATAAAAGGGTTCAATACTTGATTCATAAGTCTCATGAAAGTACTCGGAGCGTTGGAAAGTCCGAAGGCATCACTAACCATTCAAATAACCCTTCCTTCGTCTTGAATGCCGTCTTCCACTCGTCCCGTGTCTAATTCGAATCGATGGTACCCGTTTTCAAGTCAAGCCTTGAAAACCACTTTGCTCCATGTAATCATCAACATGTCATCCAAATTTCTCGGAATGGGAAATTTGTAACCAAGCGTAATTTTGTTGATTGCACGACTATCAACACACATTCTCAATTTCCGTCCTTCTTTGGGGTTAATAAGGCACCGCACAAGGACTCATACTCTCTTGAATAAGCCCCTTTCTTAACAACTCCTCCACTTTCTCCTTAAGGATCTCACTCTCCTTTGGGCTCATCCGTAGTGAGGTAGATTTGGTAAACTCGCTCAGGAATCAAGTCAATATGATGTTGAATATCTCTCATGGGTGGTAAGCCATCAGAATCTCATCGGGCATTACTTCCGAAATTCGATAATAAAGGCCTTATAGCTTCGGATGCTCCTCCAACTTTGGTCCATTTTCAACATAACACACTTGCTTCATTATTAGAGCATAAACACCTAGTCTCCTTCATTTCGAGTCTCAAACTGCGAGTCAAAGTGAGAAACTCCTTTTCTGCAGATTGCTTGCTTTTGTTACAGAATGGCGGCAATGTGTACTTTGTTCCATCCTTCAAGAAGCTATCTTGATTGTTACGGCCCGAATGTTGCGCATCCACATCATATTGCCATGGTCTCCCAAACAACAAATGACACACATCCATATCCACAATATCACAATAGACTTCATCACTATACTTGCCAATCGAAAAGGAATTTTGCAACGCGTTACATTTCTATATTTCAGGCATCGACTTTATCCATCCCAAAGAGTAAGGGTTTGGATGCTTTTCTCTTGCGACTCTAACCTTTTCTGCTTCCTTCCTATAATATTCTCCATGCTACCACCGTCAATCAATACTCCAAAATCTTACCATGAATGGTACACCGTGTTCGAAAAAGTTGATTCCACGAGAAGTCTCTTCCGTTTGAGCTAACATTATTCTTCGTACAACACGATTCGCTTCCCTTGTTTCTCCCTCCTCAAATTCTTCTTCTTCGCCATCCGGTTCCACGAGAAAAATGCTTCATCGTCTTCTTCTCTGAAAGCCGCATTAGCCGTTTTCCTTTGAGGGCATTCATTCGATTTATGACACGGTTGGTTGCACCTATAACACTTTCTGACGTTGGTCTAGCGTAAGGGTTGGTAGTTTTCCGTCCTTGGCGTCCCTCTCCTTAGCTTACGCGGCGGGTGATTTTCACTTGATGTTCTTTGCCTTATCTTCCCGAGTTTTGTCGCTTTTATAATTCTTGCCATTATATCGTCTGTGGGTGTCTTCTTGACATCCATTTGCGGTCCCAAGCCGGATAAAGAGGAGGGTTGCGGTAGGTTAGTGGCGGCCAGTAAAACTCGTCACATTCCATGGACATGAATCAAACATTGAAAATCGTTGGGCGTCTCCTCGAAGCGGCCGGCGCATTTCATAGGCCGGGTGCGGTGATAAGTATGCGAGGGTTGCTAGGTCGTCGCCCGAGCGGCGCGCCACCTTTACATCCGAGGGTGGTGTCAAATGTGCAAGGATGCGCTACACTTCATAGGCCGGGTGTAGTGGAAAATATGCGAGGTTGCTAGGTCGTCGCCGGAGCGCGCGCCACCTCGAAGTATGGGTGTGGTGTCAAATGTGCAAGAATCCTTGCGGCGTGGACGGGGACAGACAGAGAAGTTAGTTCTTGCGGCTAGTAAGGGTAGTAAGGTGCGGTTTGGAACTTGGAACGTTGGCTCTTTGTGGGAGATCGGCGAAGTGGGGAGGTTATGAAAAGGAGGAGAATTCACATAATGTGTCTACAAGAGACTAAGTGGGTTGGCGAGAAGGCAAGAGTGTTAGCTCCTTGGGGTTACAAGCTTTGGTACTCTGGAAAGGATAGAAGTAGAAATGGAGTGGGTATCGTCATTGATAAAGAATTCATTGATGATGTGGTGGAAGTGTCAAGAAAGAGCGATAGAATAATGAGTATTAAGCTTGTGATAGGGGATGAGTTTCTAACTATCATAAGTGCTTATGCACCACAAGTAGGATTGGATGCATCGATCAAACAAGAATTTTGGGAAGATTTGGAAGAGGTTGTCGAACGAATTCCTATGGGTGAGAAATTGATCATTGGTGGTGACCTCAATGGGCATGTCGGTGTTAGCAGAGATGGCTTTGAGAGCATTCATGGTGGCTTTGGTTTTGGGGACAGGAATGAAGCAAGAAATGATATATTGGATTTCGCATTAGCTCATGACTTGGGTATTATGAACACTTGGTTCGAGAAAAGGGACTCTCATTTGGTGACATATAGAAACGGAGGTAATGCAACTCAGATTGATTTCTTTTTAGTAAGGAATGTTTGGAGGAAAAGTTTTACTAATTGCAAGGTAATACCCGGTGAGAGTGCTGCAACACAGCATAGGGTTGTGGTGCTTGACTTTCGAGGTAAGAGGCACTTAAGAAAGAGAAGACCACAAGTTGACCCTCGAATTAAGTGGTGGAAGCTCCAAGGGAGAGTCGACATACTTTTGTGGCTAAGATTGCGATAGTGGTATTTGGTCCGATTGCACGGAGATGGATATAGATTCGATGTGGAACTTGTTGGAACACAACATAAAGGAAGTTGCAAAAGAAGTCTAGGAGAATCTAAAGGAAAGCAGACCATCAAGTAAGGACACATCTTGGTGGAATGATGAAGTTAAGCAAGCGATAAAGACCAAACGTGAATGTTATAAGGTCTTGGGTAAATGCTCGAGCGATGAGAATTATGAGAAGTACAAGAAAGCTCGAGAAGCTAAAAAGGCGGTGAAATGCCCGATCAAAGGTCAATCAACAATTATATGCAAGATTAGATACTAAAGAAGGGGAAAAAGATATCTATAAACTTGCTCGAATGAGAGAGAAGAAGACGCGAGATATTGGAAAAGTTAAATGTGTAAAAGATACTGAACAAAAAGTTTTGGTTCAAGATAAAGAGATAAAAGAGAGATGGAGGTCATACTTTGATACCCTATTCAATGGCCATCAAGAACAAGATATTGGGAATTTAAACATCCCCTCAAGTATGGTTAACCGAGAGTTTAAGAGAAGAATCCAAAAGGGTGAAGTGACAATTGCATTGAAGAAGATGGGGTCAAAGAAAGCAGAAGGACCAGCTGGTATACCTATTGAAGTTTGGAGGTGTTCGGGGGAGAGAGGGATCGAATGGGTAACTATGCTTTTCAATAAGATTTGGAGAAGCAATAAGATGCCGTCAGCATGGAGGAAAAGTATTCTTGTCCCTTTGTATAAGAACAAAGGTGATGTTCAAGATTGTTCTAATTATCGCGGAATTAAACTAATGAGTCATACCATGAAGTTGTGGGAACGAGTGATTGAACAAAGGATCAGGAAATGTGTGAAGATAATGTAAAATCGGTTTAGATTTATGCCGGAAGATCGACCATGGAAGCAATTTATCTTATCCGTGATTGATGGAACATTATCGAGATAAAAAGAAAGATCTGCATATGGTTTTTATTGATTTAGAGAAGGCATATGATAAAGTACCAAGAGAAGTACTTTGGTGGGCCTTAGCAAAGAAGGGTGTATCGCGGAAATATATTGACATTATAAAGGACATGTATGAGGGAGCTAGTACAAGTGTACGTACTAATGTTGGGAGGACAAGAATTCCTATTACGATTGGGGTGCATCAAGGATCTGCTCTTAGTCCTTTTCTCTTTGCCATAGTCATGGACGAATTGACAAGAGAAATTCAAAATGACGTTCCGTGGTGTATGATGTTCGCAGATGATATTGTGTTGATTGATGAAACGAAGGTTGGAGTGCAACGAAATTGGAACTTTGGAGGATACTTTGGAAGCTCGAGGCTTTAGCCGGTGGCGAGTAAGGCGAATATATGGAGTGTAGGTTTAGCGAAACTTGATGATAGAGAGGCGGGGATGATCACATTTGATGGGAAAGTTGTTCATGGATCCACTTTCTTTCGGTATCTTGGATCTATTATCCAAAAGGATGGAGAGCTAGATGGCGATGTGGCTCACGAGAATAAAGGCGGGGTGGTTGAAGTGGAAGAGTGCCACGGGGTTTTATGTGATCCGGCATGCCTCATAGATTAAAGGGTAAATTTTACCGCACGGCAATTAGGCTGCGTTGTTATATGGCACCGAGTGTTGGGGTCAGAAAAGCGATGTCACGTTCAAAAGATGAATGTGGCGTAGATGCGTATGCTACGATGGATGTGTGGTCATACAAAAAGGATCGACTCGAAATGAGGTGATCGGAGAGAAGGTAAGAGTTGCGTCTATAGAAGACAAGATGATGGAGAATCGATTACGATGGTTTGGTCATGTGAGAAGAAGACCTATTGATGCCCCAGTGAGGAGGCTAGAAAGTTGGGGAGCAAGTAATGTTGTGAAAGGTAGAGGAAGACCCAAGAAAACTTGGATAAAGATGATTGAAAATGATATGCGGTTTCTTGGAATTGGAGAAAGTATGGCGATGGAGAGGCAAATGTGGCGGGAAAGAATACGGATGGTGGATGGAGTCTGATTCTTTTTTTTTTTTTTTTTTAATTCCTATTTTCTTTTATTTCATGTTATCTTTTTTTCTTTTTTCTTTCTTTTTTTTTCTTCTTCTTTTTTTTTCATTCATTCTCTTTTTTATTTGCTTTTTTCTCTACTTTTTCCCTCTTTTTTCCTTTTATGTTATTTATGTAACGATTATTGACGGTTTCAAAGTTTGATTCATGTTAGCCGACCCCAAATCATTTTGGGACTAAGGCTTAGATGTTGTTGTTGTTGTTGTTGTTGTTGTATATCGTCCTCCTCGCCCATAAGATTCTTGCGCTGCCTTAGTCTTTTCCCCCCAACCTGAAGGTCGAAAAGTGTCAAAACCCCGCTTGCTTTTCTCAAATTGCATTAATTCAGCTTTCAAAGCCAAATTTTTTGCTTCGGTTAGGGTCTTTAACACTTGAACTCCAATTTTATCTCGAATAAAAGGCTTCAGACCATCAAGATATCTAGCCACCTGCTGCCCCTCCGTTTCCAGCAGATTGTTCCTTTCAGCTAGTCGCATAAATTCTGCAGTGTATTCGTGGACAGTGCGGGTACCTTGTTGGCATCTTTGGTACTGCTGAAACAGGATCTGCTCGTAGTCGGGAGGCAGAAATTCGCGCATCAGCAGCCTCTTCATCCTATACCACGTTCGAATCTGGCCCCTGCCTTCTCGTTCTCGTGTTCTCTGCATTCTATCCCACCAAGCTGAAGCACCACCCTTCAATCTACAAGCGACTAATCTGACCCTCCTATCTTCTGGAGTCTCCATATAGTCGAAGAACCTGTCAATATCTGCGATCCAATCCAGGAAATCTTCTATTCCCAAACCACCATTAAAACTTGGAATATCGACCTTTAGTTTGAAGTCGTATCCCTCTCTATCATCATACCTTCTCCACTGTCCAACATTCCTACGCCTGCCACCATATACCTCTTCATATTCATCCTCCTCGCTGGAAGAATCATCAGTTCGATTGTTCTGTCTACGAACGGGAATAGTTCTGTTGATAGGGTCTCCACGAGGTGCATCTCCTCTTGGTCTTCTATCATTAACCCGATTTCGGTTCCCATCAACACTGAGAGCATCAAGCCTATCTGCAATTTCATCAAATCGCTCCTCAAAGCGACGGAATCTGCGATCTATTTGCTGCTCCAAGTGTCCCTGTAAACGCTGCTCCAATCGTTGCAACGCCTCCTCCCCGACAAGTGGGGCTCCAGTCTCATGAGCATCGCCATTAAGACCACCGCTACCGCCTTGGTTCGTCATTAGTCTCCGATACCACCTGACGCAGCGTAAGCACTCAAAAAACAAGATGGAATCACAATCTGAACTATATTTTATTGCTTAATCAAAAGTTGTTTTTTCTCCTCAGTACCTAAAGGTTTATATATAGTTGAAATAAGTAAATTACATGAACAAGGACATGAGAACTGAACAGCCTTATCTGAACATTCATTCCCCTAGACTTTCAGCCTACCACATTCAGACTATCTAGACATTTAGGCATTCTCATTAGGATTCAATGCATCAGTAACATCCTCTACATCACGCGCGCTATCTGCGCTATTGTCGCGATAGCGCGACTCGACGCAGTTTCTTATAGCGGCGCTATTCCATGTATCTGTCCAGATTTTTTTTTTCATTTTTTTTCCGTTTTTGGCCAGAACGTGTTCTATTTTCTTAAACGTTTTTTGATCAAAGAAACCCTAGTACTATTCTCCTCCTGTATCGCGCGGTCCAGTTTTCCGTGTGGAGACTTCAAATCTCATCTGGTTCTCCACCTACCCGCGCACCAAATTTTGGGCGGATGAAGATTCTGACTTGGTACATGATGGGGAATATATGACTTGGCAAGAACCTGCATATACATTAAGAAAATCCACAGGAGTGTCGAAGGCAGCCCCTACATCTATGAAGGCTGGGAGTTTGAAGGCGGCGGCGTCTAAGTCTAAGTCTAAAGGGAAAAGACCAGTTTCAACATTTACTACACACTCTAATAGATGAAGACGAGGAGTTCAACTTTGATGAAGAAAGTGAAGAAGAGAATGATGTTGAGGGTTATGCAATTCCAAATGATGAAGATAATCTTGATCTTGATGAAGAAGATGAATAGAATTTTATATTGTGTTTTTATAATATTATTATTGATGTTTTGTGTATTTTGAAGTTATATTATTGTTACTTTTTAAATTATGCATGAACTCCTAAATTGGATTTAGTATATGTAATATATTATGCATTTTTATACTTGTGGCGCTTTTTTTTCAAATAGCCCTCGCTGTGCGCTATAGCCACAGGGACCTCGTCGCTATTTGGCGCTATGCGCGATTAACAACTATGTATATATAGAGGGTTACTTGCAAAATTACCCTTGAGGTTTGACACATTAAGAAACAGCTAATTTGTGAAATAATATCCTGAAATTTTATTCTTCTTACCTTTACCCTCCTCTTACCTTTACCCTCCTCATAAGTAAAAAACATTTCAAAACCCCTCTCACATTTATAAAAATATTATTGAGCCTCTTAAGTTTAACATCGACTAAAACATTGGTATTATTTGTAATTCTGAAAGTTAATTCTTTTTTTTGTGTGTAGTTAATCTAACCTCAAGGCCACATTTTGAGTTATCCCTATGTATAAGGAGGTATTTGTTAGCAAAGACAAACCTTAAGGGAGGTGTTTGTAATACTTTAAGGGGGTAGTCATAATTTTGAAAAATTACGTTTTTTTTCATTAGGCTAAACTTCTGGTAGTTTTTGTAATCATCCCTACATTTAATAAAGAAACTTGTAAAAGACTTGGAAAAATGACCAATTGCTTGCTTTCCCTCTTGGTCTAGTGTAAGCTAGATCACATCTTGCAGGATGACACATTTTCTGGTCACTTAAAGAGCTTTTTCGGCACAGTTTGGGATGCTTTTACCTATATGCTCGGACGCTCATATGTATCATCAGCCGGTGCTTTCTTACTGTTAGTTACTGCTATAACCTTTGTGCCGTCAAAAGCATCCCGGAAGAGGAAAGTCATAATTGGTGTTCTCCACGTTCTTGCACACCTGTCTGCTGCCTTGATTCTAATGCTGCTCATGGAATTGGGCATTGAGACGTGCATCAGACACAAATTGTTGGCAACTTCAGGTTATTGACTCGTTACCTAGGATAGATACATTTATCGTGTATGGATGTACTTCCGTTTCTAATTTAATTTTGCAAAGTTACTGGTTTTCATGTGAAAAATGGAAATATGTTTGTACTGTTGTCTGAATTTCCATGTTCTGATATGAAAATAAGTTTCGTTATAGTCTTTGAAGCTTTTTTTGCATAGATTTGCGTGATTGTCGTGAAAAAAATGTGGTTGTAGTTTTTGAAGTGTGTTTTCACATAAATTTGTGTGACTCAATTTCCAATGAGAACTACACATAAACTCATTTTCTTGAATAATCGGAATATGGGAAAATGAGATTCGAAAGCACAGCTATACACGGCCTATGTTTCCGGAATAGGTGATGTTGGAGTTATTTTATTTTTTATTTTGGATTTTATTTCTAGAAAATAATCTGTCTTTGCTTTCTCTCTGTGTCTAAGTAGTCTTTTTTTTTAATTGTAAAAAAAATCTCAGGTTACCATACTCTGTATGAATGGTATAGATCCGTGGAGAGCGAGCATTTTCCCGACCCAACTGGCCTTCGGGCACGTATTGATCATTGGACATTCGGCCTTTACCCTGCGTGCATTAAGTATCTGATGTCTGCATTTGATGTCCCTGAGGTAAAGAAAATGCTGGTAAATGACTCTTGTACCCTTTGACTCAATCGTCAGGGCCGTTCTCTGATTTTTCGTTTGTGCTTATTCTCAGGTCATGGCTGTCAGTAGGAATAATATATGCAAGAACGGAATGGATTCGGTCTCGCGTGGTGGCCTTGTGATATATTATGCTTCCGTCTTTCTTTATTTCTGGGTTTTCTCGACTCCTATAGTTTCGTTGGTTTTCGGGAGCTATCTCTATGTATGCATCAACTGGCTTCATATACATTTTGACGAAGCCTTCTCTTCACTCAGGATTGCTAACTACAAGTCGTTTACTCGGTTCCATATTAACCGTGAAGGGAATCTCGAGGTTTTCACCCTTGCAGTTGATAAGGTAAGAAATGAGATGCCTTTTTTTTTTTATCTGCCGACATTTATGTATGACATGTCTGGATTTGGTACTTGTGCTGATTTGTTCTCAATCTTGACATGTTTCCTTTTCCCTAAGCTGAACTTATATGTTCTTGTTGTGGAAGAAGGCCTGTTTTTCTGTGGTTTTTCACTTTTGCTCTAATTTGTTTTGTTGAGTTAATTACAAGAACTACTCATAATATTCTTCCTAATTACAAAAGAAGATCTAGTTATCTTTTAAAATTGTAATTACCCCCTCAAGATATCACAAGCGTCGACTAGCTTGTATTTACTCACGAATACCTTTCTCCTGGGAGTGTAATTTGTAAAACGGAACAAATTATCAGAGGGGTACTCGTAATTTTCGGAGGTAGCTGGGTTTTGTGCCTCCAAAATTAGACTGCATCTCAAGGGTATATTTGTAACTAGACCTGTTTAGAAATCTTATATTCTTATCTTTACCCACTTAAAGACAATCATCACCTAAAAGGGCTATTTTGTAATTATCCCAAACTCTTTTTTCTTTAATTATCTATTAATAACAGTTTCAATAGTCCCTTTTGGTAATCTCATTTATAACATTATCGTCTTCCTTTTGTTTCCCTGTAAAGCTAAAATTCTAAACTTTATTGTTTAAAACATGTATATTGTGAAGGTACCGAAAGAGTGGAAGTTGGATCCAAGCTGGGAAGGCGAATCAAAACTACCACAAAACCTTGGCCATCAAAGAAAATTTCCGAGCAAATGGCGATCGGTTTCCTCTCAACAGGATCCTGTCAACACCGTAAGGATTGTCGACCACTTTGTTGTCGAACAAACCGTAAAACCGGATTTCTCATCGTTAAATGGATCCGTGAATCACTCATCGAAGGGGTTTTGATCTGTAATGTCCGTTGTATTAGTTGTATGATTTAGAAGCCTGTAGGTGAAAAAAAATATAGAAAATGGAAAAAAATTAGGTTGGGTAGGTGTACAAAGTATCTGCAGAATCTAAAGCAGCAAAATGGAGTGAAAACCGAACCTTTCCCTCAATCATATTTATTCATTGCTGCAATATATATTTTTTAATTAAATTGCAAATTTGGATTGTTTAATCTTGTAGTGATGAAGTTGATTGTTTTTTATGGTCGTGTGAAAAATATTTTCTAAATGAAGGGTCTATTTTTCACCGCATTAAATAAGATAAGATGTGTTCTGTTTTTTTTTTTTTTTTTTTTTTTTTTTATTTCAAATGACAGCTCAACCTTAAAACAAACTAAATATTAGTACTAATATGCATTAACAACAAAAAATAGCACTGTTAATCTTTTTGGTGTAAAGTCCATATTTTTTTTGGAACTAAGAGCACTTTCTTATTACTAAAACAAATATGCACAGCCGATCCCTGATCCAGGCTTTACAAAGAGTCCTTATCCACCTACTACATCAGCAATTAAGAAACATAAATAGTATCTATATCATCAAAGCATTGCTAG
Source organism: Orobanche coerulescens (assembly GCA_033398695.1). NCBI lineage: Eukaryota > Viridiplantae > Streptophyta > Magnoliopsida > Lamiales > Orobanchaceae > Orobanche > Orobanche coerulescens. The sequence continues at coordinate 24,759,847 of CM065812.1, forward strand.
TTTACTAAAGTTGTGGCTCCTCTGTACTAGCACTTGTATGATCTGTTCTCCCATATCAGTTCTTGGTTGCTTGGCATTGAAAACTGCATCATTCCTGCTTCTCCAAATACAATACAAAGTTTCTGCACAGGCCATCTTCAATATCAGTTTTTAGGGACTTTCCTTTGGTAGCTCTTATCATCCATTCTTTTTCCAGTTCCCAGTCACCTGAGTTATATGTAACCAATTCAGGACTTGTTTCCAGATTTTCTTTGTCACAGCACATTCAAAAAATAGCAGCACTTGCCATCTACATTCATTCCATACCTCAGAAGTCTGTCCTTAGTAGCAAGCCTATTCTGTAAACTCATCCAAAAGATGAATAAAGCTCTAGGTCTAGCTTTATTGGTGAACATTAGCTTCTTCCAGGCAACATCTTCTCTATCCCCTCTTATCTCATGATAGATCTTATTTGTGGGAAACTTATCTCCCACCTGGACAGTCCTCCATATTACACTACTTTCAGCAATCTCTTTCTGTTTCAAGTTTGTTTTAAGTATCCATGAACAATTCTGCTTAGGAGCACATTCCTTCACCTCTTCATTTTTAATATAATAAGCATGCAACCATCTGACCCATAGCTTATCTGCCTTGTTGCTCAAATTCCATAACAACTTAGCCAAATTAGCCTTATTCCATTCAGGTAATGCATTAATACTCAGTCCTCCTGAATTCTTAGTGTCACAGATTTTGTCCCAAGCTACAGGGGCTTTCTTTGAAATGGTCTCTTTCCCACTCCACAAGTAGCTTCTATACACAACTTCTATATGTTTCAGTACATCTGTATCAACCTCTCATTGAGAAAATTGTAGGGAGAATAAAGCATTGGTCTGCTAAATTGTTATCATATGCAGGAAGGGTGTTATTGATTCAGAGTGTGATATTTTTGAGGTGGTCAACTACTGGCTTCAGGTTTTTCTCAATGAGAGGTTGACAGAGATGTAAAGTCCATATTGCAGTTCATATTTTGATGCCAATTTCATATTCCAATTAATATTCCTGGTGCAGATGCCATATTACACTTTATATTTTATTCATATACTTCAATTTAAAATATAAATTAAAATAGAAATCTTGTACTCCCTTAAATAAAATAGGCCTTCTTTTAAAAATAATATGTTTCCCCTTGAATTTTTGGTAAGGATCAGTTGTAATCAGTTTTCAAAAAATTAGGCGGTTGCTTATGCGCTAGCATGTGGGGAAACGCTTTGATAAGGGAAAAATTGGACCCTTAGATGTTTTTCTGAAGAAAAAAATCGGACCTAGACATGAAAAATCGGACCTTGGCAAAATTAATCGGGATTAATCATAAATCGGAAATCTTTAAAAATCGATATTAATCGGAGAAATTGGTAAAAATCGCTCAATTGTAAAAAAAAATGGGTTAGGCCGAATTAATAATAAAATATTTTTTATTAAAAAAATAAAATACATCTAACTAATCTTCTGATTAATCCCCGATTTTTGATTAATCACCGAAGGTACCCAACTGTCTAGACCGGGCTAGCAATTTTTAGAAGGGAAATTTAGACTACCTATTAAATATTACAATACTAACGCAACAACAAAATAATTACACATACCATTCACAAGAAATTTTACATAATATAAAAAACTCATCTGAGCATCAGGACCTTCCTGCAAGACAAAGAACCAGAAAAAACACCGTTCAACCACTCAGCTGTGAAGGGAAAGAGCTTTATTATGTGGAAGAATCCATCCCTGAGGAAGCTGTACCAATGTGCGGTACAGCTAAGAAGCAGTTCATTGAGAAGTACTACATATGAGAAATACTTCAAGATCCCAACTGTACCCCCACAACAAATTTTCATTGACTATATGGAGATAAACTGGCCAAACTTGGGGAAAATCCTGAAGAAATATGCCGAAAAAGAATTCAATGCATATCCAATGATTCCCTCCTTCAGACCACAAGAAGCTCCTATTGAAAGCTGGATGACAATGCACTTTAAGAGGAGATAAGTAGGGATGGCAACGGGCCGGATCAGGACCGGATCTTGTTGATTCCAGATCCAAATCCGCTTTTTTTGTTGACGGGTCTACGGATCTAGTCCATTGATCCCTCTTTTAAGCTAAAATAGTACTTAAAATGAAGCAATATCAATACAACACAACTATATATAAAAAAAAATTAGCAACACAAACATCATATCACGAGCTACTTTCATGTTCATGAGATAAGTCACATCACATCACAAAAAATCCAAAAAAAATCCAATTACACAAACATATTCGTCCAAAGTCACATCACATCACATCACATCACAAAATAAGTCTTCACGATCAACTAATCTTGAGTCCATGATAATAAGTCTTCCATGTTACAACTACTTTCAACATCATCGACATCCTAGAATTAGGATTTTTAAAATATATATTTATATTTGAAATATATATATATATATATATATATATATATATATATATATATATATATATATGTTGGGAAAACAAAGACCCTGTATCGAAACAGCCGGGATACTCGAATCCCTGTATCGAATGTTATTTAGAGGTTTTGACATATATACCAAATACAGTAAAGGAAACTGTATCGAAGCTTTGAGGCTTTATCCTGTATCGAAGACCTGCCTCGAATCAGCATAAAGTGAAGCTCACAAGACAAAGAAGAAGTCTTGTAAAAAGACCAAGTATGGAAACTGTCTCGATGCTCAAAATACAGTTATCTTCCATACTGTTCACAAAAGGACAAGAAGAAACACAAGTCAAGTCCCGTTGAACAAAGAAGTATTTAAATACTCAAGGATAAAGTATTTAAATACCGATCTTCGAATCTTGAGAATCCCGAAATCGGATCATGTCATATTCCGTTGAAGGAAATCTTATTCAAACGGATACATCTCAACGGATACTTTCTTCGAGACTATATATATCCTATGAAGACATTGAAGATCGATCAAGTAACCTAACACTCAAGCTATCAAAAGTTATCATCGAGCAAACATATCTCCAAAGCATACCGCTATTAAGAACGAAAGAGATATACAAAGGCTCAACATCAAGAATGACCATCATCACTCAAGAACTTCAAAGTCGCTGTTCTTACACAGTTACCTACCTTTTACCTCTGTAAAAACCGAGCTCGTGTGAACTCAACAAGTTATTCGACTGTGTGGGACGAATGAGGACGAAGCTTTGAACCGTGTGTGAAGAAGCTAGTCAAGAAGAAAGCTTTAACCAATCTGTGTGAACGGTTGAAAGCGACATTCTTTGTATCAATGCGTGTGAACGATACAAGGATAGGTTTGTTTATAATTACGTAGTTGTGTACGCAGAATTATAATAAACTTTACTCTGTGTGGAGGACCGGTGGACGTAGAGGTTTACCTCGAACCACTTTAATTATCGTGTTATTTACCTTCGCTTTTACCGTTTTAAATTACTGTGATATATTAAGTATACACCATACACTTAGTTGTTGTATCCACAAAGAACTCATCAGATCCAAGACTTCCGCTACGCACTCGGACTTAGAATCCGCATGGTTTGTTGTTTAAACCATTTTTCCAAAGCGTATCCAAGATACTTAAGTGGCCAACAAGTGGTATCGGAGCGGTTGATTCTAAAAAGAATCAGTCGTATTTCTCTTTAACCGAATCAGATTCAAATCACTTATTTTCAAAACAGTCTCTTTCATTCCTATATTATCAGTATGGATACTTCTATGATTAACAAAGTCCCTATGTTCTCTATTAACGAATTTGACGACTGGAGAATTAGAATGGAAGCTCATCTTGCAGCAATGCACGAAGAGATGATTTTTGTTATAAAGGATGGTCCGATCAAGATCATGAAGGTCAATCCAGCCGCAAGGATTGAGGGCCAAGCCCATGCTGAAATGCTCGAGAAAGAACGCGAGCAATGGACAACAGATGAAAGGAAGCGATCCAATCTCGACAACGTGGCTAAGAACGCGTTATTTGTCACTCTTGACAAAGGCACGCTCTCAAAGGTAAAGAGCTGCAAAACAGCCAAAGAAATTTGGGATAAACTCAAGTTAATTTGTGAGGGAACTGAGCTCTCAAAAGAAAACAAGATTTCAAAACTTACTCAGCAATTTGAATCTTTTGAAATGAAACCAACGGAAACACTTGAGGAACTTGACCTCAGATTTACTGGTATTGTTGGTGAACTTGAAGCGTTGGGCAAGATTTACACCCAAAAGGAGAAGAACTTAAAATTTTCGATCTCTCCCACTGATGGGACATTAAGACCACAAATATGCCTGTATCCTGTAATCTTAATGAAATATCCACTTTTGATCTCTTCTCCGACCTTAAAGCTTTTGAGTATGACATTGACAAGAGAGAAAGTCAAGAATCTCCTTCAAAGGTCGGCTCTCGCCGTGTATCGAACCGTCGACACAAAGATGCCTAGCTCGTCAAGCCCGGTCACAAGAATGCCGACAGTGACGCATTTACATCCCGTCCCAAGATGAAATGGCGCTTCTAATGCATAAATTCAAAAAGTTCATCAAACACTGGAAAGACTCCTACGTGCCCAAACTCGTCAACAAGGTAAGTACCAAACATCATCTGGTGATGCTAACTCGTGTTATAAGCTGCAGAAACCGTGCCATTATGCAAACAAATGTCCTCATCCCAAAGTCCAAAGATTGCATGAGGCCGAGCAACAAGAGAGAGATGAAAGAAGACGTGCTTGGAAAGACAAGCTCAAGGCCCCGATTGGAGAATCGAAGCTTCCCCACACCATCCAAATCACAGAATGTCTTCAGTGGTCATCGAAAGTGATTCATCCGACGATGAGTTCGATGATAAAGCATACATGTGCTTTATGGCCAAAGATGTTCCGGAAGGTGAAGACAAATGACGATGAGGTAAGTTCAACCTCGGCTATTCCATCTAATGCATCTCATACTTTCGAAAATATGATGAATGAATTTAAAAACATTCAAAAGGCCCATGAGACTCTAAAATCGAGAATATACAAACTTCAATTAACAAATTTAGAGCCGAAAGATGAAAATGATTTGAAAATAAATTATGAAAATATGTCTCTTGATTGTGAAACCAAAGAAGGTCGATTTTGAAAAACTCATGGAGAGCAATCATCAACTTGCTCATGAACTAAATGAGGTTAAAACCCACAATGAGAGCAAGACAAATGATTTGGTTCTACTACAAACCAAAATCACAACTCTCGAGAAGCGGAAACCGAACTTGAGACCATTCTCAAGTCTTTTGAAAAATCGTCCAAAAGAATGGAAGAAATTCTAAGCACTGGGCAACATGCTCATGATAAAAGTGGCTTAGGATACGGCTCATGTTCGAATAAAGGGAAAACTAGTACGGTGTTCGTCAAGAGTGTGGAACACATTCCAGAATCGGAAGATACTCCTAGTCCCATAAAGGAACTCATTGTACCGAGAAACCGAAGGCTGCAATTCCGCCTCAACTCTACTATTCGAGATAGTGGAACCAACAACCACTCGAAGGCGTAATCTACGGCATGCTCCACAAGCATATCATCAAAGCCGCGATCATTCAGAAGAAAGCGGTATCCAACCACCAAAGGCCCGCACGGCACCCTCGATAAAGTGCGCCAGGCATGGATACAGAGCCCCGTTATCCCTCAAGACAAGAGATGCGCCAAGATCAACAACAAAGATTGGGAATCCAACCGGAGACCCTAAGACAGCCGTTAAGCCTAGGAAAATGGCTCCACCTCCTAGACGGCACTCGCATCGAATAATAAATAATAACCCCGAATTTTACATGCATAGTAATTATCATGATTATAACAACTACGGATATGCCCCCGTAGATATCGCAACACTGTCCGAGTACATCCTACAAGAAACCACTTGTCAGTCAGAAAGTTTGGGTACCTAAAGGAACTAACATATATGGACCCAAAATCAAAGGGGACCTAAATCTACCTAATTTCTTTGTTACAGACATTCTAGAGGAGGATACAGTACTTCGATAGTGGATGCTCGTCACATGACTTGGAGATAGAAGCAAGCTATCTCGATTTTGTAGAAGGTCGCGGTCCAAAAGTTCGCTCGTGATAAGTCTAAAGGAAGAACAAGAGGGAAAGGAAACCTACTTGTCGGGAAATTCAAGGTCACCGATGTTGCATATGTTGAAGGCTTACGATAATCTACTTAGTATTAGCCATTCGCGAGAAACAGATTCTCGGTGAAGTTCTATATAGATCGTAGAGTCAAGAACACCCAAACCAAGGAAGTTGTGCTTACAGAAGCGATCGTAATATGTACATTGCCGATCGAAGCCTATGAGCTCCTCAATTCCATGTTTTGTTGCCAAAGGCAATGCAGATCTTAGCTGGTTATGGCACAAGAGGATGTCTCACGTCAACTTCAAGACGATCAACAAGCTTTCAAGACAGGGTATGGTTAGAGGTTTGCCAGATGTGTCATTCAAGAAGGATGCTCATGACCATGCCGAAAGGCAAGCAAATCAAGTCAACCCTGAAAAGCAAATCCTACCTTTCAACCCAAAGAGTGTTGGAAATGCTACACATGGATCTCTACGGTCCTGTAGACCCAGTAAGTTTGGGAGGTAAGAAATATTGCATGGTTGTTGTTGATGATTATTCCAGGTATGCTTGGACGATCTTTCTTAGCAAGAAGAAGGAAACAACATCAAGGCTGCCCGAGCTCCTGAAGAAGTTGCAAAATGAAAAAGCGTCGAGTATCGTGTGCATTCGTTCCGACAGAGGTACTGAATTTACTAACCGCTTTATAGAGCAATACTGTTCGGAGAATGGAATACAGCACGAATACTCAGCTGCCCGTACACCCCAACAAAATGGTGTTGCCGAGCGAAAGAATAGGACGTTGAAAGAAGCAACAAGGACAATGATTGCCGCAAGCAAATTGCCACAAATGCTTCGGGTGAAGCAACCAATACAATGCTACACTCAAAACCGTCAGATCGTCAACAAGCACCACAACAAAACAGCTTATGAGGTATGGAATAACAAAACTCCATAAGTTTCGTATTTTCACATTTTTGGATGCAGGTGTTATGTATTGAACAATGGGAAGGACCAACTTAGAACCTTTGATGAAAAATCAGATGAAGGAATATTCGTAGGATACTCATCCGTCAGCAAAGCTTTCAGAATCTTCAACAAAAGGAAGCTGACGATCGAGGAATCAGTTCATGTAGTGTTCGAAGAACCACACCATGACCCTACAGGAGTAGATGATATCACTCAGGACATTCACCATCTATCTATCTTGGATCCACCTACACCCATAGAACCTGTAGTTGATTTAGAAATCAACCCCGCAGCTGTAAGAATCGATGTGGATGAAGCTGACGCGGTACAAGCTGAAGCTGTACCCACAGAAACTTTCGATACAGTACGAGATCCTGAACTAGAACCCGACCGAAGATGGTTGAGAGATCACCCGCAAGAGCTGATCATTGGAAACATTAATGCCGGTGTTTCTACTCGTAGGAGAATATAAAGTACACAAGGAAATGTACTTTGTGCACAAGAAGAATCTAATGCTGAAGTTTCACAGTTTCCTGAATGGAAATCTCAATCCGAACTTAGGAGACTAAATATGTGCACTATCGCCGTATTCTTAGCCCAGTCCGAACCTGTTTCGACCATAGACGCTCTTAACAACTCTCATTGGATAACATCTATGGAAGAAGAGCTTAACGGTTTCGAAAGAAACAATGTATGGTATCTTGTACCTGCATCGACGCACCAATCGGTTATAGGAACCAAATGGGTATTTCGAAACAAAAAGGATCGAAATGGACTTATCATAAGGAACAAATCCAGACTAGTAGCACAAGGCTATTTTCAGGAAGAAGGAATCGACTATGATGAAACCCTCGCCCCTGTAGCGAGACTAGAAGCCATTAGGATATTTTTAGCCTTTGCCGCCCATAAGAGTTTTATCGTATACCAAATGGACGTCAAGAGTGCTTTCCTGAATGGAGAACTTGCAGAAGAAGTTTATGTTGAACAACCACCAGGGTTTGCCAACACAGACGGTATCGATCTAGTTTAGAGGCTAAGAAAAGCGCCAGACGGACTTAAACAAGCCCCTAGAGCACAGTACGAAACCCTGTCCCGATTCTAACTAACAACGGATTTGAGAAGGGTCTTGTGGACAAAACCTTGTTCAAGATACGGAAGGTGATGACCTTCTAATGGTACAAATCTATGTCGATATTATTTTTGGTTCAACTAACCTTGCTCTATGTCAAAGGTTCTCTCATCTCATGCAAAGTAAATTTGAAATGAGTATGATGGGGAACTTAGTTATTTCCTAGGTTTGCAAAGTAGCTTGCCTACAGTATATTCATCAACCAGAGAAATACAAAGAAGGAACTTCTCAACAAATTTGGAATGAACAATTCCAAATCCTCGCCAACCCCATGAGCACTTCCGTGCAAATTAGTGCCGATGAAGCCGGAAAGCCGTTTGACCAATCACTCTACAGAAGCTCATTGGTTCGCTCCTGTACCTAACGTCTAGCAGCCCGATATCCAGCTTTGTTGGAGTGTGTGCGAGATACCAAGTTGCACCTAAGGAATCACACTTCAATACAACTAAACGAATCTCAAGTACATTAAAGGAACAATCGATGCAGGATCGTGGTATCCTAAGGAAGGCGGATTCGATTTAGTTGGATACTGACTCGGATCTCGGAGGTGCAAGCTAGATAGGAAGAGTACAAGTGGAACTTGTCACTTTCTCGGACCTATACTCGTTTCTTGGTTCAAGAAGAAGCAATTGGCTAACTCTCTTTCCACGGCCGAATCAGTACTATCTTTGTCAGTAGTCGCCGTATGCAGATCCTTTGGATGCAGCAACACAACTGTCAGATTATGGAATCGATGCTAGAGAGACTCCAATCATGTGTGATAGCACGAGTGCAATTGCAATCACGCACAATCCTGTTCTGCACTCGCGCACTAAGCATATCAACATGAAGCATCATTTTATCAGGAATCATGTCGAGAACAAGGATGTTCGCCTGGAAAAAGTTCATACAGACGTTCAGCTGGCCGACATCTTCACCAAGCCTCTCGACACAGCAAGATTCAACATGCTCAGACAAGAATTGGGAATACTACAGCCAGACTCCCTGTAAGTAATTTACTGTTTTTACTCAACAATTGAGGGGGAATGTCAGAAGACCCGTGAATACAGATTCAACATTAATTATCTCGTACACCTTAATCATCAATACGATCAGAGCGAACGAATGCATATGAATCCTACTGCTGGTGTGTGCAATAATTAAGGGGGAATACTGTAGGACCCATGAATACAACATTAATCCAAATATTGCTGTATGGAATTCAAAACCTATTAGTACCTTTTTAAGGGGGAATAGATCGACGCGAGAACAAGACATGCTATAGATTTCGATTCAAGATATAATATAATATTATTTCCTTTTAAAATAATTTTTGTCCACGTGCCTGTTTTTATGTCAAACGTCATGTTCATTAAATGCCTTACACGACATCCGACAATGAATCTCAAAAGCCGCGATGTTTTTAAATTGTTTATTATTTTTAAATCGCCGTTTTAGGCAATTTAGGGTATCAACCTATGTCAGAAGTGGGACCCGCTCTATTTTTTAAACCTTTTAATGGATTAGCGTACCAGTTACACTCAGTCCATCCTAACCGTTGATTTCAAAACCGGTTCCCATCCCTTAAAATCTGACCATTCGTACTCTGCAAAACCCTATTTCGCCGCCCAAGTATAAAAGGACTGTATCTGCCATTAGAGACTCTTTACGCTTTCTGCAATTACAAGAGTTCTCAAGCAAACAGCCTACATATTTTTCTGCATATTCACTGCGAAATTCGACTGTCTTCTTCCACCTTCGTTTTAAGAAAACATCAATGGCTAGTCAATCTTCTTCCCCTGTTCTGAAGAAATCCTCCAACATCATTGATGGCCGGATCTTCTCCAAACCTGTCATCATCGAGCGTATTCTCTCGGAAACCAATGACTCAGAACCAATGGAGTATATCATTACTCGTCTTGAACAACAAGGTCTCTATCGCTTCGGGAGCAAGACCGCCGACAAATACGACGCCCATCTGGTTGAGGAATTCTACCTCAACGCCGCCGTCCGTTTCTCGCCACCGCCCAGTGGAGGTCATGTTGCCGACATCACCGCAATGTCCAGTGGAGTGGAAATCGCATCAATCGCGATCTACTCTAGAGAATCTACAGCCGCCACCGATGGCCTCGACCATGGACCAACTTGAGACGTTCGGTCTCAAGAGCTTATTACTACGTTTTATGGACTATTTACAGGGTCCAAAGTGGTTGATATGGTGACAACTACTTGTCACAAGAAAAATTTTCTCCTTCATTTTGTCTATCTTCATGACTTTTGCTCCAGGATCATTGAAAACCGAACCGGTGCGTTCGAGATGTGCACGAATTTAAGGTTCAGGATGATGGTAGCTATTTTGACCTGTGAAAAGGTCAATTGGTGACAAATCATTCTGAAACGTCTTCAAGAAGAGGTGTGCAAACTCGCCACCCAAAAGAAATCCTTTGGTTTAATCTGTCAACTACAAAGGCGGATCGACGCAATCCGCCGATGCAAAGAAAATAGCTCGAGGATATACTTAGGAGGTGTCAAACCCACTGCGTATAACCAGAGCACCATGCATTGCAACCACCCGAGAACCGTGCACATGCCTATTTCGCCAACCCAAGAGATGAAACCGTGAAGGTCCTAAATGGAATCTTCAAAGAAGGAAGCGATCTCACAAAGAAGAAACACTCTGCTGGTGAGAAGTCCAAGAAGAGACTCAGGAGGCTCTCAAAAATCAAATCTGCCAAGCACTCCAAGGATGTCTCCCCCGTGGCGCAACCCACTGATGAAGAACCCCAGGGCCCAACCCCTGTGGAAGAGGTGTCTCATACTGTATCGACAGTAGATCCCGAGCCTTTGGCAGCTACGACGGATATAGAGACATCTGCCAACGCTCAAGACTTTAGCGAGTCGGCTGCTCAATCGGAGCCAAAAGCTACTTCTCCTCTGCGGGATCCCACACCCGTACAGGATCCAATTTCCTTCAGGGCACCACCCCCTGCAAGGAGTCCATCTTCCGTACAGGATCCCATACCTGTACAGGAATCCCTCGAAACAGCGTCTCCAGACGTTATTCAAAGTCCCTCCCCTGACTCGATCATAAATCAAACACTTCTTTCGGTTCAAATTGAACACGCGTACGAAAGATTCCTGCAATGGAAAGGCTATAGGCTAGCTCCGTACGATACACTGTACAACTGGAGCGAATGGAGCCACGAAGAGAGATTCGTCTCCGAAGTAACAGACTCAACTGAAATTGAGGCCCTGCTTCGATGGGACAACGCCTCTTGCAAGGATCTAATTGAAAGCCACCTGCTGCACAAATCTGACGCCAGGAGGAAAGGAAAGAAGAAGTCAGAGGATTCTCCCATTAATCCAAAAGATGACGACGATCATGACTCAGACGACGACGACGATGCTCTACAAGCAGGTCTGAGAATGAGCCGTGAAGAGGCTGAAGCTCGAGACGCCTCTCCACCCAGAAATGACGAAGGGCCTTCTACCCAAGCCAATCCCCCTTCGCCACAGCCCGAGAACATTCCCGACCAAGAGGAATCAGTCCCTCCAGTCGAGGAACTTCAAGAAATTTTGGAACAGGCACCCGAGCCTGCTGCGACCGAAGAAGCTATTCCTGAAAGCCAACAGGAGGATTCAGTCCCTCCTGCATCCATGATTGCTGAAGAGTCTTCGCAACAGGAAGCTTCTCCACCAACTGTCGCCGAACCACAGGAAGCTGCTCCCGCCCCTTAAACAATGGAATCCGAGGACGGTACCAAACCTGAGGATGTCCAACCTACTTCACGTCCATCTGTGAATGTAAGAAGGTTGAACGGCGCTGCAGACTTCGCCCAACCAGATTCTCCGATCTCTGCTGCACGAAAAGAGCGCCTGCGAGCTCTTGGCCTTCAGACTGTATTTATCCAAGATGCAGTAAACGCTCTATCTTCCGTTGAAAAGGCACTGAATTGGATGCACACCTCTGCCGTCGAAGAAATGACCACTCTTCAACACGAAGTATCTCGAGTTGTCGACGCATTCATTCTTTTGCCAGAAGTTTTCAAGCAAGCCTTGAAGATCATGGAAGATAAGCAGAGCAATCACGAAGGAAGAAGCTACAAAGACAAGGATAGCTGAAGCCAAGACCGCTTGTGCAATGATTGAGAACAGCTCTCAACTGCGTGCTCACGACAAATGCATTCAAGAAATGTCGCAGACTCTTTCCTCCCTTGTTGAAAGAATAACCAGCATCGAGACCAAACAGGACGCCGCTCTTGAAATCCTGCAAAGTCTTGATGAAGCCAAAAGGGGGAAGAGGCACGAGAAGCTGCTAGGAGAATAAGGCCGCAACAAGAAAGGGAATTTGAGGTCGCTCAGAGCAGATCACCGCCGAATTGAACAAGCTAGCACCTCAATCCCAAAGTTTTAAAATTTCAGCTCCAGACTGGAATTCCATGACCCTAATGTCCCTTGGCAAACTCTTATTCGAGACCTTCTAAATTCGTGCACGACCAACCGCAACCCAACTGCCGACGAAGTGAAGCACTAGAGGAAGAACGAACTGATGAGATATTTTGTCAGACTCATCAGGGAATCCGCCATCTTCAAAAATTATAAAACGTTAGTGGAAGCGGCAGATAAGTTTACGAAGATGCTAGAAGAAGGTAAACTCCCTCTCCAAATCGAAATGAAATCCAAACATAGAAGAGGAGATCGGGTCACCCATCCAGAAGATTGGATACTTGCCTTTGATCGTTCATATGAAGGAAGAGCGATATACCAGGATAGAGGCAATGATTCACTTCAAAACTGGTGGCGCGGCACCGAGAACGAACCCGGAAAAAGACCATGGAGGCATGCGGATTATAGATAAAGAGCTGAAATTTATGTTTATTATTTTTGTTTTTGTAATTTCTATTCGAAACAGCAAACTTTGTACTCAATCATTTTGAATATCAATAAAAACCGTTTGTTTGTCTTGAAAGATTACAACTCGTAATGTACTGCGTTTATGTATGATTACTTAAAATTGTTTGATAGGAATCTCAAGTTAGATAAACTTGATTGAAAAATAAGCTGTATGAACTAGTCTACGAACAGTTCATAATTTTAGTTGTAAACTTAGAATACATTGTAAGATTGTGCCTGCGCGCCAATCATAGGCTTAAGTTGTAATAAATCTCAAAACTGTATCGAACGTGCCTGCGAGCAGTTCATTATTGTAGACTAAGTCACTAAGTCAGACCTTTTGACAAAAGACCAAGAAATCGCTTAAGTCATCAAAGAAGAAATGCTTCATGAAGAAGGTTTTGGCATCATCAAGAAGACTCAAGAGTTAAGAAAGTTAGTCTTGGCAAATTGTCAAAAAGGGGGAAATTTTGGGAAAACAAAGACCTCAGATCAAACAAATGGATACTCGAATCCTCGTATCGAATGTTATTTAGAGGTTTTGACATATATGCCAAATACAAGAAAGGAAAGCGTATTGAAGCTTTGAGGCTTTATCTGTATCGAAGACTGCCTCGAATCGGCATAAAGTGAAGCTCACAAGACATCTGACAAGTAGTCTTGTAAAAAGACCAAGTATGGAAACTGTCTCGATGCTCAAAATACGCTTATCTTCCATACTGTTCACAAAAGGACAAGAAGGAACACAAGTCAAGTCCCGTTGAACAAAGAAGTATTTAAATACTCAAGGATAAAGTATTTAAATCGCGCCTTCGATCTTCAGAATCCCGCGAAATCCGGATCATGTCATATTCCCGTTGAAGGAAATCTTATTCAAACGGATACATCTCAACGGATACTTTTTTCAGAGACTATATATATCCTATGAAGACATTGAAGATCAGTTACCGAAGTAACCTAACACTCAAGCTATCAAAAGTTATCATCAGAGCAAACATATCTCCAAAGCATACTGCTATTAAGAACGAAAGAGATATAAAGTGCTCAACATCAAGAACAGCCATCATCAGCTCAAGAACTTCAAAGCTGCTGTTCTTACCTGGTTACCTACCTTTTACCTCTATGTAAAAACCGAGCTCTGTGTGAACTCAACAAGTTATTCTGACCTGTGTGGGACGAATAAGGACGAAGCTTTGGAACTGTGTGTGAAGAAGCTAGTCAAGAAGAAAGCTTTAACCAATCTGTGTGAACGGTTGAAAGCGACATTCTTTGTATCAATCTGTGTGAACGATACAAGGATAGGTTTGTTTATAATTACGTAGTTGTGTACATAGTAATTATAATAAACTTTTTACTCCTGTGTGGAGGACCAGTGGACGTAGAGGGGTTTACCTCGAACCATTTTAATTACTGTGTTATTTACCTTCAGCTTTTACTGTTTTAAATTACTGTGATATATTAAGTATACACCATACACTTAGTTGTCAGATTCCACAAAGAACCTCATCAGATCCAAGACTTCCGCTACGCACTCAGATTTAGAATCCGTACAGTTTGTTGTTTAAACCATTTTTTCCAAACTGTATCCAGTATACTTAAGTGGCCAACAATATATATATATAATGTAGATCCCCGGGTCGGATCCGGATCTGGAAAATTAAGATCCAAATACGCTCCGCACATCTTTTTATAGATCCAGATCCGACCCGGATCCGATGAATCTAAAAATTTCAAATCCAGATCCTCAAAAATGGTTCCAAATTTGCGGATCTGGACCAGATCCAAGATCCATTGCCATCTCTAGAGATAAGGGAAGTCTGCATTGAAAATAAATACACTTCTCCTGAAGACCAAGAGTTTGCTTCCACTGTAGTAAAGAAGACATAAGGGTTGATTCATGTGGTGGAAAAACTATTGGGGCAAAACCTCTAAAAGAACTCCCTCCAGCCAAGATAAGAGGAAGAGCAAGAAGGAAATATATGGTATCCATCTTGTCTTAATTTTAATCTAATTTTATAGGCTCAAGTTTGATTTCGTGGGGTAGTAAAAAGCAAACTAATGTGGCATTATCTATAGCCGAAGCTAAATATGTAGCTGTCGGCAGTTCATATGCACAGGTTCTACGGAATATAAATCAACTTTGAGATTATGGTATGTTTATTAGAAATATTCCTGTTTTGTGTGACATACAAGCGCTATAAATCTTAGTAAAAATCATGTTTTGCACAGTAGACCAAAACACATTGATATCAGACAGAATTTCCTATGAAATCACATACAGAAGAAAGATATCCATTTGATTTTTGTAGGTACAAAGGATCAACTAGCAGATATTTTTACAAAACCCTTATTGGAGGAATCTTTTAACACTATTCGCTTACAACTCGGTATGTGACATATCAGCAATTTTAGAAAGAGTATTTTTCTAATATTGTTCTTAAAATGAAATCGAAATATGAAAATCATAGAGCATGCTGCGCTAACTCATAGTTCATAAAACCAACTCAGCTACTAGACAGAATACTCGGTTCTTTATTTTGACCCTGATAGCGTACACTATATAAGGAATAACGCACACTAATGACCATCCAGTATACTTAAAAGTCAATATTGGCTGATCCCCTTTTCATTATTTCACAAACCCTACTCTCTAACCGATCGGAATCCTCAAAACCGATAAATCTCCATTCTATAACAAAACAACAACAACAACAACATCTAAGCCTTAGTCCCAAAATGATTTGGGTCGGCTAACATGAATCAAACTTTGAAACCGTCAATAATCGTTATATAAATAACATAAAAGGAAAAAAGAGGGAAAAAGTAGAGAAAAAAACAAATATAAAAAAGAGAATGAATGTTAAAAAAAAAATTGAAAAATCCTGAAAAATAAATTAAAAGATAACATGAAATAAAAGAAAATAGGAATTAAAAAAAAAAATCAGACTCCATTCCCCATCCGTATTCTTTCCCGCCACATTTGCCTCTCCATCGCCATACTTTCTCCAATTCCAAGAAACTGCATATCATTTTCAATCATCTTTATCAGTCTTCCTCTACCTTTCACAACATTACTTGTTCCCCAACTTTCTAGCCTCCTCACTAGGGCATCAATAGGTCTTCTTCTCACATAACCAAACCATCGTAATCGATTCTCCATCATCTTGTCTTCTATAGACGCAACTCTTACCTTCTATCTAATCACCTCATTTCTGAGCCGATCCTTTTTTGTATGACCACACATCCATCGTAGCATACGCATCTCTGCCACATTCATCTTTTGAACGTGACACTGTTTTACAGCCCAACACTCGGTGCCATATAACAGCACAAGCCTAATTGCCGTGCGGTAAAATTTACCCTTTAATCTATGAGGCATGCCAGGATCACATAAAACCCCTGTGGCACTCTTCCACTTCAACCACCCTGCCTTTATTCTGTGAGCCACATCGCCATCTAGCTCTCCATCCTTTTGGATAATAGATCCAAGATACCGAAAGAAAGTGGATCCATGAACAACTTTCCCATCAAATGTGATCATCCCCGCCTCTCTCTCACTGTCTTCGCTAAACCTACACTCCATATATTCAGTCTTACTTCTGCTCAGCCTAAAGCCTCGAGCTTCCAAAGTATCCCTCCAAAGTTCCAATTTCTGTTGCACTCCAACCTTCGTTTCATCAATCAACACAATATCATCTGCGAACATCATACACCACAGAACGTCATTTTGAATTTCTCTTGTCAATTCGTCCATGACTATGGTAAAGAGAAAAGGACTAAGAGCAGATCCTTGATGCACCCTAATCGTAATAGGGAATTCTTCTGTCCTCCCAACATTAGTACGTACACTTGTACTAGCTCCCTCATACATGTCCTTTATAATGTCAATATATTTTCGCGATATACCCTTCTTTGCTAAGGCCCACCAAAGTACTTCTCTTGGTACTTTATCATATGCCTTCTCTAAATCAATAAAAACCATATGCAGATCTTTCTTTTTATCTCGATAATGTTCCATCAATCACGGATAAGATAAATTGCTTCCATGGTCGATCTTCCAGGCATAAATCCAAACTGATTTTCTGTTATCTTCACACATTTCCTGATCCTTTGTTCAATCACTCGTTCCCACAACTTCATGGTATGACTCATTAGTTTAATTCCGCGATAATTAGAACAATCTTGAACATCACCTTTGTTCTTATACAAAGGGACAAGAATACTTTTCCTCCATGCTGATGGCATCTTATTGCTTCTCCAAATCTTATTGAAAAGCATAGTTACCCATTCGATCCCTCTCTCCCCCAAACACCTCCAAACTTCAATAGGTATACCATCTGGTCCTTCTGCTTTCTTTGACCCCATCTTCTTCAATGCAATTGTCACTTCACCCTTTTGAATTCTTCTCTTAAACTCTCGGTTAACCATACTTGAGGGGATGTTTAAATTCCCAATATCTTGTTCTTGATGGCCATTGAATAGGGTATCAAAGTTTGACCTCCATCTCTCTTTTATCTCTTTATCTTGAACCAAAACTTTTTGGTTAGTATCTTTTACACATTTAACTTTTCCAATATCTCGCGTCTTCTCTCTCATTCGAGCAAGTTTATAGATATCTTTTTCCCCTTCTTTAGTATCTAATCTTGTATATAATTCTTGATTGACCTTAGATCGGGCATTTCACACTGCCTTTTTAGCTTCTGTTCGAGCTTTCTTGTACTTCTCATAATTCTCATCGCTCGAGCATTTACCCAGTACCTTATAACATTCACGTTTGGTCTTTATCGCTTGCTTAACTTCATCATTCCACCAAGATGTGTCCTTACTTGATGGTCTGTTTCCTTTAGATTCTCCTAGGACTTCTTTTGCAACTTCCTTTATGTTATGCTCCAACAAGTTCCACATCGAATCTATATCCATCTCCGTGCAATGAGACCAAATACCACTATCAGCAATCTTAGCCACAAAAGTATGTCGACTCTCCCCTTGGAGCTTCCACCAATTAATTCGAGGGTCAACTTGTGGTCTTCTCTTTCTTAAGTGCCTCTTACCTCGAAAGTCAAGCACCACAACCCTATCTTTGTGTTGCGGACTCTCACCGGTATCACCTTGCAATTAGTAAAACTTTTCCTCCAAACATTCCTTACTAAAAAGAAATCAATCTGACTTGCATTACCTCCGTTTCTATATGTCACCAAATGAGAGTCCCTTTTCTCGAACCAAGTGTTCATAATACCCAAGTCATGAGCTAATGCGAAATCCAATATACCATTTCCTGCTTCATTCCTCTCCCCAAAACCAAAGCCACCATGAATGCTCTCAAAGCCATCTCTGCTAACACCGACATGCCCATTGAGGTCACCACCAATGATCAATTTCTCACCCATAGGAATTCGTTCGACAACCTCTTCCAAATCTTCCCAAAATTCTTGTTTGATCGATGCATCCAATCCTACTTGTGGTGCATAAGCACTTATGATAGTTAGAAACTCATCCCCTATCACAAGCTTAATACTCATTATTCTATCGCTCTTTCTTGACACTTCCACCACATCATCAATGAATTCTTTATCAGTGACGATACCCACTCCATTTCTACTTCTATCCTTTCCAGAGTACCAAAGCTTGTAACCCCAAGGAGCTAACACTCTTGCCTTCTCGTCAACCCACTTAGTCTCTTGTAGACACATTATGTGAATTCTCCTCCTTTTCATAACCTCCCCCACTTCTGCTGATCTGTAACACCCCAAACTAGGCGGATATTACAGTGCCGTGAATCCCCGACTGGGACCCACCAGGCAATGAAAATGATGAATTAAATAATATAATCGTAGTACCGAACCACATTATATTACCAAGTACTCCGATGAGGAGTTTAAGTACAACACACCAGGACAATACCGAATACTAGTGTATTTTATATGAAGATAATATACACCACGCTGAATAAATAAGCATTACAAACGGAATTTGCAGCGGTAAATACAAGTGATGAAATAATCAAATGATCAAAATGATCGAACAAACGGAATGATCAGGCCCCTACTAGTATCACTGGGACTCGCCGTCAACATGCTCTTCCCGTGCCTTTGCCTTGCCGTGACTAAATCAAAATCCCAACGGGCCGGCCATACGTAACAACAATCCTCAAGAGTTGAAATTACACAATCATGAATTAATCAAGTGATGAAATATTCTTAATTATGAATTACGAAGAGGAGCATCATAGTACGCCCGTAATGTCTCGTGCAAGTGTACAAGACGAATGTCCGACACACCCGTCCTTGTACCTAATTAGTCTCACGAGGTAAGCGTTACCGTGTGCACGCTCCGTTGTATCGGTGAACCCAATACATGACCAACATCTGCACCACTAAAAATAACACACAACCAAACCCGCACACGCAATATGAACCCTAAGGTCACATGAACGAGAATGACCATGATGAATATCAATGAATAATAATTAGACAAGGCCAAGATGACTCACCGATATGAAAGTAATAGTGATGTGATTGATAACCCAATGAATTGATTTGGAACCGTCGTTCCTCGTGAATGAAATGATTATTCGACAATTACAAGTCTCAAAATGATTATTATTATGATGAATGAATTATGATTATGAGCAATCAACAGCAAAAGGGATGAGTATCCTTTTAACCGAGTAAGATTTAACTTACTCAATACCGATGAAGAATGTCCGTCCACGAACAACGACCTAACCAAGATACCGATCGCTCAACAACCTTGAATAACAATAATTACCAACAATCCGATCAATAACGAATTAAACACGAATATAACGAACTCAAGACGTCGATACGATTAAACCAAGTTCATAGGGGCATTATATCGAACACTTTGAGTCCAACTTCGATTGATTACAACTAAACCTCAACAATACCAATCTCAAATCCCCAAGAAGTGCTTCAAATCAATAAAACATCTCCAATACGATCAATAGTCCGTTAAGAATATCCAAAAACGTGATTATAACAACTATTAATCGGAAATCCCCAAATCCAACTCGATATTCAAAGTGTTCTTGAATAAATCTCTCAATAATCCAATGAATCCTTATACAAACTCATAATCATAAACATATCCCTTCATATAACATGATTATATCGTCCAAAACATTATATCTCGACACAAAATCGAAATCCAAGGTGTTGAAGAATTTACCTCTTGAAGATCCAACCACTTGATCCGATGAACACGAGTTATAACGAGTATCCAAGCTTCCCAAAGGAATGAAGATGATGAAGATTACACACTCAAGTGATTGATGATGATGAAATCACTCTCTCAACACTCTCTCTCGGATGAAGAAGGAAAAATGAAAAAGTGAGGTGAAATGACCCGCCAAGTCATTAAATCTGGGAAGTTACGGCCAGTAACTCGCCCTCTTACGGCCGTAACTTTACAAGTCAACGGCCTTATGGCCAGAATCGCCAACTCAGACGGCCAGAATCGCTTCGTCCGAAAGCTCGCCGACAGACTTACGGCCAGAACTGCCTTTAGTTACGGGCGTAACTCGCCTTCGTCAAAAACACCCGCCGACAGCCTTACGGCCGTACCGCACACCTTACGGCCGTAACTCGGATGATACGGCCGTATCCGGCCAACCTTACGGGCGTAACCCGCCTTCGTCAAAAATGGCCGGACATCCTTCCTGCAGCGTACGGCCGTATCCGGCCAAGCCTTACGGCCGTATCCGGCCAAGCCTTACGGCCGTACCTGCCTCGACTTACGGCCGTATGCCGCAACCCTTACGTCCGTAAGTCACCCTGATCGGCAACACCCGAAATTTACGAACGCCACTTACGGCCGTATCTCACCTTCCTTACGGCCGTAACTCACCTTCGGCCAAAATGCCCGGCACTTGACTTTACGGCCAGAATCGCCACCTTTACTGCACTACCGACTTACGGCCGTATCCCAGAACCTTACGGCCGTAACTCGATGCTGGCCAAGGTGAATCAATCCGATAATTCCGATTCCTCGCTACGACTGATGAATGATCCGATATATCATACGAATGTGAAAGTGAACAAGTCTAACACGAGCCAAAGATGATACTCTCAGTACAAGGCTATCAATCACAATGAAAATGATAATACTCCCGTCTCGATCTAAAAACGGAGATAAAATGACGATCGGTAACTGATATACGATTACAACATGCCAACATTGAACGCAAATGAGTGATTCATGAATGATGAGTGATTATTAATGAGTGAGAATTACTGAGTGACAATTACAGACTGATAATTACTGAATGAAAATGAATGAATTACAACCGGGTATTACATAGTCCCCCCCTTAAAATAGTTTCGTCCCCGAAACTAAGGGTCAAACAACTCGGGATGACTCTCCCGCATACTCTCTTCGGTTTCCCAAGTGGCCTCTTCGACTCTGTGTCTAGACCACTGAATTTTAACCAAAGGAATCGTCTTATTCCTCAACTGTTTGATTCGCCGCTCTAAAACTCGAATAGGACGTTCCTCATATGAATGATCGTCGGCGATCTCGATTTCGTCGAACTGGAGTATGTGACTCGGGTCGGCAACATACTTCCGCAACTGAGAGACATGAAATACATTATGAATTCGGCTCAACGCCGGAGGTAAAGCCAATCGATAAGCTAACTCGCCCACTCGATCCAAAATCTCAAACGGTCCAATGAATCTCGGACTCAACTTTCCTCTTCCCAAAACGGAAAATACCTCGACTGGGATACCTTGACCAAAACGTGGTCGCCGTCTCGAACTCTAGTGGTCGACAGCGATTATCCGCATATGATTTCGCCGACTCGAGCGGTCAACAAACGACTCGATCAAAGCTACCTTCTCACGGCGGCTATAAGCATATCGGGCTCTTGCCGATTGATTCGATAAGTCGTCCCAACACAACGGAGATCGACAACGACGACCATACAAGGCCTCGTAAGGTGCCATCTTGATCGAAGCATGCCAACTATTATTATACGTGAACTCGATCAATGGTAGTTGGGCTTCCCAATCGTCTTCCAATCGAGGACGCATGCCCTCAACATGTCCTCTAATGTCCGAATGGTCCTCTCTCGATTGTCCGCTTGACCGAGGATGAAAAGCGATCGAGATTAAGCCGAGTTCCCATAGCACGATGAATCGATTTCCAAAAATGCGACACAAACCGTCCGTCACGATCGGAAACGATACTTTTAGGAGTACTGCGGCTCGACTATCTCTTTGATGAACAGTTGAGCAAGTCTCTCGGGACCCCACGTTTCCTTGATTTCAAGGAAATGAGCTGATTTAGTTAAGCGGTCCACGATCACCCGATCGTGTTCATGCCACGACGACTCGTCGGCAAACTCGTGATGAAATCCATAGAAATGTCTTCCCACTTCCACTCGGGAATAGGAAGGGGTTTCGACATACCCGCCGGCCGCCGATGTTCAATCTTAACTTGTTGACAGTTAAGCATCTCGAAACGAATTCTCGCGACTTCTCGCTTCATATTACTCCACCAAGAATTGCTTTCAAGTCCTTGTACATCTTGGACCCCGGATGAACGAATAAGGGGTAGCATGAGCTTCTCTCAAAATCGAGTTTTTCAACTCGTCATTCACGGTACGCACAACCGATTCTTAAATCTCAAAAGTCCATCCTCGTGGACCACGAATCCGTGGGCTTTCCTCGAGCCACATCCTCACGGATGCGCAACAATGAAGGGTCTCGAACTCGATTCTCCCCGATTACCTCTTCGAGTGACGATGAAATCTCTAACATACAAAGTCGTCCCTCGAACTCGCAAGCCGGACCTCGATCTCGGGTCTAAGGAATTCTCGCCAAGTTCCTTCGAATCTGCTAGACGAGCAAGCATCTGCTCCTGAACGGACTTGCGACTCAAGGCGTCGGCGACAACGTTCGCCTTGCCCGGGTGGTAAAGGATCTCGATATCGTAATCTTTGATTAATTCTAACCACCGTCTCTGTCGCATATTTAACTCCTTCTGAGTAAATATATACTTTAAGCTCTTATGATCGGTGAATATCTGACAGGTAACGCCATAAAGATAATGACGCCATATTTTCAAAGCGAACACCACAGCTGCTAGCTCCAGGTCGTGGGTCGGATAATTAACCTCGTAAGGCCTCAATTGCCGTGAAGCATAGGCAATAACCTTCCCGTTCTGCATGAGCACACATCCGAGACCCTGTCCGGACGCATCACTATAAACCACAAATCCTTCCGTCCCCTGTGGCAAGGAAAGTACAGGTGCTGACATTAACCGGCTCTTGAGTTCCTCAAAACTCCGTTGACACGCGTCGGACCACGTGTATTTCTTATCCTTTCGCAAAAGGTTCGTCAATGGTTGAGCAATTTTGGAAAATCCTTCCACAAATCGCCGATAATAACCCGCTAGTCCGAGGAAACTCCGGATTTCCTTAACATTCTTCGGAGGTAACCAATCTCAAATAGCCTCCGTCTTCTGAGGGTCGACACGAACTCCGTCTGATGAGATTACATGTCCGAGAAAAGTCACTTCGGACATCCAGAACTCACATTTGGAGAACTTCCCATAAAGTTGTTCGCGTCTCAACACGTCGAGCACTTGATGAAGATGAAACTCGTGTTCCTCCCGGTCACGAGAATAAATCAAAATGTCATCGATGAAGACAACAACAAACCGATCCAAAAAGTCGATGAAAACCCGATTCATTAACTCCATGAACACCGCAGGTGCATTAGTCAATCCGAACGGCATAACCACAAACTCATAATGGCCATAGCGTGTTCGAAACGCCGTCCTCGCGATGTCCGACTCTCGAATCCGCAACTGATTATATCCAGACCTTAAGTCGATTTTGGAAAATACTGAAGCTCCCTGAAGTTGATCTAAGAGATCATCAATACGGGGTAAGGGATACTTATTCTTGATTGTCACTCTGTTCAACTCCCGATAATCGATGCACAAACGAAATGAGCCATCCTTCTTCTTGACAAACAACACGGGTGCTCCCCACGGAGACGCACTCGGTCGGATATAACCCTTCTCGAACAATTCCTCAAGTTGGTTCTTTAATTCCTGCATTTCGGTCGGGGCCATCCGGTACGGTGCCTTCGATATCGGGGACGTACCAGGCTCCAACTCAATCGTGAATTCCACATCCCTCTGTGGAGGCAAACCAGGTAACTCGTCTGGAAAAACGTCGGCATACTCCCTCACTACCGGAATATCCGTCAACAATATTGATGGCTTCTCGGTTTTGGTCATATAGCACCAATACCCAACACATCCCTGACTGAGTAATCGCACTGCTTTCATCAAATTAATGACCTTGCCCGAACAGCCGGGATTACCTCCCTGAAACACACATTCCACCCCATCGTCTGAAATGATAGTGATCATACGCTTACGGACACTAATGATGGCATCATGACGATCCATCCAATCAATACCCAAGATGACGTCGTCCCTCGGCAAATCTACTACGATTAGGTCCGCCGCCATACACGACCATGAAACCGAATCGGACAATTACGAATCTCACGATTACGATAATTCGTCTACCATCGGGTAGGCCAATGACATAAGGCTCACAACTATTAGCAAAACCCAGACGTATTCTACTCAAACATGACTTCGAAATGAATGAATGCGATGCACCAAGATCGAAAAGAGTACACACAAAGTTGAGATAGAATATCGAGTGTACCGAGATCATTCGGGCCTCTGGATCATCGGTCTTCTTCATCTCATAAATCCGGGCTTGCTAGTCCTGCACTGATGCTCCCATCTGGCGGCTAAAAGCTCCACCTTTAGTCGCTCCCGTCGCTTTAAACGACGCCGATTGAGTGGCTTGATTACGCACGGCCGATCGCTTAGGGGCCCGAGATGACGTCCGAGTAGGTTTGGAGTCCCTACGGCAAAACGGGCCTTATGCCCGAATTCCACAATTATGACATGTGATAGTCTGCCGGACACTTGGTACCGAGGTGACCAAGTTCCCGCAGCTTATAACAGTGATGGCCGAACCGCCGCCGAGATCGAGATTCCGCGGGTCTAGACGACACAGAGGTCGCTCGAAAAGCGGAGCCCGCACGGGTTTCTTGAAAGTGGCACGACTCCCGATCGATTACGATTCTGGACTTCTTGCTAGCGCATCGAAGGTTGCCGCTTAGCAATTTCTTTAGCGAAGCTCGTAGGTGAGAGCTTTCTCAATGAACTCGCCAACGTGGTGCAATTATGATTAAGTAATCAAGTCTCATACGGGGTTTCAGACCTCTTGTGAAATACTTGATCTTGTCCGCTTCGAGTGAATGATAGATGAGGCGAACGGAAGAAGTTCTGAAATTTTTCGGCGATGGCGAGAACATCATCATCCGCCGAAAGGTCGGGAGTGAGCAATTCGATAGCTTGGCCTCTCTCGAGTGGGGCCGGGTAATACCTCTCCATCATGAGAGTCTTGAATCGATCCCAAGTACAAGATCCTTCGGTGGGCTTCAACGACAACCACCAAGAATGTGCGCTCTTACCAAGGTAGTAAGCCGCAATCGAAACTTTGTGTCCCTCGGGACACTCTACCATAGCAAACAGACTTCGAAATGCTCGAGCCAATGAATGATATCTGCCGGCTCGACGAGCCTCAAAAGTAGGTGGCCTCCGGCGAGAGATATCGCCGATGATGTTACTCACATTCCTCTCTTGCCTCGAGGTGGCGGCGGAGGAGCTCACGATTCGATTGACGGAGTTATGCATCGCCTCCATCAATCGAGCCATCCGAGTCATTTGGGCCATCATGCCCCGCATAAATGCGAGTGGATCAACCCGACACCCTCGACCGAGCCGTGTCCCGGTACGACTCCCGATAATGAATGATCGCGTCGGTGAATGAGTGGCGCTGGCCGCCGCTCGATGAATTAGCATTATTCCTCGCGTTTGCACGTGTATTCGCACGAGTTCCTGGATTCGCCCGCTTCCACGGCCTCGTCCTCCACGTCCTCTCGCCACCCTTTCCATATCAAGTGGAAAGTCATATGATGATTATACATCTCGCATGAGTATCACATTATGATTATATTATGAAATGATGGAAATGAGCATACGCGCTCAAATACAGTGATTACATGAATGATCAATTGACGTGACATGATTATCGATGAAGTTCTTGAAATGATTATCTTGAATGAGTTAACAAGATTAATGATTCGATCTTCACGATCAACAATCAACAATGAAATGAATTGATCGATTAATAAGTTAACTCGACCGGCCCCGGTCAAAGTGACAATGATGATTGAGGATTGTTAATCGATGAATTATGAATGAATGATTAATGCCGAAATTATACCATGGCATTAGAAATCTTACGATTCTTGGTCCGATTGGCTCGACATTTGCACAGTCACACGTGACGCGAAAGTCCAATGATACTAGTCCGATGACGATGATTTCAAATGGGACATGACTTGGAGGGTAGTATTCAAAACCACGCTCGATACCAACTCTGTAACACCCCAAACTAGGCGGATATTACGGTCCGTGAATCCCCGACTGGGACCCACCGTGCAATGAAAATGATGAATTAAATAATATAATCGTAGTACCGAACCACATTATATTACCAAGTACTCATGAGGAGTTTAAGTACAACACACCAGACAATACTGAATACTAGTGTATTTTATATGAAGATAAAATACACCACCTGAATAAATAAGCATTACAAACGGAATTTGCAAAGGAAAATACAAGTGACAGAAATAATCAAATGATCAAAATGATCAACAAACGGAATGATCTGGGCCCCTACTAGTATCACTGACTCGCCGTCAACATGCTCTTCCCGTGCCTTTGCCTTGCCGTGACTGAAATCAAAATCCCCAACGGCCGCCATACGTAACAACAATCCTCAAGAGTTGAAATTACACAATCATGAATTAATCAAGTGATGAAATATTCTTAATTATGAATTACGGAAGAGGAGCATCATAGTACGCCCGTAATGTCTCGTGCAAGTGTACAAGACGAATGTCCGGACACACCCGTCCTTGTACCTAATTAGTCTCACGGAGGTAAGCGTTACCGTGTGCACGGTCCGTTGTATCGGTGAACCCAATACATGACCATCATGTGCCCGACTAAAAATTCCACACAGCCACACCCGGCCACGCAATATGAACCCGGAAGGTCACATGAACGAGAATGACCATGATGAATATCAATGAATAATAATTAGACAAGGCCAAGATGACTCACCGATATGAAAGTAATAGTGATGTGATTGATAACCCAATGAATTGATTTGGAACCGTCGTTCCTCGTGAATGAAATGATTATTCGACAATTACAAGTCTCAAAATGATTATTATTATGATGAATGAATTATGATTATGAGCAATCAACAGCAAAAGGGATGAGTATCCTTTTAACCGAGTAAGATTTAACTTACTCAATACCGATGAAGAATGTCCGTCCACGAACAACGTCCTAACCAAGATACCGATCGCTCAACAACCTTGAATAACAATAATTACCAACAATCCGATCAATAACGAATTAAACACGAATATAACGAACTCAAGACGTCGATACGATTAAACCAAGTTCATAGGGGCATTATATCGAACACTTTGAGTCCAACTTCGATTGATTACAACTAAACCTCAACAATACCAATCTCAAATCCCCAAGAAGTGCTTCAAATCAATAAAACATCTCCAATACGATCAATAGTCCGTTAAGAATATCCAAAAACGTGATTATAACAACTATTAATCGGAAATCCCCAAATCCAACTCGATATTCAAAGTGTTCTTGAATAAATCTCTCAATAATCCAATGAATCCTTATACAAACTCATAATCATAAACATATCCCTTCATATAACATGATTATATCGTCCAAAACATTATATCTCGACACAAAATCGAAATCCAAGGTGTTGAAGAATTTACCTCTTGAAGATCCAACCACTTCGATCCGATGAACACGAGTTATAACGAGTATCCAAGCTTCCCAAAGGAATGAAGATGATGAAGATTACAAACTCAAGTGATTGATGATGATGAAATCACTCTCTCAACACTCTCTCTCGGATGAAGAAGGAAAAATGAAAAAGTGAGGTGAAATGACCCGGCCAAGTCATTAAGGCATGCCGGAAGTTACGGCCGTAACTCGCCCTCTTACGGCCGTAACTTTACAAGTCAACGGCCTTATGGTCAGAATCGCCAACTCGTGACGGCCGTAACTCGGCTTCGTCCGAAAGCTCGCCGACAGACTTACGGCCAGAATCGCCTTTAGTTACGGCGTAACTCGCCTTCAAAAACACTGGCCGACCTTTACGGCCGTACCGCACACCTTACGGCCGTAACTCGGATGATACGGCCGTATCCGGCCAACCTTACGGGCGTAACCCGCCGTCAAAAATGGCCGGACATCCTTCCTGCACAGACGGCCGTATCCGGCCAAGCCTTACGGCCGCATTCGCCTCGACTTACGGCCGTATGCCGCAACCTCTACGGCCGTAAGTCACCCCGATCGGCAACACCAAATTTACGAACGCCACTTACGGCCGTATCTCACCTTCCTTACGGCCGTAACTCACCTTCGCCAAAATGCCCGGCACTGGCTGACTTCTTACGGCCAGAATCGCCACCTTACGGCCGCATCTACCGACTTACGGCCGTATCCCGTAACCTTACGGCCGTAACTCGATCTTGGCCAAGGTGAATCAATCCGATAATTCCGATTCCTCGCTACGACTGATGAATGATCCGATATATCATACGAATGTGAAAGTGAACAAGTCTAACACGAGCCAAAGATGATACTCTCAGTACAAGGCTATCAATCACAATGAAAATGATAATACTCCCGTCTCGATCTAAAAACGGAGAAAAAATGACGATCGGTAATCGATATACGATTACAACATGCCAACATTGAACGCAAATGAGTGATTCATGAATGATGAGTGATTATTAATGAGTGAGAATTACCGAGTGACAATTACAGATCGATAATTACCAATGAAAATGAATGAATTACAACCGGGTATTACATAGTCCCCCCCTTAAAATAGTTTCGTCCCCGAAACTAAGGGTCAAACAACTCGGGATGACTCTCCCGCATACTCTCTTCGGTTTCCCAAGTGGCCTCTTCGACTCTGTGTCTAGACCACTGAATTTTAACCAAAGGAATCGTCTTATTCCTCAACTGTTTTATTCGCCGCTCTAAAACTCGAATAGGACGTTCCTCATATGAATGATCGTCGGCGATCTCGATTTCGTCGAACTGGAGTATGTGACTCGGGTCGGCAAAATACTTCCGCAACTGAGAGACATGAAATACATTATGAATTCGGCTCAACGCCGGAGGTAAAGCCAATCGATAAGCTAACTCGCCCACTCGATCCAAAATCTCAAACGGTCCAATGAATCTCGGACTCAACTTTCCCCTCTTCCCAAAACGGAAAATACCTCGACTCGGGGATACCTTGACCAAAACGTGGTCGCCCGTCTCGAACTCTAGTGGTCGACGACGATTATCCGCATATGATTTCTGTCGACTCTGAGCGGTCAACAAACGACTCCTGATCAAAGCTACCTTCTCACGGGCGGCTATAAGCATATCGGGCTCGGTGCCGATTGATTCTGATAAGTCGTCCCAACACAACGGAGATCGACAACGACGACCATACAAGGCCTCGTAAGGTGCCATCTTGATCGAAGCATGCCAACTATTATTATACGTGAACTCGATCAATGGTAGTTGGGCTTCCCAATCGTCTTTCCAATCGAGGACGCATGCCCTCAACATGTCCTCTAATGTCTGAATGGTCCTCTCTGATTGTCCGTCGGACTGAGGATGAAAAGCGGTACTGAGATTAAGCTGAGTTCCCATAGCACGATGAACTGATTTCCAAAAATGCGACACAAACCGTCCGTCACGATCGGAAACGATACTTTTAGGAGTACCGTGCAGTCTGACTATCTCTTTGATGAACAGTTGAGCAAGTCTCTCGGGACCCCACGTTTCCTTGATTTCAAGGAAATGAGCTGATTTGGTTAAGCGGTCCACGATCACCCAGATCGTGTTCATGCCACGACGACTCGTCGGCAAACTCGTGATGAAATCCATAGAAATGTCTTCCCACTTCCACTCGGGAATAGGAAGGGGTTTCAGCATACCCACGGCCGCCGATGTTCAATCTTAACTTGTTGATGTGTTAAGCATCTCGAAACGACTCGCGACTTCTCGCTTCATATTACTCCACCAAGAATTCGCTTTCAAGTCCTTGTACATCTTGCTGGACCCCGGATGAACAGAATAAGGGGTAGCATGAGCTTCTCTCAAAATCGAGTTTTTCAACTCGTCATTCGCCGGTACGCACAACCGATTCTTAAATCTCAAAAGTCCATCCTCGTGGACCACGAATCCAGGGGCTTTCCCCTGAGCCACATCCTCACGGATGCGCAACAATGATGGGTCCGAACTCGATTCTCCCCGATTACCTCTTCGAGTGACGATGAAATCTCTAACATACAAAGTCGTCCTCGAACTCGCCAAGCTGCACCTCGATCTCGGTCTAAGGAATTCTCGCCAAGTTCCTTCGAATCTAGACGAGCAAGCATCCGCTCCCGAACGGACTTGCGACTCAAGGCGCCGCGACAACGTCGCCTTGCCCGGTGGTAAAGGATCTCGATATCGTAATCTTTGATTAATTCTAACCACTGTCTCTGTCGCATATTTAACTCCTTCGAGTAAATATATACTTTAAGCTCTTATGATCGGTGAATATCTGAATGTAACGCCATAAAGATAATGACGCCATATTTTCAAAGCGAACACCACAACCGCTAGCTCCAGTCGTGGGTCGGATAATTAACCTCGTAAGGCCTCAATTGCCGTGAAGCATAGGCAATAACCTTCCTGCTTCGCATGAGCACACATCCGAGACCCCGTCCGGACGCATCACTATAAACCACAAATCCTTCCGTCCCCTGCGGCAAGGAAAGTACAGGTGCTGACATTAACCGGCTCTTGAGTTCCTCAAAACTCTGCTGACACGCGTCGGACCACGTGTATTTCTTATCCTTTCGCAAAAGGTTCGTCAATGGTTGAGCAATTTTGGAAAATCCTTCCACAAATCGCCGATAATAACCCGCTAGTCCGAGGAAACTCCGGATTTCCTTAACATTCTTCGGAGGTAACCAATCTCGAATAGCCTCCGTCTTCTGAGGGTCGACACGAACTCCGTCTGATGAGATTACATGTCCGAGAAAAGTCACTTCGGACATCCAGAACTCACATTTGGAGAACTTCCCATAAAGTTGTTCGCGTCTCAACACGTCGAGCACTTGATGAAGATGAAACTCGTGTTCCTCCCGGTCACGAGAATAAATCAAAATGTCATCGATGAAGACAACAACAAACCGATCCAAAAAGTCGATGAAAACCCGATTCATTAACTCCATGAACACCGCAGGTGCATTAGTCAATCCGAACGGCATAACCACAAACTCATAATGGCCATAGCGTGTTCGAAACGCCGTCCTCGCGATGTCCGACTCTCGAATCCGCAACTGATTATATCCAGACCTTAAGTCGATTTTGGAAAATACTGAAGCTCCCTGAAGTTGATCTAAGAGATCATCAATACGGGGTAAGGGATACTTATTCTTGATTGTCACTCTGTTCAACTCCCGATAATCGATGCACAAACGAAATGAGCCATCCTTCTTCTTGACAAACAACACGGGTGCTCCCCACGGAGACGCACTCGGTCGGATATAACCCTTCTCGAACAATTCCTCAAGTTGGTTCTTTAATTCCTGCATTTCGGTCGGGGCCATCCGGTACGGTGCCTTCGATATCGGGACGTGCAGTGCTCCAACTCAATCGTGAATTCCACATCCTCCGTGGAGGCAAACCGTAACTCGTCTGAAAACGCGGCATACTCCTCACTACCGGAATATCCGTCAACAATATTGATGGCTTCTCGGTTTTGGTCATATAGCACCAATACCCAACACATCCTCGATCGAGTAATCGACCGCTTTCATCAAATTAATGACCTTGCCCGAACAAATGGGATTACCTCCTCGAAACACACATTCCACCCCATCGTCCGAAATGATAGTGATCATACGCTACGGACACTAATGATGGCATCATGACGATCCATCCAATCAATACCCAAGATGACGTCGCCCCTCGGCAAATCTACTACGATTAGGTCCGCCGCCATACACGACCATGAAACTCAATCGACAATTCAATCTCACGACACGATAATTCGCCTACCATCGTAGGCCAATGACATAAGGCTCACAACTAGTAGCACTACCCGCACGTAGTCTACTCAAACATGACTCGGAAATGAATGAATGCGATGCACCAAGATTTAAAAGAGTACACACAAAGTTGAGATAGAATATCGAGTGTACCGAGATCATTCGGGCCTCTCGATCATCGGTCTTCTTCATCTCATAAATCCGGGCTTGCTAGTCCCGCACTGACGCTCCCATCTCACGCTAAAAGCTCCACCTTTAGTCGCTCCCGCTGCTTTAAACGACGCTGATTGAGTGGCCTGATTCTGAACGGCTGACTGCTTAGGGGCATGAGATGACGTCTGAGTAGGTTTGGAGTCCCTACGGCAAAAACGGGCCTTATGCCCAGCAATTCCACAATTATGACATGTGATAGTCTGTCGAGGACACTTGGTACTGAGGTGACCAAGTTCCCGCAGCTTATACAGTGATGGCCGAATCGGCCGCCGAGACCGAGATTCCGCGGGTCTAGACGACACAGAGGTCGCCGTAAAAGCGGAGCCCGCACGGGGTTTCTTGAAAGTGGCACACTCCCGCCGATCGATTACGATTCTCGACTTCTTGCTAGCAGAAGGTTGCCGCTAGCAATTTCTTTAGCAAGAAGCTCGTAGGTGAGAGCTTTCTCAATGAACTCGCCAACGTGGTGCAATTATGATTAAGTAATCAAGTCTCATACGGGGTTTCAAATTTCTTGTCAAATACTTGATCTTGTCCGCTTCGAGTGAATGATAGATGAGGCGAACGGAAGAAGTTCCCGAAATTTTTCGCGATGGCGAGAACATCATCATCCGCCGAAAGGTCGGGAGTGAGCAATTCGATAGCTTGGCCTCTCCGAGTGGGGCCGGGTAATACCTCTCCATCATGAGAGTCTTGAATCGATCCCAAGTACAAGATCCTTCGGTGGGCTTCAACGACAACCACCAAGAATGTGCGCTCTTACCAAGGTAGTAAGCCGCAATCAAACTTTGTGTCCTCGGGACACTCTACCATAGCAAACAAATTTTCTCGAAATGCTCGAGCCAATGAATGATATCCGCTGCATTTGAGCCCTCAAAAGTAGGTGGATTTCCGCGAGAGATATCGCCGATGATGTTACTCACATTCCTCTCTTGCCTCCGAGGTGGCGGCGGAGGAGCTCGCGATTCTCGATTGACGGAGTTATGCATCGCTCCATCAACCGAGCCATCCGAGTCATTTGGGCCATCATGCCCCGCATAAATGCGAGTGGATCAACCCGACACCCTCCGACCGAGCCGTGTCCCGGTACGACTCCCCGATAATGAATGATCGCGCCAGTGAATGAGTGGCGCTGCCGCCGCCGATGAATTAGCATTATTCCTCGCCAGCACGTGTATTCGCACGAGTTCTCGGGATTCGGCCCGCTCCACGGCCTCGTCCTCCACGTCCTCTGCCAGCCCTTTCCATACTGAAGTGGAAAGTCATATGATGATTATACATCTCGCATGAGTATCACATTATGATTATATTATGAAATGATGGAAATGAGCATACGCGCTCAAATACAGTGATTACATGAATGATCAATTGACGTGACATGATTATCTGATGAAGTTACTGAAATGATTATCTTGAATGAGTTAACAAGATTAATGATTCGATCTTCCTGATCAACAACTGAACAATGAAATGAATTGACTGATTAATAAGTTAACCTGACCGTCCTGGTCAAAGTGACAATGATGATTGAGGATTGTTAACTGATGAATTATGAATGAATGATTAATGCCAGAAATTATACCATGGCATTAGAAATCTTACAGTTCTTGGTCTGATTGGCTCGACATTTGCACAGGTCACACGTGACGCGAAAGTCCAATGATACTAGTCCGATGACGATGATTTCAAATGGGACATGACTTGGAGGGTAGTATTCAAAACCACGCTCTGATACCAACTCTGTAACACCCCAAACTAGGCGGATATTACAGTGCCGTGAATCCCCGACTGGGACCCACCAGGCAATGAAAATGATGAATTAAATAATATAATCGTAGTACCGAACCACATTATATTACCTAGTACTCCGATGAGGAGTTTATGTACAACACACCAGGACAATACAGAATACTAGTGTATTTTTTATGAAGATAAAATACACCACCCTGAATAAATAAGCATTACAAACGGAATTTGCAGTGGAAAATACAAGTGATGTAAATAATCAAATGATCAAAATGACCGAACAAACGGAATGACTGGGCCCCTCTACTAGTATCACTGACTCGCCGCCACAACATGCTCTTCCCGTGCCTTTGCCTTGCCGTGACTAAATCAAAATCCCCAACGGCCGGGCCATACGTAACAACAATCCTCAAGAGTTGAAATTACACAATCATGAATTAATCAAGTGATGAAATATTCTTAATTATGAATTACGCCAAGAGGAGCATCATAGTACGCCCGTAATGTCCTCGTGCAAGTGTACAAGACGAATGTCCGACACACCCGCCCTGTACCTAATTAGTCTCACGGAGGTAAGCGCACCGTGTGCACGGTCCGTTGTATCGGTGAACCCAATACATGACCATCATGTGCCCGACTAAAAATTCCACACACCACACCCGCCACGCAATATGAACCCTAAGGTCACATGAACGAGAATGACCATGATGAATATCAATGAATAATAATTAGACAAGGCCAAGATGACTCACCGATATGAAAGTAATAGTGATGTGATTGATAACCCAATGAATTGATTTGGAACCGCTGCTCGTGAATGAAATGATTATTCGACAATTACAAGTCTCAAAATGATTATTATTATGATGAATGAATTATGATTATGAGCAATCAACAAAGAAAAGGGATGAGTATCCTTTTAACCGAGTAAGATTTAACTTACTCAATACCGATGAAGAATGTCCGTCCACGAACAACGCCCTAACCAAGATACCGATCGCTCAACAACCTTGAATAACAATAATTACCAACAATCCGATCAATAACGAATTAAACACGAATATAACGAACTCAAGACGCCGATACGATTAAACCAAGTTCATAGGGGCATTATATCGAACACTTTGAGTCCAACTGATTGATTACAACTAAACCTCAACAATACCAATCTCAAATCCCCAAGAAGTGCTTCAAATCAATAAAACATCTCCAATACGATCAATAGTCCGTTAAGAATATCCAAAACGTGATTATAACAACTATTAATCGGAAATCCCCAAATCCAACTCGATATTCAAAGTGTTCTTGAATAAATCTCTCAATAATCCAATGAATCCTTATACAAACTCATAATCATAAACATATCCCTTCATATAACATGATTATATCGTCCAAAACATTATATCTCGACACAAAATCGAAATCCAAGGTGTTGAAGAATTTACCTCTTGAAGATCCAACCACTTCGATCCGATGAACACGAGTTATAACGAGTATCCAAGCTTCCCAAAGGAATGAAGATGATGAAGATTACACACTCAAGTGATTGATGATGATGAAATCACTCTCTCAACACTCTCTCTCGGATGAAGAAGGAAAAATGAAAAAGTGAGGTGAAATGACCGCCAAGTCATTACATCGCTGGGTTACGGCCAGAACTTCGCCCTCTTACGGCCGTAACTTTACAAGTCAACGGCCTTATGGTCAGAATCGCCAACTCAGACGGCCAGAATCGCTTCGTCCGAAAGCTCGCCGATGCACTTACGGCCAGAACTGCCTTTAGTTACGGCGTAACTCGCCTTCGTCAAAAACACTCCGACAGCCTTTACGGCCAGATCCGCACACCTTACGGCCAGAATTTCGATGATACGCCGTATCCGCCAACCTTACGGCGTAACCCGCCTTCGCAAAAATGGCCGGACATCCTTCCTCGCACAGACGGCCGTATCCGCCAAGCCTTACGGCCGCACTCGCTCGACTTACGGCCGTATGCCGCAACCCTTACGGCCGTAAGTCACCCCGATCGGCAACACCCGAAATTTACGAACGCCACTTACGGCCGTATCTCACCTTCCTTACGGCCAGAACTCACCTTCGCCAAATGCCCGGCACTGGCCGACTCTTACGGCCAGAATCGCCACTTTACGGCCGCATTCGCCGACTTACGGCCGTATCCCAGAACCTTACGGCCGTAACTCGATGCTGGCCAAGGTGAATCAATCCGATAATTCCGATTCCTCGCTACGACTGATGAATGATCCGATATATCATACGAATGTGAAAGTGAACAAGTCTAACACGAGCCAAAGATGATACTCTCAGTACAAGGCTATCAATCACAATGAAAATGATAATACTCCCGTCTCGATCTAAAAACGGAGATAAAATGACGATCGGTAACTGATATACGATTACAACATGCCAACATTGAACGCAAATGAGTGATTCATGAATGATGAGTGATTATTAATGAGTGAGAATTACTGAGTGACAATTACAGACTGATAATTACTGAATGAAAATGAATGAATTACAACCGGGTATTACATCCCCGTCAAAGAGCCAACGTTCCAAGTTCCAAACCGCACCTTACTACCCTTACTAGCCGCAAGAACTAACTTCTCTGTCTGTCCCCGTCCACGCTGCAAGGATTCTTGCACATTTGACACCACACCCATACTTCGAGGTGGCGCGCCGCTTCCGGGCGACGACCTAGCAACCCTTGCATATTTTCCACTACACCCGGGCCTATGAAGTGTAGCGCATCCTTGCTCATTTGACACCACCCTCAGATGTAAAGGTGGCGCGCCGCTTCTGGGCGACGACCTAGCAACCCTCGTATACTTATCACTGCACTCGGGCCTATGAAATGCAGCGCGTCGCTTCTGAGGAGACGCCCCAACGATTTTCAATGTTTGATTCATGTCCATGGAATGTGACGAGTTTTATGCTGGCTGCCACTAACCTACCGCAACCCTCCTCTTTTATCCGGGCTTGGGACCGGCAATGGATGTCAAGAAGATACCCACAGGCAGAGTTTAAATCTCCATTCTATCAAATCCTAAATTCATTCCAATCATCAATGGCAAGTGGATCGAAGGCTCTGACGAAGAAATCAACCAAGCGACCCAGAAGCGCCGATTTTGATGCCTCCCGATTTGTATCTTCAGATGCTCAAAAGGTATTCTCGGATATTATGCCTCAAGAACAGCTTACTGATTGTTACTACTTTAATTAAGTAGTTTGGAAAGAGTTGAATTTAAAATTCGACATTCTTTTGCTAAGTTAGGAATTGATACATTTATAGATTGTGAGGAGGATACGTCTCCTAATCTTGTGCGACAATTTTATGCAAATATCCATGTTGGTGATAATGCTTCATCCAAATCTTCCGTTCTGCATTCTATGGTTGGAGGAACGCCTTTATTTGTGTCTTTTGAAAATTTGAGAGGGCTATTTGGACTGAAAATGAAGGATTCATGTGTTCTAGAAAATCAAACGAGGATGATTATATAAACGACTTGGACATTCAAAAATTCCTAAGTTCAAATGTTGTCATTGATATTACCACGATTTGTTTGAAAATAATAATTTTGGCATAGAAATTCGCTTGTTTCTAGTTGCCTTGACAAAATATATAATGCCAAAAGTCAATACTCAACCTAAATTAGTCGGGGTGGATAAACAAGTCGTGTATCATGTGTTGAACGAAGAGGCGGTGGATTTTGCTCATATTATCTTTCAGTGGATTCTCTCTCGAGACGGACTCTTTCGGTCTAAAAAATATGCCTCTAGAACAAGGAAAGTTACGATAATCTTCAAATATCATAATGTTGACTTGTCGAACGAAGTTTCCGTACCGGTCTCTCGAGGGCATGAAATTTCAGATTTGTCACTCAGAGCTATGCCTTATGTCCAAAATTTGAATCGAGGATGAGTCCTTTTCTCTTATCTGAGGGAGGACGACAGGTTACACAAAAGGGACACGCCTGCCGAATTCTGAAGAAAGAATTACTGGGAAAGGTTCGAAGACTTTAAGATAATTGCGGGACGTTTTTGCATAAACCGCAATCTAAAGGCAAAAGGCCAATGGGCGAAGAATCTAGTGAGAGAGAGGAGGATGATCTAGTAGTCCGGATGTGCAGTCCCGAAACAAATCAAGTAGAAATTCGAGATGATATTCGGGCGCTTTGGACAAAAGTTAAGGAATCAAGAGACAAAATTCATTTGGCCAAACATCTCCTCGAAGAATACGTACGCTTCACCAATCCTGCATTCCCATTCTCTACTCCTTCCTCTGAACAAAATCCATGAAATTCATGTTTTGATAACTATCTAAGAACAATATTTTGTTGTGGTCTGGTTTGAAACTTGTTTTTAATGTTTATGTTTTGGTTTTATATTATTGGTTTGGTTGGATTAAAACTGTAATACCCGGATTTTCAGTACAAATTTTTCGCGTTATTTTATCTGAGATATACTGCATAGCTTGGTGTCTATATAATATGGATAAAATAAATTGAGAACTGAGACAGCTGTATTGGTATAATTGTCGTAGTTGTTCGACAATTACATTGAGGATATCGTGTATCCGGTTAGTTTAATTTTGACATCGGGTCTATCATATGAGAATATTATTGGATTGAGTATATGTATTCAGTATGTGAGTGTACGTATCCAGTATGTCGAGACGGACGAGAAGAGTTGGAAATGGCTAAGTATAGCCTGATTAGCGCGCGCTAATGTTCAAGTATAGCGCACACTATCGTTTAGGATTAGCGCACGCTAAAGCATGAGGCCTAACGCACGCTAATTGTAGATCGGTCAACGGGAATCTTATCCTTGTCAGATGCTTTCAGCATGTGGGTCACGAGCATCTTCGTGGTAGGTGTAGATTGTATCAAGTCAACTCATATTATCGCACGCTAAATGCAAGGACTTGCGTACGCTAGACAGTATAAGTTACGTACGCTAATGCATGGGCATTACATACGTAAGCTCATGTACGAAGCCAGACAGTAGCCTCTGGACTACGATAGCGCACGCCAACAAAAGTCAGTTAGCGCACGCTAAGGCTGTTGCGCACGCTAAACGTGAGATGTTAGCGCACACTAGTAATGTATTCTATATAAGGGAACAGACGGGTATTATGAAGCATTTCGTCCATTTCTTTCCTTTCACTCGATAGAGAGCTTTGGGAGGTACTTGAGGTCCAGAAACACTCCAAGATGATGATCTTTATCAAGATTAAGATAGAGAGCATGGATTAAAGCCTTGTTCTTCAAGTTATTCATGATCCTTGGAATTAAGTTCAAGTGTTCTTCTTCTTGGTTCGTCTAATCCAGGTAATTTTCGTATCCCTTTGATAGTAGTTCGTTTTTTAGGACGATTACTTGTGAGAGAACATGTTGGATAATCATGTGGTGATTTTTATGAGACCTAATGGGATTATGATAAGAGTTTTCGGATGTTATTTAAGATTCTTCATGTTAATGGTGATTCGTTTAACTTGGTGAGGTCGAATCATGGATTTCTGAATCAT
Source organism: Orobanche coerulescens (assembly GCA_033398695.1). Classification (NCBI taxonomy): domain Eukaryota; kingdom Viridiplantae; phylum Streptophyta; class Magnoliopsida; order Lamiales; family Orobanchaceae; genus Orobanche; species Orobanche coerulescens. Next base: position 24,799,709 of record CM065812.1, read on the forward strand.
GATATTTTCAGTGGTCGATTTAGATGAGTTAAATCATGATATGAGGTTGAATTCCGGATTGAGTATGATATGATCCTTGTTATCGAGTTGGTTTGATTGTTGATGTTGTTATTGATGTATGGACATTCATATAATCTTTGTGATAGTTATGGTGTTGTTTATCTTCAAGAGATATGGAGATTTATGTCTCCCTTCATTTCGGATTTTGATGTTAAGATGATATAAGGATGTATAATGGTTTTGATTATAAATATGGATAAGATGATTAAAACCAACATTATGTTGATTTTAGTTTCGTATGTTCTTGATAAGATGTGGATCATGATGATGAGATTGAATTTGGAAAAATTTATTATTAATCTTGGAGTATGATTTCCTTTTCATTCGGATTCGTAGTCGCAAGTTGTTAGTCGATGCTTGGAATGCATGCCACTGTACAGCATTAGCGCACGCTAAGCTTACTGGCTAGCGCACGCTAACGGGAGCAACTTAGCGCACACTACGTTATGCGTTTAACGTGCGCTAAGTAGGCAGACAGTGCAGTATTTTTGTGTTGTTATTATGAATTCGTGATGGTTTGATTTGGTTTGTTCAGACTGCGTTTATTCGAGGTTTTTGTTGAACCGTTGAGTTCGATTGGTTGGTTATGTCGGTTGTTGATTATTATCGGAGGTGTTGTCATTTGATTATTGCGTTAGGTTACGATAATTGATCGTGGATTACAACCGTTGTGTTGCGGTTAAGGCTGAGGAGTTCGTAGTTTGCTTTTGATCGGGGCTGAGGAGCTCGTAGACAAAAGCAATGGGTTCGGTAACAGCTTCGTGGTATCGGTTTCGAGGCAAGCTTATACTTGTTCAGTTTATAATATTTGATGAATGGTTTCGCTTTCATTTCATTTATAATTTGTATAACAATGATATTATAAATATAAACTGTCGGGATGATGATTTGTTTATCATGCTATGGTTTGAGACAAATCATAATGTATATGATTTAATTATGTTTGATTGAAGACAGAGATGTGAGTTATATTTAGTCAATGATATGGAATGTCGAATATCGAGGGTAGTTATCGTGTCGATATTGATGTCGGGACGGTGGTTTGTTGGTATAAATGGACTATACCTATTTTGGGATTATTTGTATAACTGTGTATTTGTTCAGGAATGTTGGTTCGTGGAAAGGATATTATCTTCGGCTTTGAGGTAATTTGAGTATTGTTCAGTTATAAAGATAATTATCATGTTGAGTTGTTGTATATGTTGTACGATGATGTATCGTATAGTGGGATTCGTATTGATTATTTCGTTGAGAGATGATGAACCCAGGGCTGATTGTATTGAGATCGTTGATCATGTTGATCGTTTGTCGGGGATGATGATCCCAGGATTGTTGTTTTGGATATTGATTAGTCGTGTCGACTTTTCTTTGTCAGTTTGTCATTGTTCACTTCGGTGAGTCTTTTGATCCTTATTGGATATGTGATTCTTTGAGTTTCGTTGTCATGTTGCATCGTGACATATCTGGAGTCTTATCTATGTGCCGATTGGTTATTGTGTAGGATTTTTAGCCGGGCACATGATGGTTATGCGTGGATGTTTCCGCATTGAACCGTGCACATGAGACGTAGTTCGTGAGGTTAATTAGGTACATGTCCCATGTATATCCTGGATTCCGTATACGGGGTGGACATGTGCACGGACACATTTCCGGATCGGGCGTACTGTGACGTCCATCTTTTGAGCCATATTGTTGGGTCATTCATAGTCCACGTATGATTGGATATGTTTGACGGTTTGTGATTGGTTGTTCATACGCCCGAGGGGTATGTTCGACACTCAGAGTTATTTCTTGAGATCCATTATTGTTGATCATTTGGAGTCTACCTTGTTGAGGGTATTCTCGGTTATTGTTGGTCCTTTGTTGATCATTTGGAGTCTACCTTGTTGAGGGTATTCTCGGTTATAGTTGATCCTTTGTTGATCGTGTTTGGAGTTTACCTTGTTGAGGGTATTCTCGGTTATAGTTGATCCTTTGTTGATCATGTTTGGAGTTTACCACGTTGAGGGTATTCTCGGTTATTGTTGGTCCTTTGTTGATCGTGTTGGGAGTTTACCATGTTGAGGGTACTCTCGGTTATCGTTGATCCTTTGTTGGTCATATTGGAGTTATCATGTCGATGATATTCTCAGTGATGTATTGGTTGATCATTGTTATTGATCGTATGAGCATTCGGAGTGTACGTCGATGTTCGGGATTTGTTATCATTATCATGTGGTAGTTGATCTATAGATATGTTGTGTATTATTGGTTTATACATGTTGAGACTTGATTGTGTAATCCGACGGATAGGATTTGGCACAGATTTGATTATTTCCGCATTTATGAGTTATGATGATGTTTTGGGGATTATCGGTATTTTTGGAATACAGTAGAGATAATTGTTGTTGAATTCATTTCGTCATTTGAGAATATGAAATGTGGAATATGTCAAGGATTGATTTACTATAGATTGCTATGAATTGGTAAGGTTATAACGGTAAGATTATATTGGTAGTATTCTTACTTCGTTTTTACATTGGTATGTAATTATTTATGATGATGTGATCGATATCATTGTTGAGTATTGTGGCTGACCCCGTCGTGGGCTTTATTTTTAGGTACTCGGAGATCGAGCTAGTAGCGGTCTTGAAGGGATGAGCTTCCCGGGTGATACTAGCTGTGGCATTTATTTGAGTATCGAGTATTCTCTTCTGGTTGTTTTATTCCGCTGCAAAATGTGTATTTTGAACTGTATTTTTATCCGCTGCGTGTGTATTTTAAAATGGATTTTCGATAGCTTTACCAACTCGTGTGTATTTTAAAATGGCCTTTTGGCATTTTGCGAACTTGGGTTATTTCGTCAAACCCTTTTTCTTAACTATTTTATCGGTACGTTTAAGGGGTGGCTTAACGTACAATTTGAACTGTCGAGATTTGGCATTTCGCCTTGTATTTTCAAATGGTATTTTATGACGGTATTTTAGAACTATGTCTTTGAAAATATTTGAGTATTTGCAAAATATTACCGTCATCGGCCTTTTGGCGTTTTTAAACGTTTTTGAAATGGTTTTGTAAACGGTTTTTAGCCTGGTGGGTTCCGGCGCGGGGCAATGGTTTCGGTAACAGCTTCGTGGTATAGGTGTCCAGGCTAGTTTGTACTTGTTCAATTTATAATATTTGATGAATGGTTTCGCTTTCATTTCATTTATAATTCGTATAGCAATGATATTATAAATATAAACTGTCGGGATGATGATTTGTTTATCATGCTATGGTTTGAGACAGATCATAATGTATATGATTTAATTATGTTTGATTGAAGACAGAGATGTGAGTTATATTTGGTCAGTGATATGGAATGTCGAATATCGAGGGTAGTTATCGTGTCGATATTGATGTCGGGACGGTGGTTTGTTGGTATAAATGGACTATACCTATTTTGGGATTTTCATATAACTGTGTATTCGTTCATGAATGTTGGTTCGTGGAAAGGATATTATCTTCGGCTTTGAGGTAATTTGAGTATTGTTCAGTTATAAAGATAATTATCATGTTGAGTTGTTGTATATATTGTACGATGATGTTTCGTATTGATTATTTATTTCGTTGAGGGATGATGATCCCAGGGCTGATTGTATTGAGATCGTTGATCATGTTGATCGTTTGTCGGGGATGATGATCCCAGGATTGTTGTTTTGGATATTGATTAGTCGTGTCGACTTTTCTTTGTCAGTTTGTCATTGTTCACTTCGGTGAGTCTTTTGATCCTTATTGGATATGTGATTCTTTGAGTTTCGTTGTCATGTTGCATCGTGACATATCTGGAGTCATATCTGCATGCCGATTGGTTATTGTGTAGGAATTTTTAGTCGGGCACATGATGGTTATGCGTGGATGTTTCCGCATTGAACCATGCACACGAGACGTAGTTCGTGAGGTTAATTAGGTACATGTCCCACGTATATCCTGGATTCCATATACGGGGTGGACATGTGCACGGACACATTTCCGGATCGGGCGTACTGTGACGTCCATCTTTTGAGCCATATTGTTGGGTCATTCATAGTCCATGCATGATTGGATATGTTCGACGGTTTGTGATTGTTCATACGCCCGAGGGGTATGTTCGACAGTCAGAGTTATTTCTTGAGATCCATTATTGTTGATCATTTGGAGTCTACCTTGTTGAGGGTATTCTCGGTTATTGTTGGTCCTTTGTTGATCATTTGGAGTCTATATTGTTGAGGGTATCCTCGGTTATAGTTGATTCTTTGTTGATCGTGTTTGGAGTTTACCTTGTTGAGGGTATTCTCGGTTATAGTTGATCCTTTGTTGATCATGTTTGGAGTTTACCACGTTGAGGGTATTCTCGGTTATTGTTGGTCCTTTGTTGATCGTGTTGGGAGTTTACCATGTTGAGGGTACTCTCGGTTATCATTGATCCTTTGTTGGTTATATTGGAGTTATCATGTCGATGATATTCTCAGTGATGTATTGGTTGATCATTGTTATTGATCGTATGAGCATTCGAACTGTACGCCGATGTTCGGGATTTGTTATCATTATCATGTGGTAGTTGATCTACATATATGTTATGTATTATTGGTTTATACATGTTGAGACTTGATTGTGTAATCCGACGGACAGGATTTGGCACAGATTGGATTATTTCCGCACTTATGAGTTATGATGATGTTTTGGGGATTATCGGTATTTTTGGAATACAGTAGAGATAATTGTTGTTGAATTCATTTCGTCATTTGAGAATACGAAATGTGGAATATGTCAAGGATTGATTTAATATGGATTGCTATGAATTGGTAAGGTTATAACGGTAAGATTACATTGGTAGTATTCTTACTTTGTTATTACATTGGTATGTAATTATTTATGATGATGTGATCGATATCATTGTTGAGTATTGTGGCTAACCCCATCGTGGGCTTTATTTTTAGGTACTCGGAGATCGAGCTAGTAGCGGTCGTGAAGGGATGAGCTTCCCGGGTGATACTGGCTGTGGCATTTATTTGAGTATCGAGTATTCTCTTCTGGTTGTTTATTCCGCTGCAAAATGTGTATTTTGAACTGTATTTTTATCTGTTACGTGTGTATTTTAAAATGGCTTTTCGTTAGCTTTACCAACTCGTGTGTATTTTAAAATGGCCTTTTGGCATTTTGCGAACTTGGGTTATTTCATCAAACCCTTTTTCCTAACTATTTTATCGGTACGTTTAAGGGGTGGCTTAACGTACACTTTGAACTATCGAGATTTGGCATTTCGCCTTGTATTTTCAAATGGTATTTTATGATGGTATTGGAGAACTATGCTTTTGAAAATATTTGAGTATTTGCAAAATATTACCGTCATTGGCCTTTTGGCGTTTTTAAATGTTTTTGAAATAGTTTTGTAAACTGCTTTTAGCCTGGTGGGTTCCGGCGCTGGGCCCACGGCGCTGTAATATCCCGGATGGTTTTGGGGGTGTTACAAAATTTATACGTGGTTTGATGATTTTTTGATCTTTATGTCTCTAGACACATGACGAATATTGTTAGTTTTTATTATTATGTGTTGTTTATTGGATTATTGCACTTCAGTTTATCATATTTGTCTAACATCTTTTTTCTGAGTGTTAGCTTCTAGCTTAAAATTTAAGCTATAAGCTATAAGCTGTTTTTATGCACAGTTCAGGGGGAGCTTCCTTTCAGGGAGAGTTATATTTGTTTACCTTTTTGCTTCTGAAAAAAGGAGACGAAAAGGTATAACTTTCATAATCTTTCCTTCCTGAAAAGATCTGGATTTTACAAAGCTTCTAACTAAATCGAACAAAGCATTCACTTTGATTCAAATATTTGGGGAAATTCTTTTTATGAATTTCAGGTTATGTTCATCCGGACGAGCGGGCGCTGGGACAGTACGAGGATACTGGCCAGGGTCGTTGACATGTGCATTTGAGTCCCTTTATTTCTGTAGTCCTTTTAGATATCATTGTTTTCCAAAGTATAAACTTATAGATTGTACTCGCGAGTACTTAGGCATTTTCACTCGGATTGTGGTTTGTATCATTGAAAGTTATTTATGTTTGTCGGTGATGCTTATTTCGCCAGTTATACCGGGTGTGTTATTTAATTTTCGTCTTGATGATGTGTGTTTTCTCGCTAACCGAGACGGTTAGGCGAGTGGTAATTCTTATTTAGCCTAGTGGGTCCAATGTAGGGGCCCACGGCACTGTAATACACCTTGAATATCTCGGGGGTGTTACACTTTATCGTTTAGTACATTAGCCCTGTGTGGACTAAGAAGGAACCTTTCTGACCTGTGTGGGATGAAGAGAGTTCAGAACAATGCTTCAATCTTTTTGAGAAGAAATCAATTCAAGAAAGCCCACAACCAATATGCGTGAATGGATTAAAGCTACAGTCAGGTGTATCAATCTTTGTAAAAGATACAATGTCGGGTTTAGTTAAAATCATATAGTTCTGTGTGCCTTCATTTTAATAGACTTTCACTCTTGTGTGGAGAATATGTAGACGTAGAGTACGATGCCTCGAACAACATTAAAACCTGTGTTATTACTTTCTGTACTTACTTATTGCTTAGTGCATGTGATTTTTTTTATACTAGCTCCAGAAACCCTATAAGCACCAAGCATACAGGAGTACTTACAGTTGCTGTAGTCACAACAACTTGCATTAGTCTTCCACTACGCTTTTCAAACTTCAGAAAAGAGTACAACTTATTCAACCCCCTTTCTAAGTGGTCATTTAAATATACCGTGACCAACAATTTCCTTCCCCGGTGTTGGGATTCGGTGCCTAAAACGAAGGCCCAGCGGAAGCGGTAAAACGAAAATTAATTCGATCCGAATCCCTACGAGGATCGATCGAGCTACGTATATACGAATATATAAACGAAAAGCAATAGTCGTAAGAAACTAACCCTCGAAGTCCGTTGATTAAATGGTAACCTTCTCTTGAGCTATTCCCCAAGCCCTTGAACGATCCAACGCCGAAAGCACCGCGTCTCTACTTGCCACGCGCCGGAGAAACAACCGGAACGACGATCACCTTGCTATCCTCCGAGGATACGGCTAGAGCTAAGTGATGAAGCTATATATGTAAAGATTACTACACTCTAAGTGTTGTAATCTTACTCTCTCTATATGATTTTCTCTCAATTTTTCTCCAAGAAAATGAAGAAGAAAATGAATGAAGAAGATGAAGATAATTGAGAAAATGGTTTTTCTCTCTCTCTCTCTCAATCTCACTCACGTATGAAGCAAAAGTTGCTTGGAATGAATTAGTGAGAGATGTCTTCATCTTCATTTATTCAACTCTCCACATGCACATCTCATAATTATGAGAATCAAAGCCCCACAAAGTCATCTTTTTCATATAAAATGAAAACAAGAAGACAAGAGGAAAGTGGGTGGAAATTAGGGGGGGCGGATACCATGCAGAAACGGATGAGTTCGGTTCGTTTCGGACTCCCGTAAGTCCAAACAGATAAACTACGATTCCGTTCTGATGTATTTGTATCGATTAATTAATCCAATTAATTAAACATATCAAATACAAAATAACATAATTAATTTCTCCAAGAAATAATTATATTCATGAATTAAATTAATCACCCAGTGATATATTTAATCCATTAAGCCGTAACTCAATTTATCCGATAAATTGATTTAAACATCCAATGTCCCAAATTAGATATCCAATATCTAATATTCATAATGAGAGAATTAGCTTAATTCATTCCGTCGTCAATCCTAATGCGCGACTCGGTAGGTCCGTCTCAGTCAGCAATGGGAGGAACCAAAGAGTAGTAGCACCACCTAGCCAGCCTGGTGGCCTACACTGTACCCCGACTGAGAACGAATGATTGGGATCATTCAAGAACCATTCTGTCGTGAATACCGGTATACGTATAAACCCTTCTTTCAAATATCCTGATCAAGTTATAGGGTCACGGTCAGTCAAACCCTATCTGTACTTGACTCTATGCATGCGTTAATGCAAATCGAGATCATCGAGCTCTCGTGTATCTAATACAGCTAGCTCCAATGCTTTGGCCAAAGACTTATGATCTCATCTGCCAATAAGCGCATAGGACATATAACCCGTTCACTAACAGGAGAAAGAATTCTATCTTGGAATTCAGTAGGACCTGCTACTTACCCGTCAAGATACACGTTGAGGTTGACCCCCGCCTTCCGGTTTACAGGGTCGAACTACTCTAATGAAAATCTTGACGTCACAAGCACATCCCTACTAAATCCTCAAGTCGAAGGTTCACGAATACCTATCACAACCTTTCGATTCCGTCATTGATCGGCCCCAGTGAAATCCGTGTGACGAATCGAGGGTGAGTCGGTTCGAGTATACTAATCTAATTAGCATACTTATAACGTGTGCTCCCACTAACCATTAGTGTTCGACAGGCACTCTCCATGTCAAAGAACACGTCATACAAGTCTTCACATAAACTTAACGCCTAGTCAAGTTTCATCGACTTGCGAACGATTAAGTATTTGAGCTATAAACCTTTCCAGTGCCGACCCCCTTATCCAATAAGGAGTGGAACATTTTGCTCTCAAATACACGGACTAGTTTCTATATGTTTATTTACGAGTTAGGAATGCTAGTAACTACCAAGAATAAAGAAACATTCATTTGCCTTATATAAATGGTTTACATAAATACAAGTACAATTCCCTCACTCAACAACCTCTCAGTGGCATTCGAGGGCATACTCCTAACAATCTCCCACTTGCACTCAATGCCAAACACTATGGTATCTAATACCCATGTTCTCCAGATGACGCTCCAAGCTAGTCTGAGATAGTGGCTTGGTCAGTGGATCGGCGACGTTGTCGGCCGAGTCTACTCTATGCAAAGACAATGTATACGTTGTGTACAAATTCTCTTTCTAGATGATACTTGCTCTGATTTTGTTTGTTGCGGTTGTGAAACCTCGGCTCCTTGGCCTGTGCTACAAATTGGCCGTTGTCGCAAAGACAAATGAACAGCACAAGACATGGTATCATTTGAAGTTCTCCTAGAAATTTCTTAATCCAGAACCCTTCCTTGGAAGCCTCCGAGGCTGCTTGATACTCAGCCTGACAGGTGGAATCAGCAGTCGCGCTTTGCTTGGCACTACGCAAAGATACTGCTCCTTCATTAAGAGTAAATATGTAGCCATAAGTGGACATCGAGTCGCCCTTCGTCCTTGGAAGTCCGAATCTGAATCCCACCACATCCAATTCTCCACCGCCATACATCGTAACCATATCTCTAGTCCTTCTTAAGTACTTGAGAACATTCTTTATGGCACCCAATGTTCCCTACCTGGGTTTGCTCAAACCTACTCACCACACTTACAGATGCGCGATGTCGTCTTGTACACAACATAGCATACATAAGGCTACCCACGGCCGAAGCATATGGTATATTACTCATTTCCTTTCGTTGTTCCTCACTTTGAGGACACATCTTCAAGGTGAGTTTTATTCCATGTTGCATCGGTAGGAACCCTCTTTTAGAATCATCCATCTTAAATCGCTTTAAGATCTTATCTATATAGAGGGCTTGGGAAAGGCCTATTGTTCTCTTCGCTCTATCCCAGAGAGTCAAATTCCAAGAATATAGGTTGCTTCTCCCAAGTCTTTCATGGAGAAATTACTCGAAAGCCAAGCTTTTACAGAACTGAGCATTCCCACATCATTTCCTATTAGTAGAATATCATCCACATATAGTACTAAGAATGCGATCTTGCTCCCACTAACTTTCTTATATACACAAGGTTCCTCTTCATTTTGCACGAAATCAAACTCTTTGACCGCCTCGTCAAAACGAAGGTTCCAACTACGCGACGCTTGCTTCAGTCCATAAATGGAACGTGCTTGCACACTTTCTGAATATCGACTTCGGACACAAAGCCTTTAGGCTGCTCCATATAGATTTCCTCCTCGAGGAATCCATTAAGGAAAGCCGTCTTTACGTCCATTTGCCATATCTCATAATCGTGGTAGGTAGCTATAGCAAGCATCATACGAATAGACTTGATCATGGCTACGGGCGAGAAGGTATCGTGGTAATCAATCCCTTCCTTTTGGGTATAACCCTTTGCCACAAGCCTGGCCTTATAGGCGTCAACCTTGCCATCACCATCAGTCTTTCTCTTGTAGATCCACTTATTCCCAATGGGCACTATGCCCTTGGGGCGGTCTACTAGAGTCCAGACCTGATTTACATGCATCGAGTCTATCTCAGCTTCCATAGCTTCACGCCATTTCGCGGAGTCTACATCCACCATCGCTTGGTCATAGGTCGTCGGGTCGGTCTCTTGGCTATCACTTGGAACCTCATGGAGACCTAGCTCCTCCAAGTGCACAAGCCCATACCTATCAGGTAAATGAGACACCCTACTAGACCTACGAGGTGGTTGTACTTGTGTTTCAGAAAGTTCGGTTCCAGTTTCTTGCACAGGTGTCTCTCGAGATGTTTCATTGTATTCTTCTAAAGAAATACTTCTACCTGCTCCGCCTTCCTGAATGAACTCATCTTCCAGGAAGTGTGCTTGTAAATCAACAACGATCCTTCGATCTTCGGGCATGTAGAATAGATATCCCATCGTCCCAGACGGGAATCCAATGAAATGTCCATTCGCAGACCTAGCTTCCAACTTTTCCACCTTAGTCTTCTTGACATAAGCGGGACATCCCCAAATCCTAATATGATTAAGACTTGGTTTCCTTCCTTCCCACATCTCATGTGGAGTTTTAGGAACGGATTTAGAAGGACATCTGTTCAAGATATACACGGCAGTCAGAAGTGCATACCCCCATAGGTAAATCGGCAAGTCAGTATAGCCCAGCATGGAACGGACCATGTTCAACAGGGTCCGGTTCCTTCTTTCTGACACACCATTTAACTGAGGAGTACCTGGAGGTGTTAGTTGTGAAACTATTCCATGTTCCTTAAGGAACTCGTCAAACTCCGTACTCATATACTCGCCACCTCGGTCCGACCGAAGTGCTTTGATATGATTACCAGTTTGTTTCTCGACTAGGGCCTTGAATTCCTGGAATTTCTCAAATGCTTCGGATTTATGTTTCATTAAGAATACATAACCATACCTAGTATGATCATTTGTAAACGTAATGAAATATTGATATCCGTCACGTGCTGCTTCCAAAGCACCACAAACATCAGTATGGATTAATCCCAGTTTATCAGCGGCTCTTTCAAAAGTCCCTGTAAAGGGGGACTTAGTCATTTTGCCTTTAAGGCAAGATTCACAAGTAGGAAATGGATCCGATCCCAATGGACCCATAAGTCCATCTTTTTCCATCTTGTAAACCTTGGTCTGACCAACATGACCAAGTCTTAGATGCCATTTCAAAACTTGATTGGTTTCATCCCTACCACGTTTTCTAGTCATAGTATTCACAACTACTTTGTTGCTGAGATTTAGATGATACAATCCATTCAACAATGTAGCAGTACCCACTAGTTTATTTCTAAAATAAATTTTGCAGGAACCATCACCAATGAAAAATAAAAAGCCTTTTCGGTCCATGACCGGAATGGATACAATGTTTTTGTGCCCCTTGGGCAAAACAAGTACATCTTCTAAAGTCAAAACAAAGCCGGATTCTAAACCCAAAAGAAGTGATCCTATGTCGGTTGCCTCGACACTATGCCCGCTACCGACCGTGATCATGACTTCTCCACTCCAAGCTTCCTACTTTGTTCCAGATCCCGATTCACGGTACAAATATGAGAACTAGCACCGTAATCCAAGATTCAGAAGTAGAAAATACAAGAGCGTAACAATTTGTTTCCAAAACTAAAAGTTCTCAGACTAAGTGCCATGAAGAATCGGACGCCTCTAGCCCAAAGGGCCCACCACCGCACTTGAGACAAGCATCCTTCTTCTTCTTGTTCTTCGAACCATCGGGCCTTGCCCTTTCCCTTAAGGTCCTTAGCTTGCGGTCCACCGCTTCTTGGTGTTTTTCTTCTTATTCTTAGACTTCAAGTCCGTAAGAAATCACAAGTGCATACTCCTTCATCCGCGGGTCTTCATCCGAGACCGAGCGGTCACCAGCTTGTTCATTAGCCCACTAAGTTACATGCAATCTCATTGCGCTTAAAGTTCATAACAAACCGTGAGAAGGAATCGTGGAGAGACTGTAGGATAAGGTCGGTTGGAGAGAAGTATCCATTTTAAAATCAAGAGCCTCAAATCTCTGGATCATGGATATCATCTTAAGGACGTGTTCCCAACCTTCTCACCTTCCTTCATCCTTGCACCGAACAGCTTGCTTGGATATCTCATATCTAGCGATTCACTGTGCTCACCATAAAGTTCGGTTAAGTGAGATAGAATCGCCAGCGTAAGTCATTTTCTCATGAGCTCTCAAGCTCATTAGACATGGAAGCCATCATATAAGCACGGACTTTCACGTCATCCTTAACCCACTTTTCGTGGTTTTCAATCTCTTCCCGATTGGCTCGGGTCCGCACAGAGGCGCCGAATGTCCGTCTCCAAGACGTATCCCAAAGCCTCTATACCGAGGACAATCATCGACATGGAGCCAATCCACAAAGTTAGGTCCCATTAAGGTGTTCTTTTCGAGTAGAATTGCGAGTGGATTCATTGTCATATTGAGATTTGTCTGCATTAAGTATAACAGATTAATTAGTGACTTGTTATATTATGATCTGAGTATAGAATTAAGGTCCTTACTATTCTTGTTACCCAGCTCCCACTATTTTATCGGAATAACACACTCCCATGTGAAATCCGAAAGTATCGTCGCTCTACTTCATAGTGGTGATCGAGTTCTTTATAAATCTTAATAGAGGGCAACCGAACCTGTTTCTAGTCTATTAATTTTTATAAAGTAGTGTCCAACACCAACCCATCTAATGGATGATTCGATCTTCTTTTTCCCCTTGTTCACTCCCCTCAACCTATACGGTTTCTATGGTTCGTGAACAAGTTAAGTTTATACCATCGACGCAATCGGTTTCACAATTGAATCTTATCCGCAACCTATCGTGTTTCTAGGGATAAAATTTGCTCCAACCGAAGGCATCCAATGCGCTCCGTAATTTATCCGTCCTCCCGAATGACTACCCCGATAACTCGGAAGCATAGCACATCCGGTTTGGATTTCAATTTCAAAACTCGATGGAGGGAAGGAAAACCTTGAAACCTTATAAACTTAATTATTTGTTGTGGAGAATTATCGCGATTAACGTTACACTTTGCACATTAATCGCTTAAGCGCGTTTGTGGTATTCATACAATATGAAACAACCATTCACAACCTAGTTGCTACCAACATGTGGTTCATGGACCGCCTTAGAAAACAAAAACTCCGTAATCTAATTACAAGTCTTCGCCTTAAATCTTCATCTTCTCGAAATGGATCTTCCTCCGGTCTTCGTCATTACATATAAATTTTACATCAAAAATTGCATCCTAGATACAAACATTTCTAGTAAAATAAATAGGCTCAAAACGGCCTTTACAACCCAATCGAATAAAACGAACGATTCAAAACTAAGTCCACGAACCACATCCCCATTCAAAAGCATTCATTCAATAAATACTAAATAAATGGAAAGCGTAGAGATACATTGATCCAATCAACAATACGAACCGATCCAATCGATTCACACAATCGGTAATATGATAACATTCAAAATAATTCTATTGACCATAAATATTCCAATTAATCAAATTTCCCTTATAAAATGAAATACCATAAATCATTTTAATCATATTAAATCCAATTTAACATGCAGAGATTAATTTTCAAGAATACACGAAAAATCGAGCCGGGCGAAATTGGCTGCCATGGCCGAGTCATCGCCGCATCATGCCGGCAGACATGCTGGCATGGCCGATCACGCCGGAAGCCGCCGGTCGGCACGGCCCGTGTCTCCCGACACGGTCGGGTCCGCTGGCGGGGCTCTGGGATCGCCCGACACGGCCCGTGTCACCAGACACGGCCGAGTCACCCGGGCAAGAACTCCGCCTTTGTCCGAAAAAATCGTCCGACGACGATTCGAGCTCGATTTTCACCGGATATTCAATATCAATATTTTTCAACATTCATATCTTCAATATAAATCATATTTCCAAGAAATTAAGATTTATATTTAGACATAAACTTACGAAAAATATAACTACAACGAACGTAAAAATATATACCACGATTATGACTAAAATGATTCCAAATCATTCACCATCTAATCAAGCATTCCAAATGCCAATATCGTATATACGATCGCAAGACCTACGCTCCGATACCACCGTTGGGATTCGGTTCCTAAAACGAAGGCCCCATGGAAGCGGTAAACGAAAATTAATTCGATCCGAATCCTCGCGAGGATCGATCGAGCTACGATATACGAATATATAAACGAAAAGCAAGAGTCGTAAGAAACTAACCCTCAAGTCCGTTGATTAAATGGTAACCTTCTCTTGAGCAATTCCCAAGCTCTTGAACGATCCAACGCCGAAAGCACCGTCTCTACTTGCCACGCGCCGGAGAAACAACCGGAACGACGATCACCTTGCTATCCTCCGAGGATACGGCTAGAGCTAAGTGATGAAGCTATATATGTAAAGATTACTACACTCTAAGTGTTTTAATCTTACTCTCTCTATATGATTTTCTCTCAATTTTTCTCCAAGAAAATGAAGAAGAAAATGAATGAAGAAGATGAAGATAATTGAGAAAATGGTTTTTCTCTCTCTCTCTCTCTCTCTCTCTCTCTCTCTCAATCTCACTCACGTAGGAAGCAAAAGTTGCTTGGAATGAATTAGTGAGAGATGTCTTCATCTTCATTTATTCAACTCTCCACATGCACATCTCATAATTATGAGAATCAAAGCCCCACAAAGTCATCTTTTTCATATAAAATGAAAACAAGAAGACAAGAGGAAAGTGGGTGGAAATTAGGGGGGCGGCTACCATGCAGAAACGGATGAGTTCGGTTCGTTTCGGACTCCCATAAGTCCAAACAGATAAACTATGATTCCGTTCCGATGTATTTGTATCGATTAATTAATCCAATTAATTAAACATATCAAATACAAAATAACATAATTAATTTCTCCAAGAAATAATTATATTCATGAATTAAATTAATCACCCAAAGGATATATATAATCCATTAAGCCGTAAATCAATTTATCCGATAAATCGATTTAAACATCCAATGTCCCAAATTAGATATCCAATATCTAATATTCATAATGAGAGAATTAGATTAATTCATTCCGTCGTCAATCCTAATGCGCGACTCGGTAGGTCCGTCTCACCAAGAATGGGAGGAACTAAAGAGTAGTAGCACCACCTAGCCACCGGTGGCCTACATTGTACTCCTCGATCGAGAACGAATGATTGGGATCATTCAAGAACCATTCTCGTTGTGAATACCGATACGTATAAACCCTTCTTTCAAATATCCCGATCAAGTTATAGGGTCACTCACCAAACCCTATCTCAGATTGACTCTATGCATGCGTTAATGCAAATCGAGATCATCGAGCTCGTGTATCTAATACCTAGCTCCAATGCTTTGGCCAAAGACTTATGATCTCATCTCGCCAATAAGCGCATAGGACATATAACCCGCTCACTAACAGAGAAAGAATTCTATCTTGGTATTCAAGGACTCGCTACTTACCCGTCAAGATACACGTTGAGGTTGACCCCGCCTTCCGTTTACGTGGTCGAACTACTCTAATGAAAATCTTGACGTCACAAGCACATCCCTACTAAATCCTCAAGTCAAAGGTTCACGAATACCTATCACAACCTTTCGATTCCGTCATTGATCGGCCCCGTGAGTGAAATCCGTGTGACGAATCGAGGGTGAGTCGTTCGAGTATACTAATCTAATTAGCATACTTATAACGTGTGCTCCCACTAACCATTAGTGTTCGCTGTGCACTCTCCATGTCAAAGAACACGTCATACAAGTCTTCACATAAACTTAACGCCTAGTCAAGTTTCATCGACTTGCGAACGATTAAGTATTTGAGCTATAAACCTTTCCAGTGCCGACCCCCTTATCCAATAAGGAGTGGAACATTTTGCTCTCAAATACACGGACTAGTTTCTATATGTTTATTTACGAGTTAGGAATGCTAGTAACTACCAGTAAATAAAGAAACA
This sequence comes from Orobanche coerulescens, assembly GCA_033398695.1. NCBI lineage: Eukaryota > Viridiplantae > Streptophyta > Magnoliopsida > Lamiales > Orobanchaceae > Orobanche > Orobanche coerulescens. The sequence goes on from CM065812.1 coordinate 24,815,953, forward strand.
TTCATTTGCCTTATATAAATGGTTTACATAAATACAAGTACAATTCCCTCACTCAACAACCTCTCAGTGGCATTCGAGGGCATACTCCTAACAATCTCCCACTTGCACTCAATGCCAAACACTATGGTATCTAATACCCATGTTCTCCAGATGACGCTCCAAGCTAGTCTGAGATAGTGGCTTGGTCAGTGGATCGGCGACGTTGTCGGCCGAGTCTACTCTATGCAGCACAATGTATCCCTTGTGAACAAATTCTCTTACGAGATGATACTTCCTCTCAATATGTTTGGTGCTGTTGTGAAACCTCGGCTCCTTGGCTCGTACATACTCCGTCGTTGTCGCAAAGCAATGAACAGCAAATTTCAAGACATGGTATCATTTGAAGTTCTCCTAGAAACTTCTTAATCCGTAACCCTTCCTTGGAAGCCTCCGAGGCCGCTTGATACTCACTGACAGTGGAATCGGCAATGCGCTTTGCTTGGCACTACGCAAAGATACCGCTCCTCCATTAAGAGTAAATATGTAGCCGAAGTGGACATCGAGTCGCCCTTCACGCCTTGGAAGTCCGAATCTGAATCCCACCACATCCAATTCTCCACCGCCATACATCGTAACCATATCTCTAGTCCTTCTTAAGTACTTGAGAACATTCTTTATGGCACCCAATGTTCCCTACCGGGTTTGCCTCGAAACCTACTCACCACACTTACAAAGATGCGCGATGTCAGGTCTTGTACACAACATAGCATACATAAGGCTACCCACGGCCGAAGCATATGGTATATTACTCATTTCCTTTCGTTGTTCCTCACTTTGAGGACACATCTTCAAGGTGAGTTTTATTCCATGTTGCATCGGTAGGAACCCTCTTTTAGAATCATCCATCTTAAATCGCTTTAAGATCTTATCTATATAGAGGGCTTGGGAAAGGCCTATTGTTCTCTTCGCTCTATCCCGGTAGAGTCAAATTCCAAGAATATAGGTTGCTTCTCCCAAGTCTTTCATGGAGAAATTACTCGAAAGCCAAGCTTTTACAGAACTGAGCATTCCCACATCATTTTCTATTAGTAGAATATCATCCACATATAGTACTAAGAATGCGATCTTGCTCCCACTAACTTTCTTATATACACAAGGTTCCTCTTCATTTTGCACGAAATCAAACTCTTTGACCGCCTCGTCAAAACGAAGGTTCCAACTACGCGACGCTTGCTTCAGTCCATAAATGGAACGCTGAAGCTTGCACACTTTCTGAATATCGACTTCGGACACAAAGCCTTTAGGCTGCTCCATATAGATTTCCTCCTCGAGGAATCCATTAAGGAAAGCCGTCTTTACGTCCATTTGCCATATCTTATAATCGTGGTAGGCAGCTATAGCAAGCATCATACGAATAGACTTGATCATGGCTACGGGCGAGAAGGTATCGTGGTAATCAATCCCTTCCTTTTGGGTATAACCCTTTGCCACAAGCCTGGCCTTATAGGCGTCAACCTTGCCATCACCATCAGTCTTTCTCTTGTAGATCCACTTATTCCCAATGGGCACTATCCCTTGGGGCGGTCTACTAGAGTCCAGACCTGATTTACATGCATCGAGTCTATCTCATCTTCCATAGCTTCACGCCATTTCGCGGAGTCTACATCCACCATCGCTTGGTCATAGGTCGTCGGGTCGGTCTCTTGGCTATCACTTGGAACCTCATGGAGACCTAGCTCCTCCAAGTGCACAAGCCCATACCTATCAGGTAAATGAGACACCCTACTAGACCTACGAGGTGGTTGTACTTGTGTTTCAGAAAGTTCGGTTCCAGTTTCTTGCACAGGTGTCTCTCGAGGTGTTTCATTGTATTCTTCTAAAGAAATACTTCTACCTGCTCCGCCTTCCTGAATGAACTCATCTTCCAGGAAGTGTGCTTGTAAATCAACAACGATCCTTCGATCTTCGGGCATGTAGAATAGATATCCCATCGTCCCAGACGGGAATCCAATGAAACGTCCATTCGCAGACCTAGCTTCCAACTTTTCCACCTTAGTCTTCTTGACATAAGCGGGACATCCCCAAATCCTAATATGATTAAGACTTGGTTTCCTTCCTTCCCACATCTCATGTGGAGTTTTAGGAACGGATTTAGAAGGACATCTGTTCAAGATATACGCGGCAGTCAGAAGTGCATACCCCCATAGGTAAATCGGCAAGTCAGTATAGCCCAGCATGGAACGGACCATGTTCAACAGGGTCCGGTTCCTTCTTTCTGACACACCATTTAACTGAGGAGTACCTGGAGGTGTTAGTTGTGAAACTATTCCATGTTCCTTAAGGAACTCGTCAAACTCCGTACTCATATACTCGCCACCTCGGTCCGACCAAGTGCTTTGATATGATTACCGCTTGTTTCGACTAGGGCCTAGAATTCCTGGAATTTCTCAAATGCTTAGGATTTATGTTTCATTAAGAATACATAACAATACATAGTATGATAATTTGTAAAAGTAATGAAATATTGATATCCGTCACGTCTCGCTTCCAAAGCACCACAAACATCGCATGGATTAATCCCGCTTATCAATGCTCTTTCAAAAGTCCATGTAAAGGGGGACTTAGTCATTTTGCCTTTAAGGCAAGATTCACAAGTAGGAAATGGATACGATCCCAATGGACCCATAAGTCCATCTTTTTCCATCTTGTAAACCTTGGTCTGACCAACATGACCAAGTCTTAGATGCCATTTCAAAACTTGATTGGTTTCATCCCTACCACGTTTTCTAGTCATAGTATTCACAACTACTTTGTTGTTGAGATTTAGATGATACAATCCATTCAACAATGTAGCAGATCTACTAGTTTATTTCTAAAATAAATTTTGGCAGAACCATCACCAATGAAAAATAAAGCCTTTTCGGTCCATGACCTAATGGATACAATGTTTTTGTGCCCCTTGGGCAAAACAAGTACATCTTCTAAAGTCAAAACAAAGCCGGATTCTAAACCCAAAAGAAGTGATCCTATGTCGGTTGCCTCGACACTATGCCCGCTACCGACCGTGATCATGACTTCTCCACTCCAAGCTTCCTACTTTGTTCCGCATCCCGATTCACGGTACAAATATGAGAACTAGCACCGTAATCCAAGATCCAGAAGTAGAAAATACAAGAGCGTAACAATTTGTTTCCAAAACTAAAAGTTCTCAGACTGAAGTGCCATGAAGAATCGGACAGTCTCTAGCCCAAAGGCCCACTCACCGCACTTGAGACAAGCATCCTTCTTCTTCTTGTTCTTCGAACCATCGGGGCCTTGCCCTTTCCCTTAAGGTCCTTAGCTTGCGGTCCACCGCTTCTTGGTGTTTTTCTTCTTATTCTTAGACTTCAAGTCCGTAAGAAATCACAAGTGCACTCCTTCATCCGCGGGTCTTCATCCGAGACCGAGCGGTCACCGCTTGTTCATTAGCCCAGCTAAGTTACATGCAATCTCATTGCAGTTAAAGTTCATAACAAACTGTGAGAAGGAATCAGGGAGAGACTGTAGGATAAGGTCGGTTTGGAGAGAAGTATCCATTTTAAAATCAAGAGCCTCCAATCTCTGGATCATGGATATCATCTTAAGGACGTGTTCCCCAACCTTCTCACCTTCCTTCATCCTTGCACCGAACAGTTGCTTGGATATCTCATATCTAGCAGTTCTGCTGTGCTCACCATAAAGTTCGGTTAAGTGAGATAGAATCTGCCTAGCAGAAGTCATTTTCTCATGAGCTCTCTGAAGCTCATTAGACATGGAAGCCATCATATAAGCACGGACTTTCACGTCATCCTTAACCCACTTTTCGTGGTTTTCAATCTCTTCCTGATTGGCTCGGGTCCGCACAGGAGGCGCCGGAATGTCCGTCTCCAAGATGTATCCCAGTGCCTCTATACTGAGGACAATCATCAGATTGCGGAGCCAATCCACAAAGTTAGGTCCCATTAAGGTGTTCTTTTCGAGTAGAATTGCGAGTGGATTCATTGTCATATTGAGATTTGTCAGCATTAAGTATAACAGATTAATTAGTGACTTGTTATATTATGATCTGAGTATAGAATTAAGGTCCTTACTATTCTTGTTACCCAGCTCCCACTATTTTATCGGAATAACACACTCCCATGTGAAATCCGGAAGTATCGTCGCTCTACTTCATAGTGGTGATCAAGTTCTTTATAAATCTTAATAGAGGGCAACCGAACAGGTTTCTAGTCTATTAATTTTCATAAAGTGGTGTCCAACACCAACCCATCTAATGGATGATTCGATCTTCTTTTTCCCCTTGTTCACTCCCCTCAACTTATACGGTTTCTATGGTTCGTGAACAAGTTAAGTTTATACCATCGACGCAAATCAGTTTCACAATTGAATCTTATCCGGCAACCTATCAGGTTTCTAGGGATAAAATTTGCTCCAACCGAAGGCATCCAATGCGCTCCCGGTAATTTATCCGTCCTCCCCGAATGACTACCCCAATAACTCGGAAGCATAGCACATCCGGTTTGGATTTCAATTTCCCGAAAACTCGATGGAGGGAAGGAAAACCTTGAAACCTTATAAACTTAATTATTTGTTGTGGGAGAATTATCGCGATTAACGTTACACTTTGCACATTAATCGCTTAAGCCGCTTTGTGGTATTCATACAATATGAAACAACCATTCACAACCTAGTTGCTACCAACATGTGGTTCATGGACCGTTCCTAGAAAACAAAAACTCCGTAATCTAATTACAAGTCTTCGTCTTGAATCTTCATCTTCTCAAAATGGATCTTCCTCCGGTCTTCGTCATTACATATAAATTTTACATCAAAAATTGCATCCTAGATACAAACATTTCTAGTAAAATAAATAGGCTCAAAACGGCCTTTACAACCCAATCGAATAAAACGAACGATTCAAAAACTAAGTCCACGAACCACATCCCCATTCAAAAGCATTCATTCAATAAATACTAAATAAATGGAAAGCGTAGAGATACATTGATCCAATCAACAATACGAACCGATCCAATCGATTCACACAATCGGTAATATGATAACATTCAAAATAATTCGGTCGACCATAAATATTCCAATTAATCAAATTTCCCTTATAAAATGAAATACCATAAATCATTTTAATCATATTAAATCCAATTTAACATGCAGGAGATTAATTTTCAAGAATACACGAAAAAATCGAGCCGGGGCGAAATTGGCCTGCCATGGCCGAAGTCATCGCCGCATCATGCCGCAGACATGCTGGCATGGCCGATCGTGCTCGGAAGCCGCCGGCCGGCACGGCCCGTGTCTCCCGACACGGTCGGGTCCGCTGGCAGCGGCCTGGGATCGCCCGACACGGCCCGTGTCACTGCACACGGCCGAGTCACCCCTGGCAAAGAACTCCGCCTTTGTCCGAAAAAATCGTCCGACGACGATTGAGCTCGATTTTCGACCGGATATCCAATATCAATATTTTTCAACATTCATATCTTCAATATAAATCATATTTCCAAGAAATTAAGATTTATATTTAGACATAAACTTACGAAAAATATAACTACAACGAACGTAAAAATATATACCACGATTATGACTAAAATGATTCCAAATCATTCACCATCTAATCAAGCATTCCAAATGCCAATATCGTATATACGATTGCAAGACCTACGCTCCGATACCACTGTTGGGATTCGGTGCCTAAAACGAAGGCCCAGCGGAAGCGGTAAAACGAAAATTAATTCGATCCGAATCCCTGCGAGGATCGATCGAGCTACGTATATACGAATATATAAACGAAAAGCAAGAGTCGTAAGAAACTAACCCTCGAAGTCCGTTGATTAAATGGTAACCTTCTCTTGAGCTATTCCCCTAGCTCTTGAACGATCCAACGCCGAAAGCACCGCGTCTCTACTTGCCACGCGCCGGAGAAACAACCGGAACGACGATCACCTTGCTATCCTCCGAGGATACGGCTAGAGCTAAGTGATGAAGCTATATATGTAAAGATTACTACACTCTGAGTGTTTTAATCTTACTCTCTCTATATGATTTTCTCTCAATTTTTCTCCAAGAAAATGAAGAAGAAAATGAATGAAGAAGATGAAGATAATTGAGAAAATGGTTTTTCTCTCTCTCTCTCTCTCAATCTCACTCACGTAGGAAGCAAAAGTTGCTTGGAATGAATTAGTGAGAGATGTCTTTATCTTCATTTATTCAACTCTCCACATGCACATCTCATAATTATGAGAATCAAAGCCCCACAAAGTCATCTTTTTCATATAAAATGAAAACAAGAAGACAAGAGGAAAGTGGGTGGAAATTAGGGGGGCGGCTACCATGCAGAAACGGATGAGTTCGGTTCGTTTCGGACTCCCATAAGTCCAAACAGATAAACTATGATTCCGTTCCGATGTATTTGTATCGATTAATTAATCCAATTAATTAAACATATCAAATACAAAATAACATAATTAATTTCTCCAAGAAATAATTATATTCATGAATTAAATTAATCACCCAGTGATATATTTAATCCATTAAGCCGTAAATCAATTTATCCGATAAATCGATTTAAACATCCAATGTCCCAAATTAGATATCCAATATCTAATATTCATAATGAGAGAATTAGCTTAATTCATTCCGTCGTCAATCCTAATGCGCGACTCGGTAGGTCCGTCTCAGTCAGCAATGGGAGGAACCAAAGAATAGTAGCACCACCTAGCCATCCTGGTGGCCTACACTATACCCCGATCGAGAACGAATGATTGGGATCATTCAAGAACCATTCTGTCGTGAATACCAAGATACGTATAAACCCTTCTTTCAAATATCCCGATCAAGTTATAGGGTCACGGTCGACCAAACCCTATCTCAGACTTGACGCTATGCATGCGTTAATGCAAATCGAGATCATCGAGCTCTCGTGTATCTAATACAGCTAGCTCCAATGCTTTGGCCAAAGACTTATGATCTCATCTGCCAATAACCGCATAGGACATATAACCCGTTCACTAACAGGAGAAAGAATTCTATCTTGGTATTCAGTAGGACCTGCTACTTACCCGTCAAGATACACGTCGAGGTTGACCCCCGCCTTCCGGTTTACAGGGTCGAACTACTCTAATGAAAATCTTGACATCACAAGCACATCCCTACTAAATCCTCAAGTCGAAGGTTCACGAATACCTATCACAACCTTTCGATTCCGTCATTGACTGTCCCGGAGTGAAATCCGTGTGACGAATCGAGGGTGAGTCGGTTCGAGTATACTAATCTAATTAGCATACTTATAACGTGTGCTCCCACTAACCATTAGTGTTCGACATGCACTCTCCATGTCAAAGAACACGTCATACAAGTCTTCACATAAACTTAACGCCTAGTCAAGTTTCATCGACTTGCGAACGATTAAGTATTTGAGCTATAAACCTTTCCAGTGCCGACCCCCTTATCCAATAAGGAGTGGAACGTTTTGCTCTCAAATACACGGACTAGTTTCTATATGTTTATTTACGAGTTAGGAATGCTAGTAACTACCAGTAAATAAAGAAACATTCATTTGCCTTATATAAATGGTTTACATAAATACAAGTACAATGCCCTCACTCAAAAACCTCTGAGTGGCATTCGAGGGCATACTCCTAACACCCGGGTGGTACAAATTTCGATATCATAATCCTTGATCAATTTTAACCACCATCTATGCGCATATTCAACTTATTTTTAGTAAATATATACCTCAAGCTCTTATGATCCGTGAAAATATGACAAGTAATCCTATATAAATACTTGCGCCATATCTTCAAAGCAATCAACATGGCTGCTAATTCCTACTCGTGGGTCTGGTAGTTGACCTCACAAGGTCTCAACTATCTGGATACATAGGTGATAACTTTCCTATGCTGCATCAACACACATCTGAGGCCTTGCCTCAATGGGTCATTGTACACCCGGTCCTTTTTATTCCTTGTGGCAATACAAACGTAGATGCTGAAATCAATCATATCTAAGCTCATCAGAGCTCTGCCGACATGCTTCTGACCATGTTTACTTCTTATCTTTCTTCAAAATATTAATCAGCGGATAGCTATCTTGGAAAACCCTCTACAAGACCGCATGTAATAGCTTGCTAAATCAAGAAAACCCCAAATTTTTTTGACATTCTCCGGAGGTAGATAATCTCGGATAACCTTCATCTTTTTTGGGTCCACATGAACCCCACCGGATGATCACATGCCCGAGAAAAGTCACCTCGGGCATCTAGAACTCACACTTGGAAAACTTTCCATACAACTGCTCTTGTCTTAACATGTCGAGAACCTGATGAAGATGATGCACATGCTCCTCATGTCATCAATTAAAACCACCACAAAGCTGTCCAAGTTAATGATGTAGACTCAGTTCATTAATTCTATAAACACTGTTGGCATATATGTCAACACAAATGGCATCACTGTAAGCTCCATAAAGAGTACAAAATGCCTTCTTAGGAATGTCTAACTCTTGGATGCTTAACTGATGGTAACGAGATCTCAAGTAAGTCTTGGAAAATATGGAAGCACCCTGCAGCTAATCCAACAGATCATCAATATAGGGTAAAGAATACTTGTTCTTGATTGTTACCTCATTCAGTTCTCGATAATGAATATACATATGGAGAGATTCTTCCTTATTTCTCACAAATAATACTGGTGCTCTCCGGAGGGACACACTCGATCGGATGTAAACCTTCTCGGATAACTCCTCAAGATGGTTCTTCAACTCTTGCATCTCAGTCGGGGCCATATTATACGATGCTTTATAATACAGGGATGTACCTAGCTCCAGCTCAATCGTGAACTCCATCTCGCTGTGGAGGTAATCCTGGCAACTCATCTGTAAAAACATCGAGGTAGTCCCGAACTACCTGTATCGGCATAATCAACTAGTTAATCCTCAGTCTTGGACATATAACACCAATAACTAATACATCCATGATTAAGCAATCTCATAACCTTCATCGGTCACAAATAAACTCCCCAGAATGATTGGGATTGGCACGCCAAAAAATACACTCGAAACCATCATCATAAGTGACTGTCACCATCCGTTTATGGATACTGAGGATGGAAGAATGACGATCCATCCAATCAACACTCAATTTCAAATCATCTTTATATAAGTCTACCACAATAAAGACTGATAACCACTAATGGACATACATCTAAATTGGACAGTTCTTGACTTCCTTATTCCCAGAACTCTTTCTACCATCACGTAGACTAATAACATAAGGCTAGAATTTGGAAATATTATAAGATGTAATCGACTCATACAAAACTCGATATGAATGAATGAAAATCACCAGTATCAATGAGAGTACACACAGGCTGAGAAATGATCTCATGTGCCTAAAATCATATTGGCCTCAGGATCATTGGCCTTTTTCATCTAATTGATTCGGGCTTACCATCCCAGGTACTAGACATACTTGCCTGAGTACCATAGCATGTTCCTCTGTTGGCCCCTAGTCTGATGGAAGGCGGAAGGAGCAACACGATTATGAACAAAAGACTGTTATAGGACATGGAAAGCCATAAGAGCATGTCTAGAACCACCACAACAATGTCTGGATTGATGACCAACAACTGCGCATGTGTTACAAATATTAGCTGGCCTCGGACACTTATTGGAATAATGTCTCGACTCTCCACAGTTAAAACAGATAATAGCCGAACTGACCGCTTGGGACTGCAATTACACTGGTCTAGGCACCATAGATGGCCGCTCAAAATAAGTAGGGCCCGAATGGGGCCTCTTAAAAGTCGCCCGACTACTATCGGACTAATTCTGATTCTTTGATTTCTTGTCGGAAAATGATGGCTGCTTCTTGGCAATCTGTTAAAGTAGCACAAACTCGAGAGCTTTCTTAATAAACTCGGGCAACATCATACATTTGTGATTAAGTAATTGCATACGCAGTGGGGACTTCAACCTCTTGCTGAAGAACTTAATCTTATCAGCCTCCATTTGAACAATTGAAGAGGCAATTGCCATCCCCTATAGGATAAAATGGACCCAATTCTGCATGCAAAAGTTACAAACTAGTTCACTACAAAAATTATTGTTTCCAAAAAACCCCAAATACACAAACAATTAACAAATCAATTGAGAATTAACAAATTCAAAAACCCACAAAATAAACAATTCAAGAAACCCCAAAATATCAATTGAGAATAAGTACCAATACGAATTGAGATGATATAAGAACTCCGAGCCACCATAACTTTAAAGCTGAAGGGTTTTCGGAGAAGCTCTTCTTCGTAGATGAGGTCGTCTGTACTCGTAGAGTATTCTTTTGGTACCGACATTGTAGCCAGATTTACACACACAACACAGACATAGAGATACGGAGAGAGACATACACACAGAGAGAGAGAGATTTGTATGTATATGTGTGACGAAGGAGAAGAAAGAGGCGAGATTTAGATTGAGATTGAGGCGGCATTTGTATGAGAGTGTTCTACTTTTTATGTCCGAAAATAAAAAAACGGGCTTATGTGAGCGGGCTTTTTTCCCCAAAATTTCCATTTCCCCCTGCCCCATTTTTTTACAAGTAAATTTCACTTTCCCTCATTATTTTAACACTTTTTTTGTAATCTACGGTAACATATACAGGAATATTGTCATGGCCAACTCAATTAAATTTAAGGTAACATTGCTTGACATCAACGGCAACATCAAATTAATATGTTGGCTTACATAAAAAATAAGCCAACTAAGGCTACATTTTTACATGCCAACATGGGTTCTAAGTGTTGGCAAAGACCATATATGGTGTAGTGCAAATAGGAAAACTTTCTGAAACTTGTCAGCAATAGTCAATACATTATCCTCATCCGAAGGATCCGGATTCAGCAAACCTAACAATTTGGCCTCTTAGAGAGGGTCTGGATAATACCTCTTCGGCCCTAATTGTGATACGGCTTCGTGCCGTGGCTTCGGCCCTAATCGATACAGCTTCGGGCTGTTTTGGCTTCATGTGATTGTGATATTTGACAGCTTCGGCTGAGTGGCTTTCAGGCCTTTGTGATTGTCTTGGTAATTTCATTGGAGCCTTCGGGCATTGTGATTCATAATTAATTCAGTTCTGGTTTGGTTCATGTCGTGTAATTCATTGTGGTACTCTATAATTATGATTCGCCATTGGGCATTTATGTTCTAACCTGTCGAAAAGGTATTAATAGTATGTTGTGGGCATAGTGTTTCATGAATGCTCGGTTCTTACCTTGGTTTGTGAGCATCTCGTATTATTATTATCATTGTACCGTTTCACTCTGCCTTTGGATGCATATCATGTTATACATGTATTTAATGTTCATTATCTGGATGACTGACCCCATGGGGGCGGAATGTGTTTTCATGTTTTAGGTGCTTGCGAGGAGAGAGTTGAGACACAGGGGCATGATGATGGAGACGAGGCATTCGAGAGATACTAGTCCGAGTTGTTCATGTTGGCCAGTCAGTTGGAGTGTACTACAGTTTGTCAGTCATTGTCATTGTGTATTACCCGAGCAAGGCTCGTGGGTGTGGTTGTATTTTCATTTTGTCCATGTAGGCCCATCATTGTCATTAAAATTCCTTATCATAATATTGTGTCGGATATCATGGTAGGGACTGTGATCTCCCTTGTTGGTTAATTAATGTATTTTAGTCATGTTCCCCTGGTGGATCTCTGGGTGTGGGGTCCACGGCACTGTAATAACCTAATGGGATTTGGGGGTGTTACAGAAGATGGTATCAGAGCTTTGGGTTGTCAGATACCCTAATATGTGAGTTATGTGGCTCTACCGATGCGGTAGTAGTGTGACTGTCAGGTTATGACAATCTGGACAGTTGGGTTTTGTGATTCGTGATATTTGTATGATTGCATGAGTCATTCATTCATCGAGTCGTCGTCAGTTGAGACTAGTATCGTGAGACCTCGAAGCTTCGTATGACCTGTGTAAGGACTCGATTCTCTTTATGTTCATACATTCATTATGTCATTAATTATACATGCTTTGTTGAAACCTATATGCAATATTATTGTTATGATTGATTCATGACTAATTGTTTTTGGAGAACGTGTGACTTGTGTAAGTGCTAAGGATCAACTCATTCATCAGTTAACAATCCTCAATCATCATTTTTATCTTGTCGATCATATTAATTCATTCATCACTCAGCTAATCTCATTGTTCAGTTAATTCATTCATCACTCAGTCAATCTCATTGTTCAGTTAATTCATTCATCACTCAGTCAATCTCATTGTTCAGTTAATTCATTCATCACTCAGTCAATCTCATTGTTCAGTTAATTCATTCATCACTCAGTCAATCTCATTGCTCAGTTAATTCATTCATCACTCAGTCAATCTCATTGTTCAGTTAATTCATTCATCACTCAGTCAATCTCATTGTTCAGTTAATTCATTCATCACTCACTCAATCTCATTGTTCAGTTAATTCATTCATCACTTAGTCAATCTCATTGTTCAGTTAATTCATTCATCACTCAGTCAATCTCATTGCTCAGTTAATTCACTCATCACTCAGTCAATCTCATTGCTCAGTCAATTCATTAATCATCCAGTCCATCTCGCGGTTCAGTTGTTGATCTTGTGGATCGAATTTTCAATCCTGTTAACTTGTTCAAGATAATCATTTCAGGAATTTCATCAGCTAATCATGTCACCTCACTTGATCTTTCATGCGATCTTATCATATTCCGGCGTCATGTCGACGATCATTTTATTGCATTATTAATGTATTCATTGTGTTAGAGCGTGTATGCTCATTGTTATCATTCCGTCTCGTAATCATAATGCGATCTTCATACGAGATCTGTAATTATCACGTGACTTTCCTGCCTCGGTATGGAAAGAGCTGTCAGAGGGACATCAGACTCCGATGTCCAAGAGATCGTTTTCTAGTCGTCTTCGTGCTGGGAGAGCATCTTCATCTCAGACGACGAGTTCAACTGTTGTTTGTTTTAACTGTGATACAATAGGACATTTATCACCGGTTTTGAGCAAGTTAATTTTTGCTCGATAATAGGATAATCATTCATTTCATTTGTCGTTCATTCATTCACATAAGTCATTCATCATATATCAATCACGTTGAGACTTATAATTATCAAACTAATCATTCACTTCACGGGGAACAATGGTTCCAATCATTTCATTTGAGCTAACACTCATTACGTTATCATTTCACCCCGGTGAGTCATTCTTGATCCTTGTTGGATTTCGATTCATTATCATTCATTGTGATCATTCTTGTTAGTGTGTATCTCGTTGATTTTTCCTGGTGGAATATTGCTTCTCCCTACTTATTTTAGGTTTCGGGACGAAACTTCTTTTAAGGGGAGTAGTATGTAATATCCGCAATTTCGATTTTCCGGTAATTTTCTTTTTTTGGCAGAAGTCTATCTTAGTGACTCTGTTGTGACTGTTTCGTCATTCCGAGAATATTTAATTCTACACTTTTTGTCATCCGAGTTCGTTTCGGTATCTTTTTCTTGAGTTCCGTGTTCTTAAACGGCTCTTCCGCACTTGAGTTCGATTCTTGCGAATCTCATCCGAAACTGTTGTTTCGAGTTTCTCGTAAGTTCATTTAATATTATTATTCATGTTGCGAGCTTTGTCTTGGTATTTCGATCGTGTATCGTGTATTTCGGACGTTTTGGGCCATTTTCATAATTTCCCAAAGTTTGGGATAATTACTTTCCGTTGTCGAATTTCGAGCCTTCGAGTGGTTGGAATCGTGTGTTCTCTTAGCGCTTGGATTCGTCTTTGCGATTAATTTGTAACCGTATCTTTGATTCATATTCAGGTTCGGGTTTCGGCGTCGTCCGGGCCGTCGGAGTGGCCACGGCCGAGTCACGGCCGCACTTCTTGGAGAAGGGCCTGGCCTGGCCGAGTTACGGCCGTAAGGTGCCGGTTACGGCCGTACGTGCTCGGCAGACATGGCTGGACGAATGCTGGTTACGGCCGTAAGGGCTGTCAGTTATGGCCGTACGGGTGCCAGGCAGTGTTCGGACGAGTGCCGGTTACGGCCGTAAGGACCTGTCGGGTACGGCCGTAAGTGACGAGTTACGGCCGTAAGGCCCTGTCGGTTATGGCCGTAAGAGATCGGCAGGCGCTGGGCGGATTTTGACGAATGCCGGTTACAGCCGTAAGGCCCTGCCGGTTACGACCGTAACCCTGTCGGCCATATATAGGCCGTGACCAGCCAGACCTCATTTTTTGTAACATTTCTTCACCAGGGTGCGGCTGGCGACGGGAAAAATCGGGAAATGGAGTTTTTGGTCGATTCCACTCGATTTCTAAGCATTTTTGAGGATTCTTGTCAATTATATCTATAACACCCCCAGATTCAACCGGGAATATTACAGTGCCGTGGGCCCCGAAATGGTACCCACAGGGCTAAAAGAAATTTTCGCAAACAATTACAAATGCCCAAGAGGCCAACGACGGTACTATATTTAAAACATTTGAAGACTATATAAAATCTGTTTATCAAAACCGTCGTAAAATCTCATTTGAAAGGAAAAGGTCTGAAATGCCAGAACTCAGCAGTTTAAAAATCATACGTTAAGCTATCGCTTACACGTACCGACAGAATAGTTTAGAAAACGGTTGCCAAAGTAACCTAAGTTACCAGATACCAAAAGGCCATTTAAAATACTCACGCAGCGGAAAAGACAAACAATTAAAAATACTCTAGCAGCGGAATACAATAACTGATCAGAAACTCAATTCACACAAAAACATGCTCTAGCCTGTATCCTCCGGGAAGCTCATATCTCCACGACCGCTACAAGCTCGATACCCCAAGAACCTAAAAAGAAAGCCCACGACGGGGTCAGCCATAATATCCAACAATGATAACCGTCACATCACATAAATAATTACATACCAATGAGAATACAACATAAGAATACGACCAATGTAATCTTATCGTCATAACCTTACCAAAATTCACATCTCGCACAGTACCCAAGGTTCTCAAAACTTCATCATAACTCACTGTTACGAAATCTACTAACTCTGTCCAACCCAAATCCGTCGGGTAACATCATCACATCTCGACACGAAAACCAATTGCCCATCAAAGACAAATACCAAGGGAATACGGAACATACCTCTAGATACACAATACTACGACAATCATGTCAGTCTAATCCGAGATCATATCAATACAACATACGTGCACGGTCCTAACACAAGACCTACAAATGCATACTCATATGACAACGTCAATATGCTCAAAACAATAACAACAGTGTATACTCAATGGAAATCACATGATCCAGCGCCCTCAGCATAGATCCCAAGATGAACCTACTAGATCAACACGAGGTGGATAACCAACAATATACATATGCACAACAACACATATAAAACCAAAGATGCGAATCCACATGATTCCGTAAACACAATACTGGGTAATCCAACCATCCAGCGCCCTCAGCATAGATCCCAAGATGATCCCGTTGGACCATAACGAGGTGGAAGAACCCGTCTAATGATCCAGCACCCTCAGCATAGATCCCAAGATGATCCCGTCGGACCATAACGAGGTGGACATCTGATCTAGCACCCTCATCATAGATCACACGATCCCAACGGATCAACACAACATAAACAATACAATTATGCATACACATATGCAAATCAATATGTTCATCGACATGAACAACACAACATACACAACATTATGACAATTCACTAGGACGACCCCATGTTCGACAACATGAATGACAATATACATGACCAAAATCAATAACACTAAACCACAATCAATATAGAATACTTGCCCCGAGTCCTTCGGGAGCAATCTCAATGTCAAATCATCATCGATGATTTTCTGCAATGCTCGGCGATCCAAACATACCATGGACTATAGATACTCATATCCTTGTCTTTATCATAGTGCATCCTCGATACTCCAATATGGCAATAACCGAAATAAATTATATACATTATGATTTAACTCCCAGAATCGGAAGGACAACATATAATCTAATTCTCCAGAATTTGCAGTAATAATCATTGCTATATGCAGTATAAACGAAATGAAACTGAAACCATTCATTAAACATTATAACTGAGCAAGTAATAACTTGCCTCGATACCGATACCAAGAAGCTGTTACCGAACACATTGCCTTTGTCTACGAGCTCCTCAGCCCTGATCAAAATCAACACAACGGTCGTAATCCATGATCAATTATCGCAACCTAATACAATAATCAAATGACAACACATCCGATAATAATCAACAACCGACAAAACCAACTAATCGAACTCAACAGTTCAACAAAAAACCTCGAATAAACACAGTCTGAACAAACCAAATCAAACCATCACGAATTCATAAACACAACACAAAAATATTGCATTGTCTGCCTACTTAGCGCACGTTAAACGCATAACGTAGCATGCGAAGTTGCTCCCGTTAGCTTGCGCTAGCCAGTAAGCTTAGCGTGCGCTAATGCTGTACAGTGGCATGCATTCCAAGCATCGACTAACACCTTGCGACTACGAATCCGAATGTAAAGGAAATCATACTCCAAGATTAACAATAACTTTTTTTTCCAGATTCAACCTCATCATCATGATCCACATATTATCAAGAACATACGAACTAAAATCAACATAAGGTTGGTTTTGATCATCTTATCCATATTTATAACCAAAACCATTATAAATCCTTATATCATCTTAACATCAAAATCCGAAATGAAGGGAGACATAAATCTCCATATCTCTTGAAGATAAACGACATCATAACTATCACAAGGATCATATCAATGTCCATATATCAATAACAACATCAACAATCAAACCAACTCGATAACAAGGATCATATCATACTCAATCTGGAATTCAACCTAGTATCATGATTCATCTCATCTAAATCGACCAATATAATTACCAAGATTCAGAAATCCATCTTAGATCGGGTTAAATGAATCAACATCCTCATAATATGAAGAATCTTAACTAACATCTGAAACTCTTATCAAAATTCCATTGAATCTCATATAACATCATCATCTGATTATTCAACATGCTCCTCACATGTAATCATCCAAGAAAAACGAACCACCATCAAAGGGATACGAAAATTACCTGGATTGCATGAACCAAGAATAAGAACACTTGACCCCATTCCAAGAATCATGAATAACTTGAAGAACAAGGCTTGAATCCATGCTCTCCATCTTAACCTTGTTAAAGATCATCAATATACAGTGTTTGGGAACCTAAATACATCCCAAGACTCTCTCTCTCTCGACTGAAGGAAGGAGAATGGACAAAATGCCTCTAAGCACCCGTCTGTCCCTTTTTATAATATATAATATTAGCGTGCGCCAACATCTCATGTTTAGCGTGCGCTACAGCCTTAGCGTGCGCTAACTGACTTTGTTAGTGTGTGCTATCGCAGCCTAGAGGCTACTGCCTCGCTTCGTAAACTAGCTTACGTACGTAATGCCCATGCATTAACATAGGTAAAACATCATGTCTAGCGTACGCAAGTCCTTGCCCTTAGCGTGCGCTATCCGAAGTTGACTTACTACAGTATTCACCTACCACTCGTGCCCCTACATGATGAAAGCATCCGGCATTTCCGAGATTCCTCTGACCGATCTGGAATTGGCGTATGCTAACCATACGGTTTTGCGTGCGCTAGCCCTACATGACAAACACCTGCTGACCTTATCTAGACACGCGTCACAAGTGGTCGGGTCCACTCGCTGAAAGCCAAGATTCCCTGTCGGACGATATGATATTAGCATATGCTAACCTTCCTTGGTAGCGTGCGCTAAATACCGATAAACATCAACCCGGGACTACCTGTCGGCCGCCTTCCAAACCTTTCCCAGAATGCCTTACGTACGTTAAAGATCCTCCTTAGCATACGTAATTCGAACCTATTAGCGTACGCTAACTGCACCACGTAGCGTGCGCTACTCATACCTCGTAGTGTGTGCTAAGCATATCTCATAGCATGCGCTAACGTGGCTGTACTTAGCCATTTTCAGCTATCCTCGTCCAACATCTCGACATACCAAATACGAACATACGGCAAAATCAATACATATTGTAATATCCGCAATTTTCGATTTTTGGTAAATTTCTTTTTTCGGCCGGAGTCCGTTTTGACGACTCACTCGTGACCGTTTTGTCATTCTGAGAGTATTTAGTTTTGCACTTTTTGTCATCCGAGTTTGTTTCAGTGTCGTTTTGTTGAGCTCCGTGTTCTTAAGCGACTTTCCCGCGCTTGAGTTCGATTCTTGCGAATCTCGTTCGAAAATGTCGTTTCGGGTTTCTTGTAAGTTCATTTAACGTCGTTATACGTGTTGTGAGCTTCGGTTTGATTATTCGTTGTCGTATCGTGATGTTTCGTACATTTGGGGCTGTTTTGTAATTTCCCAAAGTTGTGGGTATGTCGTCATACCCATTTCTGAGATGTTCTGTTGCTGTCTCTCTGAGTTGTTAGCGCACGCTACGTTTTGTGGCTAGCGCACGCTAAGTTGCCGAAGTTAGCGCACGCTAAGTGTTTCCGTTAGTGCGCGCTAACGGGAGGTGCAGAAACAGTCCAGAGACTACTGGACTGGGTTAGAACGTTGGTTAGCGCACGCTATGTGGTAACATAGCGCGCGCTAGGGTGCATTGGTAGCGCACACTGGGGGGAGGATAGCGCGCGCTACCCGGTACTTCAGGGCAGTCCAGGAGCTACTGGACTGGGACTGGGGGTCTCGTTAGCGCACGCTAACATTTGTAGCTAGCGCGCGCTAACTGTACATTTTGGCAGAACATTGTGTTCTGATGCTTCGATAGCGCACGCTAATCAGGTAGTATTAGCACACGCTAAGCTGTCCAGTATATAAACTGGACAGCAGTCATTTTTCTTCATTTCTTCTTCTTCCTCCGCGGGTTGAGACGTGGCGACTAGGGTTCGCGACCTGGGCTAATTTTCGTCCATTCTAAGGTGTTTTAGAGCATCTTAGATGATTATAACATCATCTAATCCATTGTTCTTCGCCGAATCAAGGTATTTTTCTTAAATCCCTATAGTTGACTTTTTAGGGGATTTATTCTTGATTTTGTTTTCCTTTCTGTTTTGATAGACCGATTGTTGTTTAAGGATGTTGTTAAACATATTCTATGGATTGTATATCCATATTTCGACTTGGAATTCCGTTTTCGTGTTTTGTCGGGATGAATCATGTTCTTGGCCGTTTTGGGGGAAACACTTGAACTTTCGTCATTCGTTCTTTGAATTCAATGGCTTTAAGTCGTGCTATGGAATTCATTTTCATTATTGTTATTGTTGTTCGTAGTTTATTGTCGCGGATTAGCGCTCGGTGGAGTCGGCGGGTTCGTAATCGGTTCGTGCCAACCTACTTCGATCGGTTATTCGTGTTTGTGGTTACTCGAGGCAAGTACCTTGCCCATAATTTTCTTGTTTTGTGGATATGATAATTAGTGATCGTCTAAATGTGTTTGTTGGTCGTTCGCATTGAACTTTCAAAAGATTCGGGTTAGCCTTGTTAAAGGATTGTTTTCAAAACGCGTGTGTATTGTGAATGGTGTGTCTTGTAAATGACTATGTGAATCCTATGGATATGTTTGGTGTTGATGATGCACTTGGTATTTTCGTGTGGACGTATATTGTTTCATTTCGGTGCATTATGGTTTGACGTTTGTTTTGCTAAGTGTTTGATGCCTCTTGTTGAGTTGTTTGGATATTATTGATGTGATATGTTATTTGTGTGAATGTGTAGATATGGTTGAAGGTATACGGTAACACATGGCACATGATCATGTGGTCAGGATAAGTGATTGATCCAACCGTGAGAGCCTGAGATAATCTACGGTGGCACATGGCATGCGATCATGTGGCCAGGATGCAACAAGCGATTGATCCAACTGTGAGATGTGTGTGATTTGTTTCGCTAGCCAGCTCGGGAGGGTCCTTCGAGGCCTCGAGTGGGATTTGTGGCTTCGTCCCGGTCCTAGGCGATGCGCGTGCGTGATTACGTTGTATTGATTTCTATGTCCGTCGAGGACACGTGATGTTGGGCTCTGGCCCTGTGAATTGTTGTCGGTTTTCTAATTGCGAAAACAAAACCTTTGGGCTGTGACCCCTGTTGATTTTTGGAAAGAGAAGGATTCGGAAATCCTAAATTGTTTTCTATAAAAACTCTCGATGGCATTTTAAACTGTTTTATAACTTGTTTCCCTTGATTTGTGATCTTTTGGCTTTGGAATATTTTACCAAACTCATGCCTCGGGAAGTGCTTTTCGTTACGTTTGAAACTTTGAGGATTCCTGGTTATTGTTATTCGTGGAATGTGAATTGTATGGCTCGTATTTGCACTTTTTTCTTGCACTAGCAAAACAGTGGAGTTTTGCGAACCCTCGAGTATTCGGGGGGTGGATGTCTGTTTTTGCATTCATGTTTGGGAGCTTAACATAGGGTCGGCACGAAGGATGATGAAAGATGAACGATACTAATCACACGAGTATCCGTATGAGGTCATTGGTTTAGTTATAGTTTATTTTCCGCTGCAGTATTCTTTCCCGTTGTACGGGAGTGTTTGTATTCGACCCCTGCGTGGGCATGTAATGAGTTTGAGTTGTATGTATTTATTGAAAGACCAAATCGATCTACTGAGTCATTTTAGCCTTAAAGGCATTGTTGAGATGTTCTATGTTGTTATCAGCCTAGTAGATCCTTGAGGAAAGGTTCTACGGTGTGTAATATCCCTGAGCGGATTGGGGGTGTTACATAAATGGTATCGGAGATTAGGTTGTGGAAACCTAGGCTGTCGGGTCAGTGGTGTCTGTTGAGTTTTGTCTCGTCGGATTTTGTCTGACTAAGTCGTGTCGCGACGCGTCGTCTGAGTTTGTTGGTCGTGATTAGTATCGTGGGCGATCATCATCTTCGTGCGACCTGTGGATGTAAGTCTCCCTTCTTTGTGTTGTGCCTCGTATGACACGAGCTATTTTTAAAATTATTTGTTAAGTGACGGAATCCTCTTATGGATTTTGATTTCTTTATTTGTGGTTATTTGACCCTCATATTTCGTTCATATGAGGAGTAGTATTGTTGGATTGTGCATGTTTGACTTTATTTCTTTTATCCGCTGCGTGAGTTCTTTTGAAATGGCTTTCGGTATTTTACCGACCGAGTTTTATTTCGAAAACCGATTCCCTTAACCGAGTTTTTGGCATTATGGCCTTGATCGTTTTGGCGAAATTCTTATGACGGTATTTAGTATTTGTAAATGACTTTTGTGAGTTTTTGAAATATTACCGTCAACGGCCTTTTTGGCGTTTTTGTAAATGGTTTTTATCCTGGTGGGTTCCGGCGCGGGACCCACGGCACAATAATGTTCCAGGTAATTACCTGAAATTTTTGGGCATTCTAGCCCATTGAATTATTTTTTTTTTGAAAAAACCTTGAGTATCTTAGAAAATAAATTTCGAGACGTACTTTTAAAATGAATTATTTTCTCGTGGTACATCCAAGGTGCCACAATATGTTTCAAAATTCTTCTACCTCGAGGACCAAAATGTTTTGAGATATTTACAATGTTTTAGAAACATTTTTACTTAGACCCGAGGGTCGAATATTTCTGAAAGTTTTTCACTAAAACAAAAGTGTCCTCATTTTTGTTCAAACGCAAGGTGGTCTTCAAAGTCTCGATAATGGTGTTTGTACTACTTTTTTGTAAGGTGATACTCAAGATCTACCGGTGTTTCCAAATTGTTTTCAAAAAGGTGGTATTCATTTTTAAAACCTATCATTCCTGTTTGCAGTCCAGGAATGTATGTATGATATTCACGTTGTCGTTAGAATGTTAGCTCCCGAGTATGATGGAATTAGTGGCGTGAATGTTGAGTCGTTTGCCACGCATTTGTTGTGATTAGCCCTCTGTGAGAGGTGAGATGTTGGTATTGAATGTTGTCACTTTGTGATGATTTGTGTGTTATCGCACTTGTGCGAGCTATTGGAACTGGAGTTTGTATGATTGTGTACATACGTGGTTGTTTCGTGATGTTTTGTAATTGTGCACTGGTTATCGTTCGAGTCGTTGATGTCGCCGAACGATGCCGTCGTTGCTGTGATATTCATGTGTGTTGTCTTACGATGGTAATCGTTGTATGTGTTATGTGTTATGATTTTCTGTTGTACTGAGTGGTTACTTATTCATTATGCCGAGGGGCCGAGGTCGTGGTCGTAGCGATCAGACGCGTGGTCGAGATGATGCTGCCGGTGATGATATCGGTATCAGTGTCGCTACTATTTTACAGCAGGTAGCCACACAGATGACTCAGTTGACTCAGGCAGTTCAACGTGTTACAGATGTGACCCAGCACACTGGTGCAAATCAGTGGCTTCGAGAAGTGGTTCGTATGAATCCCCCTCGTTTCGTTGGTACTGCAGATGCTTTAGGCTGGGATGGTTGGCTTTTCCAGTTGGAAAAAATATTCGAGATAGTTGGTTGTCCAGAAGAACGTAAGGTCCCGGTAGCTCAGTATCTTTTCGACAAAGATGCCGCTAGCTGGTGGGAGGCTGTTAAGCCTCAAGATCGTGTTGTCACATGGGCAGAGTTCCAGAGATTCATGAGAGATGAGTTTTGTTCGGAGCCGATCAGAAATCAGAAGATTAATGAATTCTTTTCGGCGAAACCGCAGGATGTACCACTGTCTCAAGCTATTATTGATTTTAGCAAACAGCTCGGCTATGTGCAGAATCAAGTAAGGACAGAGGAGGACAAGATTTGTCATTTTAGTAGGCGGATGAAGCCGGAGATTCATCAGTACATGGCAGGTCTCGCTTGTACTTCCTTGAGAGATTATCAGAATAGGGCGTTAGCCTATGAGCTATCCAGATTATCGACCGAGAGTATGTCTGACTCGAAGAAACAGAAAACTGTTGGGAACTTTTCAGGAAATCAGTGGAGTGGGACGCTTGAGGTTGGGACCTCGTTTCGTCATCCCAAAATGGTTCCTAGATCGCGTGATCAGAGGAGTACTACCCCTACATTGAGTAATGTGAGCAGCTCGAAGATACGTTATAACTGTAGTCGAGCAGGCCATACTGTGAAGAATTGTCGTTCACCGTTAGTCAGCTGTTTCGAGTGTGGCCAGGTGGGTCACCGAGCCGTACATTGTGAGACGGTAGCTGAGAGATTTGGGGATCGAGGTTGCGTCTCTGATCCGAAAGGACACGGAGATACCTTGTGTGGTTTTGAAGATTTCGGTGTAGTCCGAATTGTTTGTGATTGCCCTTGTGGATCGTTTGTGTTTACCTTCTGTTTTCTCGACTGTGCGTGTTTCCTTGTAATAGGTACTTTGTGTTTTGTGAATGTTCGGATAATTGACTTGATAATATTATATGTTTGATGACGCTTGTCACTTGTTGGTTTTATTATGTTTTTACCGGTGGCGTTGTGTTGGTCGTCGTGGAGCGCGTTTTCACGCCGTATATTCCTTTGCGTTGCTTGTAACATTTCGCCGATGGATGAAAGTTACGCATTTCTTGTGTATCTCGTTGAGTTTTCTTGGCGGGATATTGCTCCTCCCTACTTATTTTAAGTTTCGGGACGAAACTTCTTTTAAGGAGGGTAGAATGTAATATCCGCAATTTTCGATTTTTGGTAAATTTCTTTTTTTGGCCGGAGTCCGTTTTGACAACTCGTTCGTGACCGTTTCGTCATTCTGAGAATATTTAGTTCTGCACTTTTTGTCATCCGAGTTTGTTTCAGTTTCGTTTTGTTGAGCTCCGTGTTCTTAAGCGACTTTCCCGTGCTTGAGTTCGATTCTTGCGAATCTCGTTCGAAACTGTCATTTCGTGTTTCTTGTAAGTTCATTTAACGTCGTTATACGTGTTGTGAGCTTCGGTTTGATTATTCGTTGTCGTGTCGTGATGTTTCGTACATTTGGGGCTGTTTTGTAATTTCCCAAAGTTGTGGGTATGTCGTAATACCCATTTCTGAGATGTTCTGTTGCTGTCTCTCTGAGTTGTTAGCGCACGCTACGCTTTGTGGCTAGCGCGCGCTAAGTTGCCGAAGTTAGCGCACGCTAAGTGTTGCCGTTAGCGCGCACTAACGGGTGGTGCAGAAACAGTCCAAAGACTACTGGACTGGGTTAGAACGTTGGTTAGCGCATGCTATGTGGTAACATAGCGCGTGCTAGGGTGCATTAGTAGCGCACGCTGGGGGGAGAATAGCGCGCTACCCGGCATTTTCAGGCGCCCAGAGCTACCGGATCGGGATCGGGTCGTTAGCGCACGCTAACATTTGTAGCTAGCGCGCGCTAACTGTACATTTTGCCAGAACGTTTTGTTCTAATGCTTCGATAGCGCACGCTAATCAGGTAGTATTAGCGCACGCTAAGCTGTCCAGTATATAAACTGGACAACAGTCATTTTTCTTCATTTCTTCTTCTTCCTCCGCGGGTTGAGACGTGGCGACTAGGGTTCGCGACCTGGGCTAATTTTCGTCCATTCCAAGGTGTTTTAGAGCATCCTAGGTGATTAGAACATCATCTAATCCATTGTTCTTCGCCGAATCAAGGTATTTTTCTTAAATCCCTAGAGTTGACTTTTTAGGGGATTTATTCTTGATTTCGTTTTCCTTTCGGTTTTGATAGACCGATTGTTGTTTAAGGATGTTGTTAAACATATTCTATGGATTGTATATCCATATTTCGACTTGGAATTCCGTTTTCATGTTTTGTCGGGACGAATCATGTTCTTGGCCGTTTTAGGGGAAACACTTGAACTTTCGTCATTCGTTATTTGAATTCAACAGCTTTAAGTCATGCTATGGAATTCATTTTCATTATTGTTATTGTTGTTCATAGTTTATTGTCGCGGATTAGCGCTCGGTGGAGTCGGCGGGTTCGTAATCGGTTCGTGCCAACCTACTTCGATCGGTTCTTCGCATTTGTGGTTACTCGAGGCAAGTACCTTGCCCATACTTTTCTTGTTTTGTGGATATGATAATTAGTGATCGTCTAAATGTGTTTGTTGATCGTTCGCATTGAACTTTCAAAAGATTCGGGTTAGCCTTGTTAAAGGCTTGTTTTCAAAACGCGTGTGTATTGTGAATGGTGTGTCTTGTAAATGACTATGTGAATCCTATGGATATGTTTGGTGTTGATGATGCACTTGGTATTTGCGTGTGGACGTATATTGTTTCATTTCGGTGCATTGTGGTTTGACGTTTGTTTTGCTAAGTGTTTGGTGCCTCTTGTTGAGTTGTTTGGATATTATTGATGTGATATGTTATTTGTGTGAATGTGTGGATATGGTTGAAGGTCTACGGTGACACATGGCACGTGATCATGCGGTCAGGATGCAACAAGTGATTGATCCAACCGTGAGAGCCTGAGATAATCTACGGTGGCACATGGCATGCCTTCATGTGGCCAGGATGCAACAAGCGATTGATCCAACCGTGAGATGTGTGTGATTTGTTTCGCTAGCCAGCTCGGGAGGGTCCTTCGAGGCCTCGAGTGGGATTTGTGGCTTCGTCCCGGTCCTAGGCGATGCGCGTGCGTGATTACGTTGTATTGATTTCTATGTCCGTCGAGGACACGTGATGTTGGGCTCTGGCCCTGTGAATTGTTGTCGGTTTTCTAATTGCGAAAACAAAACCTTTGGGCTGTGACCCCTGTTGATTTTTGGAAAGAGAAGGATTCGGAAATCCTAAATTGTTTTCTATAAAAACTCTCGATGGCATTTTAAACTGTTTTATAACTTGTTTCCCTTGATTTGTGATCTTTCGGCTTTGGAATATTTTACCAAACTCATGCCTCGGGAAGTGCTTTTCGTTCGTTTGAAACTTTTAGGATTCCTGGTTATTGTTATTCGTGGAATGTGAATTGTATGGCTCGTATTTGCACTTTTTTCTTGCACTAGCAAAATAGTGGGGTTTTGCTAACCCCCGAGTATTCGGGGGGTGGATGTCTGTTTTTGCATTCAGGTTTGGGAGATTAACATAGGGTCGGCACGAAGGATGATGAAAGATGAACGATACTAATCACACGAGTATCCGTATGAGGTCATTGGTTTAGTTATAGTTTATTTTCCGCTGCAGTATTCCTTCCCGTTGTACGGTAGTGTTTGTATTCGACCCCTGCATGGGCATGTAATGAGTTTGAGTTGTATGTATTTATTGAAAGACCAAATCGGTCTACTGAGTCATTTTAGCCTTAAAGGCATTGTTGAGATGTTCTATGTTGTTATCAGCCTGGTAGATCCTTGAGGAAAGGTTCTACGGTGTGTAATATCCCTGAGCGGATTGGGTGTGTTACACATATACTCAATTCACTAACAATACCATACGACTCACAACATCCTCGAGCATAATTATCCATCAACGATATCCAATATATAAACGAAAAGAATATATCCAAAAAATTGGGGTATTGTGTTCTCTTAGCGCTTGGATTCGTCTTTGCGAGTACTTCGTAACCGTATCTTCGATTCATATTCAGGTTCGGGTTTCGGCGTCGTCCGGGCCGTCGGAGTGGCCACGGCCGAGTCATGGCCGCACTTCTTAAAGCAGGGCCTGGCCTGGCCGAGTTACGGCTATAAGGTGCCTAAGCATGGCCAGACGTGCTTAGCGCATATGGTCGGACAATGCCGGTTACACGTGGCTGTAAGTTACGACCGTACGGCTACCAGGCAGTATTCGGACGAGTGCCGGTTATGGCCGTAAGGACCTGCCGGGTACGGCCGTAAGTGCCGAGTTACGGCCGTAAGGCCCTGTCAGTTACGGCCGTAAGCAATCGACAGGCGCTGGGCGGATTTTGACGAATGCCGGTTACGGCCGTAACCCTGTCGGCCATATATAGGCTGTGGCCGGCCAGACCTCATTTTTTGTCACATTTCTTCACCCGGGTGCGGCTGGAGACGGGAAAAATCGGGAAATGGAGTTTTTGGTCGATTCCACTCGATTTCTAAGCATTTTTGAGGATTCTTGTCGATTATATCAACATCAAATCATTGTTCTTCGTCGGATCGAGGTAATTTCTTGAAATCTCCTAGAATTTGATTTTCGGGATTTCTTCTTGATTTTCATTGTTCGTCCAAATTTGATGAATCGGTTGATGTTAGTAAACATTATTAATCGTGTTCTATGGATTGTATATCCATATCTTCGATTCGTTCAATCCAATTGATGATTCTTAGGTTCTTGAGGAACTTTGAACATTTAGTGTTCGATTAAATGTCTCAAAGAGTTTCTTTCGGTCGTTGTGTTGATTTCGATTGATATTGTGTTGTTGAATGAATTTTATTTCATTCAAGGTTGTTCGAGCACTTATGTTTATCAGAGGACGCCGTTCGTTGTTCGTGGAAGGAATTCATCACCTTCGGTTGAGGCAAGTTTTATACTTGTACTAGTCAATGAGATTAATGTTATCATATATGTGTATGAATGTGTTGTATCATTCCGAGACTTAGTCTCTTCATAAGTTCATTGATATTAGGGGATCGTTCGATATGATACTCTTCGGCAATTATGCCAAATGTTTATTATCATTCATTAATGGCCGGTAAGGCATTGAGATATTCGTTGTTAATGTTATTATCGACCACCGGTTCGCGGTATCGATGTATCGGTTGTTGTTGTTAATATTGATGTCGATCTAAGACATTGTTGTAATTATTGTTATTAATGTTGGCGTCCTGTCATTCATGTTGTATTATCCGATTGAAGGCATTGTCGTATTCGTTCTCATCTTCATCTACGGTAGCCGATTAAAGGTGCCGAGGCATTCATTGTATCATTGTTATCGATTGGGCATTCTAAGGCAATCGAGGAATTCAATCATTCATTGTATCATTATTATCGATTGTCCGTTCTAAGGCAATCGAGGAGTTCAATCATTCATTATATCATTGTTATCGATTGGCCGTTCTAAGGCAATCTAGGAGTTCAATCATTCATTGTACCATTGCTATCGATTGGCCGTTCTAAGGCAATCGAGGAGTTCAATCATTCATTGCATCATTGTCAGTGATTAGCCGTTCTAAGGCAATCGAAGTGCTCAATTACTCATTGTATCATTGTTATCGACTGGCCATTCTAAGGAAATCGAGGTGCTCAATCATTCGTTGTATCATTGTTATCGATTGGCCATTTTAAGGCAATCGAGGTATTGAATCATTCGCTGCATCATTGTTATCGGTTGGCCATTCTAAGGCAATTGAGGTATTGAATTGGGGCTGTCGAGGATAGTTCCCATCCATTGTGTCGTTGTTATCGATTGACCATTATAAGGTAATCGAGGTATTGAATTGGGACCACCGATAACGGTGCCCATCCGTGAGTTACTATCATCGTGTTGGCCGACTCAAGGCAACACACTATATTTCTTGTGAATTCGATAATCTTCGGATCGTTGCCGTTTGTGATTAATTATGTTTTGGAGGCTAGTCTCGGCTAGTGCTCATTATGGGTAAGTTTAGGGCTTGAACCTTCGCGGTTGGTTTCCCAACACCTACAACTCAGTAGGTCACGGTCATGTTTATGATCTCATTATGGGTAAGCTTGGGGCTTCAACCTTCGCGGTTGGTTTCCCAACACCTACAACTCAGTAGGTCACGATCATGTTTATGATCTCATTATGGGTAAGCTTGGGGCTTGAACCTTCGCGGTTGGTTTCCCAACACCTACAACTCAGTAGGTCACGGTCATGCTTATGATCTCATTATGGGTAAGCTTGGGGTTTGAACCTTCGCGGTTGGTTTCCCAACACCTACAACTCAGTAGGTCACGGTCATGCTTATGATCTCATTATGAGTAAGCTTGGGGCTTGAACCTTCGCGGTTGGTTTCCCAACACCTACAACTCAGTAGGTCACGGTCATGCTTATGATCTCATTATGGGTAAGTTTGGGTCTTGAACCTTCGCGGTTGGTATCCCAACACCTACAATTCAGTAGGTCACGGCCATTGGATGGTCTCATTGTGATACGGCTTCGTTCCGTGGCTTCGGCCCTAATTGTGATACGGCTTCGTGCCGTGGCTTTGGCCCTAATTGTGGTACGGCTTCGTGCCGTGGCTTCGGCCCTAATCGATACAGCTTCGGGCTATTTTGGCTTCATGTGATTGAGATATTTGACAGCTTCGGCTGAGTGGCTTTCAGGCCTTTGTGATTGTCTTGGTAATTTCATTGGAGCCTTCGGGCATTGTGATTCATAATTAATTCAGTTCTGGTTTGGTTCATGTCGTGTAATTCATTATGGTACTCTATAATTATGATTCGCCGTTGGGCATTTACGTTCTAACCTATCGAATGGGTATTAATAGTATGCCGTGGGCATAGTATTTCACGAATGCTCGGTTCTTACCTTGGTTTGTGAGCATCTCGTATTATTATTATCATTGTACCGCTTCATTCTGCCTTTGGATGCATATCATGTTATACATGTATTTGATATTCATTATCTGGATGAGTGACCCCGTGGGGGCGGAACGTGTTTTCATGTTTTAGGTGCTTGCGAGGAGAGAGTTGAGACACAGGGGCATGATGATGGCGACGAGGCATTCGAGAGATACTAGTCCGAGTTGTTCATGTTGGTCAGTCAGTTGGAGTGTACTACAGTTTGTCAGTCATTGTCATTATGTATTACCCGAGCAAGGCTCGTGGGTGTGGTTGTATTTTCATTTTGGCCATGTAGACCCATCATTGTCGTTAAAATTCCTTATCGGAATATTGTGTCGGATATCATGATAGGGACTGTGATCTCCCTTGTTGGTTAATTTTAATATATTTTAGTCATGTTCGCCTGGTGGATCTCCGGGTGTGGGGTCCACGGCACTGTAATAACCCAATGGGATTTGGGGGTGTTACAACGAAAACCGGTGAAGTCGAGAGAGGGAGAGACGATGGAGCGAGAGCAGTAAGGCAGAGAGAGGGAGGAGAGCAAACGCATGCGTACAAGACAAAAAAGAAGAGAAATGTTGATATTAAGTAATGTTGAATATTAAGTAATGTTGATGTTGTACTGTTGTTTAATATATTAATTAATTAATAAATAATATGTTAAATAAATTGAGTTTTTTTATAATAATTGACATTAAAAATTACGGATACTAAAAAGTCACTAGAACTTGATACTTAACTATTAATACTTTAGTGTCAGTAAATTCTGATATATTTATGACCAAAGTAGGAAATGATTCAAATGTTTAAAATTACTGATACTTTTTACTAAATATCAGAAAATTAATTGTTAGTAAAAGACATTTTTCTACTAGTGGTAGGAGAAGAATAGAGATAGGGTTTTCAATTTTTCTACCTTTCTTAATTAATATTTTACTAAAATTATAAATTATGACAGTTAATAAGAGTCGCAAAGTTATTGTCCTTTAACCTGAAAAAATTTATGACTGCTCAAGGCAGTCAAAACTCTTGTGACAGCCATTAACAGTCACAAATACTTGGATTTATTACTGTTTGGTCTTTGTGACTATTATTGACAGTCATTAATTTTCATATATTATTTATTTTTAATTTTTTAATAAAATTACATATTGTAAGAAAATTTTGAAAAAGAATAGTATTTATAAAATGAAAATAGTATTTATTTAATGAAGACATATTTTGTATAAAATATCTTTTTTTTGTTTTAATAAATTTTTTACATATTATTTTCTTAATTTTTTAATAAAATTATATATTGTAAGAAAATTTTGAAAATAATAGTATTTATAAAATAAATATAGTATTTATTTAATGGAGACATATTTTATATAAAATATCTTTTTTGGTTTTATTAAATTTTAATTAGTCTTAAAGTATAATTTTTATTTTGAAAGAAATTTATCATTTTATTTATTAATAGTCTAAGGCAACACAGACATAGTGTTGCAGTGTGTAACACCGATTTATAGCTACAGCAACACAGATTTATATCTACGGTAACACCAAGGTTACAAGGTCGCGATTGGGCAAAAATTTCATAGCTACTGCAACACTTGAGAAGGCAATACCATGCCCATGAGGTGGCGATAGGCCATCTATGGCGTAGTGTTGTGAGATCAATAATTATTTTTCCGACTAGGCCTTCCTTGAGAATATGAATTAGGTTGACTTGCTACACCTACAATTGACCTCGTACCCTTTCGAGCGATCTTAAAATAAAAGGTATATTTAGTTCAACTCAAATACGTTGATGGATCATGAAATCTCAGTCCACTCTCACCCCCAAATTGCCTCGATCGGCCACACAAAGAGAAAGAAGACAAAAATGTAAAATAGCAAAAAAAAAAAGTATGTTTCCCTCTTATATATAGGCCGCAGCACGTTATGTACACAACACTCAAGGTTAGCGTATGTAACATTTTTGGGATAGGTACTACCACTAGAAGGGGGTTGAATAGTGCGGTGAAGAGTAATGAACTATTTTTGTGCCGAAGTGATAAATATTTACGGAATATAAATGACAGCAGAGATTTATAGAGGTTTGGAAATTTACCTACATTCTCTCTTCGTTCCTTTTTCTATTGGCTTAAGGAAAATCACACTTAACTTTGCCTCGTCTTCTATTAGTCTGAGCATAACCGATACAACTTGCTTATCTTCTATTGGTTCAAGCTCAACCGACACAATTCGCTTGTCTTCGTTTGGTCCAAGGGTGTGGGTATTTATAGCCTTGAGTGTAACTCTTTTTGGTGCCTTGAAGTACCCAAGGATGTGGTATTTATAGCTTTGAGCTAGACTTGATGCCATGTGATCCTACATCATTTTGTGCGCTAATATTGCTCCTTAGCATGCATTATCGGCATAGTCAATAATGTCAATTTTTTACTTTAAAAAGGAACGGCCCTTGCCGCGCTGAAAGTCATTGTCTAATGATCATTTTGTGAACTTAGTGTGCGTTGGTGTTGACATATAGTGTGCATTAATAAGAATCAAAATGATTAGATACAGATTTGAAAAGATACGCCGGATCTTGGTTGACTTGTGTGCAACATTGATTTTTATTGCAATTCAAACGAATATGTGATATGGATCTATTTCGACTGAGATACCGGATCAAGTAGCTCATCCCAGGTTGTATGGATTATCATTTACCCACACGATGCACGGTCCTCGATGTTTTTATGGGAATGAGAAAACATGCATGAAGAAAGGAAAATGTAAGAAGTTGTTTCCTAAAATATACTTTGACAGAACAGTTGATGGTGACTGGTATCTAATATATAAATGAAAAGATAATGGACACATCATTAATAAGAGAGGAGTGATTTTACAGAATAGATTTATTGTTCCTCAAATTTGATTGCTGCTTATGAGGTCAAGCTCACTTTAATCTCGGATGGTGCAATCAGTTTCGGTCAATTAAGTACCTATAAGTACATAAATAAGGGTCATGATCATGTAACTGCAACAATCAGCCAAGAATGATATTGTTAGCAAGTATCATTTGATGAAATAAAAAACTACTACAATTGTAGATACATATCTCCACGTGAGGTAGTTTATGTATCTTTGCATTTGACCTTCACTTCATAGACCCTGTTGAACAAAGATTGAGTTTCCATCTTCCAGATGAACAAACAGTCGTGTTTAATGATGGAAATTCAGTGACTATGTGGTTGAGAACCAAGTGACTAGACCGTATATGTTCTTGTCCTGGATGGAGTGTAATAGACATTATCCAGAAGCTAGAAGCATGGTGTTTCTCGAGTCCCCTACAAGTTTGTACGAAAAAAATGTGAAACTGTTTGGCAAATGAGAAAAAAAGGATTTGCAATTGGATGGTTAGATTATGTTACATCTGGAATTGGTGAATTATATTATATGTCACTTATGCTTCATCGAACTTCAGGTGCAACTTCCCATGAACATATAAGAACTGTCAATAATGTTGTTTATCCAAGTTTCAAAGATGCATGTTATACATTAGGTTTGTTAGACGAAGATAAAAAGTACATCAGTGTAATAATAATAGAGGCAAGTTTCACAGTTTCACGTCATTTTATTAGGAAGCTCTTTCCCTCTCTATTACTTTCTGGAAGGGTCTCAAAAACCCAAACATATTTGGGAAAATACTTGGAAGGTTCTTGTGGATGACATTCTTCCAAGACAACATTCACTCCTTGGTATCAATAGTTAAAATAATATCAATTTTACCTACATAATAAATGTAGTATGTGAAAACTAATAATATAATTAACAAAGTAAACAACTAATAACTCTTTAATTGGTTAACATATTTATACTTCACCTAAATTTGTATATTTATCTAATTCTTCAAAAAGACGATGATCTTACTGTATTATTTTGAATGGCTTGGTAAGTGTGTAGTTCTTCTCAAATTAATAAGCATATCATTTTGTTCTAATTTGTTACCGTGTTTATCTATATTTTACTATATGACATATAATACATTATCATGCGGACTTGCATCTTAGTGATGTTAATATGTTGCAAAAGAATGAAAGTTCTCTTAGATACTATACTGGGATGCCTCTTATAGGGGATGATATTGTGAGGGAATGAAATAACAGGTTTATACAACATGAACCGAATTATGATAGGTTGTAGTTAGATATGGAACACCGTCAATTGTGTTCATCCTTAACAAATAAACAAAAGGCTATTTATGAAGAAATCATGAATGCGACATCCAATGAAAGAGGTGGAACCTATTTTGTTTACGGATATGGTGGGACTGGAAAAAACTTTATATGGAGAATGTTGCTTGTTACTTTATGATGTAAAGGTGGAATTGTTCTTAATGTCGCTTCAAGTGGAGTTGCGCACTTTTGCTGACGTTCGGAAGAACTTCAAATTCATGGTTTGGACTACCAATAAATGGCTCGCACAAATCTATGTGCACCATTAAACTAGGGAATTAGTTGGCTACTCTTATAATGAAGATAACATTGATACTTTGGGATGAAGCAGCTATGATAAATATATTTTGCTTTGAAGCATTAGATCGTAGTTTGAAACATATTGGGATTGATGGATGAAATGTCCTACCATTTGGGGGAATGTAATCATTCTTGGTGGAGACTTTGTGCAAATTATGCTTGTTGTACCAAAGGGCAAGAAAGAAGAAATTGTTTACTCCAGTATAAGCTCTTTTCCAATTTGGCATCATTACAAAGTCCTAGGATTAACAAAGAATATGAGATTAATTATTTTCCAGACACTGCCATCTTCCCGTCTATAAGAAATTAAGGATTTATTAGAATGTATCCTAAAATTTGGAGATGGTGAACAAGGTGACATGGTCAATGGAGAAATCCTGATTGATTCTTGATGATATACTAATCTGAGATGCGGAAGATCATGTTGCATCTGTTATTAGGAGAACTTATCATTTCCTTATAAGTAACTTTCATGCATCTATATTTTTTTTAAGAAAGAGCAATATTGACGCCAACAAATAGCATTATTGAGTTAGTAAATGACTATCTTATGTTTATGATTCCAATACATGAGCTGATATATCTCAGTTTCGATATTATATGCAATACTCTTGCGATCTCTGGAAATCAAAATCAAATCTATCCAACGGATTTTTTGAACAATATCAAGTATTCTGGAATTCCAAATCAGATCTTGACACTGAAGGTTGGAGTTCGTGTTATGTTAATTCGAAATATGGATCAATCATCAGGATTATGTAATGGCACAGGTGTTGGAAATAAAACGCAGTAGAAGCGAAGTTGGAAAAAATTTGATAAAAGCGTTTTACGCAGCCACAAGTGTTGGAACATTTTATTCCGCACATTCATATTAAAGGTTTTGATGATAAGTTGATAAACTATGAAAAACAACAATTAATTAACAATAGTTGAAGAAGCAGCGAGCTGGACAGAAAAGCAAAGAACTAAAGCTTAAAACGTAACTAATGAATTTTAAGTATAGCGTACGCTATGGAGGAAACAGGCACCAACGGCAAGTTTAGCCTCCCAAGCCTATAAAGACCACTTCATATGAGATTCACATAACAACAACTTCAAGCAAATTTTATATATGTCAGATATCATTATATACATTATTGTTGTTGTAATCGAGCTTAATTCATAAGAGTTTGTGTGTTTAATTCACTCAACCATACACGAGAGAAAATAAAGGGTTGTAGATTTGATTCGGTGTTATTAGGATCGTGGATCCGGCATTGTTAGAATCATAATCTAAATCCAAGTGAAGTTTTTCTAGTACCGATAGAAATCTAGGAAGGTTGATGCCTTATCCAATAGAAAAGGAAACGGTTTATCTTGGAACGACATAAAGACACGATTGTAACGGTTTATCTTGGACCTATAAAAGATAAGATTGCAACGGTTTCCCTTGGACCGATGGAAGACAAGGTGGAAAGGTTTATCTTAAGCCTATAGAAAAAGATAAGAAGAGAGGACGTGGGCACATTGCCGAACCTCTATATATCGTTGTGTAATTTACATTCCGCACTTTATCTCATCCGCAATCACAAAAGAATTGTGTATTCTTAACCGCACTATCCAACCCCCTTCAAGTGGCAGTACCAACCCAACAATTGGTATCAGAGCGGGTATCTCTTATAGCCGGCTTAACATCCTAGGAGAAAAAGATACAATGGCACTTCATTCTGCCCTGGTCGAAGGCCTCGCCTTAAACCGACCTCTATTTTTTGATGGATCTAACTTCATGACATGGAAGAAAAAGATGTCAATCTTCATTTGAGCCTATGATATCGATCTTGGGAAGGTAATATGCCTTGGTCCAAAGATTCCTACAAAAGTCGACGGAGCTTCGAAGAATATGATGATACGGATCGGAAAAATGATCATTACAATAGCAAAGCAACACAATTGCTTTATTGTGCTTTAAATCTGGAAGAACGCAATCGAATTTCCTTGTGTGATAGTGCCAAATAAATTTGGAAAATGCTAGAGGTAACTCACGAAATAAAGAATCAAGTCAAGGAGATGAAGATAAATATGCTTATCTACGACTATGAGCTATTTATGATGAAGAATGACGAGTGCATAACAAACATGGTCGATCGATTTTCGGTCAATTGCAAATGGAGTAGCTTGTTTTGGGAAACCATTATCAAGTAGTAAAAAAGTGAAGAAGATATTACAAAAACTACCTTGTGAATGGGACGAGATGGTCACGGCTATCGTGGAGTCGAAAGATCTCAATACGCTTGATTTTAGCGTCCTTTTCGGTCCGCTAATAAACTACGAGATCGTGTTAAAATCTCGAAATGCCAAATCGAATCCCAAAGAAAAATCTATAGCTTTGAAAGCTAAAAAGATGTTTAGAAATGAAGAAGAAATCCCGGTTGATGATAATAATGAAGAATCGGCATTTTATGCCAATAATATCAATAAGTATCAAAACTTAATAAACCGGAGAAGAAAAGACTTTAACTCGCAAGTTCGAAACGAGTCAAATCGATTCAAAATTCATTGTCAAAATTCTAGAAAACCCAGCCACTTTGGGAAGAACTGTTGTGGCTCAACTTCTAAGAAAGAAGTGTTAGTATAACGCAATTACTACGAGAATAACATCTAAAAACGATGGAGAACATGTTAGGAATACATTTATGATTTCGATGATGTCATCCCTGTATTTGAAATTTAATTCAAATGTATCTTCTAAGTACTTGATATTGTAAAGAAGAACCAAATGAGTATCTTCTATAGGCCTTTAAAATCAAGCTAAGTATTGATCTTGGCCAGATAGATCTTACAGCTAAGATCGTTCAGCTTAATCCAGAAGACGGCCAAAATATCAGCCGGGTATGCCAAGAAAAAATATTAGCCGGGTATGTCAAAGCTAAAATATCAGCCGGGTATGGCCAAGCCAAAATATCAGTCAGGTATGGTCAAGCCAAAATATCAACCGAGTATGGCCAAGACATGTCAGACAACCAAGTGTGGACAACAAGGAACACTTGATACTTAGACAAAATTCCACAAGTGTCAATCATCTATGTCCATGTCAACCAATGTTGAAAGGTCAACAAAGATGGCAAATCACATGCAGATGTGAATAAAGAAAAGGAGACTATATGAACGATTACCGCAAGTTGAGGAATAAAATATTCCTCGAGATTCATCCTCAAAAGTCATTCCTCATTATAGAAGTAAAAGAAAACGGTGCAAACAACTTTATATCTTCAAACGGGCAGATTTGAAGAAATCGACAATCCGTGCAAAGAGATAAAATGTTAAACAACAAAGTCACTCTCCGGCAGAATGATTTGTTTAAAAAGATGCAATGGCTATTAAGATCTCAAGGAAACAAACTATAAATATCTGAAGAACTCCAGAGCATAAGAACGATGCGATTTACACCTACAAGCAAAAGAAATACTCTACTTTCTAAGTATCGTGAAGGCTAAAGATCATAAGGTTCAAATCATAAGAAGCTCTTAGAAGTTGGAGAAAGTAAACACTCTTGTCATTAACATTTGAGTAGGGTTACTTTCTTGAACGAGGTTCTTGAAAGTTGGGTTGTGCGACATCCGCGGGTTCTTGATTTGAAGGTGATAAGCAACTTGAGAGTTATGAGGCATCCACGGGTTTTAGATAAGGAGATGACAAGCAACCAAAGGGAAGGAGTTACCGCGGCCAAAGGCTTTCACTGGTTGAAAGCTGTTGTAAGTAGTTCACTGTAACCATCAAAAGTTATAGTGAATTTATCTCCAAGTGGATTGGAGAAAAGTGGACTAGTAGAGGATTACCTCACCTCTGAAACTACGAAATCCACTTGGTGTATCTTTTATGGTTGATGTAGTTAATAGGTCTAGGACAAGGGAACCATCAAGAAAATGGACCTTCTCTTTTTCCCTTTGCCCGTTTTTGACCGAGAAGAAAACCCATTATATCCCGGAGACCACTATAATTGCTTTGTGATTTACTACTTTTAAACACCATACTTTATCTGTTGCATCTATCTTAACTATTGCACTATCAAATCAAGTTAAATAAGTCTTCCGCATATTTATCATCTGACATCTGAACTGTTCCTAGCTGAGATTTTAGCTAAGTTTAAAAACCAGCTAAGTGTACCTAGCTGCTACACATCACAACTGAGTTTCAACCAGTCATTTTAGAAAAGTTTTAAACGTCTACTCAACCCCTTCTGAACTTTTACCATACGTATTTGTGACCTACAAGTGGTATCGGGGAGGTTGGTTCGACGACCACATAATTAGTAGTCACTAACCAGATCCATATACTCATGTATATTTCACTAATCTCTCATATTAAGATGGAACTTATGCATTCAAGAGTCCCTGTTTCCTCTGTTGATGATTATAATCTTTGAAAGATAAGAATACAGGCATACTTATCATCCATCCACAATGACATATGGAGCATCATAGAAGAAGGTCCCTTCATCTACCTGAAGTATAACACTATTGGGAATACATTTAAGATTTTTATGATATCATCCCTGTATCTAAGTTTAATTCAAATGCAATGTTCTAAGTACTTGGCATTGTAAATAAGAACCAAATGAGTATCTTCTATACGCCTTTAAAAAGTTAGACTAAGGATTGATCAAACAAGCTAAGTTCATATAACTGAGTATCGCTGAAGTTAGAACATTATCTAAGTATCACTATGTCAGAACATCAGCTGAGTATCAGTAAAGCAGAATATCAGCTAAGTATCTCATATCAGTTGAGCGTCATATATCAGCTGAGTATCACATATCAGCTGAGTATCGCCAAGTCAGAAGGTCAGCTGAGTTTAGTCAAGAAAGAGCTTCAGCTAAGTATGGATGTCAAGATACCTGGATAGAATTCAACAAGTATTAATCAGCTACGTCTACGTCAGCAAACGTTAAAAAGTCAACAAGGACGGCAAATGATGCGAAGGAGATAATGTGAATGATTCCCGCAAGTTAAGGAATAAAATATTCCTTAAGCTCCATGCTCTGAAAACTTTATATTCTAGAAATCAAAGAAAGCGGCGTGAACAACTGTATATCTTCAAACGGGTAGATTTGAAGAAAGCGACATGCCGTACAAAAATATAAAATGTTAAACAAAGAAGTCCCTCTCCAATGGACCAATTTGTTAAGGATGCAATGGCTATGAAGAAGCTGAAGATCGTTCTATAAATATCTGAAGAACTGATGAGCAGAAGTACGATGCCACCTACACTTACAAGCAATAAAAACAATCAAAAGCAATACAAGCTACACCTAAAGCATCGTGAAGAGCAAAGATCATAAGAATTAAATAATGAAAAGCTCTTAGAAATGGAGAAGACAAACACTCGTGTCATAAATTTTTCAGTACAGGGTACTTTCTTGGACGAGGTTCTTGAAAGTAAAAGGTTGTAAGGCATCAACGGGTTCTTGATTGGAAGGTGATAGACAACTTGAGAGTTGGTAAGGCATCCACGGGTTTTCGATCAAGAGGTGATATGCAACCAAATGGAAGGAGTTACAATGGCCAAGGGTTTTCACTGGTTGAAAGCTATTGTAACTAGATTCATTGTAATAGTGGAAAGTTATAGTGAATCATCTCCAAGAGGATTGGAGAGAAGTGGACTAGTAGAGGATCACCACACCTCTGAAACCACTATAAGTGTTGTGTTTTTTATTGTTTTAAGCATCATACTTAACTGCTACAACAAATCTTTATCTGTTGCATTTAACGTCAGCTTAGTCTTCCGCATATTATTTATCAGCTAACTTCTGAGCTATACCTCGTTGACATTTCAGCAAGATCAGCTAAGTTCACCTTCATGCATATATAATAATTGGGTTTCTAAAACCATCCAATTCAGCGAAGTGATTTTAAAAGTATATTCACCCCCCTCCCCCCTCTAGACTTTTACCATACGTACTTTTAACCTACAAGTGGTATCGGAGAGGTTGGTTCAAACTCACCGAACCAGATACATATACTTGCGTATATTTTATCAACCTCTCACATTTAGTTGGAACATATGCACTCTAGACTTCTTGTTCTCACTGTTGATGATTATGACTTATGGAAGATAAGAATGTAGGCACACTTATCATCCATTCATGATGACATGTGGAGCATTATAGAACAAGGTCCTTTTATCTACCTGGAGGATACTCTGATGAGGAAATTGCAGCTGGGAAACCAAAGCAAATTCCCAAGACCAAATCAGAGCTGACCACTGAGGAAGGGAGTTGGACAACCTTGATAATGGGCCAGAGATATTATATCTCACCGTCTTGATAAAGCCACCATGGTAAAAATCAAGAACTGCAAAAATGCCAAAGAAATATGAGACACATTAACAGTAATGTATGAGGGAACTGAGCTGATCTAAGAAAAAAATTGTTAATTTTTACTCAAAAGGTTGACAATTTCAAAATGAAGAATGGAAAAACAATTGATCATGTGGATACTAGGTTTACAGAAATCATCAATTAAATCAACTCTCTTAGAAAAACCTATGGCAACCGAGAGATGGCTCTGAAAGTATTAAGGTACCTCAGTCCAGAATGGAACATGAATGTTTTATCCATGAGGTAATCAAAGTATCTTAACAAAATAAAGATCCAACAACTATTCTCAGACCTCAAGGCATTTGAGTGTGAAGAACCTTCCTCATCATCCAATGAACCAGGTGAAATAGGAATCGCATTTGCAGTTGAGTCCCCTGCAAAGAACCTAACTGGAGTCACCCCTCCAAGACCTCTAATTTTTGAGGAACAAATGGCGTTCATAATGTAGAGATTGAGTAACTTCAACAGGAATTTACTCGAAATACAAAAGGAACTACAAAAAGAATCCCATAAGGAACCAAAAAGCTGGGAGGTGGAAGTTGGAATGCTGTAACTGTCATAAGATAGGGCACATCTAATATCACTGCCCTGACCTCAAGAAAGATGAGGAAAAGAAGGACATGGGCAAAAAAGAAGACAAGAGGAAAGCTTTGATTAGAGAGGATCACATGTTAGAGACGGTGGAACCAAGCAGTGGATTCCTATCTGATG
The DNA here is from genome assembly GCA_033398695.1 of Orobanche coerulescens. Classification (NCBI taxonomy): domain Eukaryota; kingdom Viridiplantae; phylum Streptophyta; class Magnoliopsida; order Lamiales; family Orobanchaceae; genus Orobanche; species Orobanche coerulescens. The sequence continues at coordinate 24,856,975 of CM065812.1, forward strand.
ATGATGATTATAACTACTTAATGGCCAACATTGTTGATGAGGTGGTAACATCTAAACCCCAAACTTTAGAACGTTATATCTTAGACATGTCTGAGGATCTTCATGTACACAGGTCACTACATCAGTTGTTGAAAGATTTTAAAATTATTAAAACAGCACACATAATTGTAACAGCTGAGTATATCCAATTGAAAAATGAGAAAAGCCAGCTGGAAAAAGATATTGATAAACTCAACCAGGATACAACAAATTTCAAACACACTCAGGCTTAATCTTAAAGTAATATGGCCATAGATGAAATAAATAAATTAATAGCTTTAAACAATGAAAGATCAAGTGAACTCATCATCTTGAGACTGAGCTCTCAAAACTCAAACAATTGAATGATGCCCAAGCTAGAGAAATAACATCACTTAAAGCATAAAAAACATTAGAAGAATTATGCACTAACTAAATACTATTACATTTAAAATCAGGTCTTGGATATGATCCAAATGCTGGTACTATTAAAACTACATTAGTAAAAGGAGAAGCAAGTGTACAACCAGTTGAACTGAGTCGTCAAAAATGGCAGCAGCCAAGTCCTAGGGATCAACAATAGTCTAAACAATATAAGCAGCAACCGTGATAGTTTAGGCATCAGCCAAGACAGTCTAGGGGGCAACCAACACAGTTTAGGACTGAGTTGAGACAAAGGACTAGGCAATGGTCAAATAAGAATCAGCAACTGAGACATCATCAAAACTTTTTGTTGGCCACAGAGTATACAGCTAACAACTTATAAGGTAATAATATAATAAGTTGTATGATTTTCGAAATTAATTGCATATCGGAAGTCTAATAGTGAGTTGCTGTAAATACAGTAAGTGGGCACTTTCCTGTCTGCTTGATACGTATAGGTTTTGCACAATGTATACTTATAAATCATAGTTAAATGAAGACAGTAAGGACAGAAAGTAGATAACACACAGATATAAGTGGTTCGAGGTAAACCACTCTACGTCCACTGGTCCTCCACACAGGAGTAAAGAGTTTATTAAAATCACTACATACACAACTACATGACTTTAACTAAATCTCTCTCTATATCATTCATACAGATTGATACAAGGACTGCAGCTTTGGACGTTCACACATATTGGCTTCAAGATCTTTCGACTTGCTTCTTCTCACATAAATCGAAGCTTCATCTTCATTGCTATTCTTCCCACAAAGGTCGGAATATGCAAGGACTTAGTCCACACAGGGCGAAGGTTGATCTCAATGGTAAAAGGTGGTAGAATGAATCCAAACAATAGTTATATCTTTTACGAGCGTTCGTTGTACGCTGTGTTGTTTGCATTGAGGACTTAGTATATTTCTTCGCTTAGATACTGCTGTATGCTCAGGAAATATACTGCTCTTTAATAGCTAGATTGTCAGAGCTATCTGTCAGATGTATTCGCGAGAATGAATAATATCCGTGAGCTATGTTCTCTTGCTTGGGGCTATTTATAACCTTGGAAATAGATCTGTTATAAATGCAGCCGTTGGCTGGTTGGTGAGATGTTGACGTCTCTAATTGGCGGCTGCTGAATGTTTGAATTAAAGGCAGCTCACATTTAATGCTTCTAAATGCTCTTCAGCGCATTTAGACTTGTCTCTCTCCGGCCGCATTAAATGATGTCCTATCAGCAATAAATGCTGCTTTTAACCGTGAATACTTTATGAATAAACAATGTTTATTTCACAACATTTTAAAGCTTTTTCTTCAGTCCTGGTGGATGTGCTTTAATTTTACGAAGTAAAACACCTACAGTTAGATTGCTATATCTAACGTACTTTAACTTCTGATGTATGATGCAAGTTCTGTAGGATTGGACTCTATAGAAGATCTCTTGCTATATGGGTGGGTTGTACGAAGTTTCCTAATAGCTTCTATACTTAGCCACATTCTGACTTCTTAAGACTTCTTTGCTGTACGTTGGCGATTATCAAAATAGGAATATTTATCCTAACAATTTCTCTCTTTTTGATAATGCCAAAACTTCCTCTAGATACAGATTGTCTTCAAGTCTTTTGTTCGAAAGATCTGACCTTCATAACTTAGACTAGAAATTTGAACTTCTCGCAAGCAAGTTCTAAAAATGAAAATCCTACATGACTAATTGTATTACAATTTAACTTATGATTGACGCATAGGCACAATCTTACAGAGTGAAATCTAGATTATATATAACTTAATCTATGAACTGTTCGCCGACAAGTAAAAACAGTAAGGGTAGATTACGAGATGTATCTTTCGAGAAATCAAATTTTATTGATTATTGGGATAATTACAAGTCTTGAAAGATAAAAATAAAAAGATACATACTACATCGGCAAGCATACAATAGAAAGAAATACAGCGTAAAACTAATAGAGGCTAGCTCCTATAGTGAGAGTGCTTCCAAGGCTTTCGATCGGGATCATTTTCAATTCCACTCCACTAGTTGATTAATGAATCATTGCGTCGATCCATATAGATACTTTATCCTTTGAGGAGTGATCGTAGGTAAGGATCCAATCTCTCGAATGGTGACCCGTTCACCCTTCTTGTGATTGGATTTCATCTTCAGCTGTAGGGGATGCTTTCCTTCTGCCAGTGCCTTGAGAATTTACTGGAGGCATCCTCCAGAGTTTTAAATCTGTTGAATATGGCAGATTCCCTAATGAGAGCACAAAAGTATCTCATCAGTTCATTTTTCTTCCAGTTATTCAAATCCTCTGCTGAAGGCTGTCAGTCTGTTGGCAGCAAAATCCCAGAAGGCTTATGCACATTACTTTTCCAAGGGAAATTGGGATCTTGGAACTCAGTTCGAGAACCAGTCACCTAATATCCTCTTGTAGCCTGACCAGGCCTGGGTTCGGACAGTCGTCAGATAGCAGTCACAACACTTTCCCAGTGTAGCCTCTATCTCTCTCTTTCTCCATCTTCTATTTTCGGGCAGCCTCTCTGGAATTTTCCCCCTTTTTTGCATCATCAAGATCTAACACCTTGTCATGAATTTCCCGAAGGAGCTTCATAGATTCGGCCTATTGGGTCTTGAGATTGTTGACGCTGTCAACCATCCTCCCAACCACTAAAGACAAATCATCGATCTTGTGATCGTGACCAGTTAGTCTGGAGCCTATATACTCAAGGGCGGCGACCGTATTAGCCTCGGCAATGCGGAGCTTCTCTTGTTCTTTCCAGTACGCGCTCTTGATGCTGTTTGAGTTGGTTCAGCACTTTCCGCAATGTTGTTGGCATTAGTAAAAACACTCTTTTCACATCATTAATCGCAGATTTCAGCTTAGGAAGCTCGTCCTGTGCAGTCTCGCGCATCCAGTCGAGTTCTTTACCAACATCATATAGGGCCTTGACGACGTCCTGCAGAAACACTTTTTGTCGATCGATGGGTTGTAGTTGCTCAACGCATGCTTCGGTATGCGGGGAGCTAGGTCGCGCAATCCTTGAATCTTCAGGTTTTCCAAGCTGTCGAAGAACCACGTGATGATGGGGTTTCCATGGTCTGTCTTCAGGCAGAAAACTGTCATCAGAATCGGATTTGGAACTGATAGAGATAGGAGATGCAGGGGCTTTGGAAGTAGGAGTTTCGGAAGGATGTGCAAGAGTGTCAGTCTTGGAGACAAAAGGGACTGGTTCCTCATGTCTTTGTTGATTTTATGTAGTCGGAACTACAGGAGGGACTGAATCCTCCTACCGACTCTCAACTTCCGCCTGTTCTGGAAGATGGACTGATTCTTCTTGGTGGATAACACGGGTGGCGTCTTCAGTTTGGGGGACAGGCTAGGCATCCTGTATGGGAGCAACTTGCTCTTCAATGATGACAAGAGAGACTGATTCCTCCTGATGTCGTTCTTGAGTTGCTTGTTGCGAGGGCGAGGACTGTTGTTTATCAGAAGTCCCTTGGCCCTGTTGGGATTTAAAGTTTGCCATTTATCCTTTTCTGCCTCTTCTTGGCTGATCTGTAGACCTGCCTGTAGGGCATTATCGTCATCTGAGTTAGGGTCGGAGTGGTAGCTGGGGGATGGAGCTTTATCACGGGACTGTGACTTCCCTTTCAGTCTGTCCTTCTCTTTTTCCGTGAAGTAGTTGGAGATGATCTCGAGGCAAAAGTGATCCTCCCAGCAGATCAGGACGTCAACATTTTGGGTATCCATGACCCCCAATGCGAATAACTCCTCATCCTTCCAGTCCCAATTGTGCAAGGTGTCATAAGGGACGACCCTGTAGGCTTTCTAGACCTTTAAGCATTCGAAAGCTTCCTCGATTTGGACCTGGAGGATAGAGCTATTAATTATATCTGTGGGGGAGGGACTCCATATAGTATTGGGCTATACTGTCCGGTTGAGATCCTCAACAGGTATGGGAGCCTGTTGTGGAGATGGATCCTGAATAGGGGTTGGTACCCTATGGAGAGAGGGACTCCGTACAGGGGTGGGTACCCTATTTGGAGTAGCGGCTTTCGGCTCCAAAGGGGAAGCCGATTCACTGGAACCTTATAGTTTGGCAAATAGTTGATCATCTGTTATATCCGCCACAGGCTCAGGATCTGTTGTGCCAGCAGCAACTGTTTCTTCCAGAGGAGTTGAGCCCTGTGGGAATGTTTCAGTGACAGAAACAGATGGGACTTCTACAGCAACCGCTGCAGTCACTGTAGGCTCAGCCTTAGAAGACTTTTTGGTCTTCTTTCTCTTCTTCTCAACATCTTGAGGCAAGCTGCTGTCGGAAATGCTTCTCTTCCTTTTCTTCTTATCGCCTAATATCTTCAAAGTAACGTCCCTCGGGTCACTTGAAATTTGCATGCTTCGAGGATGGGGCCTCTTAGCAAGGAGTGGTGATTTGTTGAAGGTGGTGGGTCGGATCCCACCAATGAACTTTCCAGTGCCAATCTTCTTGGCATCAGCAGATTGCTTCACTCCGCAATGAATGAGAATATGATCTATGATGAGAAAACGACTTCTTGGCAGTTTATGGCTTAGAAGCCTCTTCCAGAATTCTTTTTGAAACTATCTAGCACCAATTCACCTTTTCTCCAGACATGATGGCGACCATCATTCTGAAGTGCGTGTTGGTGCACATCTCAAATGCAACGGTCCGGTTCTCAACAACCCGACAACAAAAATTGTGCAGGCAGACATAAGGGAGGGTGAAATTCTTCTTGTGGCATGAGGAATGGACATTAGTAGCCATGGATCGCCGGTGAATAGTTTCCAGTATGCTGACAGAAGGCTTTCAGACTCGAAGGTCTACAAGTCTTCAATCTTCAGGCCATCAGATGGCAGCTTGTAGGTCTTCTCCAACAGATCTTTGTTCAGATAGACCTCAATCACTTGGACAGTCCCGAATATGTCTGAACTCTCACCTCTTTTTCTCTGAGATGAATATTTGAAAGAGGCATCCAAGTAGAACTCCTCCACAATCTGCTCATCAAAAGAATCAACATGGTGGCTTCCAAGACGATACAACCTTTGTTGTTTCACTCTGGAAACAACCATTTACATGCCAATGTCATCTTCTCCTTCTAAAGTGATTCTTTCAATCAGCATAGGTCTGGCGAAGATATGCCCATCAATAATTGTCTCCTTCTTCTTCATTGAGTGGGAAGATCTCTGTGAAGTCGGCATTTTCAAGAGGAAATGTGTGAAGTAACAGGGAATTACATAGAAAAATGCAGAAAACTTGCAGAAAGTATGTATACTGTTTCATTAAGACTAATTTAATTTGCTGAAAGCGTAAAGAGTCTATGGGGGAAAAGTACTGTCCTTTTATAGAGTGCAGGGAAGATTAGGTTAAATGGTGAGCAGTCAGATTTAAGGGATGGGAACCATCGTTGAAAGGACGTATAGGATGGATTCAGAGTAACTTATACATCTAATCTACCAGTTTTGAAATGATGACCGGTCCCACTTCTGACAGTTCGTCTTCTCCTATCGCAGTATTTGAAGCAGTAAAGTCCAAGTGTCTTTAAAGCCATTAAAGGATAAGACATTTGAAATTTAGACAGGGCAAGTGGACTTAAAATAGTTTCTGTATGAATATAATATTATTATAATATTAATTGATATCCTATAGTGTATGTGTTGTATCCGAGAAAATACAGCGTTCCTCCTGAAAAGGTACATACAAGATTCAATTCTTACAGCAACTTTTTGATTAATACTGTATTCATGGGTTGTATTGTATTTCCCATTAATTATTGCACACGTCAGCTGTAGGAACGTTTAATGCCTTCTTTTTACTACAGTAAGATATGACTTGTTCTTAGTGTATAATTAATTAATAGTGGATACTGTATTCTTAGGTCTTACAGCATTCCCCCTCAATTGATGAGCAAAATGTAAAAAATTACAAGTAGTCAGGTTGTAGGATTCCCAATTCTTGGCGAAGCATGCAGAATCTGGTTGTGCTGAGAGGTTTTATAAAGATGTCGTCCAACTAAATGTATGTATGAATCTTCTCGATCCGAACATCCTTATTCTCAACATGATTCCTGATAAAATGATGCTTCATATCAATATGCTTAGTTCGCGAGTGCAATAAAGGGTTGTGCGTGATTGTAATTGCACTCGTGCTATCGCACATGATTGCGTCTCTCTAGCACTGATTCCATAATCTTTAACTGTTGTTGCATCCAGAGAATCTGCATTCAGCAACTTCCAGCGGCATAATTTTCCATCTCAACTGTAGAAAGCGTGTTGTCCAATTGCTTCTTACTGAACCATGACACAAGTCTAGGTCCAAGAAAGTGACAAGTACCGCTTGTACTCTTCCTATTCAACTTACAGCCTCTGATATCCGAGTCTATGTAGCCTACCAAATCGAATCCTACTTCATTAGGATACTGCGGTCCTACACTGATTATTCCTTTCACGTACTTAAGGATTCATTTGACTGTGGTGAAGTGTGACTCCTTAGGAGCTAACTGATACCGAGCACACACTCCTACAGAAAACTGGATGTTAGGTTTGCTAGCCGTTAGGTACAGGAGTGAGCCTATAAAAGCTTTCTATAGAGTGATTGATCAACCGGCTTTCCAACTTCGTCAGCACTAATTTGCATGGAAGTGCTCATAGGGGTTGACGAGGATTTGGAGTTGTTCATCCCAAATTTGTTGAGCAGCTCCTTGTTGTACTTTTCCTGGTTGATGAAGATTTCTGTACAAAATTGCTTGACCTGCAATCCTAGAAAATAACCAAGTTCTCCAATCATACTCATTTCAAATTTACTTTGCATGAGATGAGTGAACCTTTGACATAAATCAAGGTTAGTTGAACCAAATATAATATCATCGACATATATTTGCACCATTAAAAGGTCATCACCTTCCTGTATCTTGAAGAGGGTCTTGTCCACAACTCCTTTCTCAAATCCATTGTTGATTAGGTACCGGGACAGGGTTTCATACAAAGCTCTAGGTGCCTGCTTAAGTCCAGACAGAGCTTTCTGTAGCCTGTATACTAGGTCTATGCCTTCAGTGTTGACAAACCCTGGTGGTTTCTGTAGCCTATATACTTCTTTGGCGATATCTCCATTTAGGAATGAACTCTTAACGTCCATTCGGTATACTGTAAAGTTCTTATGGGCGAAAAATACTAGGAATATCCTGATGGATTCTAGTCTCGCTACAGGGACAAATGTCTCATCATAGTCTATGCCTTCTTCTTGTCTGTGTCCTTGTGCGACTAGATGAGATTTGTTATTACAAGTCCATTCTCATCCTTTTTGTTTCTAAATTCCCATTTGGTCCCGGTTACAACTTGATGATCTGGTCTGGGCACTAGATACCATACATTGTTTATTTCGAAACCATTTAGCCCTTCTTCCATAGAAGTGATCCAGTGTGAATTATTTAGAGCTTCATTGGTCGAAATAGGTTCGGATTGGGCTAAGAATACAGCTATAGTGCACATATCTAGTCTCTTAAGTTCGACTTGAGATTTCCATATAGGAAATAGAGATTTCTCAGAATCAGTCTCTTCTTGCGCACACAGTACAGTTCCTTGTGTGCTGTGTATTCTTTTAGGGGTGGTTACACCAGCATAAATATCTCCTATAATCCACTCCTGGGGGTTATCTCTTAGCCATCTCCTCTCAGGTTCTAATTCAGCATCCCGTACTATATCTTGTGGCGCTGGAGTCTCAACTTCAGCTTGTACAGCATAAACTTTGACTACTTCTAATCATAGAGCGGTGGGATTGATTTCTAAGTCCACAACAGGCTCTATAGGAGTTTGAGAATCATCACCGGAAAGTGTTCGGATATTTTGGGTTATGCCTTATACTCCTGTAGGATCATAATGGGGTTCATCGAATTCTACATGGACAGATTCCTCTATTGTCAGCTTTTGTTTGTTAAAGATCCTAAAAGCTTTGCTGATAGAGGAATATCCTACGAATATCCCTTCATTCGACTTTTCGTCGAAGGTCTTGAGTTGATCTTTCCTGTTCTTCAGAAGATATCACCTGCATCCAAAAATGTGAAAGTATGCAACCAATGGAGTTTTATTGTTCCACACCTTGTAGGCTATTTTGTTGTGATGCTTGTTGATGATACAGCGGTTTTGTGTGTAGCAAGCTGTATTTGTTGCTCCTCTCCAGAACGGATGCGGCAACTTGCTTGCAGCTATCACGTTTTTTGTTGCTTCCTTGAGTGTCTTATTCTTTCGCCCGGCAATGCCATTTTGTTGAGGAGTTCGGACTGCTGAGTAGTCATGTTGTATTCCATTGTCCGAACAGTATTGCTTTATAAAGCACTTTGTGAATTCAGTACCTCAGTTGTAACGAATGGACACGATACTCAGCCTTTTCTCATTCTGTATCTTCTTCAGGTGCACTGGCAACTTCGTGATGGTTTCTTTCTTCTTGCTTAGAAAGATTGTCCAAGCATACCTGGAAAAGTCGTCAACAATAATGAGACAATAGTTCTTACCTCCCAAACTTATTGGGTCTATAGGGCTTTAAAGGTCCATGTGTAGTAAATCCAGTACCCTGTAGGTGGACATATATGACTTGCTTTTCAGGGTGGTTTTGACTTGTTTGCCTTTCTGACGGGGTCCCAGACGCTGTCTTTATGAAATGACACATCGCGCAAACCTCTGACCATACCCTGTCTAGCGAGTTTGTTGATCGTCTTGAAGTTTATATGAGACATCCTCTTGTTCCATAGCTTGCCTTGATTTGCAGTGCCTTTGGCAACAAAATATGGAATAATGGAGCTCATAGGCTTCCACTCAGAAATATACATATTACCTGATCTGCTTCCTGTGATGACGATTTCCTTGGTCTTGATGTCCTTCACTCTACAGTGATCTATATAGAATTTCACCGAGAACTATTTGTCACATAATTGGCTAATACTAAGTAGATTATACAGTAAGCCTTCAACATAGGCTACGTCAGTGACTTTGAACTTTCCAAGAAGCAGGGTTACCTTCCCTCTTGTTCTTCCTTTTGACTTGTCACCAAAGTGCACCTTTGGACAATGACCTTCTACATAATCTGACAGCTTGCTGATATCTCCTGTCATGTGCCGAGAACATTTTGCTGTCAAAATACCAGATGTTCTTTTCTTTGATATCCTGTAAGCCAAGAATTTAAGTAGATTAAAGTCCCCTTTGATTGTTAGGTCCATGTATGTTAGTGCCTTTTGGTACCCAAGTTTGCCTAACATCAATTGATTTCCTGTAGGTTACTTTTGGTCCAGTCTTGCAATATGTACGTGGGGCAGGCTCGTAGTCGCTGTAACCTTGATTATTATGCATGTAAAATCTAGGGTTTTGATTCTAGTACGATTGCCGTCTTGGAGGGGGAACCATTTTCTTCGGCCTTACAGCTTGCCTTCTGGGTCTCCAATTGGATTCCCAGAGTTGTTGTTGATACTGTATGGCAGTCTGCTTTCTAGATGGATAACAGGGCTCTTGTATCCAATATCTAGGTGGATTGTACTATTGGTAGTACTGTGGTGTGTGCCTTTGATATTTAGATACAACCTTCTTTTTGAATGGTTGTTGTCGTTGTTGATATGCTTGGGGAGCATACTGATGACCACGTCCTACAGGTCTGGGAGGCTGAGGTTTCCGCTGTCTGTGATATGAACTTGGGGGAGGAATCGCAACCTTCCCTATATGAGGAGGGGCAGTTGTGACCTTTACGGGACTTGGGGTCTCTTTAGATACAGGAATGGGTTCCACTCCCTAACAAGCACCGTACTAGACTTTCCCTTATTGGAGAATGAGTCATATCCTAAGCCACGTTTAACATGGGCATGCTGCCCAGTGCTTAGAATTTCTTCCATCCGTCTAGAAGATTTTTCAAATGATTTCAGGATGGTCTCTAGTTCTCCTTCTCGTTTCTCGAGAATTTTTACTTTAGCTTCGAATAAAGCATAATCATTTTTATTGCACTCACTATGAGACTTAGCCTAATTTAGATATTTGGCAAGTTGATGATTGCTTTCCATGAGTTTTTCAAAGGTGACTTTGTTGTTTTCGCAATCAAGAGACATATTTTCATAGTTATTCTTAAGCAAGTCATATTTCCTCTTTCAGCTCCAAGTTTAAAATTTCGAGCTGTATGTTTTCACTTTTGAGCATCACATGGACTTTTTGAATGTTTTTAAATTCATTCATCATGTTTTCAAAAGTATGTGATGCATTTATCGTAATAGTTTAATTTGAACTTACTTCATCATCACTGTCATCATCATCCTGTGTTTCTTTGGCCATAAAGCACATGTATGCTATATCCTCAATCTCATCGTCGGAGGAGTCACTGTCAGTGATTGCCTGTAGGCACTCCTCGGTCTTGTTCAATGCGGGCGAGAACGAAATATTTTCAAATTTGTATCCTTTTAGGTATACACTTTACCCAATGATTCAAGTTCACCGAAAATGCCGGTAAATCTGAGGTCAAGCTCCTCAAGCGTTTCATTAGGGTTCATCTCGAAAGACTCAAACTGCTGAATAAGTTTAGAAATTTTGTTTTCTTTTGAGAGCTCAGTACCCTTGCAAATAAGCTTGAGTTTCTCCCATATTTGCTTGGCTGTCTGACAGCTCTTTACCTTGGAGAATGTGCCTTTCTCGAGATTAACAAATAGCGCATTCTTGACGATGTTTTCCAGGTTAGCATGCTTGCGCTCATCAGTCGTCCACTGATCGCGATCTTTCTCGAGCATCTCAGCATAGGGTTGCCCTTCCATCCTTGGGGCTTTGTTGACCTTCAGAATCTTGATTTATCCTTCCTGGATGACATAAATCATTTCTTCGTCAATGGCTGCAAGATGAGATTCTATCCTAATTCTCCACTCATCAAATTTGTTAATGGAAAACAAAGGAACCTTATTTATAATAGAGGAGTACATCTAAATGATGAAAGTATAAAACAAAGTTTTCAAAAGATAGTCATTTGTGGATCTGATTCAGTTAAAAATCGACTGATTCTTTTTAGAATCAACTGCTCCAATACCACTTGTTGGCCACAGAGTATACAGTTAATAACTTAGAAGGTAATAATACAATAAGCTGTATGATTTTCGAAGCTAATTGCATAGGGGAAGTCTGAGTGTGAGTTGATGTAAATACAACAACTGGGTACTTTCCTGTTTGCTTGATGCGTACAGGTTTTTCAAAATATATACTTATAAATCACAATTAAATGAAAACAGTATGGACAAAAAGTAGATAACACACATATATAAGTGGTTCGAGGTAAACCCATCTACATCCATTGGTCCACCACACAGGAGTAAAGAGTTTATTAAAATCACTACGTACACAACTACATGACTTTAACTAAACCTGTCTCTGTATCGTTCACACAGATTGATACAGGGACTGCAGCTTTAGAAGTTCCACAGATTGGCTTCAAGCTCTTTTGACTCACTTCTTCTCACACAGATCGAAGCTTCATCTTCAATGTTATTCTTCCCACACAGGTTGGAATACACAAGGACTTAGTCCACACAGGGCTAAGGTTGATCTCAATGGTAAAAGGTGGTAGAATGATTCCAAACATCAGTTATATCTTTTACGAGCGTTCGTTGTATGCTGTGTTGTTTGCGTTGAAGACTTAGTATATTTCATCGCTTAGATACTATTGTATGCTCAGGAAATATACTGTTCTTTAATAGCTAGATTGTCAGAGATATCTATCAGATGTATCTGCGAGGATGAATATGAGCTATGTCCTCTTGCTTGGGGCTATTTATAACCCTGGAAATATATATGTTATAAATGCAGTCATTGGCTGGTTGGTGAGATGTTGACGTCTATGATTGACGGCTGCTGAATGTTTGAATTAAAGGCATCTCGCATTTAATGCTTCAGACATTATTTTTGACTTTGCATTAAATGCTCTTCAGTGCGTTCAGACTTGTCTCTCTCCGGCCACATTAAATGATGTCCTATCAGCAATAAATGCTGCTTTTAGCCGTGAATACTTTATGAATTAACAATATTTTTTCACAATGGTTTAAAGCTTTTTCTTCAATCCCGTTTGATGTGCTTTACTTTTTCTAAGTAAAACACCTACAGTCAGATTGATGTATCCAACGTACTTTAACTTCTGCTGTATGAAATAAGCTCTGTAGGATTGGACTCTGTAGAAGATCTCTTGCTGTATGGGTAGGACGGAGTTTCCTAATAGATTCCATACTTAGCGACATTCTGACTTCTTAAGACTTCTTTGCTGTACGTTGGCGATTATCAAAACAGTAATATTTATCCTATCACTTTTACTACCAAAATTCCCCACAAAAAAAATTTCAATAGATGAAAACCATAAAGGAATCCAAATTTTCAAAATGCATGGAAACAACAGAATTATCATTCTAGGTACAATAACAGACCAAACCAAACAAGTTATCAACCCTACTATATGCACAATCCAAACAAAGAAAAGAGAAAACAAAAAATTGCATATCAAAATGATTTTTACAATCACATGAGAGATCACTTCTCCAATAAAACCACCAACCCTAGAGGATCCACTCAGATCTGGGTACCTAAATCCTTTGTTAATGATTGCAGAAGAGATGGAAAGATTACTATGAAGCTACCTCAAAGTTAATAGTAGGAGGTGAAGAATGGTTTGTGGACTCTGGGTGCTCAAGGCATATGACAGGAAATAAGAAAATTATGTCAGACTACACTAAAGAAAGAGGCCTAGATGTAAGATTTGTGGAGATAGCTCATGTGGACAAATCAAAGGACATGGGAAACTGCATAGAGGAAATATTGTCATAAAAAAAGCGCAGTATGTCAATGGACTAAAAGTACAATTTCCTAATCATAAGCCAGCACTGTGAACAATCTAGTAGTTTTCACCAAGTGGAAATGTATGGTGGCTGGTCTCTAAACTGGAGGAGCCAAACTTCATGTCTGCATAAGTAAAATTATCTATGTGATAGACAAGAAACAGGCACACCAAATGCTTGTTTCATATCAAATACAGTAGTTCAAAATGGATGGCTCTAGCATAAAAGACTAAGTCATCTAAATTTCAAAGCTCTCAATAAGATAAGTTCTCAAAAATTGGTAAGGGGTCTCCCATAAGAAATATTCAATAAGGAGACTCTTTGTGATGCATGGCAGAAAGGAAAGCAGATCATAGCTCAAATCTATTCAACCTACCACTCTAACCAACATGGTACTTGTCTACTACACATGGCTCTCTTTGGCCAAGAACTCTAAGTGGAAAGAAGCATGCATTAGTAGTTGTGAGTGACTACTCAAGATATACTTGGATAGTTTTTCTATACAAGAAGAGTGAAACTCTAACCAAGCTGCCTGAACTTTTGAGGAATATTCAAAATGAGAAATCTCTATCCATTATAAAGATCAGATCATACAATGGAGGAGAATTTCTCAACAAGGCCATAAACGAATACTATGACCAGAATGAGATCCAACATGAAGTGTCAGCTGCAAAAACACCACAACAGAATGGTGTAACTGAAAGAAGAAACAAAACACTCAAAGAAGTAGCCAGGATAATGATTTTAGAAACTAACCTCCCCAAAAGGTTCTGGGTATTGGAGCAAGATTTGTCGGTATCGCCATTTGGAGATAGAGTTATAAAACTCTTTCGCAATGTGGAAGCGATTTAAATAAAGGTGCGGAAAAATAAATCGACACATGATTTATAGAAGTTTGGCCAAACGTGCCTACGTCCTCTCTCGGTATCTTTTTCTATAGGCTAAAGATCAACATCTGCACCTCTCTTCTATCGATTGAGGGATAACCATTACAAACTCGTCTTCTATCAGTCCAAGTAAACCTTTCAATCACTTGTCTTTTTGTGGGTCCAAGTTAAACCATTATTCTTTTCTATTAGATAAGGAATCAACCAATCTAGCTTTCTATGGGTACTAGATATACTTCATGTGGATATAGATTGCGATTCTAACAATGTCGGATCCTTGATCCTATTAACACCGAATCCAATCTTATCCTTTCTTTTTCATCTCTTGTATGATTTCGTGCATAACACTCAATCACTAAACAATATAAGCTCAAATACAACAACTAGAATGATTACAATGATATCCCAAGTATGAATGATTTGCTCAAGGTTGTTGTGTGGATTAATACCAAGTGGTTTGGTATTTATATCCATTTTCCTCCAACTAGCCGTTAGCTTCATTTGACTCTTTAGCGTGCGCTAGATTTCTTGCGTAGAGTACATTAAGCCTGTTACGTTATAGATGTCATATAGCGTACGTTATCAGTTTCCAGTTTCAGTCCAGTGGCTTTTGTTTCTTCCTTTATGTACGTTATCACTTTTCATTACGTACGTTAAGTCCCCTATTTAGCGCACGTTAGCATTACGTTGTAGCCTGCGCTAACCAAATATCCGTAGCATGCTTTTGTCAAACTGACTGTTTGATTCCTTGACTTTGACCATGACTTTTTCCAACGTTCATCTTGTTTGAATTCTGAAACAACTTATTACATATGTTAACATATATGTGTTACGTACGTTAAATTGCCTTCGATACCGTGCGCTATGCAATGCACATAGCGTGCGTTAAGCTTGTTTATCTGCAGTATCTTTCACTCGTCTGATCAGGTAGCGTACGTTATCTCCTCTGCGTTACGAACGTTATGCTCTATCAGGTGACTTAATGATCAGGTAACTTTGTTCTCGACTGATCAGGTAACTATTCCCATCTTGGCTGATCAGATGACTTTTCTCATCTTGGCTGATCAGATGACTTTTTCTTCTTGTTGTTTTGTTTCGCTTCTTTGTTGTTTCCTTTGTTTAACAACTTAATCATCAAAACTCTATTAATGAATATTTGGAATAAAATATTCTAATAATCTCCCCCTTTTTGATGATTACAAAACAACAACTTGAATTGGATAAAACCTGCAATATATATATATATATATATATATATATATATATATATATATATACGAATCAAAGTTTTCGGCTTTGATCATTTCGTTAGTTCTCCCATCTTTTCTTTTTCTCCTTTTCGACTTCTTCTTTTTATTTTTCAACTTCTTCGTTTATTCTTTTCGATTTTTTTCCTCCTTGTATCATCCTTGTTTTTATCTCATTCAACTATTTTCTCCCCCTTTTTGTTATCAGCAAAAAGTGTGAATATAAATAAAGCTCGATAATAAAATGCATGCAAAAATGGGTAATCTCTCCCTTGACAAAAATATCTCCCTTTTTAAAAAAATATAATACTCCCTCTGAGTAAAATACTAATTGATAAAGATAGCTGAAAATTAATTTTTGGGGATCCAACCGAAAGTTGGTCGTTTTTCATTTATGTAGACGATGTTCGGAATAGTAGTTCCTTTAGGAATCCAAATCTTTTTAATTTTAATCGTCCGACGTGGACTTTTACAATTCGAAATATGGTGCCTAATTTTTAAACATTTTTCACATCGAGGTATTTTCAGATTTACGAATTCATTTTTAAAATTTATTTTGAATCCTAACCCCTGTTTATTCAAAGTGATTTTTTAACCGATAATATTTGTTCAAATTTTTCATTACCGCATGAAAATTTCTTTGTCAAAATTTTAAGTTCGTCTTGAACTTTCAAAAGATCATTTTTTAAATTATTTTCATTTTCAAGGCATTGAGAATGATCATTCTCGACAATTTTTCCTTTTTCAAGAATTTTGGAAATTTCAATTTCCAATAATTTATTTTTAGATTGAAGGGATTTTATTTCGGATAAAGCATTTTGAAAATCGGTATGTAATAACACGAATGCTTCAAATAATTCATCGTGAGAGGATGTACTAACCTAACTTTCGACGTCGCTTTCGTCGAATGAACTTCGTGCCATAAGTGCGAGGTTATTTTGATTGATGAAATCTCCGTCCTCGTCTTCGCCACTCCACGTGGCAATTAAGACTTCTTTCTTTGGATTTTCTCGGCAATTATTTGCAAAGTGGCATGGTTTACCACAGATTCGAAGGTTGTTGTCGAATTTCTTAGATTCGCCCATATCGATGTCTTTCTTTCTCCGGTTTAATAAGTTTTTAAACTTATTGATATTCTTGGTATAATATGCCGATTCTTCATCACTTTCGTCCACCGGGATTTCTTCTTTGCACGACATCTTAGCTTTTAAAGCTATTGATCATTCCTTCGGCTTTGACTTTGCATTTCGAGATTTAAGGACTATCTCATAGTTTATTAGTGAACCAACGAGGGCACTAAAATAAAAATTATTGAGATCTTTTGATTTCATAATCGCCGTCACCGTGCCGTCCCATTTTCGAGGTAGTGATCGTAGGATTTTCTTTAATTTTTCACTACTTGAGAGGGGTTTTCTATAACAAGCCAATCCATTTGTAATGACCGGAAATCGGTCGAGCATGATTGTGATGGATTCTTATTCTTTCATTTGGAACAGCTCGTATTCGTGAAGAAGTATATTTATTTTCGTCTACTTGACTTGAGACATTCCTTCATGTGTGACTTCTAGGATTTACCATATCTCTTTGGCACTATCACATGAAGATATCCGGTTGTGTTATTCCGGATTTAAGTCACAATATAATAATTGCGTAGCTTTGCAATTATAGTGATCATTTTTTCAATCGCAATCGTCATACTCTTCAAAACTTTTAAGCGTACTGTCGGATTTGATTGGAATTTTCGGACCATGACATATGACTTTCCATAGCTCGGTGTCATAAGCTCGGATGAATATTGACATCTTCTTCTTCCATGTTATGAAGTTAGATCCATCAAAGAATGGTGGTCGGTTCAAGGCAAGACCTTCGACCGAGGCAAATTGAAACGCCATTTGGTTCTTCTTCTCCTTGGATGTTATGCCGTTTCTAGGAGGTACCGCTCTGATACCAATTGTTGGAGCAAGATTGTTCAGTATCGCCGTTTGGAGATAGAGTTATAAAACTCTTTCGCGCTGCGGAAGTGATTTAAATTAAGGTGCGGAAAAATAAATCGACACCGGATTTATAGAGGTTCGGCCAAACATGCCTACGTCCTCTCTCGGTATCTTTTTCTATATGCTAAAGATCAACCTATGCACCTCTCTTCTATCAGTCGATAACTGTTACAAACTCGTCTTCTCTTGGTCCGATTAAACCGTTCAATCACTTGTCTTTTTGTCGGTCCAAGTTAAACCGTTTTCCTTTTCTATTGGACAAGGAATCAACCAATCTAGCTTTCTATGGGTACTAGATAAACCTCATATGGATATATAATGCGATTCTAACAATGTCGGATTCTTGATCCTAATAACACTGAATCCAATCTTATCCTTTCTTTTTCCTCTTTTGTATGATTTTGTGTATAACACTCAATCACTAAACAATATAAGCTCAAATATAATGATTACAATGATATCTCAAGTATGAATGATTTGCTCAAGGTTGTTGTGTGGATTAATACCAAGTGGTTTGGTATTTATAGCCATTTTCCTCCAATTAGCCGTTAGCTCCATTTGACTCTTTAGCGTGCGCTAGCTTTCTTGCGTAACGTACGTAGCCCATTACATACGTTATAGATGTCATGTAGCGTACGTTATCGGTTTCCAGTTTCAGTCCAGTGTCTTTCGTTTCTTGCTTTACGTATGTTGTCACTTTTCATTACGTATGTTAAGTCCCCTATTTAGCGTACGTTAACATTATGCTGTACCGTGCGTTAACCAAATATCCGTTGCATGCTTTTATCAAACTGACCATTTGATTCCTTGACTTTGACCCAGAATTTTCCCAACGTTCATCTTGTTTGAATTCTGAAACAGCTCATTACGTACATTAACATATATGTGTTACGTATGTTAAATTGCCTTCGATAGCGTGCGCTATGCAATGCACATAGCGTGCGTTAAGCTTGTCTATCTGCAGTCAGCTTTCACTCATCTGATCAGGTAGCGTACATTATCTCCTCTGCGTTACGTATGTTATGCTCTATCAGGTGACTTTATGATCAGGTAAGTTTGTTCTCATCTGATCAGGTAACTATTCCCATCTTGGCTGATCAGATAACTTTTCTCATTTTGGCTGATCAGATGACTTTTTCTTCTTGTTGTTTTGTTTCGCTTCTTTGTTGTTTTTCTTTGTTTAACAACTTAATCATCAAAACTCTATTAATGAATATTTGGAATAAAATATTCCAACACTGGGTTGAAGCTATCAACGCAGCCTGTCATACTCAGAACAGAAGCATGATTGTAGGGAGACAATGTAAAACCCCTTATGAGGTTTGAAATGATAGATTGCCAGTTGTTGCATAATTTCATATATTTGATTATAAGTGTTTCATCCACAACAATGGCAAAAAACAACTAAATGCTTTTGATGCTAAAACTGATAATGGTATTTATGGGATACTCTCAAATAAGTAAAGCATACAGAGCTTTTACAAACGAACATTAGTTATGGAAGAAACACCTCATGTTGTCTTTGATGAATCTATTGCTAAGTACAGGAAACCGGTGGATCAAACTAAGAAAGAGCTCGAAGAAATAACTCTAGAGGAAATCATTGTCAAAGACTCAAGATTGATTGACTCAGCTGATGAATATGCAACTGCAGATCAGTCAAGTTCACCAGACTTAGCTGACTCAAACCCAGCTGAACCACTCTCAACTGACTCAAACTTAGCTGAACCAATCCCAGATGACTCAAACCTAGTTGAACCAGGCTCAACTGAAGTTCAAGCACAGATGGATACATCAACCCTTCCGGGCAATCCCTCAGGGGGAATAAATAATGAGGACACTAAACCAAAAGTATAACTTGAAGATGATACTCCTAAATGGTTAAAAGACCATCACTTCCAACAAATCATTGGGAACCTACCTGATGGTGTCAAAACCAAATAATCTAAAGACCCAATAGGAATGGCAATGTTCTCATGTTTTATGTCCTAAATAGATCCAAAAACAACAGAATAAGCCGTTGACTATACTTGGGTGAATACCATGCAAGAGGAACTAAACCAGATGGAAAGGAATAAGGTATGAGAACTATAAACAGACCTTACCACAATAAAGTCATTATCACCAAGTGGCTCTACAAGATCAAATGTGATGAAGATGGAGACCTTGTTAGGAATAAAGCCAGATTGGTTGCAAAAGGATATGCCCAATGTGAAGGAATAGATTTTGATGAAACCTATGCACCGATAGCAAGATTGGAAGAAATAAAGCTATTTCTATGCAGCCTTAAATAAATTAGAGGTGTATAATGGGCATAAAAAGGTGCCTTCCTCAATGGAGTATTGTAAGAGGAATTATATTTTGAACAACCTCCTGGATTTGTCAAAAGAGACAAGGTGTACAAGCTACTAAAAGCCTTATATGGACTCAAACAGGCATCAAGAGCCTGGTATGAGGAAGAGAAGAGAGATGATCAGGATGACTCTGATCAAGATGCGGATCAGGGTGGACCCAATCAGGATGGAGGAAGGTCAGCTGCCAAAACAAGCACTCACAGGGAGTCAAACAAATAGGGGGAACATTCAGCATCCAAGTCTCCCCTGCTGAAAAATCAGCTAGCTCAGAGAACCCAGCTGAAATTTCACATCAGACATCTACTCATCATCTACCTCAGAACCTAGCTGAACTGATCACAAAAATGGTTGAAGAAATTGTCACTTCACCATATATGACCTATTGCAAGCCTATCATATGGTTGTGTTTCATAAAATGTTGTTATAGACAAGAAACCTGCATATCTATTGTAATACTTTCGAAATGTGTTACTTTAAATGGGAAAGTGTGGCAAGCCTAAGAAACATTTTGATAGTTTTAGATCTATAGCAATACTACAGAAAAGCGTTACAATAACATGATACGCTTTTGGTCGATTTGACCAAAATATGTAGGCGGGAGTTTAATTTTTTCATTGGGCGGGCATTTTTAGTACCAAATATTTGGTACCAAAATTTTAATTACAAAAAAATAAGTTTTATTACACAAAACTTATTACTCACCCCCAGGGGTGAAATTCGGGAGGATATTTCCCGCTTGATCTGGAGCCGGATCCGGTCGGATTCGAATTCGGGAAGAAAATTTAGTATCCGATCGGATACGGGATCAGATTCGGATAGTAAAATATGGATAAACGATTGGATTCGAATTATGTACTATCCGCCCGTATTCGAATTTTCCCATATCTTACTGGATATTTCCCGGATTACGAATCCGGATATCCGATTTTATTTAATTATTTTTTATAATATCTTAATTAATAACTCGTAAAACTAAAAAAATACTCTACGAAACCTAAAAGACTTTCTATCTCTCTTTATCGCCGCGCTCTCTCTCTCTGTCAATCCCTCTCCTCTACCAGACCTCTTGTTCATAATTTTAACAGACGAATATGGATCAACAAGATGATGCATCATCGCCTTTACCTCTCGAGTCCACCGCCAGCGAACCACCCAAGCTTAGTCACGATGCTCGACGTCGTGCTCCACTGCCCATCCCCAACACAAGCGACGACCTCCAAATCCAACGAATTAGGTTAGTTTGATTTTTCTAATTGAGATCTTTTCAGTTTCCTCTTCAATTGAAATCTTATTCGGGTTCATTTCTTCCTCAAATAGCCTAAGGAACTTATAAAATGGCTCAAGAACTTCATCTACATCTGATTTTTTTTCCTTAAATTCCTCAAAGACCACCTTTTAAGAAAGTTTAGAAGTTCAAGAGTGAAGACAACAAAGCGCGAGTTCTCTATTGCTATCTTGCTGATGCATTTAGTGGGCGGACTGCTCTAAGGTTCAGTTTGCGCACTACTTATTTTTTAATAATTAAGTTTAGGTTATTCTAATTAACCCCGTTTTAAGGTTTGAAAATTGCCATTCTTGAAAAAAAAAATTCAGAAATTTAGTACAGGACAGATGTTTGAATTTTGTCTAATCTTATAACTACGTTGCAGGAAAATAATAATCCGATTAAGTAATCCTGCATCTCTCACAAAGTGGTCCCATATTTCTGGTGAATATAAATTTGAGTTCTGGAATTACATTTCATATGCATATTTCATTATTGCTAGATACATTATGTTGAATTTTTAAGTTTATTTTGTACTTTCTTGATTCTAAAAGTTACATTTTTTAGTAGATATTACTTATTACAATTTGCATTAGAACTTCACTGAAATATTGTGTAGGTAGTTTTTTTATGTGTTGCAAGCACCCATGCAATTTTGTTTTATGAAATGTACTATCCGATTATATTTATTCGAATTCAATCCGAGTTCGTCCTGTATTCATCCCGTGACCGTATCCCGAATGTCCCGAATTTTTTCTATGAAATGTACTACTGCTTCACTTGGTTTATTTTGTTTATGTCCTAAAAGTGGTTAAATATTCTCTATTTATAAAATATGTTAATTGTGAATTAATATCTCAGCTGGTTTAGTTAACATCTTTCAAGAAGCTATTCATTTTTGCCTTAAGAATATGAGTACTTAGTAAAAGTATATTAATATGTATTATGACTTCTTAGCTAAGCTTGAAATTCAATATGTACTGCAGTCCCAGATGCTTGTTAATACAAGAAGTATCCAATGTCATTAAATCAATTTTTGGTCTTGCTGTTTTAGAACGTCATCGTCCAGTTTTTTTACTGACTGTGTTTTTCCAGGAGGTCAAAGAATGTGAAATTTCCTGCACGGGCCTTGTTGTTTCAATATTTGGTGATAATATTAAAAAAGAGTTACCTAAATGCCTACCTATTCTTGCATATCGGATGGGAAATGAGATAACTCGACTTACAGCTATGAAGGTGGTTTTCAAAGCAATTCCTTTAGTACTTTGTTACTTGGTTGATTACTTTTTAGTGTTCAGATTTTTTAGCGTACAAACATTTAAATTCTGGGGCCTATTTCTACTTATATGCTACTGCTAAAAAGTGTTATCATTATTTGAGATGATTACAATTTGGGTACACATGTAAAATTTGAGCCCTGTAATATATAACATATTGTAATTGGGTAATCTGTTCTATTCTATCAAGTGGCTGACATTACAAAGAAAGAAGTTTACTTGCTTTTGGGGTATGTGTTCGCCTCATTAACCCTGGTCTTTACAGGATGTTTATATAGGAATAGGTAAATCAATCGTTTCAACATGATATTTCTCTTAAATTTTAATTTTAGCATTTTGATTATTTTCCAGGCATTTGTTGTAATTGCTGCTTCTCGGCTACAACTAAACCTATCATCTGTCCTTGAACAAATTATTTTCCTGGTCTTAAGTTTTTCCACAAGTCACAACTTTAGTAAGAATCTCATTTCCCTAAGAACAAATTCTCATGGTACAACCTCACTGACAGAATTGTGGATATTTGACACAACGCGTTTGTGTTTTTTGTACAAGTAAATTTTTTTACTTTACTTGCAGGCATTGCGAAGCTTTTCTGTTGTGCTGATTCCTTTTGCAGATACCAGCTTTAATGATCTCCTAGGCCGGCTTATATCAAGTGATATACCGTCTTTTAAGTCCGGGGTATTTTTTTTCAAAACAAGCTCTTATGCACAGTAAAACTGCTAGCAGCTATGTTGACAGCAGATAAAGCACATGGAAATATTGCTGTTGGAAGTAGTCAGACAATCTTTAGATAAAGCAGATTTCCAGGAATCTAGTATCGAGAAGATACTTAATCTGCTGTTTAACCACTGTGAAAATGAGGATGAAGGCATCCGGAATGTTGTAGCTGAGAGCCTAGGGAAAATCGTCGTTATTATGCCATAAAAACTTGTTCCTGAACTAAAGGTATCATCTAGAATGGTGAATAGGTTTCATACTTATCTTGACATTTATGTTTCATGTGAGAAAAGTTAACTAATACTTTTATGTATATTTTGTAGGTGAGATTAACTAGTCTGACAGCTTTTACGAGAGCGACAGTAGTAAGTGCTGTAAAATATTCTATAACTAATTGTTCAGAGAAGATTGATGTGATTATATACCTCGAGATTTCTTCTTTCTCTATGCTTAGGATTGGAAAAGAATTCAATCCAGATTTCAATCCAAAATTAGGAGAAATCAATCCGGATTTCAAATACCTCGATGTTGAAGAGTTGTGTGCAGGTACTACTACTGGTGATGAAAGTGAGGATAGTGTAATACCCGGTCGAAAGTCATGTCATTTCAAACCTCTTCATGTTCTTCGAATCGTGATTTGTTGAGCGAACCCTTGTAATCATTGCTTGGAACCACCGTTTTGGGGTTTCCGTACTTCTATTTCGTGTTATTGTTGCCCAGACATTGAATCCTATTACTTTTATTCTCTTCCCGGGTCATTTTCCATCATTTTAGGACCCGAAGGGGGTGTGAGCCGCGGCACAAGGAGCGTGCGCCGCGGCACACACATTTCCTAAATCTGGCCGAGCGGACTGTACCGGGTGCCGCGGCACACTCCGGCAGTACCGCGGCACACTGCCGAAACCTGGGAGCAATTTTTAGGCCTGTGCCGCGGCACACCTGGGCTGAGCCGCGGCACACAATGCGGTCAACTGCATATTTCGGCTTTTTAAGCGAGATTTCAGCTCATTTCCTCCATTCCCTTCTTCTACCTGCGAGAGAGAGAACTTGAGGGGAGAATCTTATCATCATCTATCACTTGTGTGTTGAATTTTACCGCTTTCATTCGGTTGGGAAGCCCAGATAGTCGATCTAACGCGTATTCCTTGGATCATAGAGCTTGGATATTCAAGAGGTAATTTCTTCGACATCTTGACTTCTCGATTTCGTATGGGTATTGACATTTTGGATGATAAAATCATGGTGTATGAAGTGATATATGCGTGATTATGGACATGTTTGAGTATTCATCGAATTATTGAAAGATTATTCTAGAACACTTCGAATTTTGTGTTGGATTTTGGGGGTTTTCGTAGATTCGTCCGTTTTATCCGATTGAAGTTTGAGAACCTTGAGATTTTGATATATCTTTACCGTATGAGTGTTTTCTTACGATTTTACGGGTTGGATTGTGCCGTTTTCGGACTTGTGGGAGTTTGGGCGATTTCCCAACCTTTAGTTGTTCACCCGTATATTTTCTTGAATCGTAGACGAGTTTCGGGAGTCTCTTCGTGTAATTTGAGTATGGATAATTAATTGTCATATTCCTTGCGAATCGTTTAGGTGCCGGAAGTGCGTTCTTGAACCTACCAAACTCATACCTTTCCTCCGTTCGATTTCTCGATGTCTCAAAGCCAAGTATACATTTATGATTGTACGTTCTCGACTTTGAAAATAAGAAATATTGATGGCATATCATGAACGAACCGTTTTTACGGCATTCATAGATATATTGATGGCATGTTATGAACGAACCGTTTTTACGGCATTCATATATGTATTGTTGGCATGTAATGAACGAACCGTTTTTACGGCATTCCTACATGTATCGGCGTATGAGGTGAACGAACCGTTTCTACGGCATTCACATACGTATCGGCGTATGAGGTGAACGAACCGTTTCTATGGCATTCACATACGTCTTATGAGATTTTAGTTATTCCGGAATACTAGTCTTGAATTGATGAATTGACGGTTACATTTACTTTATTGTCGAGGAGTATTGTGTTTCATATTGATATACTTGCACTAGCTATTCGACGGCTAACCCCTTTATGGGGGAAATACGTTTCATGTATTTTAGGTTCCAGGAGGTCGGACAGGCAGGTATCGGGTCGGCATGAAGATGGTGGGCAAGTGTGATACTGTGTCTTTCTTCCAGTGGTGTTATGAGTTTTCCGTTCAGTGTTGTTGTACTGGATTGGTTATTGAATACTCGAGTATTGTTTTCCATTTTCTTTGATTCCCGGCCTGTGTTTGCCGAAGTATTGATTCGTATTGTGATGTCTGTGAATACATTGGTTCTATTTTTGAATACCATTGTAATGTTTTCATTCTATTGTGTGTAGACCTTCTCGGTCAAAGGTTACAGTTCCGCATATATTTAGCCTTGTGTGTCCCACGGCGGGGCTCACGGCGCTGTAATATACCCTGAATAACTTGGGGGTGTTACAGAATATGGTATCAGAGCTTAGGTCTATGGATACCTAGGCTGTCGGTCTTTTGGGTCGAATGAGTCGTCAATTGTCCACAGTATCACTACTCTGCCATCACCACAGTGCGACCGGTACTTGTAAGACTTCTTACTCTTCTAATGTTTTCTTATTCGTTATGCTTCTTCTATGGATATTCTTGAGGATCGATCACCTTAATGTCGTGCGTTTGAATTGTGCTTACGTACCTTGTGTGTTCTTCAGTATGCCAGCGGGTAGGGGCCGTGGCCGTGGTCGTGGCCGTGGACGAGGAAGGGGTCGTGGCGCGGCCGTTTCCATCAGTTCAGTTGCGGGGTCGACCAACCCCAGTTTGTCGAACTCGGTGCATCCCGACACCGAGAGTCAGCACGACCAGTCAGGCGGTCAGGGGAACAACGCAGACGTTGGAGTGGCGAATGCACTTCAACAATTGGCTACTCAGATGACCATTTTAGCCCAAACTTGTTCAACTGAATAACCCGAACCCAAACACGGATGCCTTGCTTCAGAATGTAATCCGTATGCACCCTCCACAGTTTGGCGGTGCCACAGACCCGTTAGGCTGGGAAGACTGGCTAGCGGAATTGGAGAAGATTTTCGAAGCGGTTGATTGACCCGAGGTGAGGAAATTACCAATTGCTCAGTATTTCCTCACTAAGGAGGCCGCTACTTGGTGGAAGGTCATCAAGCCACAGGATCGTATTGCCTCGTGGGATGAATTTAAGGAGCTCTTGGAGGCCGAGTTTTGTCCTTGGCCGGTACGAGAGAGCCGAATCCGAGCCTTCTTCGAGGCTAAACCACAAGAAATTCCCGTTTCGCAGGCGATCGTGGAGTACAACCAACAATTGATCCATGTGAAGAATCAAGTGCGTAGCGAGCGTGATAAGATCCGTTATTTTGATATGCGGATGAATTTGGACTTACGGCGGTACATGGCCGGATTTGCTTGTACCACACTGAAAGAGTATCAGGACAGAGCTTTAGCCCATGATATGTTGAGCCCCGACAATGATACCGTTGAAGAACCGAAGAAGCAGAAAGTCGGGTGAAATTTTTCTGGCTCTAAGGGTGGCAACTTTCAGAAGTCACAGACGACTAACCGTTTTGCCGGACAGTCGTCACATTCTAATAAAGGGAAGAGGGGTTACCGTCCCACTCCGGGTACCTCAAATCGCACAGTGACTTGCTATAATTGTGGTCATCCAGGCCACTTTAGTTCGGAATGCTACTTTCCACTATTAAAGTGTCACACGTGTGGCCAGATGGGGCATAGAGCGGTTTTTTGTTTCGAGCCGAACCAGAATTTGGACACTCGGGCTTCTGCCCCAATACCCCTTGATCAAGGTGTTAATCAGCGGCAATCTTTTGGTCAACCTCAGCAGAATTTTGGCAGAGGCCGGGGTCGGGGTCAGAACGCTGGAGGGGGGAACTCTAGCGTCGGTTCGGTGCAACCACGGGTTTATGAGATGCGTCGAACAGACGAACCCGATGCGGCGGTGGCTTCAGGTACCATCCATATTTTATCTTATCCAGTTCGTGTACTCTTTGATACGGGTGCTACACATTCTTTTATTTCTTTGGAGTGTGTACGCCGTCTGAATATAACTTGTTTGACTGCTTGCGATCCTTTTATCGTGAAACTACCTAGCGGGGATAGGATTGTGGGGAATCAGGAGATTAGAGATTTTCCAGTGGTTATATCCGGTATGGAATGGTTATCGAATTTAATTGTAGTTGATATGGAAGGCGAGGACGTAATCCTCGGCGAGGATTGGCTTAATAATCACCAAGCGATTATGAATTACCGTACCAAAGTTATCACCAAGATGACTAAAGACGGATCTGAGTACTCATTTTTTGGACGTAAGTCGGGCCAATCCAAGTTACTTATCAGTGCCATGGAGGCCGTAAAACTTTTGAATAAAGGTTGTATGGGCTATTGGTGTTATGCTTTGAAAACGGAAGGAAACGAAGTCGATTTCTCTTCGATTCCGGTTGTTAATGAGTATCCCGATGTTTTTCCGGATGATCTTCCAGGATTACCGCCAGATCGAGAGATAGAATTTACCGTGGACTTAGAGCCAGATGCGGCTCTGATTTCTAAAGCACCTTACCGGATGGCACCTTCCGAAATGCAAGAATTGAAGAATCAGTTGGGAGAACTTCTAGAAAAAGGGTACATCAGACCGAGCGCTTCGCCTTGGGGCGCGCCTGTTCTTTTCGTGAGGAAGAAAGATGGTTCACTACGTTTGTGCATCGACTACCGCGAGCTGAACAAAGTAACCATCAAGAACAAGTACCCTCTACCGCGTATAGACGATTTATTTGACCAATTGCAAGGGGCTGCAATTTTCTCGAAATTTGATTTAAGATCCGGGTATTATCAACTCAGGGTGAGGGAGTCCGACGTTCCGAAGACGGCGTTCCGGACGAGATATGGGCATTATGAATTTGTAGTTATGCCTTTTGGGTTGACAAATGCGCCGGCAGTATTCATGCAATTAATGAATAAAATATTCATCGAGTACCTCGACAGGTGTGTAGTTGTCTTTATTGATGACATCTTAATCTATTCTCGAGATAAGGAGGAACATGCCCGAAACTTGCGTTTGGTCTTAAACATTTTGAGAACCGAGCACCTCTATGCAAAATTCTCGAAATGTGAGTTTTGGTTGGAAGAAGTTATGTTTCTCGGCCATGTGATTTCGGCCGAAGGGGTTCGTGTAGACCCGCAGAAGATCGAGGCGAGGCTAGAGTGGCGCCGCCTAAAAATGTTAAGGAGGTTCGTAGCTTTTTGGGCCTTGCTGGGTATTACCGTCGGTTTGTCGATGGGTTCTCGAAACTCGCTCGACCGCTTACGAAATTACTCCAGAAGACCGAAAAGTTTGTTTGGACGGATGAGAGACAACAGAGCTTCGATGAACTAAAGAGACGTTTGACTTCAGCGCCAATTTTGACTTTACTGCATGGTAGCGAGGGCTTTGCAGCTCTGATGACGCTTGGTCAAGGCACAGGTGTGTTCTTATGCAGCATGACAAGACAATAGCTTTTGCGTCACGACAACTAAAGCCTTATGAGATGAATTATCATACTCACGATTTAGAGTTGGCCGCAATTGTCTTCGCACTCAAGATTTGGCGACATTATTTGTATGGTTCACCGTGCCGTATCTATACCGATCACAAGAGCCTGAAGTATAATTTCAGCCAGAAGGAGCTGAATATGAGACAGAGACGTTGGCTAGAGTTGATAAAGGATTATGATCTGGAAATACTTTACCACCCCGGGAAAGCCAATGTCGTTGCGGATGCTTTGAGCCGCAAATCGGCATCTCTTCAAATGCTCGAGGTTCTTACGTCCCAGACGAAAATTCGTTAAGATTTAATTGAGCAAGGGATAGAAGTTTGGCTTCAACGAGTACAGGGACAGTTGTGTACTCTCGAAATTACTTCGTCCTTAGTTGATGACATCAAAGGCGGTGGGTGAATTCGATGATTTCTCAAAAGGAAGATGTGATTAAAGGAAAAGCTCCGACTTTATGGTTCACGAGGATAGTATTACGAGATTTCGAGGCGTGCTTTGTGTTCCGAACGATTTGGAGTTGAGACAGAGGATTCTCCGAGAAGCTCATGCTACGCCTTACTCAATCCACTCCGGAACGAGTAAGATGTACAAAGATTTGAAGCGCAATTTTTGGTGGAATAACATGAAGAAGGATGTTACGGAGTTTGTACTACGATGCTTGACGTGTCAACAAGTCAAGATCGAACATCAACGACCGGCGGGGTTGTTGAAACCACTTCCCATTCCCGAGTGGAAGTGGGAAGACATCTCAATGGATTTCATCACTGGCATGCCGAGAACTAGGACTGGAATGAATATGATTTGGGTAATTGTCGATCGATTGACCAAGTCTGCACACTTCTTGGGTATTAAGGATACTTGGGGACTGGATAGACTGGCTCGAACCTTTATTGCTGAGATCGTGAGGCTACACGGTGCCCCCAAGACCATTGTTTCTGATCGAGATGGCCGCTTTGTATCACACTTTTGGCAGGCCGTTCATCAGGCTCTGGGTACTGAGTTGAGATTGAGAACTTCCTTTCATCCTCAGTCGGACGGTCAGACAGAGAGGACGATTCAGACTTTGGAAGATATGTTACGGGCTTGTGCCTTGGATTGGAGTAATGATTGGGAGCTTCACCTACCGTTGATCGAGTTTGCTTACAATAATAGTTGGCATGCGTCGATCAAAATGGCACCCTTCGAGGCACTCTATGGTAGGCGATGTAGGTCGCCATTATGTTGGGACGAGGCTTCTGAGCTAGTTGGGACGGAACCGGATATGTTATTGGAGACCAAGGAAAAGATTTTTATTATCCGAGATCGATTACTGACTGCCCAAAGTCGTCAGAAATGTTACGCTGATACTCGTCGTCGACCCTTGGAGTTTGAAGTGGGGGATTATATCTTGCTCAAAGTATCGCCGACCAGAGGAGTTTTCCGCTTCGGGAAAAAGGGGAAGCTCAGTCCAAGGTATATCGGACCTTTCGAGATTTTGCACAGAGTTGGAGATTTAGCTTATTGCTTGGCGTTGCCTCCAGCTTTGAGCCACGTCCATAGTGTTTTTCATGTGTCCCAGTTGAGGAAGTACGTACCGGATCCCAGCCACATTATCGACTACAGTGAGATTGACGTAGCCGAGGATATTACCTTTCCGGAGAAACCCGTGAAGATTCTTGAGCGCCGTGAGAAACAACTTCGGCATGAGAACATTCCACTGGTGAAAGTGCAATGGTCGAGGCATGGAGTCGAAGAGGCGACTTGGGAGACGGAAGAGAAGATGCGGGTGGAATACCCCGAACTATTTATTTCTTAAGTTTCAGGACGAAACTTCTTTTTAGAGGGGGAGAATGTAATACCCGGTCGAAAGTCATGTCATTTCAAACCTCTTCATGTTCTTCGAATTGTGATTTGTTGAGCGAACCCTTGTAATCATTGCTTGGAACCACCTTTTTGGGGTTTCCGTACTTCTATTTCGTGTTATTGTTGCCCAGACATTGAATCCTATTACTTTTATTCTCTTCCCGGGTCATTTTCCATCATTTTAGGACCCAAGGGGGTGTGAGCCGCGGCACAAGGAGCGTGCGCCGCGGCACACACATTTCCTAAATCTGGCCGAGCGGATCGCACTGGTGCCGCACACTCCGTGATCGCGGCACACTGCCGAAACCTGGGAGCAATTTTTAGGCCTGTGCCGCGGCACACCTGGGCTGAGCCGCGGCACACAATGCGGTCAACTGCATATTTCGGCTTTTTAAGCGAGATTTCAGCTCATTTCCTCCATTCCATTCTTCTACCTGCGAGAGAGAGAACTTGAGGGGAGAATCTTATCATCATCTATCACTTGTGTGTTGAATTTTACCGCTTTCATTCGGTTGGGAAGCCCGGATAGTCGATCTAACGCGTATTCCTTGGATCATAGAGCTTGGATATTCAAGAGGTAATTTCTTCGACATCTTGACTTCTCGATTTCATATGGGTATTGATGTTTTGGATGATAAAATCATGGTGTATGAAGTGATATATGCGTGATTATGGACATGTTTGAGTATTCATCGGATTATTGAAAGATTATTCTAGAACACTTCGAATTTTGTGTTGGATTTTGGGGGTTTTCGTAGATTCGTCCGTTTTATCCGATTGAAGTTTGAGAACCTTGAGATTTTGATATATCTTTACCGTATGAGTGTTTTCTTACGATTTTACGGGTTGGATTGTGCCGTTTTCGGACTTGTGGGAGTTTGGGCGATTTCCAAACCTTTAGTTGTTCACCCGTATATTTTCTTGAATCGTAGACGAGTTTCAGGAGTCTCTTTGTGTAATTTGAGTATGGATAATTAATTGTCATATTCCTTGTGAATCGTTTAGGTGCCGGAAGCGCGTTCTTGGACCTACCAAACTCATACCTTTCCTCCGTTCGATTTCTCGATGTCTCAAAGGCAAGTATACATTTATGATTGTACGTTCTCGACTTTGAAAGTAAGAAATATTGATGGCATATCATGAACGAACCGTTTTTACGGCATTCATAGATATATTGATGGCATATTATGAACGAACCGTTTTTACGGCATTCATATATGTATTGTTGGCATGTAATGAACGAACCATTTTTACGGCATTCCTACATGTATCGGCGTATGAGGTGAACGAACCGTTTCTACGGCATTCACATACGTATAGGCGTATGAGGTGAACGAACCGTTTCTACGGCATTCACATACGTCTTATGAGATTTTAGTTATTCCGGAATACTAGTCTTGAATTGATGAATTGACGGTTACATTTACTTTATTGTCGAGGAGTATTGTGTTTCATATTGATATACTTGCACTAGCTATTCGACGGCTAACCCCTTTATGGGGGAAATAAGTTTCATGTATTTTAGGTTCCAGGAGGTCGGACAGGCAGGTATCGGGTCGGCATGAAGATGGTGGGCAAGTGTGATACTGTGTCTTTCTTCCAGTGGTGTTATGAGTTTTCCGTTCAGTGTTATACTGGATTGGTTATTGAATACTCGAGTATTATTTTCCATTTTCTTTGATTCCCGGCCTGTGTTTGCCGAAGTATTGATTCGTATTGTGATGTCTGTGAATACATTGGTTCTGTTTTTGAATACCATTGTAATGTTTTCATTCTATTGTGTGTAGACCTTCTCGGTCAAAGGTTACAGTTCCGCGTATATTTAGCCTTGTGGGTCCCATGGCGGGGCTCACGGTGCTGTAATATACCCTGAATAACTTGGGGGTGTTACAGATAGCGATCAGGAGGACGATGATCGCGAGGATGATGATTCGCAAGGATGACAATGATCACCAGGACGACGAATGTGATGATTGATGATCAGTACTTAACTACTTATATTTTTTATGTGCATACTTTTGGTAGTAGGTTGGCATTTTGACATGAAAGACTAGGTTTAATGTAGAATTGTGGTGTAAGTTGACATGTACGTTTCGACTTTAGACTTAAGTACTAGATGTAAGATGATATTGTGATAAAAGCTTACTATGTTTGGGCTTTATTGACGTATGTTTTGTTGGATTTGCCATTTGGGAAATTTGAAATGTGATTTCTGGTTTGGTACGCTTTTGTGCATAGTATATTGAAATTTCAAACAGGACCTTGCAATTTTGATTATAAAAAGTGTTGCAAATAAGTGTTGCCAATAAAGTCTAAAAATATTACAATAGGGATAAAAATGTTGTAGATAAATGTTGCTAAAAAACCAAAAAGCATTGCAAAAAGCATCAAAATGTTGCATCAAAACGTTGCAATAAATTGACTTTGTAACATTTTAACTCAATAAATGTTGAAAACAAGTATTGCATTAGCCTATTGCAACACCTTAAAAGTGTTATTGAAACAGACAAAATTGTTGCAATAAAGGTGCTATTGTAATACTTCAAAAATATTGCAATAAGTACATAAAATGGGTCATAGGCAACGGCCGCAAATGCAACGCCAAAGTTTGGCCAAAATGTTAGATAAAACTCTAATGTACATATATGGGGTCTAACAATACACTTTTTTGGGCTTGCAATAGGTTATATGGTGTAGTGTGTTGAAAAGTTTTTGGCTACAAGAGTCGAACCACATCTGCTGGAATTAAATAGCAAAATGGATTCCTGGATCAACAAGAAGGAATCTTGCCTAGCTCCTGCCTCTGTCAGATTACCCCTTAGTATGCAAGATCTTATGACTAATGTGGAAGAACAGTTAGCCCAAATCATTGATGCTGGCAAAAAGGGCGAAGAGATGAGAAGCAAATGGAAAGAATCCCTAACTGTATTTCCCAGAACTGCCCCTTCTCCAGTCATTAATTATCCAGAAGCCGGAAGAGTTCCCAAAAGCTAAAAAGAAAAAACTCAACTGAGGATCAGGGCCCTCCTGCAAAGAAGAGGAGAACAAAGAAAGACAATGTCTAACCACTCAGCTCTTGAAAAAATTGGCACCCCACTTAGAATGGTGGATAATATCGCGGAGTAGAGTTTTCAAACTCTTTTGCATTGCAGAAGCGTAAATAACTTATGGAAGATAAGTGACACAAGATTTATAGAGGTTCGGCCAAACGTGCCTACATCCTCTCTCCGTATCTTTTTCTATAGGCTCAAGATCAACCTTTTCCGCCTTGTTTTCTATCGGTCCGAGGTAAACCATTACAATGTCGTCTTATATCGGTCCGAGATAAACCATTACACTCTTGTCTTTATCTCGATCCAAGATAAACCATTTTCCTTTTCTATTAGACAAGAAAGCAACCTATCTAGATTTCTATTGGTATTAGACAAACCTCTCTTGGATTTAGATATGATTCTAATAATGCCGTATCAACGATCCTAATAACACTGAATCAATCTACTACCCGTATCTTTCCTCTCGTGTATGTTTTCGTGTATGAACACTCAAACACTTATCAATTAAAAACAAATACAACAACGATAGTGTGTATACAATGATATCAAACGTATATATGATTTTCTCAGAGTTGTTGTTATGATGATACCAAATGACTTGGTATTTATAGGCATATAACCTCAACTAGCCATTAGCCTCTGCATCATGCATTACGTATGTTATATGTAGTCAATTACATACGTTAGCCTTCTTACGTACGTTAACATTTCTGTAGGGCACAAGTCATCAGGAATAAGTCTATAGGGGGGTGAATAGACTTATTAAACTCTTTTCCTGAATCTCAGGTGAGTTTACTCAGCTGCATCTAACATAATCTTAACTGCAGATGATAATGCGGAAGCACAACTGATGACAATGCAGGTAACTTATGTCGTCTGCAGGTGACTTATGTCAACTGTAAAACTAAGTTATGCGGAAGATAGTTGACTGCTAAATGGAACAGTAAAAATGAATGCGGCAGATAAGTATGATAAATGTGTTAGAAATACTTGTTAAATTTTGATGATGTCATCTTTATATTCAAATGTATGTTTTTAAATTACTTGGCAAAATGTAAGGAAGAATCAAATGAGTATCTTCCATAGGCCAAATTATGATAAGTTAGACACTTGGCAAAATGTAAAGAAGAACTAAATGAGTATCTTCTATAGGCCACATAAGTTAGGCTAAAAATCGGCTATGTACATATCAGCCGAGTCTTGGTCAATTCACCTGTTCAGATAAGGTTGACCACAGACGAGTCATATCAGGCAACCTATCAGAGAAGTTCTGGTCAAACAATTTTATCAGCAAAGTTGGACCAGACTGCAGTCAAGAAGGGAAGTCAAGTCATCTGTAGTCTGACCAGCAGATCAGTCAAGTTCAAATCAGGTCAGAAGACTACAGACAAGCCGGCACATCAGAGAAGTCGACACCAAAGAAGGTTGACTGCACATCAGACTAGTTGACCACAGAGAGGTCAGCCTAGTAATCAGCCAAGTACTCTAGTCCACGTCAGCATGCGTTGAATAGTCAAGATTTGCGTAAAGTTACATGCGGGCGATTAGAGACAGATTGGAGAGATTCCTGGAAAGGAAATGATTTAAATAAATCATCCAGACCCCACCTCTGAAGACTTTAATCTTATTATATTCAAAAGATTAGGCGCTATCATATGGAAGTCTTCACAACGGTCAGAATTGGATTAAAATATGGGAATCCAGCCTTACAACGCTCAGAAAGAAAACAAAGAAGTCTATTTCTCCAGCGGACGGATTTGTTACAGATATGCAATGGCTATGAAGAAATGCTCAAGGATCGACACCTATATATATCTGAAGATTTGAAGTTGAGCAGTATGATGCGAACAACACTTACAAGCAATCAAAGTAAAAAAAAGCAATCAAAGCGAACAATAGCATCGTGAAAGAGCAAGCGTTCTAAAGTTCTTATTTGAAGAAGCTCTTAGTTGGAGAAGACAATCACCCTTGTCTTTAAAACCTGTGTTCGGGGTACTTCACTGGTTGAAGTTCGAGAGACTGTAAATGCATCCAAGGATCATAGATCAAGAGGTGCAAGGCAGTCACAGGGAGTTGCAACAGCAAGGAATTCCACTGGTTGGAAGCTGTTGTAATTAGTTGAATCACTGCAATATTTATCACTGGTTGAGAATTATAGTGAATTCATCTCCAACTGGTTTGGAGAAAAGTGGATTAGTAGAGGATTACCTCACCTCTGAGACCACTATAATTGCCTACGTGTTTTACTGCTTTCATTATCATACTTACCTACTGCATACATACTTAACTGTTCCATTGACTATTTCTGTATTCGTCATCAGCTGATTTCCGCACTTACATAGACGACTGTAAGTCATCTACTATCAGCTGAGAAACTCATACTTTGTGGAAAGGAGTTTCAATAAGTCTATTCACCCCCCTCTAGACTTATTCCTGGACGACTTGTGACTTACAAGTGGTATCGGAGAGGTTGGTTCAATATTTCAAGAATCAAATCCATATATCGAGGATATATATTTGCTCTCATTTTAGAAATGGAAAACAGGCATTCTAGATTACCTGTTTTTTCAGTTGACGAGTATGATCTTTGGAAGATAAGGATGCAGGCACACTTATCTTCAATCCATGACGACATGTGGTGCATCATAGAGGACAGTCCATTCATCTTCGAGAAGGACAACACTCCTGAAGAGATTGCAGCCGGGAAGCTAGAGAAGATCCCAAAGAAAAGGACGGAGCTGACCATTGAGGAAAGAAAGCTGGCCAACCTTGATAATCGGGCCAGAGACGTGCTAAACCAAACTCTTGACAAATCAATAATGGTCAAGATCAAGAACTGGAAAAACGCCAAAGAAATCTGGGACACATTAGCCTTAATGTGTGAGGGAGCTGATAAAAAAAACAAGTTGTCAATTGCTACCCAAAAATTTGACAACTTCAAAATGAAGAATGGCGAATCCATAGACACAAGGTTTACTGAAATCATCAATGAGATTATCTCCCTGGGAAAATCATATGGGAACAGGGAGATGGCGCTGAAGGTCTTAAGATCTCTCAATCCTGAATGGAGCATGAAGGCTGTGGCCATGAGAGAATCCAAGGATCTTAACAAAATAAAGATCCAAGAGTTGTTCTCTGATCTAAAGGCTTATGAGTTTGAACTTCCAAGTTCGTCATCTACTGAGCCTGCAGAGAAGGGAATAGCCTTTGCAGCCGAGTCCCCAGCTAAGAGCCTATTCGATGTAGAACCACCAAATCCACTTGATTTTGAGGAAGAAATGGCGTTCATAATGCAAAGGTTCAGCAACTTCAGAAATAAGTACTCCAAATACAAAAAGAATTATAAGGAGAACCCTAGGAGAAATCAAGAAGCTGGAAGCTGGAAGGTGGAGTGTTATAATTGCCACAAGACAGGACACATCCAAATTGATTGTCCTGACCTTAAGAAGGAAGAGAGAAAGAAGGAGGTGAGAAGAAGATAAGATCGAAGGAAGGCCCTCATCGGAGAAGATCAAGAGCGAGTAGAATCAAGCAGCGGATTCTTCTTTGATGATGATGAAGAATATGATTGTCTGATGGCCAACCTAGCTAATGAAGAGGTAACATCTAAACCCTCAGTTTCTAATAATAACAGCTCAGACATGTCACAAGACATGGACTTACATGAGTCTGTAAATGTAACACCCCAAACTAGGCGGATATTACAGTGCCGTGGACCCCCGACTGGGACCCACCAGGCTAATGAAAATGAGTAAATTACGCAGGGTAAATGTAGTACCGAACCACATTACATAATTAATTACTCCGATAAGGAGTTTCATACAACACACCGTGATGATATCAATACAAGTATATTTTATATGGAGATAAATTATACAACAAGTGAAATGAATATTCAAACGGAATGTCTGCGTAGGAATAAATGAAGGAAACATAAATGGTGAAAAAGTAGGGCCCCCTACTAGTATCACTGGGACTCCTCGCCGTCACCGTGCTCTCCCGTGCTTTAGCCTTGCCATGACACGAAAAAGCAGTATCCCCAACGAATCGGTTCTGAGAACAACAATCCTCAAGGGTTGAAAATACACAATCATGAGTTATCCACAGTTATACAATATCCTGTCGAAACATACGCAATCAAACATGCTATATGAATCAACTAATGATACGGCTCAAAGGAATGGCACCACACTACGTCCGGGATGGAAATGTGTCCGTGCACAAGCCACCAACGAGTATCGATCGAATACACGTGTGGTCTTGTACCTAATCAGTCTCACGAAGCCATCAACTCGTGTGCACAGTCCAATGTGAGGCCACCAACCAACACACGACTATAATGTGCCCGACATGAAAATCCTACACATACCAACCGGCACGCCAGTATGACCCGGAATGCCACAATATGACAAAAGTGACAACGAAAATGAATCATGACTCACCAAGATTAAATGATGGTGAAATGAATGACAGCTTAATGAAATGATTGGAACCGTCGTTCCTTATGACTGAGGAGATTAATTGACAATGACAAGTTTTGATACGGTTAATAAAATGATGAATGAGTTACGATTATGAATGAACAACCTCAAAAGGAATGAATATCCTTTTAACCGAGTAAGAATTAACTTACACAATACCGATGAAGAATGTCCATCCACGAGCAATGTCCGAAATGAAATGCCGGTCGCTCGAACAACCTTGAATAACAATAATTACCAACAACCGTTCAATACACGTATCAAGCAACTAAACACGACTAACCCAAAGGTCCAAAACAACGATAATCAACTCATAGGGGCATTCCAATGAATACGTAACCAACCACACGACTTCGAAAATATCCAATCCCGAATATATCGAAACCAACACCAAAATGAGTATATCGAACTAACAAAACACTTCAATGATATCAATAATCCATTAGGAATCCACAATTCGAGATTACAACTACATTAATCGGAAAATCCCCAAATAACCGAAGTCAACCCCAAGGGTTCTTGAAATAATTCCGAAAATAACCATTAAATCCGTAAGAATATACTTATCCAAGGTAGATAATCCATATCTAACATATTCCAATGATAATCCAAGCTTACACGAAGAAATCGGAAGGAAAAACCCAAAAATCCGAAATTTTAGATCCAAGAGATTAATACCTTTGATTCGATGTTAAGGAGATGATGAAGTGATGATAATCCAACTCAAAGACTTGAAGATGATGGTGGATGATAGAAGCTCTAAGAGAACTCTCTAAAATGCCTAAAATCGCCCGAAACCGATGAGGGAATGAGAAAGGATGATAAAATGACGAACTCAGGCTAACTGTCCAATATATAGCCATTCCAGGTTAGCGTGCGCTAGCCCTTGTGCGTAGCGTGCGCTAACGGGTAATTTGGGTAGTCCAGTACCCACTGTCCGAACACGGTAGCGCGCGCTACGTACCCTTTTGTAGCGTGCGCTACGGTCATGCCATTAGCGTGCGTTAGTACCCATTGTTAGCGTGCGCTAACGAATTATGTGATGCCCAGTACTGGAATCCAGAAACCTTCTGTCCTCTGATATGATCTCGATAGCGTGCGCTACAACCAACGATTAGCGTGCGCTATAATATCGATTGCGTACGCTAAATATCACTCATAGCGTGCGCTATGAATTAATCCTGTGCAGTCCAGTAGCCACTGGACTTAACCTGATCCGTCCCTAGCGCGCGCTACTCCACATATTTAGCGTGCGCTACTACAACCCGCTAGCGCGCGCTACTTACCACTCGTAGCGTGCGCTACAAATAACTCACATGCAGTCCAGTACCTTCTGCACTGCAACCAGGGTAACATTAGCGTGCGCTAATGCTGAGTGGTAGCGTGCGCTACCTATACTCAATTAGCGTACTCTAAAAAGAGTACGTAGCGTGCGCTACTCCTCACGCACAACCCACAACGAAAATGACAACGATGATAAACACGGCACGAAACTCTAATTAGATTAGTGACGAATGACGATTGATACACGATACAATTACTCTGAATGATGAATACCATGATTGAATATGAGTGACAATTGATCATTAATGAGTAAAATTACTGAGTATCAATTACTGAATGATAAATACTGAATGATAATTACTGAATTACAACTGGGTATTACATACACCCCCCCTTAAAAGAGTTTCGTTCCCGAAACTAAGGGTCAAGCAACTCGGGATAACTCTCCCGCATACTATCCTCGGTTTCCCACGTAGCCTCTTCGACTCCGTGTCTAGACCACTGAATTTTAACCAAAGGAATCGTCTTATTCCTCAACTGCTTGATTCGCCGCTCTAAAACTCATATAGGACGTTCCTCATATGAATGATCATCGGCAATCTCGATTTCATCGAACTGAAGTATGTGACTCGGGTCGGCAACATACTTCCGCAACTGAGATACGTGAAACACATTATGAATTCGGCTCAACGCCGGAGGTAAAGCCAATCGGTAAGCTAACTCGCCTACTCGATCCAGAATCTCAACCGGTCCAATGGATCTCGGAATCAACTTACCCCTCTTCCCAAAACGGAAGATACCACGACTCGGGGAGACCTTGACCAAAACATGGTCACCCGCCTCGAACTCTAACGGTCGACGACGATTATCTGCATATGATTTCTGTCGACTCTGAGCGGTCAACAAACGACTTCTGATCAAAGCTACCTTCTCACGGGCGGCTATAAGCATATAGGGCTCGGTGCCGATTGATTCTGATAGGTCATCCCAACACAAAGGAGATTGACAACGACGACCGTACAAGGCCTCGTAAGGTGCCATCTTAATCGAAGCATGCCAACTATTATTATACGTGAACTCGATCAATGGTAGTTGTGCTTCCCAATCGTCTTTCCAATCGAGGACGCATGCCCTCAACATGTCCTCTAAGGTCTGAATAGTCCTCTCTGATTGTCCGTCGGACTGAGGATGAAAAGCGGTACTGAGATTAAGCTGAGTTCCCATAGCACGATGAACTGATTTCCAAAAATGAGACACAAATCGTCCGTCACGGTCGGAAACGATACTTTTAGGAGTACCGTGCAATCTCACTATCTCCTTGATGAACAACTGGGCCAGTCTCTCGGGACCCCACGTATCCTTGATTTCAAGGAAATGAGCCGATTTGGTTAAGCGGTCCACGATCACCCAGATCGTATTCATGCCACGACGACTCGTCGGCAAACTCGTGATGAAATCCATAGAAATGTCTTCCCACTTCCATTACGGAATAGGAGAGGTTTGACATGCCGCCGATCGGTGTTCAATCTTAACTTGTTGACAGGTTAAGCATCTCGAAACAAATTCTGCGACTTCTCGCTTCATATTGCTCCACCAGTAATTTTGTTTCAAGTCCTTATACATCTTACTAGACCCCGGATGAACAGAATAAGGGGTAGCATGAGCTTCTTTCAAAATCGAGTTTTTCAACTCGTCATTCGCCGGTACGCATAACAGATTCTTAAAACGCAGAAGTCCATCCTCGTGAACCACAAATCCGGGGGCTTTCCCCTGAGTCACATCCTCTCGAATGCGTAACAAAAATGGGTCCACACCCTGATTCTCCTTGATTGCCTCCTCAAGTGACGATGAAATCTCCAACGTACAAAGTTGCCCTTGTACTCGCTGTAACCAGACCTCGATCTCGGGTCTCAGAAATTCTCCGAAGTTCCTTACAGGCTGTTGTCGAGCAAGCATCTGCTCTGAACGGACTTACGACTCAAGGCGTCGGCGATAACGTTCGCCTTGCCCGGTGGTAAAGGATCTCGATATCATAATCTTTGATTAGTTCCAACCACCGTCTCTGCCGCATATTTAACTCTTTCGAGTAAATATATACTTTAAACTCTTATGATCGGTGAATATCCGACAGTAACGCCATAAAGATAATGACGCCAAATCTTCAATGCGAACACCACTGCTAGCTCCAGTCGTGGGTCGGATAATTAACCTCGTAAGGTCTCAATTGCCGTAAAGCATAAGCGATAACTTTCCCGCTCGCATGAGTACACATCCGAGACCACTGTCCGACGCATCACTATAGACCACAAATCCCTCCGTCCCTTGCGGTAAAGAAAGGACAGGTGCTGAAGTTAACCGGCTCTTGAGTTCCTCAAAACTCTGTTGACACGCGTCGGACCACGTGTATTTCTTATCCTTCCGTAAAAGGTTCGTCATGGGTTGAGCAATTTTAGAAAATCCCTCCACAAATCGCCGATAATAACCCGCTAATCCGAGGAAACTTCAGATTTCCTTAACATTCTTCGGAGGTAGCCAATCTCGAATAGCCTCCGTCTTCTGAGGATCGACACGAACTCCGTCTGATGAAATTACGTGTCCGAGAAACGTCACTTCGGACATCCAAAACTCACATTTGGAAAACTTCCCATAAAGTTGTTCTCGTCTCAACACGTCGAGAACTTGATAAAGGTGAGACTCGTGTTCCTCCCGGTCACGAGAATAAATCAAAATGTCATCAATGAAGACAACCACGAACTGATCCAGATAGTCTATGAAAACCCGATTAATTAATTCTATGAATACCGCAGGTGCATTAGTCAACCCAAACGGCATAACCACAAACTCATAATGACCATAGCGTGTTCGAAACGCCGTCCTTGCGATATCCGACTCTCGAATCCG
The DNA here is from genome assembly GCA_033398695.1 of Orobanche coerulescens. Taxonomy (NCBI): domain Eukaryota; kingdom Viridiplantae; phylum Streptophyta; class Magnoliopsida; order Lamiales; family Orobanchaceae; genus Orobanche; species Orobanche coerulescens. The sequence goes on from CM065812.1 coordinate 24,899,153, forward strand.
CAACTAATGATATCCAGATCTTAAGTCGATCTTGGAAAATACTGAAGCTCCCTGAAGTTGATCTAAGAGGTCATCAATACGGGGTAAAGGATACTTATTCTTGATTGTCACCCGGTTCAATTCCCGGTAATCAATACACAAGCGGAACGAACCATCCTTCTTCTTGACAAATAACACTGGTGCTCCCCACGGGGACGCACTCGGTCGAATATAACCCTTCTCGAACAATTCCTCAAGTTGGTTCTTTAATTCCTGCATTTCGGTCGGGGCCATCCGGTACGGTGCCTTCGATATCGGGGACGTACTGTGCTCCAACTCAATCGTGAATTCCACATCCCTCTGTGGAGGCAAACCGGGTAACTCGTGGAAAAACATCGGCATATTCCTTCACTACCGAATGTCCGTCAACATTATCGATGATTTCTCGGTTTTGGTCATATAGCACCAATAACCGACACATCCTCGATTGAGTAATCTTACCGCTTTCATCAAATTAATGACCTTACTGAGCAGTAATGGATTACCTCCCCTGAACGCACATTCGACCCCATCGTCTCAAATGATAGTGATCATACGCTTACGGACACTAATGATGGCATCATGACGATCCATCCAATCAATACCCAAGATGACGTCGTCCCTCGGCAAATCTACTACGATTAGGTCCGCCGGCCATACACGACCATGAAGTCAATCGGACAATTCTGAATCTCACGATTTCCGACAATTCGTCTACCATCGTGTAGACCAATGACATAAGGCTCACAACTAATAGCACTACCCGCACGTAGTCTACTCAAACATGACTCGGAAATGAATGAATGCGATGCGCCAGATCAAAAAGGGTACACACAAGTTGAGATAGAATATCGAGTGTACCGAGATCATCCGTGCCTCCGGATCGTCGGTCTTCTTCATCTCATAAATTCGGGGCTTGCCGCCCCGAACCGACGCTCCCGTCTGATAGCTCTTAGCTCCGCCTTTAGCTCCTGTCGTCTTGAACGACGCTGACCGAGTGGCCTGATTACGCACCGAATGACACAGGGGCTTGAGATGACGCCGGAGTGGGTTTAGAGTCCCTACGGCAAAAACGGGCCCTATGCCCAGCAACCCCATTGTGGCACGTGATGCACCGCTTACATTTGGTGCTGAAATGACCCTGTTCTTCACAATTGAAACAGTGATGGCCGAACTGCCGCCGCGATCGAGATTCCGTGGGTTTAGGCGTCATCGGAGGACGCTCGAAAAGGTAGAGCCCGCACGTGGTTTCTTGAAAGTGGCACGACTCCCGTCGATCGATTACGGTTCTTAGACTTCTTGCCAGCTGATGAGGGTTGTTGCTTAGCAATTTCCTTAGCAGTAAGCTCGTAAGTGAGAGCTTTCTCAATGAACTCGGCCAGAGTGGCACAATTATGATTAAGCAACTATAGCCGCATACGAGATTTCAGCCTCTTGCTGAAATACTTGATCTTGTCCGCCTCAGAGTGAATGATAGATGAGGCGAACGGAAGAAGTTCCTGAAATTTTTCGGCGATGGCGAGAACATCATCATCCGTCGAAAGGTCGGGAGTGAGTAGTTCCGACAACTTGGCCTCCCTGAGTGGGTCCGGATAGTACCTCTCCATCATGAAGGTCTTGAACTGATCCCAAGTACATGATCCGTCTGTGGGCTTCAACGATAACCACCATGAATGAGCGCTCTTACCAAGATAGTAAGCCGCAACTGAAACTTTATGCCCTTCAGGGCAATCCACCATAGCAAATAACTTCTCGAAATGCTCAAGCCAATGGACAATATCTGCCGGCTCAGATGAGCCCTCAAAGGTAGGTGGTCGCTGGCGAGAGATATCGCTAATGATATTGCTTACACCCCTCTCTTGCCTCTGAGGTGGCGGCGGAGGAGCCTGTTGATTTTGAGTAGTGGAGTTATGCATCGCCTCCATTAGTTGCGCCATATGAGTCATTTGGGCCATCATGCCCTGCATAAAGGCGAGTGGGTCGACTCGAACACCCTCTGACTGAGCTGTGTCCCGGGTTCGACTCCATGATAGCAAATGATCACGTCCAGGTGAATGAGTGGCAGCGTCACTGCTCGATGAGTTAGCATTATTCCTAGCATTCGCACGTGTATTCACACGAGTTCTCGGGATTCGGCCCGCTCCACGGCCTCGTCCTCCACGTCCTCTGCCAGCCCTTTCCATACTGAAGTGGAAAGTCATATGATGATTATATATCTCGCATGAGTATCACATTATGATTATATTATGAAATGATGAAAATGAGCATACGCGCTCAAATACAGCGATTACATGAATGATTAATTGACGTGACATGATTATCTGATGAAATTACTGAAATGATTATCTTGAACAATTTAACAAGATTGATGATATGATCTTCAAGATCAACAACTGAGTAATGAAATGAATTGAGTGATTAATGAGTTAACATTATCGACTTGATCACAATTGAAGATGATAAATGAGGATTGTTAACTGGTGAATTATGAATGAATGATTATTGCCAGAAATTATACCATGGCATCAGAAATCTTACAGTTCTTGGTCTGATTGGCTCGGCATTTGCACAGGTCACACGTGACGCGAAAGTCCAATGATACTAGTCCGATGACGATGATTTCAAATGAGACATGACTCGGAAGGTATTATTCAAAACCACGCTCCGATACCAACTCTGTAACACCCCAAACTAGGTGGATATTACAGTGCCGTGGACCCCCGACTGGGACCCACCAGGCTAATGAAAATGAGTAAATTACGCAGGATAAATGTAGTACCGAACCACATTACACAATTAATTACTCCGATAAGGAGTTTCATACAACACACCCAGGATGATACTGAATACAAGTATATTTTATATGGAGATAAAATATACAACACTGAGTGAAATGAATATTCAAACGGAATGTCTGCAGCGGAATAAATGAAGGAAACATAAATGACTGAAAAGACTGGGGCCCCCTACTAGTATCACTGGGACTCCTCGCCGTCACCGTGCTCTCCCCGTGCTTTAGCCTTGCCATGACCTGAAAAACAGTATCCCCCAACGGGGTCAGTTACACAGAACAACAATCCTCAAGGGTTGAAAATACAAAATCATGAGTTATCCACAGTTATACAATATCCTGTCGAAACATACGCAATCAAACATGCTATATGAATCAACTAATGATACGGCTCAAAGGAATGGCGCCACACTACGTCCGGGATGGAAATGTGTCCGTGCACAAGCCACCAACGAGTATCGATCGAATACACGTGTGGTCTTGTACCTAATCAGTCTCACGAAGCCATCAACTCATGTGCACAGTCCAATGTGAGGCCACCAACCAACACACGACTATAATGTGCCCGACATGAAAATCCTACACATACCAACCGGCACGCCAGTATGACCTGGAATGCCACAATATGACAAAAGTGACAACTAAAATGAATCATGACTCACCAAGATTAAATGATGGTGAAATGAATGACAGCTTAATGAAATGATTGGAACCGTCGTTCCTTATGACTGAGGTGATTAATTGACAATGACAAGTTTTGATACGGTTAATACAATGATGAATGAGTTACGATTATGAATGAACAACCTCAAAAGGAATGAATATCCTTTTAACCGAGTAAGAATTAACTTACACAATACCGATGAAGAATGTCCGTCCACGAACAACGTCCTAAATGAAATGCCGGTTGCTCGAACAACCTTGAATAACAATAATTACCAACAACCGTTCAATACACGTATCAAGCAACTAAACACGACTAATCCAAAGGTCGAAAACAACGATAATCAACTCATAGGGGCATTCCAACGAATACGTAACCAACCACACGACTTCAAAAATATCCAATCCCGAATATATCGAAATCAACACCAAAATGAGTATATCGAACTAACAAAACACTTCAATGATATCAATAATCCATTAGGAATCCACGATTCGAGATTACAACTACATTAATCGGAAAATCCCCAAATAACCGAAGTCAACCCCAAGGGTTCTTGAAATAATTCCGAAAATAACCATTAAATCCGTAAGAATATACTTATCCAAGGTAGATAATCCATATCTAACATATTCCAATGATAATCCAAGCTTACACGAAGAAATCGGAAGGAAAAACCCAAAAATCCGAAATTCTAGATCCAAGAGATTAATACCTTTGATTCGATGTTAAGGAGATGATGAAGTGATGATAATCCAACTCAAAGACTTAAAGATGATGGTGGATGATAGAAGCTCGAAGAGAACTCTCCAAAATGCCCAAAATCGCCCGAAACCGATGAGGGAATGAGAAAGGATGATAAAATGACGAACTCAGGCTAATCGTCAATATATAGCCATTCCGTGTTAGCGTCGCTAGCCCATGCGTAGCGTGCGCTAACGGGTAATTTGGGTAGTCCGGTACCACCGTCCGAACACGGTAGCGCGCTACGTACCCTTTTGTAGCGTGCGCTACGGTCATGCCATTAGCGTGCGTTAATACCCATTGTTAGCGTGCGCTAACGAATTATGTGATGCCCGATCGATCCGAAACCTTCGTCCTCGATCGATCTCGATAGCGTGCGCTACAACCAACGATTAGCGTGCGCTATAATATCGATTGCGCGCTAAATATCACTCATAGCGTGCGCTATGAATTAATCTGTGCGATCCGGTAGCCACCGGACTCAACGATCCGTCCCTAGCGCGCTACTCCACATATTTAGCGTGCGCTACTACAACCGCTAGCGCGCGCTACTTACCACTCGTAGCGTGCGCTACAAATAACTCACATGCGGTCAGTACCTTACGGATCGCAGCAGTAACATTAGCGTGCGCTAATGCTGAGTGGTAGCGTGCGCTACCTGTACTCAATTAGCGTACGCTAAAAAGAGTACGTAGCGTGTGCTACTCCTCACGCACAGCCCACAACGAAAATGAAAACGATGATAAACACGGCACGAAACTCCAATTAGATTAGTGACGAATGACGATTGATACACGATACAATTACTCTGAATGATCATGATTGAATATGAGTGACAATTGATCATTAATGAGTGAAATTACTGAGTATCAATTACTGAATGATAAATACTGAATGATAATTACTGAATTACAACCGGGTATTATAGTAAATCAGCTTCTCAAAGATTTTGAGAGATTAAAAATTGCACACCAAACTGTATCAGCCGAGAGGACCCAGCTACAAGATGAGAATGGGCAGTTGAAAAATGACTTTGAAAAACTCAGCCTAAAATTTAATAAAACCAAAGCTGATCTTGAAAAACAGGCTGCAGACAACTCTACAAACCTGGCTGACAATGCCACAGCTGAGATAAAACGATTAACTGTTTTAAATAATGAAAAATCAGTTGCACTTGCTCATGTCAAAGTTGAGTTTGCAAAACTGACTCAGCAAAGTAAAACTCAGGCAAAGGAAATAACCTCCCTGAAGGCATGTCTAACCCTGGACGAATTGTGTACAAATAAAAGGCCATTATATTCCAGATCAGGCCTTGAATATGACCCACACACTCTCTCTAGTTCTAAAACCACTTTCATCAAGGGAGAAACAATTGTCTCGACTACTGAGGCAATGTACAAACCTGTATTTCAAAATAGGCAACAGCCAAGTCACAGGTCTAGGCTGCAGCCAAGTTATACAAGGCGGCCACCTAGACATGAGACTAGGCAATGGCCAAGGCAGAAGCAGCAACCCAGACAACATGCCCACTATTATCAAAGACTCCCCAAAAAGAGATTTCAAAATGGGAGGGGCAAATGGAAACCTCAAGGTTATCCAAATTTTCAAAACGAACAGGTGTGGAGACCTCAAATATTTAATAAATGGTCTCAGCCAAGATTTAGGCATGGCCCACACCATCAGTTTTATGAGGCATATCCGGTACACAATCCCAACAGAGGATATAGGCCTAGGAAATACACACCTTTTAGGGGTAATAATAATAACAACTTACACAATCCCAGGAGAAACCAGTTCTCCAGGAAACCAACTAACTCCCAGGACCCACACAGATTTGGGTACCTAAATCTCTGCTTGTCTGATTGCAGAAAAGGTGGAAGGACTACTACCACATCTCCACAAATTCAAACATTGGAGGTGAAGAATGGTTTGTAGATTCTGGATGCTCAAGGCACATGACCGGGAACAAGAAGGTGCTGATGAATTATACCAAAGAAAAAGGTCCGGATGTAAACTTTGGAGATAGCTCTAGAGGCCAGACTAAAGGTTTTGGAGAGCTGCACCGAGGAAACATCACCATATCCAAAGTTCACTATGTCAAAGGACTTGAGTATAATCTTTTGAGCATAAGTTAGTTTTGTGATGAAAAGAATCTAGTAGTCTTCACCCTTTGGAAATGCATGGTGATGATATCTTATCTGGAGAAGTGAAGCTACAAGGATTCAGAAGGAGGGATGTCTATATGATAGATTGGAACACGGGAACTCTTAATACCTGTTTTCTATCCAAGAAAATAGCTGAGAATGGATGGCTGGGGTACAAGAGACTGTCACCTGAATTTCAAAGCCATCAACAAGATTAGTTCTCAGAAGCTGGTCAGAGGACTTCTAGAAGAAGTATTCAAGAAGGAAGCTATTTGTGATGCATGTCAGAAAGGAAAGCAAACAAGAGCATGATTCAAGCCAGTTCAACCTACCACTCTTAAAACAAGGATCCTAGATCTTCTACACATGGATCTATTTGGTCCCATCAAGCAAGGACCTTAAGTGGCAGAAAGCACGCTCTAGCAGTTGTAGATGACTACTCTAGATACACATGGGTTGTTTTTCTCTATAAAAAGAGTGAAACACTAACCAAGTTACCTGAGCTGCTAAGGAGGATCCAGAATGAGAAATCTCTCTCAATCATCAAGATCAGATCAGATAGAGGAGGAGAATTTCTCAACAAGGCAATCACTGATTACAGTGATCAGAATGGGATCCAGCATGAAGTCTCTGCAGCTAGGACCCCTCAGTATAATGGTGTTGCTGAAATAAGAAACAAAACCTTGAAGGAAGCTGCCAGGTCTATGATTGCAGAAGCAGACCTGCCCAAAAGGTTCTGGGCTGATGCTGTCAATGCAGCATGTCACCCTCAGAACAGGAGTATGATGGTAGGAAGACATGGCAAAACTCCCTATGAGGTTTGGAATGGCAGAACACCAAATATTGCTTATTTTCATATTTTTGGTTTTAAGTATTTCATCCACAACAATGGTAAAACCCAACTAAATGCCTTTGATGCTAAAACTGATGATGGTCTCTTTATGGGATATTCACAAAGAAGCAAGGCATATAGAGTTTTTAATAAAAGAACCTTAGTTTTGGAGGAAACACCTCATGTTGTATTTGATGAAACTACTGGTGAGTATAGGAAAAAGGTGGAGCTTATAGAGAATAAGCTCAAACCTGCAACCCTAGAAGAAGTCATTATCCATGATATAGGAATGGTGGAATCACCTGCAGATCATCCTAAAGACCCATCTGTAGCTGATGAAGACCCAGCTGCAGATCAGACAGGATCACAAAACCTACCTGATCCAGTTGCTGCTGATAAAGACCAACATGTAGCTGATAAAGACTCATCTGCAGACCAGACCAGATCCCAACCTGCAGATGACAAGACCTTAGCTGATCCAGTTGCAGACCAAGGAGATCAGAACCAAGCTGATGCAGAGAGAGAAGAAATCCACCAAAGCAAATCTACAGGGGGAACAGACCCTGAAGAAGAAGACATTCCTAAGTGGCTCAAAGATCACCCTATCTAACAGATCATTAGGAAGCTAACTGATGGAGTCAAGACAAGACAGTCTACTCTACCCGTAGGAATGACAATGTTTTCATGCTTTATGTCTCAAATAGAACCTAAGACAACGGAGAAAGCCATGGAAGACTACTCTTGGATCAATGCAATGTAAGAAGAGCTCAATCAGATGGAAAGAAACAATGTTTGGGAACTAACAGACAAACCAGATCATAAGAAGGTTATTGGCACCAAATGGGTGTACAAGAACAAATGCGATGAAGGTGGAGCTGTTGTTAGGAATAAAGCCAGATTTGTTGCTAAAGGCTATGCACAATGCGAAGGGATAGATTTTGATGAAACTTATGCATGTGTTGCAAGATTAGAGGCCATCAGACTATTCCTTGCATATGCAGCATTCAAAGATTTCATAGTCTACCAGATGGATGTAAAGAGTGCCTTTCTAAATGGAATTCTAGAAGAAGAAGTCTATGTGGAGCAGCCCCCTGGATTTGTCAAAGGAGACAAAGTCTACAAGCTTTTGAAGGCTCTATATGGACTCAAGCAGGCAGCAAGAGCATGGTATGAAACATTATCCGTGTTTCTTGAGAAGAATGGATTTAGCAAAGGCAAGGTGGACAAAACCCTATTCATAGTGGAGCATGAAGACCACATATTATTAGTCCAAATATATGTGAATGATATCATATTTAGCTCAACCAATCCAGAACTATGTGAGAAATTCTCAAATCTCATGCAAGGAGAGTTTGAGATGAGTATGATGGGAAAGCTTAATTTGTTTCTATGATTGCAAGTTAGGCAAGTGGAAAATGGAATCTTCATCAACCAAGCTAAGTACATCAGAGATCTAATCAAGAGATTTGGAATGGAATCAGCCAAATCAGCAAAAATTCCTATGAGCACAAGCACACACCTTGAAGCAGATGAAGAAGGCATATCAGTGGACTCAACCCACTATAGAGGACTTATTGGATCACTTCTTTATCTAACTACAAGCAGGCCAGACATCTCATATGTTGTAGGAGTATGTGCAAGATTCCAGTCTAAACCCACGCAGTCACACCTGGAAGCAGCTAAGAGAATCATCAAATATCACAAGTCTACCATTAATGTCGGTTTATGGTACTCTAAAGATGACCATTTGAGCTATCAGGATATTCAGATGCAGATTTCGCAGGATGCAAGATTAATAGGAAAAGCACTAGTGGAACGTGCCAATTCCTAGGAACCAGACTGATATCCTGGTTTAGCAAGAAGCAGATATCTAACTCTATCTCAACAACAGAGTCAGAGTATCTAGCTGCAGGTAGCTGTTGTGCCCAAATTTTGGGGATCAAACAACATCTAAGGGATCACAATATAATTGCAAATGAAGTCCCAATTTGGTGCGACAACAATAGTGCAATTGCAATCACCAACAATCCGGTATTGCACTCAAGAACGAAGCACATTGATGTTAAGAATCACTTCATTAGAGATCACGTGCTTAATAAGAGAGTCAGAGTTGAAAGAGTCAGCACAGAATATCAAATTGCTGACATTTTCACCAAACCCATACTAGAAGAAAGGTTTTTGGAGCTGAGCAGGGAACTTGGACTACTAGATTGGGAATCTAGTACAGATGAGAAAGCTACCTGAAGACCAGATTAGACAAGTTACCTGATCAGACCAATCGAAAAGACGAAGGACGGACTAAGCTGACCACAGGCATCAAAACCTACCTGGAGCAGACAAGGAGAGTCACCTGATGCAGAGCAGTCAAACAGTCAACGGTCAACCAGCTAAGTTTTTCTAATCTTGACCGACTACTGAATAATTTATTATTATTTATTTATACGTGGCAATCCCACGTTCACGATTACATGATGACAAGCTAGCATGTTTACACGTGCACACGACCCCACTAATTTAAAATTTGAACCGACTCAAATTAAAATAATATTGAAATTAAAATAATTTAATATGCCAAACGTCGCTTCAATTTCCTTTTAAATACAGAATGGCATTTCACTTTACCTTTTTCACGCCTACGAACCCTAATTTTCACAGAGCAAAAACCCATTTCGAATTTTCATACACTCAGAAGAAATCTTTCTTGCGCAGAAATGGAAGCAAACTTCAACGGAGTTAATCTGAAGGCGGTAAAGGACCAGATTATTTTCTCCCTGGTCGTCGATTTCGAAGGATTACTGGAGGCAAATCTGGAAAACAACGACATGCTACATCTCATCATATCGATGAAGGCAAATGGGATCTACCCATTTTTGGATATCAGCCCCAAACATCTTTTCAAGGAGGATGTTATCGCTTTTTACAGAGAGACCCGAGTGCTCGAATTAGGCATAAGGAGTTCCATTTGTGGAATCCAAGTGGATATTACTCCAGAATCGGTCGGGAAAATCTTCGGGATGAAATCCCACGGCGTGGCTATCGAAGCCCTCAAGCAGAACGCAGCCGACACATGGCTGAAAATCAAGGCTGTCGACCAGCCAGAAAAGTTGAAGCTCACAGCCAAAAGGAGCGAATTGAAGAAGGAATACCGCTATGCGTTGGATATAACCAACAAAATAGTGATGGGGATGGCAGGCAGCTATGACCAATTGTCGTCAGCCAAGTTCATGGTGCTGGGAGCACTTATTCAAGATGAACGAATTGACTGGGCTGATTACATCTTCAGGCAATTGGTACGTGAGGTGAACAAACCCAAGTGGCTAGTTGAAGAAAAGATATTCAAATCTAAGCTGGCATTCAGAACGCATCTTAGTTGGATATTGGAGCAGCTTGGTGTGGCAAAGGGAAACACTGACCCCTTCCACATCAACAAGAGACTTGGTCATTTAGACCAAGAGACCCTGAGGAGGCTAGGGGGTCAGAGGAAAGCAGCTCATATTCTAAAGGAGATGTCTGAAGAGTGAACTCCCTATAGATATCCTTTGAGCTCAGACGAGTCCGACCAAGTTGCAGCTGCAGAACAATCTAAGACAGAGTCAAACAACACCCCCATTGCCATCCATTTCAAAAGAAGGGGACCAGCCCCTGGTGAGCCATCCGTGATTCACTCCTCACCAGAACCATCACCCAAAAGACCCAGGCGGTTATTTGATGAGGAGGAGCAGCCAGATCAGTTTACTACCCCTGAACCCATTCACATGGAGGATCAGCCTGCTCCCTCCAGCTTGGAGACCCAAATGGTTCCTGTTCTAACCCCTCATTTTGCATCGGAGGAAGAAGAAGCAGGTTTGATCATTCTAATTCCTGAAGCAAACTATTCTCTCAACCTGCTTGAAAATAATCTCTTCAACCTGTTTGTAGAGCAACTTTTGCTTGTAAAATCTCATGCTCTAAAACATTCTTTTATTGAAATTTTTGAGGAATGGAAAACCCTTAAATCTGTTCCATTCACTCAACTTCAAGATTTCATTGAAGGGAGTAGCTGGGAGTATCCCCAGGCTACAGAGGATCTGCTCACACATTTTTGCAATGAGTCAGATCTGATTTTACTACTTCGGGAAGGATGGTTCATGTCCAATTTTCAAACAAACATGGACCAGCTCCTCCATCTTATAATGGCAAACATTTTTTATGGTACCCTGAATGAAGATGGAAAGGTAGTTGAAAAAGAAATAAGAATCGAAAAAGGAGTGGAGGAAGAAGGAAATGAAGTTGAAAAAGAAGAATTCATTGCAATAGAAGATGAAGAGCAGAGACAGGAGAAAGAAAAAAAAGAAAAAGAAGAAGAAAACATTTTAATTAAAAAACAGTCTGCAGAAGAAGAGATCGAAAAAACTGAGGAGTTAGTGGATGAAGGAAAAGAAGAAGGAGAGGAAGTTGATCAGGATAAAGAAGAAGAAAAAGATGATGATGATGATGATGAAGAAAAATATGGTAAAAAGGATGATAATGAGGATAATGATGACAATAATGATGACAATGATGATGATAATGCTGATGATGATAAAAAGAGTGATGAGAGAGAAAAGAAAGAGGGTGAAGAGAAGGAAGGAGAGAAGGAAGAAGAAAAAGAAGAAAAGGAGAAGGAAGAAAAGGAAGAGGAAGGACAAAAAGAGAAAGAGGCTGAAGAAAAAGAAGGCCAAGATGAAGCCAGGGCAGATAAGGCTGGGGCTCTTGCCCGCTACACCAACCTTGATGCCAGCCTGGCTAAAGAGGATGACAGGTCGGGGACACCTGAGCAGACCCCCACCTAATCAGCCGCCTGCAGACAGGAGTCTGCAGACAGGTAGGTCCACTGCAAACCTACCTGCAGGCACAGAGAGCGTCGGTGAGCACTCACCTCAGTCATCACCAATCTCCCCTGTGATGACTGAGGTGATCAGAAGCATAGTCAGAGAATCCTTAGAAGAGCTGATTGCCGCCAGAATCACACCTGACCTATAGTCAATAAATGCAAAGATTGACACCCTACTGTAGAGGAATGCTCCTCAACCTCCTCCCAACAATTCCAGAATGCCACTTGGCATGACTGGCTGGATCCAAAGAGTAGAGCAGCAGTTGACCATATTGGTTGATCCTGGCAAAAAGGGGGAAGGAAAGCAGGGGGAAGAGGGCGAAGAAAGAGAAGTTCAGGTTTAGGAGCTGGGAACAAAGAAGAGGCAAGATGTCCAATTACTTGAAGCTGGGACATCAACTACAAAGAGGAAGGAAGAAGTTGACCAAGAGAAGATTGATGATCAGCCTGCAGCCAAGAAAAGGAGGACCAGACTTGGGGATGAGCCTACACTAGAATGGGACGGCAAAGAGTTGTGGTTTGTTGGAGATTTCCTTCCTGTCCAAGTTGCACCAATGTGGGGATCTGCAAAGAAAAAGTTCATTAAAGAATTTTATATCTGGGAGTTACTCCAGGATAAAAATTGCTCCCCACAGCAGACTTTTATTAACTTTATGGAATCAACACATCCAAAGCTCTGGGACGTCCTACTAAAACATTCAAAGGGATGGAATGCATACCCCATGATTCCTACCTTCAGACCTAAAGATCCGCCCACTTTACCAAATAATGAATTGGATGAGTTAGCGCTGCAAAGGAAGATAAAGAAGCTGTGTGACGAGCATAAGTTCTCTTCCCAAGAAGAAAAAGATTTTGCTGCACTTGTTGTCAGGAGGAAATATGGTCTTGCACCCATCAAGAAAAGATCAATTGGTGCAAAGCCCTTCAGGCCACCCAAGCAAACTGTCCGCAGAGGCAGAGGCAGATACCATTTATTTGTACTTGTATTGTTCTGTAATTTTTGATTCTGAAGGACTTGTAAATTCTCTGTATTTGTTTGATTCAAGGCTGATGTACTTGTAAACAATACAAAATTTAATATAAACAGTCATTTGAACGACAACCTCTAGTTGTCTCAAAAATAAGACTGGTTTTAGTTTGAGTCTTGCACTTATATGCAGACCTGTTCATTTGAATAACTGCTTAAGTTTTGCCATCATCAAAATAGGAGGAATTTGTTAGGAATACTTGTTAGATTTTGATGATGCCATCTTTATATTCAAATGTATGTTTTTAAATTACTTGGCAAAATGTAAGGAAGAACCAAATGAGTATCTTCCATAGGCCAAATTATGATAAATTAGACACTTGGCAAAATGTAAAGAAGAATCAAATGAGTATCTTCTACAGGGCACATAAGTTGGGCTTAAAAATCGGCTAAGTACATATCAGTCGAGTCTTGGTCAATTCACCTGTTCAGATAAGGTTGACCACAGACGAGTCATATCAGGCAACCTATCATAGAAGTTCCGGTCAAACAATTTTATCAGCGAAGTTGGACCAGACTGCAATTAAGAAGGGAAGTCAAGTTATCTGTAGTCTGACCATCAGATCAGTCAAGTTCAAATCAGGTCAGAAGACTACAGACAAGTCGGCACATCAAAGAAGTCGACACCATAGAAGGTTGACTGCACATCAGACTAGTTGACTACAGAGAGGTAAGCATAGTAATCAGCCAAGTACTCCAGTCCACGTCAGCATGCGTTGAATAGTCCATATTTACGAAAAGTCACATGCGGGCGATTAGAGATAGATTGGAGAGATTCCCAGAAAGGAAATTATTTAAATAAATCATCCAGACCCCACGTCTGAAGACTTTAATATTATTATACTCAAAACATTTGGCGCTATCACATGGAAGTATTCACAACGGTCGGAATTGGATTAAAATATCGGAATCCAGCCTTGCAACGTTCAGAAAGAAAAACAAATAAGTCTATTTCTCCGATGGACGGATTTGTTACAGATCTGCAACTGCTATGAAGAAATGCTCAAGGATTGACAGCTATATATATCTGAAGATTTGAAGTTGAACAGTACGATGCGAACAACACTTACAAGCAATCAAAGCAAACAAAGCAATCAAATCGAACAATAGCATTGTGAAAGAGTAAGCGTCCTAAAGTTCTTATTTGAAGAAGCTCTTAGTTGGATAAGACAATCACTCTTGTCTTTAAAACCTGAGTTCGGGGTACTTCACTGGTTGAAGTTCGAGAGACTGTAAAGGCATCCAAGGATCATAGATCAAGAGGTGCAAAGCAGTCAAAGAGAATTGCAACATCAAGGAATTCTACTGGTTGAAAGCTGTTGTAATTAGTTGAATCACTGTAATATTTATCACTGGTTGAGAATTATAGTGAATTCATCTCCAACTGGTTTGGAGAACAGTAGATTAGTAGAGGATTACCCCACCTCTGAGACCACTATAATTGCCTACGTGTTTTACTGCTTTCATTATCATACTTACCTGCTGCATACATACTTAACTATTCCATTGACTATTTCTGTATTCGTCATCAGCTAATTTCCGCACTTACATAGACGACTCTAAGTCATCTACTATCAGCTGAGAAACTCATCCTTTGTGAAAAGAGTTTCAATAAGTCTATTCACCCCCCTCTAGACTTATTCCTGGACGACTTGTGACGTTCACAATGCATTAAAGCACACAAACACTTATAGTGATTTCAGAGGTAGGGTAATCCTCTACTAGTCCACTTTTCTCCAAACTTTTTCTCCAAACCAGTTGGAGAAGAATTCACTATAACTTTCAACCAGTGATAAACGTTACAATGATTCAACCAGTTACAACAGCTTCCAACCGGTGGAAACCCGTGGCCGTTGCAACTCCCTTGACTGCCTAGCACCTCTTGATCGAAAACCCGTGGATGCCTGAACAACTCGCAAGCTATCTATAAGTCTTGATTTGTATATCCATAAGTCTTCAGAGCGTGAATCTCAAGGAATATTTTATTCCTAACTTTCCGAGAATCATTCAGTTTGTCTCCTTAAAATCACATCCGTGTGTCTTTCCGTTATTGTTGACTTTTCAATGCTATGCTGACTTGGACTTAGCTTCTACAAACTTGGCTGCAGTAACGGTTTGGTCAACCTCCTCTGATATTTGGTTTGATCGAAAGCCTCGGCTAATAGATAACTTGTATGTGCTCAAATCTCATCTGATATATTTTCTTGACCAAAGACTTGTCTGCTTTCAGTTGGAGTAATACTCGCCTGATGTGTTCGGTGTCTGAAAGCGCAGCAGATAACTTGCATGTGGTCAAACTTCTCTGATATATTTGTTTGATCGGAACTCATCTGATATACTGCCTTCTTTAGAACTTGGCTGCAGCCGAGTTTTGGTCAAACCTCGTCTGATATTTCTGTTGACCAATACTCGCCTGATATAGAACTTGTCTGAAAACTCATCTGATACGGTAGTTGTTCTATACTTGGCCGATTTACTAACTGATTAATACTTAGCCTAATTTTTAAGGCCTATAGAAGATACTCATTTGATTCTACTTTACAATATCAAGTACTTAGTGCATACATTTGAATTAAACAAGAATACTGGGATGACATCATCAAAATCTAACAAGTATTCCTAACAATTTCCCCTTGTTTTGATGATGGCAAAACTTAAGCATTTCAAATGTAAGCAAGTCTGTGTAAAAGTAAAGTGCAAGACAAAAAATCTAACTCAGTCTTTTTGAGACAACTAGTGGTTGTCATTCAAGTTGACTATTATAAAACTTTCAGAGTTTGTTACATTACAGTGCACTTCTTGAATGAAACAAAATATAAGTAAAAAAAATTACAAGTAAACTGTAAAATTACAAGTAATAACATTTTTAGCTCCTTCCTCTTCCTCCTCTTCTTCCTATGATCTGCCTTGCTGGAGGAAGAGATCTCAGTGGCTTTCCTCCAATGGTCCTCTTTGAAACTAGTATGAGATCATATTTCTTTTTGACGACTGATGAAGCAAACTCTTGTTCTTCTGGAGATGTGTAGTTCTTGATACAGATGTCTTTGATCTCCTACTGAGGAGCTTTATCATCCAACTTTCCATAGATGTCAGTTGGAGGTTCCTGTGGTCTAAAGTTAGGTACTCCAGGATAGGCATTGAGATCTTCTTCAGCTACCCTCTTCAGTATTTCCCACAGATTAGGAAAGTTAATCTCCATGAAATCAACAAAAAATTGTTGAGGGGTGCAGTCTGGGTCTTGGAGGATTTCCCAGATATAGTATTTGTCAATCAGCTGCTTCTTGGCACCCCCCCCCCCCCCAATTTTTCCATGGCTTCTACTGAAAGAAAACCTTCAACTTCACATAGATCCTTTCCTTCCCATTGGAGAGGTATAACTGGGTCTTGTCCAGTTCTCTTCCTTTTTGCGGTAGGTGGGTCTGTTAATGCAGCTGACTCTTTTTTTTCAAGCTTGAGCTTCATGCCTGAATTAGAGGGAGGTCTTGTCTTTTTGGTCTTGCTTCTTCTTTTTCTTCCCCCTTATTCCTATCTTCCCCCTTTTTGCCAGCATCAATAATAAATGCTAGCTATTCCTCCACCTTATGCATGAAATTAGACATGCCAAGAGGCACTCTTGAACTTGAAGGTGGTGGAGAGGGTTCCTTCCGGTTGAGAATAGTGTCCACTTTTGTATGAAGGGACTGCAGATCAGGTTTAACCTCGGTTGCCAGAAGCTTTGCAACCATTTCTTCCACTAGTCTTCTGATCAGGTTAGAGACTTCAGGTGACAGTTGGACTTTAGGTGACAGTTGATGAGCATTGTTTTCACCTGAGCCCTCTTGTGAAGTTGGCCTCTGAGCAATAAACTTCTCAGATGAGACTTGCCTGTCTGCCGGCACTTGATCAGATGGGGTTTTTTCAGGGGTACCTGATTTTTCAGGGTCATCTGCAGGTGACTTTGACTTCTTCAGTGTAGATGACTTCTTAGAATGACTTTTCCCATCCGGTTCCCCCTGATCCCTTTGTCCCTCTGATTTATCAGCTTTAGAAGGTTTAGCTGAGCTGGAGGCCTGATCAGGTGACTTCTGATCATGGTCCTCATCATCATCTTGTCTTCTTACTTCTTTCTTCACTTACTTCTCCTTCTCTTCTTCTTTCTTCTCATCATCCTCTTTCTTTTCTTCTTCTTCATCCTTTTCCTTTTCAACTCCTTCTTCCTCCTTTTCATTTCCGTCTTCTTTTTCAACTTCCTCTTTTTCCTTTTCTTTTTCTTTGTCCTCATTTTCAACTTATACAATTATAATTCCTTTTTATTTCTTTTCTACTCCTCCGTATTCCTCATTTTTTACTTTCTCCTCCTTTCCAAGGGTTTCACCTTGTGATACACCCTTCATAACTTGAAGGATGAACTGGTCCATATTTTGATTGAAATGAGAAAGGAACCAGTTCTCCTGTAACAATAAGCTCACATCTGTCTCTTAACAGAAGAACATTATCAGCTGTTCAGTAGCCGTGGGGTGATACCAGGTACTTATTTCAACAAGTTCTTTCAATTGAGGGAAGGTAAGTGTTTTTAATTCCTTCCATTCCTCATAAATATTGTCTCCTTAAAATCACGTCCGCATGTCTTTCCGTTATTGTTGACTTTTCAACGCTTTTCTGACGTGGACTGAGCTTCTACAAACTTGGCTGCAGTAACGGTTTGGTAAACCTCCTTTGATATTTGGTTTGACTGAAAGCCTTGGCTGATAGATAACTCGTCTATGGTCAACTCTCATCTGATATATTTGATTGACTGAAGACTTGTCTGCTTTCAGTTGGAGTAATACTCGCCTGATGTGTTCGTTGTCTGAAAGCGCAGCTGATAACTCGCCTGTGGTCAAACTTCTCTGATATATTTGTTTGATCGGAACTCGCCTGATATACTGCCTTCTTCAGAACTCAGTTGCAGCTTAGTTTTGGTCAAACTGCATCTGATATTTCTGTTGACCAAAACTCACCTGATATAGAACTTGTCTGAAAACTCATCTGATATGTTAGCTATTCTATACTTAGCCGATTTACTAACTGTTCAATACTTGGCCTACTTTTTAAGGCCTATAGAAGATACTTATTTTATTTTTCTTTACACTGCCAAGTACTTAGTGCATACATTTGAATTAAACAAGAATACAGGACTGACATCATCAAAATCTAACAAGTATTCCTAACAGTTTCTTCGTTACGGACGTTATGCTCCATGTAAATTAGTCCAGTAGATTCTGTATACTTCTTTATGTACGTTATATAACCCTCGTTACGTATGTTATCTTCAGTCAAAATATCAGTTGCATGCTGACCTACTACATGATGTCATCTTCAACGGTTCCTTATTTGAATTCGTATTCAAACCATTACATACGTTAATAATGTAAGCTCACGTACGTTACAAATATAACATTACGTACGTTATATATCGTTTGCATAACGTACGTTAACTTCATTAATTTTAACTGATTTGCTTTATGACTGGCTTGAGCGTCTTCGACTTCTTTGTTGTTTTGCTTCATTCTAATGTTGTTTTCTTTGATCGATAGCATTGTCAACTCATCATTAGCTCATCATCAATTCATCATCAAAACCAATGTATGATTATGTGGATTGAATATTACAACAATATCTCTCTTTTTGATGATGACAAAACAACTTTCGACGGGATTATATACCTGCAAAAATATAAAACATTACAGATCAAAGTTTTCGGCTTTGTCTGTTTCATTAGTTTTCATCTCCCCATATCTCATTTTCTTCTTTTCAACATCTTCATATTATTTTCTTTTTCAACTTTCTTCTTTGTTTTCTCGATTTTCCTTTCCTTCGTCTTTTCTCCCCCTTTCATGATCGGGATATTGTTTTTATTTTTCTCGTCATTCTTCCATGACTCATATTCTTATTCCCCCATCATTTTTTCTCGACTTTATCTCCCTCTTTTTGTCATAATTAAAAGTGCAATAATAGCTAAAAAATTGATACATGAAACGACAAATAACGGATAAAACTCGCCTGAAAAATAGATTTTACCATTTTAAAAATAGTAACTCCCCCTAAATTAAATACCAATTGTTAAAAATATATATTATCCAAAATACCAATTGATGGAAATATATTAATTTTGGTTTTTGGGGATCCAACCGAGAGTTGGTTTTTCTTTTGAAACATAGATGATATTCGGTATAATGGTTCCTTTTGGAATCCAAACTTTTTTAATTTTGATCGCCCGTCTTGGGCTTTTGCAAATCGAAATATGATGCCCAAGTTTTAAACATTTCTCACATCGGGGTACTTTAAAATTTAAGGATTCGATTTTATTCGGTTTGAATCCTAACCTGTTTATTTAATGAAATTTTTGAACGGAAAGTATTTGTTCAAAATTGTCATTTCCGCAAGAAAATTTGTTCGTTAAAACCTTAAGTTCGTTTTGAATTTTTAAAAGATCATCCTTTAATTTATTTTCATTTTCAAGACGTTTAGAATGATCGATTTCAATAAATTTCCCTTTTTCATTTATTTTGGAAATTTCGATTTCCAATAATTTCTTTTTCGCTTTCAGGGATTTATTGTCAATTAAAGCATTTTGAAAATTGGTATGTAAAAGTTCGAATGCTTCAAATAATTGGTCGTGGGATGAGGTACTAACCTGGATTTCGACGTCGCTATCGTCGAATGAACTCCTTGCCATGAGTGCTAGGTTATTTTGAGTATACTCATCATCATCCTCTTTGTCACTCCATGTTGCTACGAGAACTTCCTTCTTGGAAGTCGTGCCTCGGCAATTTTTCACAAAGTGGCCTGGTTTACCATAGTTTCGACAGTTATTATCGAATTTCTTTGATTCGCTCGTCTTGATGTCTTCCCTTCTCCGGTTCAATAAGTTTTGAAACTTATTTATATTCTTGGCATAACATGCTGATTCTTCATCATCTTCATCTACCGGGATTTCATCTTTCTTCGACATCTTAGCTTTCAAAGCTATGGATCTTTCTTTTGGTTTCGGTTTGGCATTTCGAGATTCAAGAACTATCTCGTAGTTTATTACCGATCCGACGAGGGCGCTAAAATTAAGAATATTTAAATCTTTTGATTCCAAAGTCGCCGTAACCATCCCGTCCCATTCAACAGGTAGTGATCGTAGGATTTTCTTAACTTTTTCACTACTTGTTAATGGTTTCCCAAAACAAGCTAGTCCATTTGTGATGACCGAAAATCGATCGAGCATGTTCGTTATGGACTCGTCACTTTTCATCATAAATAGCTCATAGTCGTGGAGAAGCATATTTATCTTCGTCTCCTTGACTTGAGATGTTCCTTCATGAATTACCTCAAGTATTTTCCAAATTTTTTTGGCACTTTCGCACGAGGATATTCGTTAGTGTTCTTCCAAATTTAAAGCATAATATAATAATTGCGTTGCTTTGCAATTATAGTGGTCATTTTTTCAATCCTCGGGATTGTGAGCTCTCTTCGGAGTGTCTGATCTCAGGAGTAACGTTCGCGGGAGGTGGCCACCTTCCCCGGCGTAAATTATGGATATGGTGAATCTGATGATATATGCTATGAAATGAAATGATTTAGTAAACATGGGCTTTTTCTTAAAACCCCCGTGTATTAGTGATTATATGCATAATGACAAATACGAAAGCATGTTTTATGTTTTGGCAATATGTTCACAGAGTACGTTATACTCAGCCCTGTATATCTTTTAAAATGTGCAGGTTGAGCAGGGGATGTGATGGAGGGTGTTGAGTGGAAGTCTTTTGTTTACGATCGATATTAAGCCCTGGTTACATATCTTCATATATATAACCAACCATATTTTTTCGCTGCGAACACTCTTTATGATTTTGCTTTCTAAGTTATGCCGATTGTAATATGCTATGAAGCCTTTTTCTAAACTTCAAGGCTAATATTATAACTATGTATTCTACTTTGAATTCTAAGTCATTCCCACGGGATTGACTCTCCTTCATGATACCTTGATAGGTCATTCATGGAAATCCACCCATATTCCTTATGAAACGTATGCTTTCCTTTTTCTTCCCCGCTTCTTAATTCCTACCCCGTGTCACGCTCCGGCTGTGTCGTCCCTAGGGATAAGGGGCTGTGACACACTCGCACCGAAATTAACACGTAACAAGGCGCTTACAAAGAGTTTCCAAATAAGAAGTCGAGTAGAATACAAACACATGATTCCGACCTCCCGAAGGTAACCTAAATGAATACGAAAATCACACGCCTAAACTTTGGGAAATTACGAAACAGCCCAAAATATCCGAAAATAACGATTCGAGATCGAACAACCAAACCGAAGCTCACAACACATCTAAAAACGTTAAACAAACTTAAGAGAAATACAAAACAGCAGTTTCGAACGACCACACCAAACGAACTAAAAGCGGAAAAATTGCTAATAAACACGAAATTGAGTAAAACAACTCTGAAACATACTCGGACGACAAACATGTATAATTAAACATTCTCAAAATGTCAATACGGATATAAGCAATTCGTCGGAAAAGGAAAAATACCAAAATAGAAATCACTAAAAACAGAAATATCTCAGGTATTACATTCTCCTCCTCTAAAAACAAGTTTCGTCCCGAAACTTAAGAGATGAATAATTCAGGATACTTAGCACGCATGCTATCCTCGATTTCCCAAGTCACTTCTTCAACTCCATGCCTCGACCACTGTACTTTAACTAATGGAATAGTTTTTTCCGAAGTTGTTTTTCATAACATTCGAGGATCTTTACCAGTCTTTCTTCGAATGTGACATCATCCACTATCCCCATAATCAATGATATGGCTTGGGTACGAGACATACTTTCTCAGCTGAGAAACGTGAAACACGTTATGAACGTGACTCAGAGCTGGAGGTAGTGACACGCGATAAACCAACTCGCCGAATCTATCTAGAATCTCAAACGGTCCAATATACCTCGGGCTAAGCTTCCCTTTCTTCCCAAAATGGAAAACTCCCTTCGCCGGTGATACTTTGAGCAGAACATGATCTCCCACTTCTAACTCCAAGGATCGACGACGAATATCAGCATAGAAATTTTGTAGACTTTGAGCAGTCAACAATCTATCTCGAATGGTAGAAATTTTCTCCTTAGTTTCCATCGACATGTCTGGTTCCATTCCAACTAACTCCGAGGCCTCATCCCAACAAAGTGGGGATCTATACCATCTAACATATAGTTCTTTGAAAGGTGCCATTTTGATCGATGTGTGCTACTTATTATTGTAGGTAAACTCAATCAACGGTAACTATAATTCCCAATCACTACTCCAATCTAGGTACACGCCTGCAATATATCCTTTAATGTCTGAATCATCCGTTCAGTCTGACCATCTGACTACGTATGGAAAGATGTACTAAACCTCAACTAGGTACCCAAAGCCTGATGGGACCAATTGCCAAAAATGCGGCATAAGATGGCCAACCCGATCTGAAAGAATAGTCTTAGGCAAACCTTGCAATCTCATAATATCCGCTAAAAATGTCCAAGCTAGCGTCTCCCGATCCCCAAGTATCCTTAACACCAATGAAGTGTGCCCACTTGGTTAATTGATTGATGATCACCCAAATCAATATCATTCCAATTTTCGTCCTCCGCGTCCCAATGATAAAGTCCATGGAGATATCTTCCACTTCCACTCGGGAATAGGAAGAGACTTCAATAGTCCAAATGGTCGCTGGTGCTTGATTTTGACTTGTTGGCATGTCAAACACCGTGATACGAACTCAATGACATCCTTCTTCATATTATTCTACCAAAAACTCTTCTTAATATCTTTATACATCTTACTCGTTCCAGGATGGATTGAGTAAGGAGTAGCATGGGCTTCTCGAAGTATTTTATATATCAACTCTAAATCATTCGGGACCCGGAGTATTCCCTGGAATCTCAAAATGCTGTCCTCATGGACCATAAAACTAGGGGATTTCCCTTTTTCCGCATCCGCCTTCACTTGAATGTTCATCGAGTCATTCATCTGCTCCCCTTTGATATCATCAACTAAGGACGAAGTAATCTCGAGGGTACACAAATGACCCTACACATGCTGAATCCATACCTCAATCCCCTTCTTGTCAACTCCCGTCAAATCTTCATTTGAGGTGTGAGAACCTCAAGCATCTGAAGTGATATCGGCTTCCGGCTCAACGCCTCCGCCACAACATTTGCTTCTCACGGATGGTAAAGAATCTCCAAATCGTAATCCTTTATCAACTCTAGCCAATGATGTTGTCTCATATTAAGTTTCTTCTAGCTGAAAATGTATTTTAAGCTCTTATGGTCTGTATAAATCGGGCACGAAGAACCGTATAAATAGTGGCACCAAATCTTTTGTGCAAACACGACTGCAGTCAACTCCAGGTCATGAGTAGGATAACTCATTTCATATGGGTTTAATTGTCAGGACGCAAAAGTTATAGGCCTATCATGTTGCATGAGAACGCACACGAGTCCCTGGCCCAAAACATCACTATAAACCAAAAACCCATCGTTCCCTTGAGGGGGGCTAAAACCAGCGCCATAGTTAAACGCCTTTTCAGCTCCTCAAAACTTTGTTGCCTATCGTTGTTCCATTCGAACTTTTTGGACTTCTGGGGTAATTATGTAGGCAATCGAGAAAGTTTAGAGAACCCCTCAACGAACCGTCGATAGTACCCAACAAGACCCAAAAAGCTATGAACTTCCTTCACGTTCTTAGGTGGTGCCCAATCTAACACTGCCTCGATCTTCTTGGGATCTAAACGAACCCTTTCTGCTGAAATCACATGTCCGAGAAACATAACTTCCTTAAACCAAAATTTACATTTCGAGAACTTCGTAAATGCTGAGCGTGCTCTTCGTCATCACGTGAATATACTAAGATGTCTTTGATAAGGACGACTACACATTTATCAAGGTGCTCGATAAATATCTTATTCTTCAGTTGCATAAATACTGTTAGCGCGTTGGTTAGCCCAAATGGCATAACCACAAACTTATAATGTCCATACCTCGTTCGAAAAGCAGTTTTAGGAATGTTAGACTCCTTCAACCGGAGCTGATAGTATACAGATCTCAAGTCGATATTCGAGAATACTGTAGATCCCTTTAACTGGTCAAACAAATCATCAATGCGAGGCAAAGGATATTAATTCTTAATGGTAACCAAATTCAGTACCCGATAATCGATATATAAATGAAGTGAACCATCTTTATTCCTTGCAAAAAAATCCGGCACACCCCAAGGTGATTCGCTAGGTCTGATGTATCCCTTCTCGAACAACTCCCCCAACTGACTCTTTAGTTCCTGCATTTATGAAGGTGTAATGTGATATGGCGCCTTAGAAATTGGGGCCGCACTTGGTTCTAAGTTGACTGCAAACTCGATCTCACGTTCTGGTGGTAGTCCAGGCAAATCCTCTAGAAAAGCATCCGAAAACTTGTTACACCACTCGAATCGAGGAAAGTTAAACTCTCCCATCCACTGCTCTATGGCGTATCACCAGTAAAACCCATACAACCTTCCTTAAGGAGTTTTGCCCCCTTCAATGCACTGATTATAAGTTTCTGACCCTCCTCCTATGTCCCGAAAATGAATGCTCAGTACTCTCCTCAGCCAACATCGATATAACTCTCATATGGTAATTCATTATTGCTCTGTGTCTATTAGGCTAGTCATCACTGAGGATCAAATCACCATCAATGATATCCACAGTGATCAAATTCGAAAGCCACACTCTCTCCGCGATTATCACAGGACAATCTCTAACCTCCCTATCCCCCCACAATTCTACCCTGCTATTTAACCCCAAAAGGTTCACAAGCAGACAACCAATCAATACCCAATCGACATACACAATCTAAAGAAATGAACAGATGAGAAGCACCGGAATCGAAAAGCACACTAACTAGTGAGAGAGAACATAAACGGTACCTGTAGCCATTTTAGCCTCTGGGTCATCAGCTCTCCTCATCTCATAAATGCGCAGATGCACTGAACCAGTACTAGAGGGGCCCCTCTAACGGAATGAGCCCGTCCCCTGCCCCGACTGAAACTCTGAGATGGATGACGAACTGATGGCTTCTGATTAACACTTGGTTATCCACGCATAGGAGCAGATGCCTGAGCTCCAAGTGTCTTTTATCCCTCGATACAAAATGTGGCTTTGTGGCCTGTCTGGCCACTGCTATAACATTTCAAAGGAGGTAGGCTGCAATCACGGCTGGTATGGCCTTGTTGGCCGTAGTTAAAACATGTCACGACCTGATTTGCAACACTAGGGCCAGTTCTAAAATTCCGGTTAACTCCAGATGTACAGAAAGACTTTCTGATTGAGTAGTTTGTCGACTTAGACCTCTTTTGGTTGTTGCTCTTATCGCCAGAAAATTTACTGAAGGTCTTCTGCTTCTTACCTTCAGTACTGTCTCTCTAGCAGTGAAAGACATATCAGAGGCCAATGCTTTACCCTGATACTCCTTCAGTATAGTACAAGCAAATCCTGCCATGTAATGTCGAATTTTTGACTTCATCCGCATGTCAAAGTGTCGGATTTTATCTCTCTCCTGTCTCAATTGACCCTTCAAATGGTTGACCTGCTGATTGTACTCGATTACTGCCTGAGATACGGGAATGTCCTGTGATTTAGCCGCGATGAAAGCTCAGATTCTGGACTCTTGGACAGGCCAGGGGCAATATTCGACCTCCATCAATTCTTTAAACTCGTCCCAAGTAACTGCATGGTCTTGGGGTTCGACAGTCTACCCCCAGCTAGAAACCTCTCTCATCAGAAAGTATTGAGCAATTGACACCTTACGTGCATATGGACAATTCACTGCCACAAAAACCTTGTTCGTCTCATTAATCCAGTTTTCGCAACCAACTGGGTCCGTAGCACCAATGAACTGGGGAGGGCGCATTCGGATCACATCTTATAACCATTTCCCCGCCCGGTATCTGCTGCAGGAGGTGGCTTGTTGAGTTGAACCGCCTGGGTTAAGAGAGCCATATGGTTCACTACTTGCTGCAATATGGTTGCAACACCTACATCTGCATTATTCCCTACATAATTCCCCTGACTAGCCGACTGGTCCTAATGACCATCGTTACTGGATGAACTGAATTCGACAAGGTAGGAGTAGTCGAACCAGTATCCGAATCGAAATACATGGCCGCCCCACCGGCTGCGCCACTCCCTCGAACGCGACTGCATCCACGTCTTCTACCAGCCGACATTCTAAAGAATAGGAATGAGAAAAATACGTAAGTACAGTTCAGAATATAACAGTCATGGTGACCGGTTCTCCATGTTACGAAGTCGAAAGACAAGACAGTAAAGATGATAAAAAGGATAAGAGAACTTACGAGCACCTGTTGTACTAAGATGATAGCAGCACAATGATACTGTGCTTACAAAATGACGCGACTAGACCCAAAAGACCAACAACCTAGGTAACAATAAACCTGATCTCTGATACCATAATCTGTAACACCGCCAAGATATTCAGGGTATGTCACAACGCCATGAATCCCCAGATGGGACCTACAAGGCTAAAATTCATACACAATCCATTTCAAAACTTCAATAATTTTATAACAATATCAAAACCACAATCAATCAATCGGATCAATAGATGTAACTCCAATGACAATACTCAAAACCACAATAAACAACAATGTCCAACATAAACAACGAGAAGAAAACAACTCCTATAGTATGCGAGTACCAATTAACAATTCATGACAAAAATAATCTCAAAGGACATGACTCAGAAGAAAACAACATGACTCATCACAGTATCACATCTGGCCGTCACCGTTGTACTGCCCCAGTACTCGCCCAGTCGCATTCTTCGTACCTGAAATACATGAAATGTATTTCTCCCGAATGGGGTTAGCCATGGAATAGCTAGTGCAAGTAATACAAATGAGCCCATACATTTTACAATTTCAAAGTATATGCATCAATAGTTTCAGAAATCCAAGATAATGATTTCCAGAAATGCAAAATATACCACAGTAGTAAAAATCCCCATGATTAACTATAGGCCCAACCTTGCATGGATCCCTTCGAGGCTCCGTCGGACCCTCTCAGAGTGGTTAACCCTTATGTTCGTGGACCCAACCTTGTGTGGATCCTTTTGAGGCCCTGTCGTGTTGGGATTCGGTGAATAAAAATGAGTTACGCAGCGGAAAATAAATCGGTCTAACTGGATAAAAATTCGAACGCCTAAGAAGATCGTTCATGCATCGTATATACGAATATTAATAAAAAGTAAGAATTAGAAATCATACCCTTAAAATCCTTTGATTAAATGTTGAACAAAACAATCCACGCCTTTACAAAATCCCGAGCACCGAAAGCACCGTGCCTCTATGTCTCACGCGTCGGAAAAATAACTGAAAATATGTAATCTTCACCCCAAGACCTCCAAGGTCGACGGCTATTTGACATGATGATAGGATAAAATTTTCTTTTAGTTTTAACTCTCAAAGAGTTAAATTTGAAGAAGAAATTATATCTCAAAGAATTAAATGGAAGAAACTCTTTCTTTCTTCCCTCTTCTTTTCTTTCTTTTCTCTCTTTTCTTTCTTTCCTTCTCTCCACTATTCTGCCGTGAACTTCTTTTGCCAAAAGTCTTCTTTTCACTTTTCATTCAAGTAGAGATATATAAGCACTTCCAAAGTCTTAACCTTACATGCGATGATAAAATATACAATCAACATGTGAGGAATATACATTAGAAACTGTTTACAAGAGGTAGTCAAAACTCACCACAAATTACAAACTAGTGTGGTGGTCGGCCAAGTGGAGAAAAGAAAAGTTGGTTTATTTTGGTCCGTGAAATAAGCCCTCATTTATCTAATTCGATAGTTTGATTATTAATAATAGTGTGCAAGTATGAACTAATTCTCGCTCTCTTTCTCTAAAAAATTCTCTTTGCCTTCTCTCTAGAAAAATCGCCCGTCTTTCTCAATACATGCCTTCACGGTGAATTTTCCCCATACTACCTGATTGTAGCCGTCGTTTTAATCCTGTACGCCGCCTTATGCGGCTGGCTTTCTTAAATTTTAGTATTGAGTGGTCTGCATCTATTACACGACCGATTTTTTTGTTGGCAATGGGTCAATTTTCTTCCGCCTGTGGGATTTCGGAAACCTCTCGCCGCCGATTCATGGCCGGAAAGAGAGAAAATCAAAGGGGGAAGCATGATGCCTAGGTAATTATGAACGATGGTTTACAGGTCGCCCTTCCTGGTCCAGTGACGGTCTGCCCGATTTCTATTCCCGCACAAGGTAATTTGGCTGTCCCTATTCAGAATTTACTTGTCGGAGATGTTGAGAATCATGAATTGGTTGAGGGTGGACCATCCATTTGCAGGGATGGGGACCCTTCGCCACTTTTGATTTCTGTTTCGGATGCTAGGCCATTACAGGCTGCTCCTTCTCAAAATTAGACTGAAGCCGCTCGAAAGGTGTCTGATGAAAGTCCTGGATGATATTTGCCTTCTGTGCAGTCTATTTCCAGCGGCTTGGCTGCTGACCTGCGCTGCTCGGAACCTCTTAAAACATGTTCAACGCGTAGCTATGCTGATGTTGTTAGCAATACGAAGGAATCAGATGTAGATTCTAAATCAAAAAGCTCATCGGGCGATCTTAGAAGGAAATTTGCTGAAGCAAAAACCCCTTTCAACAAGAGTTTTCATGATAATGGAGGAACAAATACCTTCGGTCAGATTTCGGAAATTGAAGGCCGTAAAGTCGTCTCATTTTCGATAGAAGAACTTGAGGAACTCGCAGCTCCCTTTGAGTTTACGTTGGTTGGAAATTTTTCGCATAGGTTCCCTATGATGAAAATTCTCAAGTCCATAATGGGAAATTTAAATCTCAAAGACATGTACTCGGTCTCCCTTCTCGAACACAAGCATGTCTTATTCCGTTTTTCATGTGAAGAAGATTATACTCAGTTCTGTAGCCGCCAAGTTTGGCATATGGCTGGATTTCCGATACGGATCCTCAAATGGACACCTGACTTTGATCCTTTTATCGAGTCCTCATTTTTTCCGGTGTGGGTGAAATTCCCATACCTTCCTATCCATTTATTCGATAAACGGAGTCTTTTTCAAATTGCTTCCGTTTTAGGGAAACCTCTTCGGACTGATTAGTTCCACAGCCGAACTAACTCGTGCATCTACTCCACGAGTTTGTATTGAAATTGATGTGACTAAAGCTCCTTTTCCAGAACTTGAGATTCGGCTCGGTGGGAAAATAAAAATCCAAGAAGTGGAATACAAAAACATTCCAAGTTACTGCTCCATTTGTAAGCATCTTGGGCATGAATTTAAGGACTGCAAATCCTCCAAAAAACCGGTAGTTGTTGGTGAGACTTCCTTAGTCAGGCCTCTCAAGGAGGTTTCTGACTCGGTCGTGCAACAACCAAGTTGTCCTGACCGCCACCCAGTCCAGCCTTGAGGTTACCCGCGGAGTTCGATGAAGACTCAGTTTTTCGATCGAATAGGCAGCCCCGTTTTCTAAAGCTTCGTATAACGCTCGAGCGGGCAGTTGTTCAAAAGATGAGAGATGATATCTTCCAATCTTATGAAATATTACCTTCCAAGAAAAAAAAGAACAAAATTAAGAAAAAACCACAGGATGACACCACTAATCCAAATAACATAGAAGAATGCTTCGACGGGAATGATCGAGCATGGGAACCAGAAAAGAAATTATTAACGTGGAAGAAGGTTTTGAGGCAAATGATCGAGAACTAAACCCACAAAATAAAATCATTGGCACATGTGAAGAGGTTGAGGGCTACATTGAAGTCGTGAGCAAAAAAAAAAAGAAAAAAATCAAGGAGAAGAAAAACCCGAGCTAATGTGTTCCTGTGTTGTAATCGGGATTTCTTTGTATTTCCTATTTTTTATTGTGTTAGTTTTGGCCGTGTTAGGGATTTGGCCACCTGAAAAATTATAGTTTTCTACTTTGTTGTCTGTTAAAATTGGTTTTGTAAGGAAATAGGCCCCCTATCCTTGTTTGTTATATTATAATATTTAAAAAAAGCTTCAATATTAATACAATTAATTAATTATATTACATATTAATTCTCTAAGAAATAAAATGAAATAACTTCATTACCCAGTAACTTATTTAATCCGCTAGACCGGTTTCAAATTATCCAATAAATTAAAACGTCATTTATCTAATAAATTAAATTAGACATCTAATATCTAATATTCATAAAAATAGAGATTATCCTTAATTTAATCGATCATCTATCTTGTGCCATGACTCCATAGGTCCGTCTTAGTCGGCAATGGGAGGAACCAAAGATTGTGAGTAACACTTACCAGTTCCGTGGCACACTGTAACACAACTAAGAATGAACGATAGGTATCATTCTAAAACCTTTACGTTATGAATACCATATACGTATAAACCCTTCAATCATATGTCCCGATCAAGTATTCGGGTCATGGTAATGTTAAACCCTATTATAACTTAACTCTAATACAAACCGAGATCACTTAGCTCTCGTGTATCAAATATAACTAGCTCTAACTGCTTTGGCCAAAGACTTGATTTGCCTTTAACCGCATAGGACATTTACCTGCTCACTTACAGAAGAAAGAATTCTATCTTGGTATTCAGTAGGACTGCTACTTGCCAACTAAATTGCATTTCGAGGTTGACCCACGAACCGGTGATTGGATCGAACTACTCTAATGACTAACTTAATGTCACAAGCACATCTCCTACTGAAACATCAAGTCAAAGGTCCACGTATACCTATCACAACCTTTCGATTCAGTTATTGATAATCCCTGAGTGATATCCAGGTGACCAAATCGAGGTGAGTCGTGTTCGAGTATACTAATCCCATTAGCATACCTATAACGTGTGCTCCCACTAATACTTAGTGAAGACAGGCATTCTACTTGTCATAGTACACATTATTCAAGCCTTGTCTAAACTTATTGCCTAGTTAAGTTTTATCGACTTGCGAACCAATTAAACATTCAAGCACTAAACACTTCCAATGCCATCTCCTTATCTACATAAGGAGTGGAATTTTTGCTCTCAAATACAAGGACTATTATTTTATGTACCAAATCACAATGCATGTGAAATACAATAATATATAAATAATAAATGCCTTATTTAATATTAATAATTACAATACAATAATCTCACTCTCTCATCCTCTGAGTGGCATTCGAGGGCATATTCCTAACTATCTCTCACTTGCACTCAATTCCACAAACTATGGTATATAATACCCGTACTCTCTAGATGTCGCTCTAAGACCATCTGAGATAGTGGTTTGCTCAGTGGATCAAAAACGTTATTTGCTGTGTCTACTCTCTGCAGTATAACATTTCCTTTGTGAACCATTTCTCTAACAAAATTATATTTTCTCTCAATAGGTTTGGTGTTGTGGTGAGCCCTAGGCTCCTTAGTCTGTGTAACAGCTCCGTCGTTGTCGCATAACAGCGTCACGGGCTTCTCTACATCAGAAACCACTTGAATTTCCTCAGTGAACGTCTTATCCAAAAAGCTTCTTTAGTAGCCTCCATGGCTGCCTGATATTCAGCTTGACATGTGGAGATTGCAGTCGCGCTTTCCTTGGCACTTCTACAAGATATTGCTCCACCATTCATAGTAAAGATATAGCCTGAAGTATACATCTTCGCATTCATGTCCCCCGAAAAATCTGAATCTGTATACCCCCGCTTTTAGTTCTCCACCACCGTGCGTAAGAACCAAGTCTTTAGTCCTCTTCAGGTACTTAAGAATGTTCTTCACAACAATCCAATGTTCCTGCCCTAGATTTGACTGAAACCGGCTTACTACGCTCACAGCATAGGATATGTCCAGTCTAGTGAAAATCATAGCGTACATGAGGCTACCCGCTGACGAAGCATAGGGCCCTTACTCATTTACTCTATGTCTTCCTCACTTTGAGGACACATCTCTAAGGAAAGTTTTATGCCATGTCACATAGGTAGGAACCCTCTTTTAGAATCTTCTATCCTAAATCACTGCAAGATCTTTTCTATATAGAGGGCTAGGGAAACACCTAACATTCTTTTCGCTCTATCACGTTAGAGTCGAATACCCAGAATATAGGTAGTTTTGTCCGAAGTCCTTCATTGAGAACTCTTTACAAAGCCAAGCTTTCACAGAACTGAGCATTCCTACATCATTTCCTTATAAGTATAATGTCATCTATATATAGTATTAAGAACGTAATTTTGCTCCCACTAACCTTCTTTCTTATAAATACAGGGCTCCTCTTCGTTTTTGATAAAATCAAACTCTTTAACTGTCTCGTTAAAATGAAGATTCCAACTTCGCGAAGCTTGCTTGAGTCCATATATGGCACGCGGAAGTTTGCATACCATATGAATATTGGTTTCAGATATGAATCCCTTAGGCTCTTCCATGTAAAACTCCTCCTCGAGAAATCCATTTAGGAATGCCGTTTTCATATCCATTTGCCATTTTCATAATCTAAGTGGGCTGATGTGGCAAGTATCATGCGAATAGACTTAATCCCGGCTACAAGCGAGTGTAACACCCCCATCCACTCAGCGATATTACAGCACCGCAGACCCTCTCCGTGAGGATCTACTAGGCTAGATACCAAAAATAAGACATCGCAACCTTATGCCACAGGGCTAATTATGAATCATAGACCGATTTAGCCATTTATCAATACATACAACGTAAACATCAAATACAACTCTGTCAAGAACTCATACCCGCACAGGGGTCAAAATACAAATACACTCCCATAGGACGAGAGAACAAATACAGCAGAATGAATAATATAATTCGACCATGACAAAAGCCCCATACTGGTCCTCGTGTGATCAGTATCATTTGTCTTCCATCATCCTTCGTACCGATCCTGCATCTTGCTCCACTAGAACCTGCGTGTACCTGATGAATAATATAATTCGACCATGACAAAAGCCCCATACTGGTCCTCGTGTGATCAGTATCATTTGTCTTCCATCATCCTTCGTACCGATCCTGTATCTTGCTCCACTAGAACCTGCGTGTACCTGGACACAATACAGACATCCACCCCCTGAGTAACTGTTTTGCTAGTGCAAGCATAAAATACAAATACGAGCCATACATCACATACTCTGAGAACCTAACAATCGAGAATGGCCAAACACTAAAACATAACAAAAGACTTCCCGAGATAATGCACTTGATTAAATCCGTACAAACCATGAAAGGTAGAAGTGAAACTCAATATAAATTTTGAGAAAACATTTTAAGATCTCGGGAGTTTTGAAAATAATTGGAATTTAAGAATTTTCACTTATCGAAACCACTTAGGGACACAGCCCAAATATTAATTTTTCCAAAACGCAACTCCGATAATAAAACACGGGGTCCACGACCCAACATCTATATAAACATGTTTCGAAGGGTTATTCGCGGCTCGTGCTAACAAGCTACGAACCTCAGAGCCTCCTCGAGACACAACCGAGTGAATAACCCCATGAGAAACCACACAACATCACACATTACCATGACAACAGTCACATAACCACAACCATTTCATACGTTCAGAGTTATCTTAGCATCAGGCTAGCAAGCCACGAACCTCGGAGCCTCCGCGAGACCTACCCAATTGGACAACCCGTGACACGTACGTCACACAACAAAACCACAACCATAAGTTATCCTGGAATCACGCTAACAAGCTACGGACCTCAGAGTCTCTGCATCGACATACCCAGTTTGGATAACCCCACAAGATACCCCGGTATCGGGCTAGCAAGCCACGACCTGGAAGTCTCCGTGAGACATACCCGATTGGATAACCCCATGGTCACGCTCGATCCGTGCTAACAAGGACGGATCCCGGAGATTCAACAAATCTTACCCGGTGGCACATCACTTTACCACAATCAGACAACAACAAGATAGTATCATTTACAAATAACAATGAGCATCACAACCTCCTTACAAAGGAGTAACAACTAATATCACACGACATCACGTATGCGCCGACGAGTACACGTATCAATACACAATCCTCGACAAGTGATTACGGTCTATTATATTCACGTAATATGATTACAACATCTTCCAACATACAACACTAACGCACATATTCAGAAAACACGTTTATTCACAAAACATACGAGTTATCTTTGAAGGAAAATCTTTATCGAGAATAAACCGATTCTTTTTGAAAGTTCATTAAAAACATTCAAATTGCACATATATTCCATTACCAACTATTACGTCTACGAAACACGAAGTGTATGGGCAAGATACTTACCTCAATAATCGATACCGAAACCCCAACGAACACGGCACAACCTGGAAAACCTCGAATACCTGTAATCGTCCGTTAATAACAACGAAAACACGATTAATACGAGCATAACAACCTAAAACAACGTGAGACACGCCTAAGAATCAAAGGAAAACTCGTTGGGTCATTTAATCGGACATTAAATGCTCAAGATTTCCCTTAGAACATAAAAATCATGGTTGGACTCAATGAATTGGAAATACAGAAATACAATCCGTAGAACATGATTAATAATACCGAGTAACATCATCCAAACCATCAAAAATTGGATGAACAAAGAGATCAAGAAGAAAATCTCGAAGGTCAACCCTAGGAGATTCCAAGAAATTACCTTCGATCCAGACGAAATGAATTGGAGGATGATGATAGACACGAATCGAGCTTCCCAAGATGATGCACAACGATGCTCTTGATCGAAACCCTCAAATTTGGCCGAAGAATCGCGAATGGGGAAGGAAAAAGGGAAAGAATGGCAACATGACCCGTTGGCCGGCCTTATATAGCCGAACACGTTACGACCGTAACTGGCAGGACCTTATGGCCATAACATGCCTTACGGACATAACTCGGACTCCCCCTTACGGCCGTAACCAGCACCCCTTGGGCTACTGCCCGAAACGCCTGGGCGCATTA
Source organism: Orobanche coerulescens (assembly GCA_033398695.1). Classification (NCBI taxonomy): domain Eukaryota; kingdom Viridiplantae; phylum Streptophyta; class Magnoliopsida; order Lamiales; family Orobanchaceae; genus Orobanche; species Orobanche coerulescens. The sequence goes on from CM065812.1 coordinate 24,934,221, forward strand.
CGGCCGCAACTCGGCCAGACATTATGGCCATAACACTCATCACCTTACGACCGTAACTCGACCATCCCATACGGCCATACTCGGCCTCTCCCTTACGGACGTACTCGGACACTCCCTTACGGCCGTACTCGGCCATGCATTATGGCCGTAATACTCGGAACCTTACGGCCGTAACTCGGCATTCTTGCGGACGCAGCTCTCATGTCGCCCTTCCGATAGTCCGGTTAGATGTTCGACAATGTCTCAATTACGCTAGCGCACCGTTTATGATTAAAAATAATAATGTACCACACCACAAGCACACGTTTAGCAAAGGAGGCATACCCGGCAACAAATCTCATCCGAAGAAAACTACATCAAGGTATATCCTACCGTGCATAACAGAAAATGAAATCCAATTAATCAACAACAAAACGAATAACTGAAACAAAATGACAAATAATTCGTGGAAACCGAAAATGAAAGTCTCGGATATTACATTCCACGCCCCTTAAAAGAATTTTCGTCCCCAAAACTTAAAACATGAAACAATCAATGCAAGGCAATCTCAGATAACACACGTTATCTACTGCTAACAACCTACAACGAACCACATGCAGTACGTGACTGCTACCATCAATATCGCTACACCTGAATGATAACAAAATGTAACAAACACAAGTCAATATAGTTGACCAACCCAGACAGCACCGCAATCAAACACGAGTTTATCGCTGAACAAATATGAAATTCCAATAACTCAAAGGTTTGGAAGATCGAATACGAAAATAATTTCCCGAACGTAAGAAAATTACGAAGTGATCCGAACGCTCAAAAAAATCACGATACAAAATTAAACGATAACAATCGGATAATAATGATCGAGCCACAACGGTCGAGCAACAATGACTGAACGCCAACGATCAAATCGGCCACAATCGAACAATTATGATCGAACAAAAACAACGACAATCGAACAACAAATCTAAAGTTCACACCCTAACTCATGGCATTAAATGGTCTTGCAAGAACTACAAGATGTTCATTTCACATAGGCTCACGGAAAACGAACCGATCTCGGAAAGGTCATAACGATAAACGGGTTAATCCGAAACAATATCACAACTCATTCAAACAACAAAAGTGAAGAATAGAACAAGTTCAGAAAATATCAACGAACACAAATGAGTCAATAGAGTTGAAAATACAGAAGTTCAAAAATCTGATCCACTTCTAATAAAGGAGGCTTGTCCCCGAAATTCTAAACAATGAAGTAAGGAAATAACATAATAAACAACTGGTGGACTACAATTCTCACGGACTTCTTTGAGTCGATCCTGATATCGGTGCTCAAGTTCATGCCTCGGAAGGCTCGGTGACCAACTCACAAAACTGAATCTGGTGTACCTCGAGTCCGCACTTGTAACAAGTTACTGACGGAGAAGGACAATGTGCACTTACATGCCCCGACACATTACAGTTAAAACACCTCCGGTTTTTACCAGGAGTCAAAGCTGACGACTTGGAACTCTTGTCCCACTCATCAAACGATGGGGATTCACAGCAGAAAGACTATGGTGTTGCAATTTAGCAACACCAACACTAATATCGTTCCCGGCCACATTCTCTTGGTCCCGCATCTGATCCCCGTGGTCATCTGTACCACGATTATGACCACGACCTCTGCCCCTAGACATACTGAACAGATACCCACTCAGCACGATGAAACACATCATCGCAAAAAAAAGTACACCAAAGTGCCAACTCAGCACAACATATCAACACAAGGCATAAAATAGCAACACGGTAAAGATATCCACTTTGGGTAATTTCACGAATACAAAATTTACAATTGCAACAAATGAAACTTACGGTCGTAACTATCGGTTCACATAACCGTATCAATAGAAAATTAACGACTATTATCGTTATAATCACAGCCATAATATACTATGCATGATAGCCAAACATTTTTAATATTCTTCTTAAAACTCCACAAGGTATCCATTTAATTAATATCATTTGAAAATCGTTGAATTTGTATCATTTCCCCGAAATGAGGTTTGAAAATAATTTCGATACCTCGGTTGTCTTATCGATACCAGAACCACAATTTATAACCATTTGACTTGAAAACTTTTGCAAAACCATAACTCGGAACAGCAAGTTCCCTCAAAATCGACATCATCAAGATGACCATGTCATCACTTACCATCATCTCAAGTAATAACACATAAGGTAACCACATGTTACTACGCAACTTCATAATCACACATCTCCAGACCCACAATCATATTGAAAAGTTGTAAGCGAGAGTCACGTCTTGATTAAGTTTTGTTTTTGGTAGACCTCATTCGAGTTTAAAAGATCGCTTTTTGAAAATTACGATACAAAAATGAAAATGAATTATCAAATAGTTTAAATTTCTCCAGAAATTTATCGGCCTTGAGGTAATCATACGAAAATCAAACTTTTTCCTCCCGTGAAGGATGTTTTGAAATAAATTTACGTGACTCCTCAAAAAATATTTAAAACTTTAATACATCACACTGATGAACTTTCCTTGCCTAACCACACCAGAGCCATTACTCCTGTAAAAATGATTTATATAAAGATATATATATATATATATACACTGGCACCACTTTTTATTCCACTACAATACGAGAATCAAACAAGCATAGGTCACGTATTCACAATTCAAACTTAAACTCCACCTCAGGAAATAGAATCATACAAGCTCGTATAACACAAGGCCCAATATAATAGGGAGACTTACATCCACAGGTCGTACGAAGATGATGGCTGCAACTTAATACTAATCACAACCGACATCTCAGACGACACGTCGCGACACGACTCAGTGAGACACAATCCGACGGGATAAGACTCAACGAGACACGACTCAACCCGACAGCCAAGGTTTCTACAGCCTATGCTCTGATAGCATATTCTGTAACACCCCCAATCCACTCAGGGATATTACAGCGCCGCAGGCCCTCTCCGTGAGGATCTACTAGGCTAGATACCAAAAACAGGACATCGCAACCTTATGCCACAGGGCTAATTATGAATCGATAGACCGATTTAGTCATTTATCAATACATACAACGTAAAAATCAAATACAACTCTGTCAAGAACTCATACCTGCATAGGGTTCAAAATACAAATACACTCCCATAGGACGAGAGAATAAATACAGCGGAATGATTAATACAATTCGACCATGACAAAAGCCCCATACTGGCCCTCGTGTGATTAGTATCATTTGTCTTCCATCATACTTCGTACTGATCCTTCATCTTGCTCCACTAGAACCTGCATATACCTGGACGCAATAGAGACATCCACCCCCCGATTACTCGGGGGTTAGCAAAACTCCACTGTTTTGCTAGTGCAAGTATAAAGTACAAATACGAGCCATACGTCACATACTCCGAGAACCTAACAATCAAGAACGGCCAAACAGTAAAACATAACAAAAGACTTCCCGAGATAATTCACTTGATTAAAATCGTACAAACCATGAAAGGTAGAAGTGAAACTCAATATACATTTTGAGAAAATATTTTAAGATCTCGGGAGTTTTGAAAACAATTGGGATTTAAGAATTTTCACTTATCGAAACCACTTAAGGACACAGCCCAAAGGTCAATTTTTCCAACACGCAAATCCGATAACAAAACACGGGATCCACGAACCTCAGAGCCTCCTCGAGACACACCCGAGTGAATAACCCCATGAGAAACCACACAACATCACACATTACCATGACAACAGTCACATAACCACAACCATTTCATACGTTCATAGTTATCTCAGCATCAGGCTAGCAAGCCACGAACCTCGGAGCCTCCGAGAGACCTACCCAATTGGACAACCCATGACACGTACGTCACACAACAAAACCACAACCATAAGTTATCCTGACATCACGCTAACAAGCTACGAACCTCACAGTCTCTGCATTGACATACCCAGTTTGGATAACCCCACAAGCTACCCCGGCATCAGGCTAGCAAGCCACGAACATCGGAGTCTCCGTGAGACATACCCGATTGGATAACCCCACATGCGTGATCCGTGCTAGCAAGGGCGGATCCCGTAGATTTAACAAATCTTACCCGGTGGCACATCACTTTACCACAATCACACAACAACAAGGAAGTACCATTTCCAAACAACAATGATCATTACAACCTCCTTACAAAGGAGTAACAACTAATATCACACGACATCACATATGCGCCGAACGAGTACACGTATCAATACACAATCCTCGACAAGTGATTACAGTCTACTATATTCATGTAATATGATTACAACATCTTCCAACATACAACACTAACGCACATATTCAGAAAACACATTTATTTACAAAGCATATGAGTTATCTTTGAAGGAAAATCTTTATCGAGAATATACTGATTCTTTTTGACAGTTCATTAAAAACGCTCAAGTTGCACATATATTCCATTACCAACTATTATATCTACGAAACACTTAGTGTATGCGCAAGATACTTGCCTCAATAATCGATACTGAAACCCCGACGAACATGGCACAACTGGGAAAACCTCGAATACCTACAACCATCCGTTAACAACAACGAAAACACGATTACTAAGAGTATAACAACCGAAAACAATGCGAGACACACCCAAGAATCAAAGGAAAACTAATTGGGTCATTTAATCGGATATTAAATGCTCAAGGTTCCCCTTAGAACACAAAAATCATGGTTGGACTCAATGAATTCGAAATACGGAAATACAATCCGTAGAACATGATTAATAATATCCAATAACATCATCCAAACCATCAAAAATGGGATTAACAAAGAGATGAAGAATAAAATCTCGAAGGTCAACCCTAGGAGATTCTAAGAAATTACCTTCGATCCAAGATGATGCACAACGATGCTCCTGATCAAAACCCTCAAATCTGGCCGAAGAATCGGGAAGGAGGAAGGAAAAAGGGAAAAAATGGCAACAGGACCCGTCGCCCGGCCTTATATAGCCAAACACGTTACGGCCATAACCGGAAGGGCCTTACGGCCGTAACATGCCTTACGACCGTAACTCGGACTCCCCCTTATGGCCGTAATTATCACCCCTTGGGCTACTGCCCGAAACGCCTGGGCGCATTACGGCCGCAACTCGGCCAGACATTACGGTCGTAACACTCATCACCTTACGGCCATAACTCGACCATCCCTTGTTGGGTACGGGATTGGATATTTCCCTGTGTTGCGGTAGCATAAAATAAAGTGCGGAATTAAATGACACAAGGATTTATAGAGGTTCGGCTATAATCGAGCCTATGTCCTCTATCGGTGTACCTTTTTCTATAGGATAAGATCAAAACCTACGCACCTCTCTTCTATCGGTCGAGGGATAACCGTTACAACCACGTCTTCTATTGGTCTGTGATAAACCACTCGTACTTGTCTTTTTGTAGGTCCAAGTTAAACCGTTTTCCTTTTCGTAGGACAAGGAATCAACCTCTCTAGATTTCTATGGGTACTAGATAAACCTCACTTAGATATCGATTGCGATTCTAATAATGCCGGATCCTTGATCCTAATAACACTGAATCCAATCGTATCTTTTCTTTTACCACTCGTGTATGTTTTCATGAATTCCCACTCAACCACTTACAATTAAGCTCAATATCAACAACAAGAATGTGTATAATAATATCACAAGTATAGACCATTTGCTCAAGGTTGTTGTTCTCAAACAATACCATATGGATGGTATTTATAGGCTTCTTGATCAAACTAGCCGTTAGCTCCTTCAGACTGCATTACGTACGCTATCATCTTCTCATTACGTACGTAAGTGTGTTTATGTACGTTAACCTTGAATGGTTACGTACGTTAGCTACTTCACAAAACAGTTTAGGGAGTTTCGTCATTTTTGTTACGTACGTTAACACTTCCTTAGTTACGTATGTTAAGTCTTATGTCACTGCTGACGTCATATATCCGTTGCATGTTTTTCTGACTTTGACTACTCCAACGTTCATCTTGTTTGAACTTGTTTACGTATGTTAAACTCCTCAAGTTATGTACGTTAAGCTGCTTACATTACATACGTTAATGATCACATATTACGTACGTTAGCTTTGTGATTTTCCAGCTTTTTGCACTTCGTTTCCTGGCTTCGCCTCTTCGTTGTTTTGTTTTGTTTAGCAAATTTAATTATCAAAACATTATTAATATATGTATGGAACAAAATGTTCCAACATCCCTTATGGCCGTACTCGGCCTCTCCCTTACGTCCATACTCGGCCACTCCCTTACGGCCATAATACTCGTAACCTTACGATCGTAACTCGGCATTCTTGCGGATGCAGGTCTCATGCCGCCCTTCCAAAGGTCCGGTTAGACGTTCGACAATGTCTCGGTATGCACTATATATAATTCAAAACAATAATGTACCACACCATAAGCACACGTTTAACTAAGGAGGCGTACGCGGGAAAAAGTCTCATCCGACAAACACTACATCACGGTATATCCTACCGTGCATAACAGAAAACGAAATCCAATTAATTAACAACAAAATGAATAACCGGCACAAAACAACAAATGATTCGAGGCAAATGAAAATGAAAATCTCGGGTATTACAGAGAGAAGGTCTCGAAGTAATCGATTCCCTCTCTTTGGGAATAACTCTTTGCCACAAGCCTAGCCTTATAGGTATCAACCTTGTCATCTCCATAAGTCTTTCTTTTATGGATCCATTTATTTCCAATAGGCACCATGCCCTTAGCACGATCTACTAAAGTCCAGACCTGATTAGCATGCATTAAGTCTATCTCAGCTTCCATAGCCTCTTGCCACTTTGCAGAGCCAACATCTACCATCGCTTGGTCGTACGTAGAAAGATCATTCTCTTGACTACTTTCTATCATATCATAGATACCAGTTCCTCTTAATGCAGATAGCCATACCTCTCAGGTAATTGAGAAGTTCTACTAGACTTATGAGGTTGTGGGTTCGGTTCTAATATCTTGCACATGTGTCTCAATTGGTGTTTCTTTTATTACTTCCAAATAAATATTTCTACATGTGCCTTCTTCCTGGATAAACTCATCTTCCACGAAGTGTGCTTATAAAGCAATGATGATCATTTGCATGTAGAATCGATATCCCATGGAGTCCCCAGGATATCCTATGAAACAACCTCTCACATACCTAACTTCCAATTTCTCTACTTTAGTCTTCTTGACATAAGCAGGACATCCACAAATCCTAATATGATTAAGACTTGGTTTCCTACCTATCCACATCTCATGTGGAGTCTTAGGAATGGATTTAAAAGGACATATGTTCAAGATATGTGCAGCAGTAAGGGGCGCATAATCCCAGAGATAATCGGTAGATCAGTATAGTTAAGCATCGAGTGAACCATGTCCAACAAGATTCGGTTCCTTCTTTCTGATACACCATTTAATTGTGGAGTAGCTGGAAGAGTAAATTGTGACACTATTCCTAGTTCTTTTAAGAACTCATCAAACTTGGTACTCATGTACTCACCACCTGGGTCTGACCGAAGAGTCTTAACACGGTTACATGTTTGGTTTTCAACTAAGGCTTTAAATTCCTTGAATTTATAAAAAGCTTCAGATTTATGTTTCATTAAGTACGCAAACCCATACCTAGTATGGTTATTAGTGAATGTAATGAAATACTGAAAGCCATCTCGTGCCACTTCAAAAGGTCCAGAGACATCGGTATGGCTCAATCCAAGTTTTTTAGCAGCTCTTTCAAAAGTCCATGTGAAGGGTAACTTAGTCATTGCTCCTTGAAGGCAAGATTCACAAGTTGGATAGGAATCCGATCCCAATGGACCTGTAAGCCATCTTTCTCCATTTTATGAACCTTGGTCTGACCAACATGACCAAGTCTAAGATGTCACTTAAGTGCTTGGTTTGTTTCATCCCTACCACGATTCCTAGTTATAGTGTTCACAGTTGTTTTATTCTTTAGATTCAAATGGTATAAACCATTTAATAATATAGTAGTAACAACCGTTTTATTTCTAAAATAAATTAGACAGAACCCATCTTCAATAAAGAAGTGAAATTCCTTTCAGTCCATGACCGGAATTTATACAATATTTTTATGCCCCTTGGGCAAAACAAGTACATCATCTAAAGAAAGAATAAAACTAGATTCTAAATTCAATATAAGGGATCCAATATCAAAAGCCTCGACACTGTGTCCACTTTCGACGGTGACCATCACCTCCCATGAATCCAGCTTCCTACTTTGTTCCAGATCCTGATTCATTGTACAAATGTGAGAATCGCACCAGAATCAAGTATCCAAGAAGTAGAACATACAGTTACAGAACAATTTGTTTCCAAAACCAGTAGTTTCGTACCTGAAGGCACATTTCGGTCAAGTTTTGGACAGTACCTCCTCTAGTGGCCTAGGTCACCGCAGTTGAGGCATGCGTCCGTTTTCTTGGCCCATTTGCTCTTTTGAACTATTAGGGTTTGCCCTTTTCCTTATTGATCTAGACTATTGGACCTAACTGCTTTTTGTTCTTTTTCTTCTTATTCTTGGACTTCCAAGTCCCATAAGAAATCACAAGTGCAACTTCTTTTTCCTTTATCTTAATATGAGACTGTGCAGTCGCCAGTTTGTGCATTTGCCCAGCTAAGTTACACGCAATATCATTGCCATTGAAGTTCATAACAAATTGGGAAAAAAGTTAGGAAGTGACTACAGGATAAGGCCTGTTCGAAAATTAAGAGCTTCTAATCTCTCAATCATCGAGATCATTCTGAGGACATGGTCCTCAACTCTCTCTCCTTCCTTCATCCTGGTGCCGAATAATTTCTTCGATATCTCATATCAAGTGTTGAATATGCTCTCCATAGAGTTCAGCCAGGTGTGCTAAGATGGCTCCCGAAGACGTCATCTTTTCACAGGCACACTGAAGCTCATTAATGGAGCCTAACATGTACCCGCGCACTCTTACGTCGTCTTTTACCCATTTCTCATGGGCATCGACTTCTTCCTGATTGGCTAGGGTTCTTGCAGGAGCCACTGGGATGTCCGCCTTCATTACTTATCCCAGCATTTCCATAGTGAGGACAATCCTCAAGTTCTGAAGCCAGTCCGCATAGTTCGGACCAGTTAGGGTGTTCTTTTCAAGCAGTATTGCGAGTGGGTTCATTGTCATTTTTAGAGATGTTTGTTAACTGTAGAGAATAATTTAAGATTCTTTAGTGATTGTTTAATTATGATACGAGTAAAGAATTTAAGGACTTTCATTATTCATAACTCAGCTCCCACTATTTTATCGATATTTACACACTCCCATGTAAAATTCGGAAATCACGATTGACTTCATAATGGTGATCGATTTCTTTACAAACTTTAATAGAGGACAACTCATTTGGTTTTTATTCTATCATTCTTTATAAAGTGGTCTCTAACACCACCCATCTAATGGATTATTCGATCTTCTTTTATCCCTAGTTTACTCGCCCTGAACCCATACGGTTTCTATGGCTCACTGAACTATGTAAGTTTAAACCGTCAAATCCTATTAGTCTGACAATTGAGTCTCACCCAGCAACCCATACGGTTTCTAGGGGTTTGATTTGTCACAACCAAAGGCATCTAATGCACTCTAGAATTTCTCAACCTTCCCCAAAAATATTAGCCTGACATACTCGGAAGAATAATATTTCGATTTAAAATTAATTTTTTCATGAGCTTGACGGAGATAGGAAATCTCGTAACCTTTATAACTTAGTGTTTGTAAGTGGGAGTTTAACGCGATTATATATTACAGTTTGCATATTAATCTGTTATAAGCACGGTTTATTGGTTTGTTTGTTTGTCATGCAATATGAAAACATACACAACCTAAATCTAACAACATGCAGTTCATGGACCGTTCTTAAGTACCGATTTATCATCGACTCAAATTACAAGTGTTGAATCTTCGTCTTCATAGCGGCTTGTCCTAGGCTCTTCGTCATAGCTAATGTATTACATCTATAAAATTTGCATCCTATACAAATTTACTAAAAAAAATGGGTCAAAACGGCCATTACAATCCCATCGAATAAAGATTCAAAAATTAAGTCCATGAACTACATCACCATTCAATAATATGCAACAATCACATTAAAATTAATGACATAAATAATTAATCTAAATATTCATCCGATCAATATAAAATTAATCGATCCATAAGAATTAATCCAATTAATTCACACAACTGTTAATTTTAACTTGTTCCGGACGAAAAAATATTTCATTAAATTAATTACCTTAAGAATAAAATTACCATAATTATCTTAGTCAAATTAAATCCAATTTAATTTGTAGAAAATTAATTTACCGAATGAAATAAAAATTGAAAACACACGGCCCGAGCATAGACCTACTCTCTGATAGCACTATTGGGATTCAGTGAATAAAAACGAGTTACGCAGCGGAAAAATAAATTGGTCTAACCAGATAAAAGACCGAATCCCTCAGAAGATCATTCATGCATCGTATATATGAATATAATACAAAGTAGGAATTATAAATAATACCCTTGTAGTCTTTTAATTAAATATTGAATAAAATAATCCACACTTCTGTAAAATCTCGAGCGTCGAAAGAACTGTGCTTCTACATATCACGCGTCGGAAAGATGATCAAAATATGTAATCTTCACCCCAAGACCTTCAAGTTCGACGGCTATTTGAAGTGATGATAGGATAAAATTTTCGTTTAATTTTATCTCTCAAAGAATTAAATTTGAGAAAGAAATTATATCTCAAATAAAATTAAACGGAAGCTTGTTTCTTCCCTTTTTTTCTTTCTCCTCTCTTTTCTTTCTTCCATTCTCTCCACTATTCTGCCGTGAACTTCTTATGCCAAAAGTTTCTTATGCCAAAAGTTTTCTTTTCACTTTTCATTCAAGTAGAGATATATAAAGACTTCCAAAGTCTTAACCTTACATGTGATGATAAAAAATACAATCAACATGTGAGGAATCCACATTAGAAATTGTTCACAGGATGTAGTGAAATCCACCACAAAATATAAACTAGTGTGGTGGTTCGGCCAAGTGGAGAAAAGAAAAGTTGGTTCATTTCGGTCCATAAAACGGACGCTCGTGTATCTAATCTGATAGATAAACCTCGGTATGTTATCAATATTAATATAATTAATTAATCTAATTAATTAATTATACTAAATATTAATTCTTGAAGAAATAATATGAATAAAATTAATCACGCAGTAACTTATTTTGATTCACTAGACCAGTTTTAATTTATCTAATAAATTAAAACATCATTTATCTAATAAATTAAATTAGAATATAATGTCTAATATTCATAAAAAGGGAGATTATCCTTAATTTAATCTGTCATCTATCCTATGCCGCGACTTCATAGGTTCGTCTCAGTCGGCAATGGGAAGAACCAAAGAATGTGAGTAACACTTAACCAGTCCCGTGGCTCACACTACATCCCAACTAAGAACGAATGATAGGAATCATTCCAAAACCTTTACGTTATGAATACTGTATATGTATAAACCCTTCAATTATATGTCCCGATCAAGTATTAGGGTCACGATAACGTCAAACCCTGTTAGAACTTGACTCTATGCATTTGTTAATGCAAACCGAGATCATTGATCTCTCGTGTATCAAATACAACTAGCTCTAACTTCTTTGCCCAAAGACTTATGATCTCATTTGCCATTAACCAAATAGGACATTGACCTGCTCACTTACAGCATAAAGAATTCTATCTTGATATTTAGTAGAGATAGGTACTTGCCCACTAAGTTGCATTTCGAGGTTGATCCCACCAACCGGTGATTGGATCTAACTACACTAATGACTAACTTAATGTCATGGATTCATTTCGGGAATCCACAATGCAAAACCTGTTTAACACACAAACACCTACACAACGACCAATAAGGTCGAGCATAAAACCAAAACAACAGACGTCAACCGGGACGGTCGATAACACAACACATCCACAACATCACGACCGACAAGATCGAATATGACCACAGTCAAAACCAGCTCAAATACAGATAACAAACTTCAAGACAGTACCCAAGCCCACACACGGGCATAACATCAATAAAAATAGCTCGCTAATACATACACAAACCAAGACCAAAACACACCAATAAAAAGGCAACGACTGCCTAAGGTAATATCACAGATGCTCGTCGTCCTCGTGGTCCCCTATGCCTTTTCGCCATGAAGATCTATACCTGAATACACAAAAAGGTATTCACCCCTGAAGGGGTCAGCAAACGGCGGGTGCAAGTACTTGATAATAGGAATATGCATAACGTGCAATAAAATAAATAATGCGATGATTGATTTTATTAGTATAACGAGAATAAGGATATTCGCACCAAGTACCAGCGCCTCAACAATATTGTGACGACATCATTATGCAAAAATGCATCAGCAACATCACAATCAAAAGCATAAGGAGTACCATGTCACGCCATTATTCCGGTATAATACGGATATCACATTTCAAAAACCACATGGGCTATACCGATACGAGGTTCGCACCCCATCGTATCCCAAAGCCCTCGTAAGGGCAGTCCTTGGTTGTATAACCCGTTGAGTGGTACGTGGTTCGCACCCCATTGTACCCTAGATCCCTCGTCAGGGCAATCCCCGGATTTACTCGACCACAAAACACAGTTTCACGACATTGGTACAACTTCAAAAATATCATAATCCAATCATATCATTCCACATTTCAAAATTTCAACGTACGTTGTCACATAACTTTAACGACGCAAGCCTCAGATCATTATTCAAAACTTTCACCAACTTTGCTTTTCAATCTCATTTGAAATAACCTTTCGAGACGTCCTCGAGAAATTATTTATAAAATGATACCATTTTATAAAACAGTAATCAAGATCAGTCATCCAGGATTTGCAGAAAATCATTCTTAAATCATTTTCAAAAATATTTCCGAAATCCTTTTAAAAACATTTTCAAAATATTTTTGAAACATAGTTTATTTTAAGAAACCATTTTCAAAAATATTTTCGAAATACTTTTCAAAAACATTTTCGAAATCCTTTCGAAATATAATTTGTTTAAAGAAATCATTTTCAAATACTAAAAGTCATTAATTTGATTAAAAAAGTATTTTCGAATCACTTCAAAATATCAACATAGAATTGCTGAATTCAGAGCATGAAGAAAAACATATGGAAATCACGATTTATTCGTATTTAATTGTAATTTATACATAAAGCACGATCAAATACTTGCCCGGTGGGTTTAGGGATAAGGATGTTTCAAATGGTTTGTAATTAGGGGTCGAAACCCTGAAATTTCAGACCTACAACGAATAATATGAGGTAATCGACATTAGGCTACTTATTCTAATCGGAATAATATCGAAAACCTTAATTGAATCCCTTAAGGAACTTTTATCGGACACTTCACGGACGGTATCCGATTACGATGATTCGAACGAAAGATTTAATTTTCGTTCAGCTAGAATCAATAAGAACAGCCCCAGAATACTCGATATATAAAAATTTACGAACTCTAAACAACGATTCATCAAGAATCTAGAAAAATAATTTTAGGGTTCAGGGCCCGATTACCTTTAACCCGGTGAAAACTGCTGAAATCGGCTGAAGAAGACTTGCTAATTTGATTCTCGGGCGTTGATTATGCGTTTAAACTGCTCGAAACTAGGCCCGAATGGGATTCCATGGTGAGGGCCAAAGCCATGTGTTCTTCACGTCTGAATTGCCATGAAGATGGCTGAAAAGACGGATTTATAACATAAGGAAAGCTTCTATGTCGGTTGTGGGCAAGTTAGTAATTTCGCCGCAACTAACATCCTTGTCTTCTTTCGACCATAACTTGCTCATTACGGCTCGGAATGGCTCGACTTTTGTTCCATTGAAAAGCTAACTCGACAAAATACAATGCTGTAAAGTTTTAGAATTTTTGAATTTTTTTCTGAATTTATGGTGACTGATCAAAGTCGGTCCTCACAAACAGCACCTTCCAGAAAGGTCCACGTTTGTTTTTATTGACTCCCTTGTGGTATTCCATTTATTTATGAATAGTTCAATAATATAATACTTGAAATAAGAAATGTAAACAAACAATCCAGTCACAGTTCGATCGGCGAGTCTATAAAGTTCCTCGAGACGTCGAGAAACAACGAAAAGGTCATTGAGTCATTGAAGTGAATTATGGCCTCATAATCAAATTTAAAGTATTCTAACGAGTACGATTGAACCTGACATTATTTAAGATGACCCTTAATGATATCGCAAGTCGGGTTATCATCACCAGTCAGAATTATAGAACAAAATATACGGTTAAGAAAAGTAACACATATGGGATCATGAGAATAGTGCCAATCAATCACGAATCTCAAGATAACACAGAGGACGTCGTATAATCAATAAGTTTCGGTATTCCGAATCCCGAAAATTGAATAATAAGTCAAGAATGAAAAATGGCAACAATTACAAGTTCAACAAAATGATAAAAGAATTCATACAACGGTCGAAAATTATAAGTTATTTAGGGGTAAAAGTCTGAAGTCTCACAGATACTTCAAGTCAAAGGTCTACGTATACCTATCAGAACCTCTCGATTCAGTCATTGACAATCCCTTAGTGATATCCATGTGACGGATTGAGGTGAGTCGTGTTCGAGTATACTAATCCAATTAGCATACCTGTAATGTATGCTCCCACTAATCCTTAGTGAAGACAGACACTCTACATGTCAGAGTACATGTTATACAAGCCTTGTCTAAACTTATTGCCCACTTAAGTTTTATCGACTTGCGAACCAATTAAGCATTCGAGCCTTAAACACTTCCAATGCCTCTCGTTATCTCCATAAAGAGTGGAATGTTTGCTCTCAAATATAAGGACTAATATTATGTATCAAATCACAATGCCTGTGATATACAATAATATAGAAATAATAAATGACTTATTTAATATTCATAATTACAATATAATGCTCTCACTCTCTCATCCTCTGAGTGGCATTCGAGGGCATATTCCTAACACGTCGGACCCTCCCAGAGTGAACGTATACACTCTCACACTCATATGCATCACTTTTCACATTCAAGAATGTAAGTTCATAAGAATTACTTTCCTTTGAAACATGATGGAATGTTCCGAGATAGTAAATGACCACGATTGAAGGAATTTGATTATTCCGAACTAAATGATCCATAAAACAACTATCAACAACCATACAACTAGAATTGAACTGAAATACGCCCGAAAACCCCACCTAGGAATCATGAAAATTCATAAAACTCACGGCGAGGGCTGATCGCAGCCAAACCCTTTCAATTTCACAAATATACTAAAATTTACCATGAATTCGTAGGTAAAACATGAATATGGTGAAGATTAATCATATACATCGAGAATCAGACAACAATTCGGAGCTAATCGAACAAAATCACGAAAAAACCCCAATTCCCAAAAATTAGGGTACTACAGATTATACCTCGGCACGAAGACGAAGAACACGATTTGATATTGTTAATCTACACCAAAAACTCAAGGAAGACGATAGCTGGAAGATTGAAGAACCAAAACCACCCCAAAAATTGCCCAATGATCGCCCGGTCGCGGAAGGGGAGGACAAGAATGAAAAATAGGAAGAAAAATGCGACTGCCATGTTTTATATCTACATAGGCGCACGACCAGACACGCATGACCAAATGCTCGTGCGTGACTCGTGTAATGCCCGGATACTTAATGTATAATTATCCTGTATTCAATCTTGTAAAATTCCACTTTGTGATCTATTAATCGATGATTGGTTTCCCATATTCATATTCCCTACATCTTTGTATTTTTCCATGCATGCATGCATAATTCTGCACGTGGTAACGTACGCTAGATGATGATCTTAGCATACGCTAAGAATGCAATATTACGTACATTATCTGTTGAGCTTAACGTACGTAACCTCAGTCAAGTCGATATCCGACAAGGGTCGGCGTGTGGGGGCCAGGGGAGATTCTTGAGAGGTTCCGCGTGCACCTGGATGGCTTTCCATCTAAGCAAGTCAACGGACTTAACGTATGCTAATGGGGATTTTTAACGTACGCTAAGGTGCTAGATATTACGTACGTAAGGAATGTATGATAACATACGTAAGACAACACCAGAAACAGGTCAGTGAGCTCTGGACAGACGTTAACGTACGCTAATGTTCGAGTATAGCATATGTTGGGATTCAGTCCAGCATCCTACCTGCATAGGCTTAAAAATGCACGAGGCGCGGCTTGCGATTCGACCTGTGAGATCTGCACTAGAAAGTGGTTAAAATGAATTGATTTGGACTACTCATACCAACAAGATTCATCTTCTTTTCTGGTATCCATCTCATAGAAACTCCAAAGTTAAGCATGTTTGGCGTGGAGTAGTTATGGGATGGGTGACCCCCTGGGAAGTTTTCCCAGGTGCGCGTGAGGACAAAGCGCACTAGAAAAGACTCGTGTTAGTACAGTGAGGATAGTCTTCATCATTCTTGGGGACCAACAATTGGTATCGGAGCAGGTCACGGGTACGGATTCCCTCGAAGTATCCTACAGTGGAGGCTGCCAGAGTGTTGGAACTAAGAAGCGGGCATGCAGCAAATGTTGCCAATTGGACGGAACTAAGGTGTTGGCACTGTGGAGGTTGTTAGGTTCTGGAGGGCTATGTGATCAAATCTAGTATCTTTGGAGGCGAGATACGCACGGCGAAGTAAACGGAGGCTGGAGCAGAGATCGATGTCAAGTGTTGGAGGACTGTGTGAATGAATCCAACCGCTAGAGGGTTGTGTGATCAAATCTAGTTCGCGGAGGTTTCCAGACTATGGGGTTGAGATATTGGTAGGTACTAGGAGGGGAATTGTTGGGATTCAGTCCAGCATCCTGCCTGCATAGGCTTAAAAATGCGCGACGCGCGGCTTGCGATTCGACCTGTGAGATATGCACTAGAAAGTGGTTAAAATGAATTTATTTGGACTACTCATACCAACAAGATGCATCTTCTTTTCTGGTATCCATCTCATAGAAACTCCAAAGTTAAGCGTGCTTGGCCTGGAGTAGTTATGGGATAAGTGACCCCCTGGGAAGTTTTCTCAGGTGCGCCTGAGTGAGGACAAAGCGCACTGGAAAAGACTCGTGTTGATACAGTGAGGATAGTCTTCATCATTCTTGGGGACCAACAGCGTACGCTAATACTGTTACGTACGTAATAGACATTAGGTAACGTGCGTAATAATTTAGAATTCTATTTATAGACCTCGACCCCATTTCATTTCTCATCATTCCTTTGGCCGATTTTCGTGTTCTGGAGATTTTTAAACACCATATACCTCTCATATCATCATCCTAGCTCGAGTTTGAAGATCATCGACCATTGGGGATTGGTTTTCAAGCTCTCGGTGTTGAGTTTCTTCAAGTTTCTCCTTGTTCTTCACTATTTTGAGGTAGGTGATTCTTCACCAACTGGATTACGTATTCTTAGGGATGTTTTGAACATGTTTTTGAGATTATCAAGTCAGTTATATTCGTGCGTAGTCGAACATCATGTTGTTAGAAGAATAATTTTGGTTATGTTTCGGTTCTTCTTCGTTGTTTAGAATATTAATCGAACCTTGTAGTGTTTGGGCTCCTAAACGTAGTATCATGAGGCTGCAAACCTGATTATGGCAAGTTATGGAGATTATCTAGTTCTTACATATTACATGATGAAATCATGCGTATTGGGAAATTTAATGGATTGAACTTAGGGTTATTTTCTTGAAGAAGAAGATGATAATCAAGTGAACCTAGTAAATAAGTTCTTACGGTGTTCTTTGGGGTAATTCCGATATCTTGTTGCTTTAGATTAATGAAGAATATGACTAGAATCCTTCTAAGATGAATTTCATGTCATAATTGAAGTATCCGACCGAAAGATGTGTTTAAACTTGTATAGTATTCGATGAGATTTTCGTTCGGACGAGTAGCGTAGTTTTGATTCAACCGAATGAATTGGGGAAGATTTGGTTCACTCGCCATGATATGGTATAACATGTCTTTTAATGATCCGTTTGATGATTAAAATGATTATCCGGAACCGTTAGTTATACCGGTGTTATTGTTCGTTGAAGGTTCGGGTTTTGGTGGATTGATCGAGTGAGAGTTCTTCGAGCTGGTTGAAGATTTCTTTTTCGTAGTAGCAACCCTTGTCGCCATTTCTAAGCCAAGTATCATATTATTGAATATTGATTTAATATTGAGGATTTTGATCATACATATTGTTATTCATGTTGTTGAACATGAGGTCATTCCAGTTGAATTGTCATAATATCGTTGTTGACTGATTTTATGTTCATGTGGATGGACATATTAATTTTTGCACATGTGTATGCATAGTTGTGTTGTGTATGTTGAGTTGATCTTGTGAGATCATGTGATCTATGCTGAGGGCGCTGGATTGTTGAACGGGTTTTCCACCATGCTTTGGTCCGATGGGATCATCATGGGGATCTATACTGAGGGCGCTGGATCGTTGAAATACCTTTTGATATGTTGAAGGAATCATGTGGATTTGCATTGTTGGATTCTGGTACCGGAAGTCCATATTGTGTATTTTATTATGCATTGTTGTTGCATATTCGATTTGTGTATTATGATACTTGTACTAGCATCGTTTTGCTAACCCCTTCGGGGGTAGACATTTGTTTTGATGTTCAGGTAGCCGAAGAGCGGGGAAACAGCCACAGTACCGACATGACGATGAAGGGGCTCAGTGATGTTAATTGTTATTACCTTGTCTTTCTGGTTTATTTTCAGTACTCGAGTACGTGTGTCTAGTTGATGTTTTGAGACGGTTGAAATAATGGACTCATTTGAACTGTTCGACTGGTTTTGTATTTTGAACTTTAATGGTACTGTTATATTATTTCTACATTTTTCAAATTAGCCTTGTAAACTCTTATATAAAGGGTTTACGGCGCCGTAATTATTCCGAACATCTCGGGGTGTTACAAAATATGGTATCGGAGCTAAGATTCATGGATATCTTGGCAGTCGGGTTTACTTGGGTCTGTTTACATTATTTGATTTATGGGTCATTTGTAACATCACTGCTCAGCCAGCGTCGTCATGTGGACCGTGGTTGTAAGTCTCCTAATCTCTTATACTACCGTTTCATTTAATTTCCGTTTTGTGAATATTGACGGACTTTATTTTAGAATATGACTAGAATCCTTCTAAGATGAATTTCATGTCATAATTGAAGTATCCGACCGAAAGATGCGTTTAAACTTGTATAGTATTCGATGAGATTGTCGTTCGGACGAGTAGCGTAGTTTTGATTCAACCAAACGAATTGGGGCAGATTTGGTTCACTCGCCATGATATGGTATAACATGTCTTTTAATGATCCGTTTGATGATTAAAACGATTATCCGGAACCGTTAGTTATACCAGTGTTATTATTCGTTGAAGGTTCAGGTTTTGGTGGATTGATCGAGTGAGAGTTCTTCGAGCTGGTTGAAGATTTCTTTTTCGTAGTAGCAACCCTTTTCTCCATTTCTAAGGCAAGTATCGTATTATTGAATATTGATTTAATATTGAGGATTTTGGTCATACATATTTTTATTCATGTTGTTGAACATGAGGTCATTCCATTTGAATTGTCATAATATCGTTGTTGATTGATTTTATGTTCATGTTGATGGACATATCAATTTTTGCATATGTGTATGCATAGTTGTGTTGTGAATGTTGAGTTGATCTTGTGAGATCACATGATCTATACTGAGGGCGCTCGAACGAATGTCCACTATGCGTTGGTCCGACAGGATCATCATGGGGATCTATGCTGAGGGCGCTGGATCGCTGGACGGGTTTTCCACCATGCGTTGGTCTGACGGGATCATCATGGGGATCTATACTTAGGGCGCTGGATCGTTGGATTACCCTTTGATATGTTGACGGAATCATGTGGATTCGCAATGTTGGATTCCGGTAGCAGAAGTCCGTATTATGTATTTTATTATGCATTGTTGTTGCATATTCGATTTGTCTATTATGGTACTTGTACTAGCATCGTTTTGCTAACCCCTTCAGGGGTGGACATTTGTTTTTATGTTCAGGTAGCCGAGGAGCAGGGAAACAGCCACAGTACCGACATGACGACGAAGGGGCTCAGTGATGTTAATTATACCTTGTCTTTCTGGTTTATTTTCAGTACTCGAGTACGCGTGTCTTGTTGATGTTTTGAGACGGTTGTAATAATGGACTCATTTGAATTGTTTGAACTGGTTTTGTATTTTGAACTTTAATGGTACTGTTATATTATTTCCACAATTTTCAAATTTGCGTTGTAAACTCTTATATAAAGGGTTTACGGCGCTGTAATTATTCCGAACATCTCGGGGTGTTACAACTCGTGCGGAAGCTAGATTAAAACAATAGGTCAGAGACGAACGACCAATTTGCTCGTGCGTCAGGTCGTGTGAAACTCAATGGCCAAAACCTGATGTGACACACGAGCAGCAACTGGTGTGTCTGCTCGTGTGTTAGCTCATGCGTCCCTGCCAGGTAAAAGGTGCAGTAGTGAGCTGTTAGTCTACGTCGAGACTCGTCGCCTCGATTGTCTGCACTTGCACCGAAATTAACATGTGACAAGGCACTTACGAAGAGTTTCCAAATACGAAGTCAAGTACAATGCAAACACGTGATTCCGATCTCCCGAAGGTAACGGAAAATGAATACGAAAATTACATGTCCAGAACTTTGGGAAATTTCAAAACGGCTCAAAACGTCCGAAAATCACGAAACGAGATCGAACAACTAAACCAAATCTCCCAAAACATCTAACAATGTTAAACAAACTTAAGGGAATTACAAAACAGCAGTTTCGAACAACACCACACCAAACGAACTAAAAACGGAAAAATTGATAATAAACACGAAATTGAGTAAAACAACTCTGAAACACGCTCGGATGACAAAACATGCAGAATTAAACGTTCTCAATATGTCAAGACGGATACAATAAAGTCATCGGAAATAGAAAAATGCCAAAATAGAAATTACTAAAAAGTAGAAAAAGTTCAGGTATTACAGTCACTGCCTCCCACCAATCAGTGGCTTCCTCATCCAGGAGTTATTCCGACCGTTGACAGCTTTATATACTGTCATGTGTTATGGATATAACAATTTTAAGTTAACGGCCATAAATGTGTACTTACTGCCGTAACAAGCTAGACTTACGGCCGTAAATAGCCCATGGACTGCCCAGTTCCAAAACACTTCTCATTGCGGCCTAAAAGAAAGCTAACAGCCATACTAAAACCGAGGTTATGGCCATACCAACTCTGATGTTATGGCCGTACAATACAATAAAGTTACAGGCGTAATGGGGATAGGCCTACGGACGTAACCTTGTTGTTGACAGCAGCCTGATCACTCGCTGCAAGGCACAAGTTACATCTGAAGGCAAAAGTGCAACGAAAATGACGAAGTGCTTGTGTAGGGTACGATATACAAACTCCAGTATTCAACAAACATGTAAATTCGGAACATCCAGCAGTGTAGAAAACAATAATAGAAACTAAACACACAATATTTTGAAAAATTACAAAACGGCCCAAACTTCCGAAATCACTATTCGAGATCGAACAATGACCCCTATACTCATAACATGACTAAATATATTAAATGAACTTGTAGAAACAACGAAACCATGATTTCGAACAAGATTTACAAGAATTGAACCTAAATGCAGAAAAGTTACATTGATATGCAGGAAAAACATCTCTGGAAGTCGTTCGGATAGCCAGAAGTGCATAATAAAATAGTTTCCGAACCAAAACAATTACAAATGAGTCACCTAAAACGAAAATACACCAAAAATATAAATTTCCAAAAATAGATAGTGTGGATATTACAACTACAGTTTCTGCCCTCGAGCATACCATGGACAAGCTGACGGACACGATCAAAAAATTGTTGATTTAAGTATAGCGGTCGGCAGTCTTGTCAGTTTAGTGAAGGACATCCAAGAAAATCAAACTGAGTTAATGGTTATCATCTGAGATATCCATGGCAAAGTCACATATCTTTACAATGCCAAAAAGGGGGAGAGTCTCGTGAAGCTGCAAGACATTGAAGGGTGGAGAAGGAACAAGAGATGGAAGTTGTGCTAGAGGATACAGTCACTCGGGCGATCAATCGACTGGCAGGACCAGGGCCAGGCCAAGGATCAAGGGGTTATCGGGTAACTGGATCTAGACCAACAGGACAATAACTTTCCTTGGAATAATTCAGTCCAAAAATCCATTGAGATTCCTCTGCCAAAATGCAGGCAACCAACAGCGGATGAAGTTAAAGCTTGGATAAGGAATGAGCTAATGAGGTACTTCTGTGTACTTACTAGAGAATCGCTCATGTATAATCAGTATAAGACGCTAGAGGCCGCGGTGAATGAGTTCTCCCGGAGGCTTGCTGAAGGAAAGTTGCCCCAATAAATTCTGCTAAGGGAAGATATATGAAGGGTGATCGACCGACTCACCCAGAAGACTGAATACTTGGCTATGACATGACTCCGGAAGGAAAAGGTCACTATAGGGACATAGCCAAACATCTTCTAGTTAACTGGTGGAAAGGGACTGAAAATGAATCTTATAGAAGATCAACGCGACAGTAACACTATAAATGTTGAATCCTAGTTGATGTATTTATTGCTTTCCTTATGTAATTTAAATTTTAATATAAAGTTCAAGCACTGTAATCTATTATTCATCAATAAAGAATTTTTCATTCTCTCAAAATATTACCGCTCGTAACCTATATTATTATATGCTTGCTTGACATTATTTCTCTATGAATTTGCTAAAATCAAGCTCTAAGAACTTGTCTAAACAACAAATATATTAAGTTGTTGCACTAAAACTACACGCTGTAAAGTTGTGCCTACGAGTCAATCATAGTTTAAGTTATGAAACACTTAGTCTTTTATGATTTGGAATTTTAGAACATACTTGTGAGTTATTCACATTTTATTTTAAGTCCTGCAAAGATCAGATCATCTGAAATAAGACTTGAAAGCTGGAAATTTTAAATGAGTTTTGGCATTATCAAATAAGGGGAAATTGTTGGGATAAAATACCCCAAGTGCTTTGATAATTTCATCCTACAGCCAGCTTCCTAAATCAATCTTCATACAACACTCAAAATACGTTCATCCAATAGAGAAATGACGATCCAAAAATAACACCCCCGAGATATTCGGGGTATATTACAGCACTATGGACCCCTACATGGGACCCACCATGCTAAACAAGAAGAACACCACTCGACTAACCGTCTCGGTTAGCGAGGAAACATATATTAACAATGCAAACGTATAATAGCGCGCCCAGTGCAACCGGCGAAATAAACATTAACCGACAAATATAGTAACTTCAACGAATACAAACCACAATTCGGAGTGAAAATCCTAAGTACTCGTGAGTACATTCTATAATTTTACAATTTGAAAAAAAAACAACCATATCGAAAGAGACAACATAAATAAGGAGACCCAAATGCACATGTCAACGACCCTGGCCAGCATCCTCGTACTGTCCCAATGCCCGCTTGTCCAGCTGAACATAACCTGAAATCCAAAACAAGAATTTCCCCAAAACGGGTCCCCAAAGGGGTTAACAATTACGCTAGTACAAGTAATCAAGGCAAACCAATCGCTTACACATTTCATAGTACATGCACCAATTCATTTCGAAAACCAAAATTAGACATGTGTTTTCCGGAAACAAACAGTCAATCAACAATTTCCCTTAGAACCGGGGCTATACCACTGGTCCCGCTCGAGGCCTCTAAGGACCCTCCCGATATGGACATATCATAAAAAAAATCACGCACAGGCATCGCCTTGGAAACGGGGCTATACCAGTGATCCCGCTCGAGGCCTCTAAGGACCCTCCCGAGCTGGCTAGCAAATCAAATTCGTGAATCCATGACTATACCATTGGATTCCCTCGAGGCCCCGTCGGACCCTCCCGAGGTGAGGAAAGCACACACAATATACATCACCATTTCATGTTAAGCATAAAGGTTTCCAAAAATACTTGCCTTGAGTAATTGACGACGACACGAACGGAAGGAAATCAACGCGACCGCTAGGAACCAACGAAACCGGACCTAACGATTCGAAGAATACCATCACAACCATTTCTAAATGAATACGAAAATGGAATGCAGTCGAGAACCCGCCTACGATTCATGTGTATTCGTACAAAACAACAACGAGGGCGGATCATAACCAAACCCTCTCGACTACACAAATACCACGAAATTCACCATGAATTCGTAGGAAAACAAGAATACCAACAAGATTAATCATATTCATTATGAGTTAATCAACAACATGGGATGAATCGAACTATAATATCGAAAACCCCCAAATCACCCTAAAGTAGGGTTCTAAGAGATTACCTTGGATTAGGAGGAAGGATTCAAGTAGAAATCGCTAATTTGCAACAAAAACTCGAGGTGGATGATCTCTCCAAGTTTGAAGATGCCAAAATCGCCCAAAAGTCACCCCTAAATCGCCCAAAATGAGAGGAAGAAGAAGAGAGGAGAGGAAATGAAATCCTCTCCCAGAAACCCTGCTGACATAGTGCATACTAACCCGCGTGCCGCGGCCCGGGTTGAGTGTGTCGCGGCCTGTGGCCGAAAATGGGGAGTAGGTTTTTGAGTAGGGCCGCGGCCCAGAATGTAGCATGCCGCGGCACGCAGTACAGCCGGCCTGGCCATCATCCAAGCTAAGGCCGTGCCACAGCTCACAGTCTCTTGTGTCGCGGCACACACTGTTTGAGCCCGAAATTGGTGAAAAACGACCCCCAAACATGATATAATCGATCGACACATAATCCCAACCATTTTAAGGCCTAAAAGGACTATCACGAACCCTCATATGGTGACTTCACGTCAAGCACGGTCGGTCCCAACACAATGGTAACATCAAATGATCCGAAAAGAGAGCAAACGCAATGGAAACCCAAAACTTAGGAATATAACAGAATGACCCAACACGATACTCGATCGAAACACCAATAAAAGTTCACAACATCCGTAATAACATGATATGGATTTGCGGTAACCCCAAACGGTGGTTCCAAATAGTGATTACGAGAATTGAACCCAACGACGACAAAAATGACATCTAACACGAAAATGAGTAAAACAAGTTCGAAACAAGCTCGGATGATGAGGAGTTTAATATTACATATTCTCAAAATACTCGTACGGTTACAAAGGAGTCACTAGGAACGAAAATTACACCAAAAATGAAAATACCGGAAAAAGGAAAAATACGGATATTACATTCTCCCCCTCTAAAAACAAGTTTCGTCCTGAAACTTAAGAAACAAACAACTCGGGGTACCTAGCATGCATAATATCCTCGGTTTCCCAGGTTGCCTCCTCGACACCATGCCTCGACCACTGCACTTTGACCAAAGGGATCGTCTTATGCCTCAGTCGCTTCTCACGGTACTCCAAAATCTTCAAGGGACGTTCCTCGAAAGTAATATCCCCGGTAATATCAATCTCACCATAGTCGATGACATGACTAAGATCCGGGACATATTTCCTCAGTTGGGAAACATGGAAAATGCTATGAACATGGCTCAAAGCCGGGGGCAACGCCAAACGGTAAGACGATTCGCCGACTCTCTCGAGAATCTCGAAAGGTCCAATAAATCTCGGACTCAACTTCCCTTTCTTCCAGAAGCGGAAAACTCCCATCGTCGGTGACACCTTCAGCAAAACGTGGTCTCCCACCTCGAATACCAAAGGTCGACGACGGACGTCGGCATATGACTTATGTCGGCTCTAAGCAGTCCACATCTTCTACCGAATCAATTCCACATTCTGTCTCGTCTCTAAAGCAATATCCGGTTCGGTCCCAACCAAATCGGATGCCTCATTCCAACAAATCGGTGATCGACAACGCCGCCCATAAAGTGCCTCATACGGTGCCATTCGAATCGACGCATGCCAACTGTTGTTGTATGTGAACTCGATCAATGGCAAATGCTCCTCCCAGTCACTGCTCCAGTCAAGAGCACAAGAGCGCAACATATCCTCGAACGTCTGGATAGTGCGTTCCGACTGTTCATCGGACTGAGGATGAAAAGAGGTACTCAGACGCAGACGAGTACCCAATGCCTTATGCACTGCCTGCCAAAAGTGCGATACGAAACGACCATCCCAATCCGAAACAATAGACTTCGGAGTACCGTGAATCCTCACAACCTGCGCAATAAACACACGATCCAACTTCTCCGGACCCCAAGTATCCTTGATGCCCAGAAAATGTGCTGACTTGGTTAGACGGTCCACGATCACCCAAACCATATTCATGTCCGATCTCGATCTCGGCAAGCTTTTGACGAAGTCCATCGAGATATATTCCCATTTCCATCCCGGAACGGGAAGCGACTGCAATAACCCAGTCGGTCGCTGATGCTCAATTTTGACCTGCTGACAAGTCAAACATCTTGCTACAAACTGTGCGACCTCTTCCTTCATATCATTCTACCAGAAATTCCTCCTCAGGTCCTTGTACATCTTACTCGAACCAGGATGAACGGAGTAAGGCGTAGTATTGGCCTCATGCAAAATACCCTGCCTCAGTTCCAAGTCGTTCGGTACACATAACCGACTCTTGAATCTCAATACCCCATCCTCATGAATCATAAACCCAGGAGACTTTCCCTTAAGGACATTCTCTCGGATTTGAGAAATCATCAGATCCTCCAACTGCTTTAGTTTAATTTCATCGATCAGTGACGACGAAATCTCTAAAGCGCAAAATTGCCCGACAGTTACCGGCAACAAATCTCAACACCTAACCCGATCAAAACTAGCTAAAGCTCAGATTGAGACGTAAGGATCTCAAGCGTCCGTAACGCAATTAGTTTCCGACGCAAGGCGTCATCTACGACGTTCGCCTTGCCCGGATAATACAGGATATCAAGATCATAATCCATAACCAATTTTAACCACCTCATCTGTCTCATATTCAACTCCCACTGGGTAAATATATACTTCAGACTTTTATGATCGGTAAAAATCTTACATGTAGAGCCAAAAAGATAGTGACGCCAAATCTTGAGCGCAAAGACAACCGTCGCTAACTCCAAACCATGCGTAGGGTAGTTAAGCTCATACGGCCTCAACGATCTCGACGCATACGCAATGGTCTTGCCGTGCTGCATCAACACGCACCCAAGACCTTGGCCCGAAGCACCGCTATAAATGGCAAAACCTTCGTTGCCACACGACAATGCCAAAATCGGGGCTGAAGTCAAACGCCCCTTCAACTCCTCAAAACTCGACTACCTCTCGTCGTTCCAAACGAACTTCTCGGATTTATGGAGCAACTGTATAAGTGGCCGAGCTAGTTTCTAAAACCCCTCGACGAACCTACGGTAGTAGCCAGCCAAACCCAAGAAACAACGGACCTCTTTTACGTTCTTAGGCGATGCCCAATCTAATACCACCTCAATCTTCTGTGGGTCTACGCGGACCCCCTCAGCTGAAATCACGTGACCCAAAAACATCAATTCCTTTAGCCAGAACTCACATTTTGAGAACTTCGCGTAGAGTCGCTCGGTCCTCAAAATGTCTAACACCACACGCAGATGATGGGCATGCTCCTCCTCGTTCTTCGAATAAATGAGGATATCATCAATGAAGATGATGACACACTTATCCAAATACTCGATAAAGACCTTGTTCATCAACTGCATGAACACTGTCGGCGCATTAGTTAACCCGAAGTGCATAATGACAAACTCATAATGTTTGTATCTAGTCCGAGAAGCTGTCTTCGGAACATCAAACTCCTTCACCCGAAGCTGATAGTACCCCGATCTCAAGTCGATCTTCGAGAATACCGCAGCTCCCTGCAACTGATCGAACAAGTCATCAATCCTCGGCAAAGTTATACTTATTCTTGATGGTTACCTTGTTTAGCTCGTGATAGTCGATATATAAACGCAGCAAACCATCCTTCTTCCGCAGGAATAGGACCGGTGCTCCCCAAGGCAAAGCGCTCGGTCGAATATATCCCGACTCAAGGAGCTCACTCAATTTCCTCTTCAACTCATCCTTCTCTGAAGGTGCCATGCGATACGGCGCCTTTGAAATCGGAGCCGCTCCTAGCTCTAACTCGATAGAGAACTCAACCTCACGGTCCGGTGGCAACCACGGTAACCCATCAGGAAATTCACCAACGACTGGAATCGATGAAAGTTCGAATCTACCACTCTCCGCCTCCAAGGTGTAACACCAATAACCAGTACACCCCTTCTGTGGGAGTCTCATCGTCTTCAAGACATTAATAATGAACTTCTGGTTTCCCCTCTTTCGCCTTGCGAAAGAGTGCTCGGTGCCATCCTAGGCTAACATGGTGATGATTGTCGTGCGGTAGTTCATGATCGCACCATGCTGCTCGAGCCAATCATCCCCGAGAATTAAATCCTCACCCTCAATACCCACAACAATAAGATTAGAGAGCCAATTCCTCTCGCAAATACTCACAGAACAATCTCGGATCTCCCGATCACCAACGATCCTATCACTGCTAGGGATTTTATCGATGAAAGGCTCGCAAGGGGACAAACAATCAATACTCAAATAACGTACACATTGTAGAGAGATGAATGAATGCGTAGCACCCGAATCAAAAAGCACACTGGTAGGATGAGAATAGATGTGAACGGTACATGTCTCCACAGTGGCTGCTGGATCATCGGCCCTCCTCATCTCATAGACACGCAGATGGGCGGAGCCGACATTGGAAGCTCCCCCTCTAGCGGGCTGACCCCGACCTCTCCCTCGATAGGCACTCGGCGCAGACTATGGAAAAAACGAGCCCTGGTTCACACTCGGCTACCTAGGCTTTGGAAAATAAGCCTGGGCACCGTGAATCTGTCCTACCCGCTCACAAAAGGAAGCCTTGTGGCCCGACCGACCACAAGTATCAGAAGTCAAATGCGGACAAGGACACTCCAGGTTCTTATGGCCTGACTTGCCATAGTTTAAGCATGTGATATCATGAATGGGGGCTCTGGTAGCACCCCTAGAACTCGCAGAGAAATTAGTCGAACCGCCCACAGGAACGTTTGCAGACTGAGACTTCTGCTGACTTCCACCCTTGTGGCCCGAAAAATTTCCAACGGACTTCTGTTTCTTACTCTCACGAACCGCCTCACTAGCCATCACAGACATATCATATGCAAGAGCCCTACTCTGATAGTCCTTCAAAGTGGTGTAGACGAGCCCAGACATGTAATCCCGAATCGACAGTTTCATCCCCCTGGAAAAATGGAAAATTTTGTCGCTCTCCTCAATGACTTGGGCCTTCACGTAGCCCAACTCCCGGTTGAAATCGGCAATATCTTGAAAGACATGAATATCCCGTGGTTGAGCATCATAGAAGGCATGGATTCGAGCCTGTCTAACCAGCCACGGGCAATATTCGGTCTCCATCAGGTCCTTGAATTTCACCCACGAAGCAGCATGGTCCTTAAGCTCAACAGCCTCCCACCAATCAGTAGCGTCCCCAGTGAGAAAGTATTGTGTAATAGGGACCTTGCGGTCCTCATGACAGTTTGTGGCGACGAACACTTTGGATATCTCCTTGATCCACCCCTCCCAGCATGCCCACAAAAACTGGGGAGGATGCATCTTGATGACATCATGAAGCCAACGATCTGCTCCGCCCCGATTAGCATGGGCCGGAGTTGGGTTCTGAACCGACTGAGCTATCGCAGCCATTTGGTTCACCATTTGTTGCATCACCAGTTCAACACCACGATTAGCGCCATCCTGAGAAGTACCATGGCTATGACAGTCACCGGTGCTACCGGATCCCAAAGAATGCGACGTGGCCGTCTCACCGGCTGCCCCACGTCCACGACCACGACCACGGCCTCTCCCAGCATCTATACTGGTGTTAAAAGGTAGCAAAAGCAACTCGATGATAAGTAAGAGAGGAAAAACATCCACGGTTCAAGAAATGGAAACACGGTACGAGAAAACAAGAAATTGATTAAGGAAAGCTTACGAGCACTGGAAGTACGGAGATGCTGGCAGCGGTGTGACGATGTGCAAAACAAAACACAACTAGACATAAATAACCAACAAGCCTAGGTGTCCATAAACTTGGCTCCGATACCATTTTCTGTAACACCCCCGAGATATTCAGGGTATATTACAGCATCGTGGACCCCTACATGGAACCCACCAGGCTAAACAAGAAGAACACCACTCGACTAACTGTCTCGGTTAGCGAGGAAACATATATTAACAATGCAAACGTATAATAACGCACCCGGTGCAACCGGAGAAATAAACATCAACCGACAAATATAGCAACTTCAATGAATACAAACCACAATTCGGAGTGAAAAGCCTAAGTACTCGCGAGTACATTCTATAAGTTTACAATTTGGAAAAAACAACCGTATCTAAAGAGACAACATAAATAAGGAGACCCCAATGCGCATGTCAACGACCCTGGCCAGCATCCTCGTACTGTCCCAGCGCCCGCTCGTCCGGCTGAACATAACCTGAAATCCATAACAAGAATTTCCCCAAAATGGGTCCCCAAAGGGGTTAGCAATTACGCTAGTACAAGTAATCAAGGCAAACCAATCGCTTACACATTTCATAGTACATGCACCAATTCATTTCGAAAACCAAAACTAGACATGTCTTTTCCAGAAACAAACAGTCAATTAACAATTTGCCTTGGAACCGGGGCTATACCACTGGTCCCACTCGAGGTATCTAAGGACCCTCCCGAGCTGGCCATATCACAAAACAAATCACACACAGGCATTGCCTTGGGAACGGGGCTATACCACTGATCCCGCTCGAGGCCTCTAAGGACCCTCCCGAGCTGGCTAGCGAATCAAACTCATGAATCCAGGGCTATACCATTGGATTCTCTTGAGGCCCCATCGGACCCTCCCGAGGTGAGCAAAGCACACATAATATACATCACCATTTCATGTTAAGCATAAAGGTTTCCAAATATACTTGCCTTGAGTAATTGACGACGACACGAACGGAAGGAAATCAACACGACCACTAGGAACCAACAAAACCGGACCTAACGATTCAAAGAATACCATCAAAATCATTTCTAAATGAATATGGAAATGGAATACACCCGAGAACCCTCCTACAATTCATGTGTATTCGTACAAAACAACAACGAGGGCAGATCGCAGCCAAACCCTCTCGATTACACAAATACCACGAAATACACCATAAATTCGTAGGAGATCATGAATACCAACAAAATTAATCATATTCATTATGAGTTAATCAACAACATGGAATGAATCGAACTATAACATCGAAAACCCCCAAATCACCCAAAAGTAGGATTCTAAGAGATTACCTTATATTAGGAGGAAGGATTCAAGTAGAAATCGATAATCTACAACAAAAACTCGAGGTGGATGATCTCTCCAAGTTTGAAGATGCCAAAATCGCCCAAAAGTCGCCCCTAAATCGTCCAAAACGAGAGGAAGAAGAATAGAGGAGAGGAAATGAAATCCTCTCCCAGAAACCCTGCTGAAATAGTGCAGATTGACCCGCGTGCCGCGGCCCGGGTTGAGTCTGCCGCGGCCAGCGGCCGAAATTGGGGAGCAGCTTTTTGAGTAGGGCCGTGGCCCGGACTGTAGTGTGCCATGGCACTTAGTACAGCCGGCCTGGCCATTATCCAAGTTAAGGACGTGCCGCGGCTCACAGTCTCCTGTGCCGCGACACACACTGTTTGAGCCCGAAATTGGTAAAAAACGACCCCCAAACATGATATAATCGATCGACACATAATCCCAACCATTTAAAGACCTAAAAGGACTATCATGAACCCTCATATGGTGACATCACGTAAATCACGGTCGGTCCCAACACAATGGTAACATAAAATGATCCTAAAAGAGAGCAAACGCAATGGAAACCCAAAACTTAGGAATATAACGGAATGACCCAACACGATACTCGATCGAAACACCAATAAAAGTTCACAACATCTATAATAACATGAGATGGATTTGAGGGAACCCCAAACGGAGGTTCCAAATAGTGATTACGAGAATTGAACCCAACGGCGACAAAAATGACATCCAACACGGAAATGAGTAAAACAAGTTCGAAACAAGATCGGATGATGAGGAGTTTAATATTACAAATTCTAAAAATACTCATACGGTTACAAGCGAGTCACTAGGAACGAAAATTACACCAAAAATGAAAATACCGGAAAAAGGAAAAATGCGGATATTACACCAACTTACGCAGAGGAACGTATTTGCTACAACTTAATCGCTGTATGCATTTTACTTTAGAAAAGTATAATGAAAAACCAATGGGATAATACTTAGACTTTAAAAATATCGTGAAATAAGTAATTCTTTATTCATAAATTTTATGGTTTTTAAAGAGCATTTAATGCTAATAGGACATCATTTAATGCGGTACTCGACTATGGACTGAAGAGCATTTAATGAAGGCCAAAAGAATGTCTGAAGTATTTATTGCTAGACACTTTAATTAAAACATTAATAGACCGCTAATATGAAGTGTCCACATCTCACCAACCAGTCAACAACTAAATTTACAAAAGATCCTTTCTGAGGTTATAAATAGCCCAATCCAGAGGATTTGCACATCTATTGAAATTACGAACAACTAATCAACTTGTATATATGAGCAATCAATCTCTTCAAACCTACAGTGCATATTCTTATTGAAGAGATATTCATTCCTCAATTGTGAACAGCATATTATAGCATGAAACTAAAGTGTTTACATCTGCTGTTCGAAATACTTGCAACAGCATACTTTATCATTTAGTACATTAGCCCTGTTTAGACTAAGAAGGAACCTTTATGACCTGTGTGGGATGAAGAGAGCTCAGAACAATGCCTCAATCTTTGTGAGAAGAAATCAATTCAAGGAAGCCTACAACCAATATGCGTGAATGGATTAAAACTACAGTCAGGTGTATTAATATTTGTAAAAGATACAATGACGGGTTTAGTTAAAATCATATAGTTCTGTATGCCTTCATTTTAATAGACTTTCACTCTTGTGTGGAGAATGTGTAGATGTAGAGTACGATGCCTCGAACCATATTAAAACCTTTGTTATTACTTTCTGTACTTACTTATTGCTTAGTGCATGTGATTGTTTTTATACTTGCTCCAGACACCCTATAAGCACCAAGCATACAGGAGTAAATATATATAACTTATTCTGACAAATCTCGATATCATAATCCTTGATCAATTTTAACCACCATCTATGTGCATATCCAACTTATTTTGACTAAATATATACCTCAGGCTCTTATGATCCGTGAAAATCTGACAAGTAATCCTATATAAATACTTGCGCCATATCTTCAAAGCAATCACCACGGCTGTGTTGGAGCAAGATCGGTATTTGCGCCGTTTATGCGAAAGCATAAATTAAATTGCGGAAAATAAATGACACGCGGATTTATAGAGGTTCGGCCAAACGTGCCTACATCCTCTCTCGATGTATCTTTTTCTATAGGTTCAAGATCAAAAACTATGCACCTCTCTTCTATCGGTCGAGGGATTACCGTTTCAAGCTCGTCTTCTATCGGTCTGAGTAAAGCTGTTTTCCTTTTCTATTGGATAAGGAATCAACCACTCTAGCTTTCTATTGGTACTAGATAAACCTCACTAAGAGAGCGATTGTGATTCTAACAATTCTGGATCATTGATCCTAATAACACCGAATCCAATCGTATCTTTTCTTTTTCTCACTCGTGTATGATTTTGTCTATAACACTCAATCACTCTAATTTAAGCTCAAGAACAACAACTATAATGTTTATAATGATATCTCAAGTGTATATGAATTGCTCAATGTTGTTGTGTGGAATGATACCAACTCATTTGGTATTTATAGCCTTCTTCCACAAACTAGTCGTTACTGCCAGTTGTTATTTAGCGTGCGCTAGGCTGACTTCCTTAGCGTGCGCTATCGCGTGTATTTAGCCTTAGCGTACGTTATGTACAGTTACTTACGTTAACGTCTTCCAGTTTTAGTCCAGTGGCTTCTGCCCTTCACAGTTAGCGTGCGCTAACACTTTCTTGTAGCGTGCGCTAATCATGCATCATATATCCATTTATACTTTTTGACTTGCAGCAGATTCTCCCCAATGGATTTATTGACTTGATTCAAACATTGATATTTAGCGTGCGCTAAATATCATCTCTTGAGTGTGCTAAGCTTACTTCGGTGCATACGTCATTCTGTGTTTGAATTCTCTTCACAACAGTAATATGGGCTCGATAGCGTGCGTTAGTAAGCATGGTGTAGCGTGCGCTATCCTCATCAGGTAACTTCACTTCAGGTTACTTCGAACTCGTCTGATCTGCAGTCGGGACCCATTAGCGTGCGTTAACTTATATATCTAACGTGCGCTAGCTTTGTATTTTGTCCAGCTTTTTGAGTCTTCGTCTGCTTCGATGCTTTGCTTCGCCTCGATGTTGTTTTGCTTTGTTTAGCAACTTAATCATCAAAACATTATTTATTAATAAGTGGAATAAATATTCCAACAATCTCCCCCTTTTTAATGATTACAAAACAACTCTTGAATTGGATAAAACCTGCAAAATAAAATTATATATATATGTGTAACACCCCCAAAACCATCCGGGATATTACAGCGCCGTGGGTCCCGCGCCGGAACCCACCAGGCTAAAAACCGTTTACAAAACCAATTCAAAAGCGCCAAAAGGCCGATGACGGTAATATTTTAAATACTCAAATATTTTCAAAAGCATAATTTTGAAATACCGTCATAAAATACCATTTGGAAATACAAGGCGAAGTGCCAAATCTCAACAGTTTAAAATATACGTTAAGCCACAACTTAAACGTACTGATAAAATAATTTGGGAAAAGAGTTTGTGAAAATAACCCAAGTTCGTAAACCCAAAAGACCATTTTAAAATACACACACGAGTTGGTAAAAATACCAAAGAGCTATTTTGAAATATACACACGCAATGGATAAATGCGATTCAAAATACACATTTGCGGCGGAAATAAATGACCGGAAATAAATACTCAATACTCAAAACATGCCACCGCCGATCACATCGGGAAGCTCATCCCTTCACGACCGCTACTAGCTCGATCTCCGAGTACCTAAAAATAAAGCCCACGACGGGGTCAGCCACAATACTCAATAATGATACCGATCACATCATCATAAATAATTACATACCAATGTAATAACATTGTAAGAATACTACCAACGTAATCTTACCGTTATAACCTTACCAATCCATAACAATCCATACTAAATCAATCCTTGACATATTCCACATTTCGTATTCTCAAATGACGAAATGAATTCAACAACAATCATCTCTACTGTATTCCAAAAATACCGACAATCCTCAAAACATCATCATAACTCATAAGTGTGGGAATAATCCAATCTGTGTCAAATCCTGTCCGTCGGATTACACAATCAAATCTCAACATGTATATACCAATAATACACAACATATTTGTAGATCAACTACCACATGATAATGATAACAAATCCTGAAACATCGACATATAGTCCGAATGTTCATACGATCAATAACAATGATCAACCAATACATCACTGAGAATATCATCGACATTATAGCTCCAATATGACCAACGAAGGATCACGATAACTGAGAATACCATCAACATGATAACTCCGACATGATCAACAAAGGATCAACAATAATCGAGATTACCATCAACAAGGTAAACTCCAAATGATCAACAAAAGACCAATAATAACTGAGAATACCATCAACAAGGTAACTCCAAATGATCAACAATAATGGATCTCAAAGAAACGACTCTGACTGTCGAACATACCCCTCGGGCGTATGAACAACCAGTCACAAACCGTCGAACATACCCAACCATAAATGGAGGATGAACGACCAAACAATATGGCTCAAAGATGGAAATCATAGTACGCCCGATCCGAATATGTGTCAGTGCACATGTCCACCCCGTATACGGAATCCAGGATATACGTGGGACAATGTACCTAATTAGCCTCAACGAACTACGTCTCGTGTGCACAGCCTTTCACGGAAAATATTCACGCATGACTATATATGTGCCCGGCTAAAAATCCTACACAATATCCAATCGGAACGCAGATATGACTCCAGATATGTCACGATGCAACATGACAACGAAACTCAAAGAAACACATATCCAATAAGGATCAAAAGACTCACCGAAGTGAACAACAACATCGACAATGAAAAGTCGACACGACTAATCAATATCCAAAACATCAATCCTGGGATCATCATCCCCAAATGAATGACCAAAACGTCTACGATCTCAATACAAAGGTCCTGGGATCAACATCCCTCAACGAATAACCAATACGAAACTCACTACACGAAACCTCAACATATACAACAACTCAACATACTAATTATCCACATGATTGAACAAATACTTAGATTACCTCAAAGCCGAGGACCATATCCATCAACATCCCCAATGAGACGATCAACACAACCATTAATACCAACAATAGTCCTTTCTAACAACATTGCTATATGAATTATAAATGAAATGAAAACGAGACCATTCATCAAATATTATAAACTGAACAAGTATAAACTTGCCTCGATACCGATACCACGAAGTCGTTACCAAAATCCATTGCCTTCATCCACGAGCTCTTAAGCCACTAACAAAGCAATATACGAACTCTTCGACCTCAACCGCAACACAACGGTCATAATCCACGATCAAAACATATCAACCTATTGCAATAACCGATTAACACACATTCGATAAAAATCAATAACCGACATACTCAACCAACAAACTCAACGGTTCAACGAAACCTCGATCATATACATAATACCAAATAATCCAACTCAACAAATACGAACCCATATCCACGATACAAGCCGTAACTTGATGATCACAAATAACAATCAATAACCGATCAACAACGGTTCTACAATATCCCGATTAAACACATATCCAACAACCAAACCAATCGATCACGAATTCAAAACCACAATACGATTCCACAATCCGAATATCATATCCATAATCTATTTAAACCAACAAGGGTCTAACATTACCGATTCCAAATTCAATCTTAAAAACAATTACAAGTTTCCTGCTTGTATAATCATAATAAAATCCAATTACCGGTTATCATCATCAATCCGGACGATCCGATTAATTCAATATCATAGATAACCATATTCCAAGGGTTTCAAATAATTCCATTATCCGAATTGAACACTTATTCAATAAGTATGAATTTCCAAATTCAAACATGAATAATAATTCTCATCAAACTCGAAATCATATTTGACTCCAACTTCAACTCCAAATACGAAGACAAAACTCCTTCTTGTTCATACTTGTAAATTCGTAGAAAATAATTTACCGATTATTATCGTGAATAATCACATTCCAAATTATCCGAAATCCTTCCAAAATCATAACATGTAACTCAAGAGTTCTTTAAGAACACGAATTATCCAAATTCACGTTCATAATCCATAAAACAACATAACCCGATGTTTTCTAACATCTAAACAACCCTTAATCATAATTCAAGGTGTATATAATCATGTCCTTCAACATATACTTCTCATAACATCTTGATTCGCAATAAACCACCAAGAACATCGAGAATACCATGATTCCATAATCATAACAAAATAATCGAATCATTTGACCACCAATTCATTATCTTCCTTTAACAAAATTCCCATAATTACCAAGAATCATCACAACAATATCATTTCAACCATCATTCATACGAAAACGTGTAGAATTTTCCAAGTTCTACTCATTGAGACATTTCATCGAACACTTTGAAGGCATAGTCCAATTCAATCGATTATTCAAAGAAATACTCAATCCGATCCACAAAACTTCAAGAACAACGAATAATCTCAAGAATACAACAAGATTCCATCAATAACTGATTTAAAACGAATCAAATCGCCAAGACATCAAGAAACTTCAAAAATATCCAAAACCAAGTGTTTAGGTGTTCTTACCTTCGATCCGGTGGAAGATGATGTTAATCCATGATTCCAACTTCCAAAACATGTTGCTAGATGATGATATTACTCAAATCCATCCACTTTGATGAAGAAATCGCCAAAAACGAAGAGAAAACATGAAAATGCCCGATGACTCGGTCTGTGCCTTTAAATAGGCGGACCTGCCGAACGTTACGTGACGTAATCGCCATCGCCTTTACGTCGAATCGCCATGGCTCGCCATCGCCTGGGCTTCTACCGAACCCTTACGTACGAATCGGCACCGGCTTACGACGTAATCGCCCTTACGGCCGTAATCGCCATCGCCTTACGTACGTAATCGCCCGATCCTAGCCCCTCCGAAGTCACCGCGACCGTGATCGGCCACCCCACGAATCACCGCCGACCATACTCGCCATTCCAACGAGTCACGACCGCCATGCTCGGCCATCCAGTCATCTCGCCACGACTCGACCGCTACTCCGTAACGCACGTAACACTTAATCCGCTGCGCACGTAATACGACGTTGACTTGCTACAAGATAATACTCGTATTACGCACGTAATACACCGTATAACGTCGTAACTCCGTCCGTTGACTCACTGTCCACATCTGCGCCGAAAGCTACCACCACGGGCCCCACTGTCCGATTCCTCTTGTTACGTACATTATGTACACTATATAACGTCGTAAGCTAACACATTTTACGACGTAAGCTCCAAGGCTTAACGCACGTAATGGCTTTTATACTTAGCCAAAATCCAATTGTTCTGTCCGACGTCTCGGCGTACGAAATACAAACATACGGCATCTTCAATACACATATCGAATCCAAAAATATTCTCATACGGTATACGATATCCAAATCAGTTCAACTCGATACAACATATCCCGAATATATCTCACAATCAAAAACGATAATCACACCAAGATAATCGTCTCGGTTCTCAATTTATTTTATCCATACCGTATAGATACCAAACTATACAAGATATCTCACATAAAATAACGCGAAAAATTTATATGAAAATTCGGGTATTACATACTACCCTTAAAATAAGTTTCGTCTCGAAACTTGCAACTGTCGCCAACAATGATAAGTCCAAAATTTTCCAACTCATCACAAAAACAATCAAGCGTCGCCAC
Source organism: Orobanche coerulescens (assembly GCA_033398695.1). NCBI lineage: Eukaryota > Viridiplantae > Streptophyta > Magnoliopsida > Lamiales > Orobanchaceae > Orobanche > Orobanche coerulescens. Next base: position 24,973,539 of record CM065812.1, read on the forward strand.
AAGCGAAATAACCAAACCAATATACTTACAGGTGCGTGAAGCCGATGATCTCCCGTGATACTAGCACACGACTCCCATACGAAGTCTCAACACAACCAACGCACACCAATATCACAAATAGCAGTTTGAAAAGAATCTCGAAAATTTTGGAAACCCCAAAAATCGGTTTGACTCAAAAGTCAGAAAAACTCATTTTCAAAAATCACGCTACTACCATACCGGTAAAGCCACATAACACACATGCCTGGGTTTCACAAAACCCAAGCTCCGATACCATCTTCTGTAACACCCCCAAAACCATCCGGGATATTACAGCGCCGTGGGTCCCGCAGGAACCCACTGTGCTAAAAACCGTTTACAAAACCAATTCAAAAGCGCCAAAAGGCCGATGACGGTAATATTTTAAATACTCAAATATTTTCAAAAGCATAATTTTGAAATACCGTCATAAAATACCATTTGGAAATACAAGGCGAAGTGCCAAATCTCAACAGTTTAAAATATACGTTAAGCCACAACTTAAACGTACCGATAAAATAATTTGGGAAAAAGAGTTTGACGAAAATAACCCAAGTTCGTAAACCCAAAAGACCATTTTAAAATACACACACGAGTTGGTAAAAATACCAAAGAGATATTTTGAAATATACACACGCAGCGGATAAATGCAGTTCAAAATACACATTTGCAGCGGAAATAAATGACCTAAATAAATACTCAATACTCAAAACATGCCACCGCCAAGATCACATCGGGAAGCTCATCCCTTCACGACCGCTACTAGCTCGATCTCCGAGTACCTAAAAATAAAGCCCACGACGGGGTCAGCCACAATACTCAATAATGATACCGATCACATCATCATAAATAATTACATACCAATGTAATAACATTGTAAGAATACTACCAACGTAATCTTACCGTTATAACCTTACCAATCCATAACAATCCATACTAAATCAATCCTTGACATATTCCACATTTCGTATTCTCAAATGACGAAATGAATTCAACAACAATCATCTCTACTGTATTCCAAAAATACCGACAATCCTCAAAACATCATCATAACTCATAAGTGTGGGAATAATCCAATCTGTGTCAAATCCTGTCCGTCAGATTACACAATCAAATCTCAACATGTATATACCAATAATACACAACATATTTGTAGATCAACTACCACATGATAATGATAACAAATCCTGAAACATCGACATATAGTCCGAATGTTCATACGATCAATAACAATGATCAACCAATACATCACTGAGAATATCATCGACATTATAGCTCCAATATGACCAACGAAGGATCACGATAACTGAGAATACCATCAACATGATAACTCCGACACGATCAACAAAGGATCAACAATAATCGAGATTACCATCAACAAGGTAAACTCCAAATGATCAACAAAAGACCAATAATAACTGAGAATACCATCAACAAGGTAACTCCAAATGATCAACAATAATGGATCTCAAAGAAACGACTCTGACTGTCGAACATACCCCTCGGGCGTATGAACAACCAGTCACGAACCGTCGAACATACCCAACCATAAATGGAGGATGAACGACCAAACAATATGGCTCAAAGATGGAAATTATAGTACGCCCGATCCGAATATGTGTCAGTGCACATGTCCACCCCGTATACGGAATCCAGGATATACGTGGGACAATGTACCTAATTAGCCTCAACGAACTACGTCTCGTGTGCACAGCCTTTCACGGAAAATATTCATGCATGGCTATATATGTGCCCGGCTAAAAATCCTACACAATATCCAATCGGAACGCAGATATGACTCCAGATATGTCACGATGCAACATGACAACGAAACTCAAAGAAACACATATCCAATAAGGATCAAAAGACTCACCGAAGTGAACAACAACAGTCTGACAATGAAAAGTCGACACGACTAATCAATATCCAAAACATCAATCCTGGGATCATCATCCCCAAATGAATGACCAAAACGTCTACGATCTCAATACAAAGGTCCTGGGATCAACATCCCTCAACGAATAACCAATACGAAACTCACTACACGAAACCTCAACATATACAACAACTCAACATACTAATTATCCACATGATTGAACAAATACTTAGATTACCTCAAAGCCGAGGACCATATCCATCAACATCCCCCAATGAGACGATCAACACAACCATTAATACCAACAATAGTCCTTTCTAACAACATTGCTATATGAATTATAAATGAAATGAAAACGAGACCATTCATCAAATATTATAAACTGAACAAGTATAAACTTGCCTCGATACCGATACCACGAAGTCGTTACCAAAATCCATTGCCTTCATCCACGAGCTCTTCAGCCCCGAACAAAGCAATATACGAACTCTTCGACCTCAACCGCAACACAACGGTCATAATCCACGATCAAAACATATCAACCTATTGCAATAACCGATTAACACACATTCGATAAAAATCAATAACCGACATACTCAACCAACAAACTCAACGGTTCAACGAAACCTCGATCATATACATAATACCAAATAATCCAACTCAACAAATACGAACCCATATCCACGATACAAGCCGTAACTTGATGATCACAAATAACAATCAATAACCGATCAACAACGGTTCTACAATATCCCGATTAAACACATATCCAACAACCAAACCAATCGATCACGAATTCAAAACCACAATACGATTCCACAATCCGAATATCATATCCATAATCTATTTAAACCAACAAGGGTCTAACATTACCGATTCCAAATTCAATATTAAAATCAATTACAAGTTTCCTCCTTGTATAATCATAATAAAATCCAATTACCGGTTATCATCATCAATCCGGACGATCCGATTAATTCAATATCATAGATAACCATATTCCAAGGGTTTCAAATAATTCCATTATCCGAATTGAACACTTATTCAATAAGTATGAATTTCCAAATTCAAACATGAATAATAATTCTCATCAAACTCGAAATCATATTTGATTCCAACTTCAACTCCAAATACGAAGACAAAACTCCTTCTTGTTCATACTTGTAAATTCGTAGAAAATAATTTACCGATTATTATCGTGAATAATCACATTCCAAATTATCTGAAATCCTTCCAAAATCATAACATGTAACTCAAGAGTTCTTTAAGAACACGAATTATCCAAATTCACGTTCATAATCCATAAAACAACATAACCCGATGTTTTCTAACATCTAAACAACCCTTAATCATAATTCAAGGTGTATATAATCATGTCCTTCAACATATACTTCTCATAACATCTTGATTCGCAATAAACCACCAAGAACATCGAGAATACCATGATTCCATAATCATAACAAAATAATCGAATCATTTGACCACCAATTCATTATCTTCCTTTAACAAAATTCCCATAATTACCAAGAATCATCACAACAATATCATTTCAACCATCATTCATACGAAAACGTGTAGAATTTTCCAAGTTCTACTCATTGAGACATTTCATCGAACACTTTGAAGGCATAGTCCAATTCAATCGATTATTCAAAGAAATACTCGAATCCGATCCACAAAACTTCAAGAACAACGAATAATCTCAAGAATACAACAAGATTCCATCAATAATCTGAGTTAAAACGAATCAAATCGGCCAAGACATCAAGAAACTTCAAAAATATCCAAAACCAAGTGTTTAGGTGTTCTTACCTTCGATCCGGGTGGAAGATGATGTTAATCCATGATTCCAACTTCCAAAACATGTTGCTAGATGATGATATTACTCAAATCCATCCACTTTGATGAAGAAATCGCCAAAAAACGAAGAGAAAACATGAAAATGGCCGGATGACTCGGTCCAGGCCTTTAAATAGGCGGACCCTGCCGGCACGTTACGTACGTAACCGGCCACTACCTTACGTACGTAATCGCCATGGCCTCGCTCATCGCCTGCTGCCGGGAACCCTTACGTACGTAATCGCACTGGCTTACGACGTAATCGCCCTTACGGCCGTGAATCGCCACCGCCTTACGACGTAATCGCCCGATCCTAGCCCCCGAAGTCACGCCGACCGTGATCGGCCACCCCACGAATCACCGCCGACCATACTCGGCCATTCCAACGAGTCACGACCGCCATGCTCGCCATCCAGGTCATCTCGGCCACGACTCGACCGGCTACTCCGTAACGTACGTAACACTTAATCCGTTGCGTACGTAATACGTACGTTGACTTGCTACAGTATAATACTCGTATTACGTACGTAATACACCCTGTATAACGTACGTAACTCCGTTCGTTGACTCACCTGTCCACATCTGCGCCGAAAGCTGCCGACCACGGGCCCCACTGTCCGATTCCTCTTGTTACGTACGTTATGTACACTATATAACGTACGTAAGCTAACACATTTTACGTACGTAAGCTCCAAGGCTTAACGTACGTAATGGCTTTTATACTTAGCCAAAAATTCAATTGTTCCTGTCCGACGTCTCGACGTACGAAATACAAACATACGGCATACTGAATACACATACTGAATCCAAAAATATTCTCATACGGTATACGTGATATCCAAATCAGTTCAACCTGATACAACATATCCTGAATATATCTGTCAATCAAAAACGATAATCACACCAGTATAACTGTCTCGGTTCTCAATTTATTTTATCCATACTGTATAGATACCAAACTATACAGTATATCTCAGATAAAATAACGCGAAAAATTTATACTGAAAATTCGGGTATTACAATATGTAAGTTTCAAAGTTTTCGACTTTGATCGTTTCGTTAGTTTCATCCATTTTCGACTTCTTCATTTTTCTTAATTTTCAACTTCTTCATTTCTCTCCCTTTTTGTATGTTTTCTTCTTCTTTTCGACTTCTTCGGTTTTTATTATTTCTCCTCCTTTTTACTTTTTATTTTTCTCGTCATATTTTTCATGACGCTTTTATCCGATTCAACTTCTTCTCCCCCTTTTTGGACTCAGCAAAAAGTGTAAAAAAAATCTAGAGGATACCAATTTAAAAAAATATGCATGAATAAAAAAATATGCAATAATATAAAAATATGCAATACTAGGGAATATCTCCCCCTGAAAGTATTATCTCCCCTTTGTAATGTATCAAAAATTAATTTTTGGGGATCCAACCGAAAGTAGGTTTTTCTTTCCAGACGTAGATGATATTTGAAATAATTGTTCCTTTAGGAACCCAAATTTTCTTAACTTTAATCGTCCGTCTTGGGCTCTTACAGTTTGAAATATGATGCCTGATTTTCAAACATTTTTCACACCGGGGTATTTTGAAATTTGTGGATTCGTATTTAGAACGCGGTTTGAATCCTAACCCCTCTTTATTTAACGTGTATTTTTGAATCGAGAGCATATTTTCAAATTTCTCGTTTCCAAGAGAAAATTTTTTCGTTAAATTTTTTAGCTCGGTTTGAACTTTAACAAGAACATTCTTTAAAATATTCTCGTTTTCAACGCATTTTGAATGATCGATCTCAATAGATTTTCCCTTTTCAAGTATTTTGGAAATCTCATTTTCCAATGATTTATTTTTAAATTGAAGGAATTTACTTTCTTTTAAAGCATTTTGATAATCGGTATGTAATAACTCGAATGCTTCAAAAAGTTCGTCGTAAGAATTACTTACTTAACTTTCGACGTCGCTATCGTCGAATGAACTCCGGGCCATGAGCGCGATATTATTTTGATCGATGAAATCATCATCAGGATCTTCGTCGCTCCATGTTGCAATTAAGACCTCTTTTTGTTTTACCCGACAATTCTTAGCAAAGTGGCCTGGTTTACCACATAATCGACAGGTGTTGTCGAATTTCTTAGATTCGCCCACTTGAATGTACTTCTTCCTCCGGTTTAATAAGTGTTGGAACTTACTAATATTCTTGGCATAATATGCCGATTCTTCGTCACTTTCGTCCATCGGGATTTCTTCTTTCTTTCTCGACATTTTAGCCTTCATGGCTATCGACCTCTCTTTCGGTTTCGATTTGGCATTCCGAGATTTTAGAACAATCTCGTAGTTGATAAGAGAACCAACGAGAGCACTAAAATCAAGAGTATTTAAATCCTTTGATTCCATTATGGCCATAACCGTACCGTCCCATTCTTGAGGTAGTGATCGGAGAATTTTCTTTACTTTCTCACTACTCGAAAGCGGTTTCCCGAAACATGCTAATCTATTTGTGATGACCGAAAAACGGTCAAGCATTATCGTGATGGATTCATCGTCCTTCATTTGAAATAATTCATAATCGTGAAGGAGCATGTTTATCTTCTTCTCCTTGACTTAAGACGTACCTTCGTGTGTTACCTCAAGTATTTTCCAAATTTCTTTGGCATTATCACACGATGATATCCGGTTGTGTATTTCCCCCATTTAAGTAGTTAGCATTTGAATGGCTAGTACAAGTATTTAGGCCATACAACATATATCACGCAAATATTAGTTATATTAAAATGACAACAGCCGTGAAAGAAGTTCCCGAGAGGTTTTCAATGCTTAAAGTATAACTCAAGTCTTTGAAAATAATATATCAACTCCGGAGTTTTAGAAAATGACAGAAAATCTTTTGGGACTTCAAGTTCAAGATTATAAAACCTTTTCAAGACAAATGGATCTCGGCCCAAAGTCATTTTCCGCAAAATAACCTTTACACCATCGTTGGGATCTCAACCCAAAATCTCATCAAAACACAGTACACGAAAATAATAACAAGGTCCATTTTCCAACACCAAAACCTCATAACCAAGGAACTAAACACATACGACGCATTTTAGTGCCATTCTAGCCAAGTACCAAAATCCTATATATAATGTATATCAAAATCAAGAACAAAAACCTTGTGATATTCCGGACATATCACAGTTAAGAAAATCCCCTAGGACCGGGGCGAAACTACTGGTCCCATTCGTGGCCTCTAAGGACCCTCCCGAACTGGCCATAATTATAAATCAAATAACGCACAGGCATCGCCTAGGACCGGGGTGAAGCCATTGATCCCACTCGAGGCCTCTAAGGACCCTCCCGAGCTGGCTAGTGAATCAAGCTCGTGAATCCATAGTGAAGTCATAGATTCCCCCAAAGCCACGTCAGACCCTCACGGAGTGAGCAAAGCACACACATAAACATTTGAAAAACGCATTGTCTCAATCGTTAGTCACAATATATATAGCCAAGACACATACTAGAAATGGCCACTTATCTGACAAATAACTACGACCGACATAGCTTAACGACAACCTAACAATTCTAGATGCATCGCGACATATCAACAGGTATAACAACTGATCAAACCATAACACCAATTCAATCCCGACTCCATGACACACAGCCCAGTGATCCCCAAATCCTTACAACGCACTTCTAAGTGTACTATCTACCCGACACCACATCTCTAGTGATAAAGACTCTACAGTAAGCAACAAGCCGACTCTACCCTATCATAACTTCTATAACGGCCCATATCATGCAAGATCAACAAAAGTGAATAACCAACACAAATTCATTGTACAACCCCAATTCACACAATATAAATCATATAGATAAGAATACTTGCCTCGATAATTGATGCCGAAAGCTCCGACGAACACGGCTCGCCCGACCGATCCATTAAAATCCCAACCCTTAATTTAAGGTCCAATTTAATATCTTATAATTTCAAGGTAATTAGTCGGCTAATATATTACCTCAATTGCGCCCTTTAATTAATTGATCAGATCCAATGACCAATGATAATCGATCCGAATCCATATCTCGATTAAATTAGTAATTGGGATCATAACCCAAATTCCTGAACGGTTGCCCCGAACACGAACTCCAAACTCGGACTCACTTCTTAGATCCAAATACACTCATCCGCTCGTAGACCAAATTATCAAGACCTTCATCTACGATATGCCTTCCCCGTCTATAATTCCAACACGAACAAAAACACGCTAGTATAATTACACACACGCACGCATGTATATCTAATCATGTGTATATGTAATATACATATCTATATATATTTATATATACAGTATACACACAAACATATATATATATATAACCTGACACATAAACATAAAAACACATACCCACACTTGCTGCAACCACACACACACATACTCATACACACAGTTCAGTCACACACACAACACATACGTGTGTGTATATATATATATATCACACCCACAGACACAATCGGGCATACCCACTCTGCATAATACACAACGACGGTTGGCCTCCGATCACTCCAGCCGTGCCGATCTAAATCCATCCGACCGCCGAAAAACTCAAGGCTCAGACATCCTGACCGGACTTCCACAACTCCGACCCGTCGAACCTCGTCGAACTGCAGTTCTCTTATCCCATGAGCCACTGATCGGAACTCTATAAATGTCAGTTCCTCGAGCTCCATCTGGCCAGAAAAAGACCCAAACAGCTCGAATGGATTTTCACATCGTCATGTTCGAAAGTTCCGACCAGGCCGTCACTTTTCTAGACACGAACATAATGCTGTCGTCGAGCTTCAGTTGTTGCTGGAAACTCCATCCCTCCACCGTTGACCTCCACAACTCGCCCCCGATAGAACATAGATCCCCCGACCCATCTCCGCCCAACCACAAAAACCCTGACCCGGAGCTCGCTACCGCCGATCGCCAATGAAGAAGAAGGATATGGGTGGTGTTGGTGAGAGAAAGAGAGGATCAGGAATGGAGAGAGAGATGCGAGAGGAGAGAGAGAGGGGAAGCAGGTGGAAAAGGAGAAAAGAAAAAAATGAAATGGAGAGAGAGGGTGAGGAAAGACGTGAGGAAATTTCCTGTGAATCACATCATATATATATATATATATATATATATATATATATGGATAGTTGGTCTTATTTGACCCGATAGGATTCGATTATAAATTAATCGAGTAAAAACGAATCAATCTGAGATTCATTATTCCGTCCCCTGGTTCGATTATTCGATTAATTCATACTACATCTGATAACATCAACCATCAATAACTTACCAATACTTTGGTCTAATACCTCTGCCACGTTCTTAATTAGGCAGCTAATTAAATAAAAAAATGGAAGTCAAAATAAAAAAATTAATACCGCCAAAATTAATTTAAATTTCCTGGATATTACATCATCGAACTCCAAGTGTAATTTCCCACGAACATATAAGAATTGTTAATAATGTCATTTATCCAAGTTTCAAAGATGCATGTTATGCGTTGCGTTTGTTAGATGATGTTAGGGTTCGGTCCAGCATCCTGTCTGTATTGGGCTTAAAAATGTGCGAGGCGCGGCTTGCTATTCGACCTGTGAGATCTGTACTAGAAAGTGGTTAAATGAATTGATTTGGACTACTCATACCAACAAGATGCATCTTCTTTTCTGGTATCCATCTCATAGAAACTCCAAAGTTAAGCGTGCTTGGCCTGGAGTAGTTATGGGATGGGTGAGGAAGTTTCCCAGATGCGTGAGTGGGGACAAAGCGCGCTAGAAAAGACTCGTGTCGGTACAGTGAGGATAGTCTTCATCATTCTCCGAACCAATTTCCCCCTTTTTGATAATTTGCCAAGTCTTTCCAAGTCTTCCTTTTAAAACCTTTTGATGTTATCCGAACATCCTTGATGATGCCAAAACTTTGACACTTAGCATCTTGAAGGAGGGCAGACTTCTTGGTCTTCTGTTCAAATGTTCTGCCTTTCAGCAATTAGCCTAATACTAAGAACTGCTCGCAGGCAAGTTCAGCTTTTATCAAAAGAGTATTACATCTTTAAACTTATGATTGGCGAGCAGGCACAATCTTACATTGTATTCTAGATACATACAACTTAAACTATGAACTGTTCGCAGACAAGTTCTTTACAACTTATGTATTAAAACAAGTTTCATACTTGTATACAGCAAGGATAAATTAAGTGTTTGTAAACATACAAGAACACAGTAGATTACGAGTTGTAATCTTTCAAGACAGACAAATATTCTATTGATATTGAACCAAAGAGTACAATATTTTGCTGTTTTGAAAACAAAATTACAAAATTAATACAACAAGGGATTGAAATCCTGTAATCTGAGTGTCTCCATGGCCTTTTAGGGTCATTCTTGGTATTTTTACACTAGTTCTGATGAGCGTCCCTGTCTCGATTCAGATATAAGGATCGTCCTTCATATGACTTATCGAAGACTAGGATCCAATCTTCTGGATGGGTAACCAAGTCACCTTCTCTATGCTTAGACTTCATCTGCTGCTGGAGCGGGAGCGTTCCTTGTTCCAACCTTTTCTTAAACTCCTCTGCGGCTTCCTGTACCGTCCTGCATCTGTTGAATAATGAGGATTCCCTAATAAGAACAACAAAGTGTCTTAGCTGTTCATTCCTCCTCCAGTTTTTGATTTCTTCTGCAGTAGGCTGTCGGTCGGCCGGGAGGTTCATAGCTTGCGGTTTTTGAACTAGATTCTTCCAAGGATACTTAGGGTCCTGGAATTCTAGGCGATCTCCCTGTAACCTAACATTTGGAGATGAAATGCGGGCAATATCAGGAGTGATGCTGTCTTCAAAAGGAGCTAGCATTTCCTTCTCTTGCTCCAGCCTTGTTCTCCTAGCAGCTTCCCTCGCTTCTTCCCCCTTTTTGGCGTCATCAAGGTATGACATCTTCTCATCAAAGCGTTCTAGGATTTGCATAGTAGCATTCTGTTTCGTCTCAAAATTTGTCATTTTCTCAACAAGGGAGGAGAGCACCTGCGACATATCTTGAATTTTCTTGTCGTGGGCTCAGAGCTGGGAACTGGATTCAATCATAGCTGATGCTGTCTTGGCCTAGGACACGCATAGCTTAGATTGTTCTTCTCTCAGGATATGCTCTTGTCTTTCTTGCAATTGTCTTAGGGCCTGCTTGAAGACTGATGGCAATATTCTGAAGGCTTCTTTCACTCGGGAAACTTCATGCCTTAGACCTGTCATCTCTTCAACGGTTGATTGGTGTATCCAATCAATATCTTTTTCGACAGAATACAGGGCGTTGACGGCATCCTGGATGAAAACTGTTTGAAGGCTAAGAGCATGTAATCGCTCTTTCCTTGTGGCAGTCTTTGGAGAGTCTGGCTGGGTGAAATATTCAACTACATTCAACCATCTCAAGTTCACATTGGGATGTGAATTGAGTTGGACATCCTCAGGTTTTGTACCATCATCGAATTCCTTTCTGACGGGCATCTGATTTGTCCATTAGGTGACTACTGATCAACTCTATGCAGATTAGGTTGTCCCATTGGATCAGGACTTCAACATCTAGTGAGTCTGTCACTTCCAACACAAATCGTTCTTCTTCGCACCAATCGCTCTAGTTGTACAGTTTGCTGTATGGAGCGAGCCTGTAGGCTTTCCATTGTACGAAGCGATCATAAGCTTGCTCTATTTGCACAGAGAGCATAGTCTTATTGATAATGGTGTCTGGGGAGGGACTGCGTACAGCGCCTGGGTCCGCTGTATGCACGGGTTCCTCGACAGGTATGGGATCCTGTATCGGAGAGAGATCCCTTATAGGGGTTGGTACCCTGATGGGAGATGGATCCTTAACGGGTGTGGAATCCCGAATAGAAGAAGTAGCTTTTGGCTCCAAAGTGGCAGCCGACTCGCCAGAGTCTTGTATGTTGGCAGATGTCTGATTATCCGTCGTAGCCGCCAAAGGCTCGGGATCTACTGTCGAGACAGCAGCAGTCATCTCATCTGCAGGGGTTGCGCCCTGAGGTGTCGCTATAGTGGGTTGGGCCGATGAAGGAGCATCCTTGGAAATATCTGAAGCTCTAACTTTTGAAAGCTTCCTTAACTTCTTTTTCGGCTTCTCAACAGCAACTGGAGTTTTTCTGTGAGATCTTTTTCTCTTCCTTGAGAATTCTTCCCTCTGGGACTTCGAAGATACATCCCTTGGGTCGGCAGAAAGGTGCAATTTTCGGACGAAAGGACTGTTTAAAATAAGGGGTCCTTTCTTGAAAATGGTGGGTCTGATGCTTCCCATATAAATGCGAGAAGTGATCTTCTTTGCTTCTTCATCTTGCAGAACACCGCATTTGGTCAGAATATAATCCAAAAGCAAACCAAAGGATTTCTTCTACGAGGCAGGCTTAGAAACTTCTTCCTGAAACCGTTTGAGGATTATTTGACACCAGTTGACCTTCTCACAGGTTATAATTGCAACCATCATCCTGAACCTAAGATTGGTGCACATCTCGAACGCACCTGTTCTGTTCTCAATAACACGGCAACAGAAATCGTGTAAATAAACAAAGGGTAAACAGAAAAGTTTCTTATGGCAAGAGGTGTGAATCATTTCAACCGAGGCTGAACCGCTGAATAGGCCATAATATGCAGTCAACAGTTCTTGGGACCCAAAGGTCTCAAGATCTTCCATGGTCAGGCCATCGGCAGGAAGCCTGTAGAGATTCTGGAGAAGCTCCTGGTCAACACGGATATCGACTTCGCGAATGATAGCTGTGATGTCAGCAACATGTCCTCCCTGAGCCAGCGAAAGTTAACGAACAGCGGCATTGAGGTAGAATTCCTCAACCAGATGAACATCAAATTGTTCAGCAGTGTGGCTTCCAAGGCGATAAAGGCCATGCTGACGTATCCTCATGATGACGTACTCCATCGATTCGAAGTCATCCTCTTTGGAACGAACAAGTTCAAGCACGACAGATCTAGAAAAGATCTGTCCGTCAATGATGTTGGAGGACTTCTTGAGAGAGATGGAAGAGGTCTGAGAAGATGCCATGATGATTCTCAAAGAAAATATAAAGAGATTTCAAAGAGAAATGCAGTAAAAACAGAAAGATTTGTAGGTTGTATGCTCAAGAACTCATTAAATATGCAGAAAGGGTAAAGAGTCTCAAATGGCATTTACAGTCCTTTTATAGTGGGCGGCGAAGAAGAGTTTTCAGAGAATGAACAGTCAGATTTAAGGGATGGGAACCGATGTTTAAAATGGACGATCATGATGGATTGAGTGTAACCGGTACAACATATCCATTTAATTTAAAATAAAAGCGGGTCCCACTCCTGACTTATCAACTTACCCTTATTGCCCGAAACGGCGGTGTAAAATTAATAAAAAATATGAAACATCGCGGCTTTGAAGATACCAATGTCCAGATGTCGTGTAAAGCATTTAATGCAAAAACTTTTAATTATGACAGGGCACGAGGACAGAAAAATCATTTAAAAATAAATAACATGATAATTGATTTCCCATAGTATATGTTGTACCCGCGAAAATACAACGTTCCCCCCTAAAAGGTACATACGGGTTTCAATTCGATACAGTAGCTTTCGGATGAATGCTGTATTCTTGGGTCGTACTATATTTCCCCTTAATTATTACACACGTCAGTTGTAGGATAATTCATGTTTCTTTGTTCCTACTGTGCTGTTCTGATAGACTGAGTGTACAGATAACTAACGGTGGATACTGTATTCTTGGGTCTTACAGCATTCCCCCTCAATTTGCTGAGTAAAAGCATTAAAAACTTACAGGGAGTTAGGCTGTAGCAATCCCAATTCATGTCGAAGCATGCAGAATCTTGTTGTGTCGAGAGGTTTGGTAAAGATGTCGGCTAACTGGATATTTGTATGAACTTTTTCCATCCGAACATCCTTGTTCTCTACTTGATTCCTAATGAAATGATGCTTCATGTGAATATGCTTGGTGCGCGAGTGCAATACAGGGTTGTGAGTGATAGCTATTGCACTCGTGCTATCGCACATAATCGGCGTCTCTTTGGCTTCAATTCCATAGTCTGATAGGTGTTGTTACATCCAAAGGATCTGCATATAGCAACTACCAGCAGCATAGTATTCTGATTCAGCTGTTGAAAGCGAGTTTGCCAATTGTTTCTTGCAAACCCAAGACACAAGTCTAGGTCCAAGAAAGTGACAAGTTCCACTTGTACTCTTCCTATCTAGATTGCAACCTTCGAGATCCGAGTCGCTGTAGCCAACTAAATCGAATCCGCCTTCTTTAGGATACCAGAGAAATAAAAAGAATGTTCCTTTGATGTATTTCAGGAATCGTTTGGCTGTTGCGAAGTGTGATTCTTTAGGTGAAACTTGATATCGCGCACACACTCCTACAGCAAACTGGATATCGGGCCTGCTAGCCGTTAGGTACAGGAGTGAGCCAATAAGCTTCCTGTAGAGTGATTGATCAACCGGTTTTCCATCTTCATCAGCACTAATTTGCACGGAAGTGCTCATGGGGGTTGACGATGATTTTGAAGTATTCATTCCAAACTTGTTGAGAAGCTTCTTGCTGTATTTTTCCTGGTTGATGAAAATCCCTGTGGGCAACTGCTTTACCTGCAACCCTAGGAATAACTAAGTTCTCCCATCATACTCATTTCAAATTTACTTTGCATGAGATGAGAGAACCTTTGACATAAAGAAAGGTTAGTTGAACCAAATATTATATCGTCTACATATATTTGAACCATTAGAAGGTCATCACCTTCTTGTATTTTGAATAAGGTCTTGTCCACAGCACCTTTCTAGAATCCATTATCGGTTAGATACTGGGACAGAGTCTCATACCATGCTCTAGGGGCTTGCTTAAGTCCATATAGTGCTTTCCTTAGCCTGTATACTAGGTCTTCACCTTCTGGATTGACAAACCCTGGTGGTTGTTCAACATATACTTCTTCAGCAAGGTCTCCATTCAGGAATGCACTTTTGATGTCCATTTGGTATACAATGAAGTTTTTATGGGTGGTAAAGACTAAAAATATCCGAATAGCTTCTAGTATGGCTACAGGCGCAAATGTCTCATCGTAGTCTACCTTCTTCCTGTCTGTAGCCTTGGGCGACTAGTCGGGATTTATTTCTGATAATGAGTCCATTTCTATCCTTCTTGTTTCTAAATACCCATTTGGTTCCAATTACTGATCGATGCGTAGGTCTGGGTACAAGATACCATACGTTGTTTCTTTCAAAACCGTTAAGCTCTTCTTCCATAGATGTGATCCAATGAGAGTTGTTGAGAGCTTCTTTGGTAGAAACAGGTTCGGATTGGGCTAAGAATACAGCGATGGTGCACATATTAAGTCTTCTAAGCTCGGAGAGAGATTTCCATTCAGGAAATGGAGATATCTCTGCTAGGAATACTTGTAAGATTTTGATGATGTCATTAATATAATTCAAATGTTAAGTTAGATACTTGGCAATATGTAAGGAAGAACCAAATCAGTATCTTCCATAGGCCAAATTATGTTAAGTTAGATACTTGGCAAAATGTAAGGAAGAACCATATGAGTATCTTCTATAGGCCAAAATAAGTTAGGCTCAAAATCGGCTAAGTACAAAAGTACAGCTGAGTTCATCAGAGAAGTACAGCCGAGTCAAGTCAGAGAAGTTATGGTCAACAAAAATCATCAAAAATGTTTGACCAGACTGCAGTCAAGTGACTTCAGACAAGTCACCTAATCAGGCGAGTCCCAATCAGCCACCATCAGAGAAGTCCAAAACTGCAGTGAAGATGACTGTTCATCAGCCAACTTGAGATCAGCCAAGTACTCCAAGTCCACGTCAGCATGCGTTGAGAAGTCAAATATTACGAAAAGTCACATGCAACGTGAAGAGACAAATTGGAGAGATTCCCGCAAAGGATATGAATTGAATAATTCATTCAGGCCTACCACTGAAGACTTTAATCTTATTATATTCAAAGGATTCGGCGCCTCACATGTAAAGTCTTCACAACGGTCGATCGATGGATTAAAATATGGGAATCCATCCTTGCAACGTTCAGAAAAGAATAAACAAAGAAGTCTCTCTCCAACGGACTGATTTGTTACAGGATTTGCAACGGCTATGAAGAATGCTCAAGGATCAACACCTATATATATTCGAAGATTTGAAGTTGAGCAACTACCGGTGCGAACATAATCTCAAGCAATCAAAGCATTCAAAGCAATCTAAAAGCGAACTATAGCATCGTGAAAAGAGCAGTTCTCAAAAGTTCATACTTGAAGAAGCTCTTAGTTGGAGAAGACAAAAACTCGTGTCTTTAATCCTGAGTTCGAGGTACTTCACTGGTTGAAGTTCGAGACTATAAAAGCATCCAAGGATCACGGATCAAGAGGTGCAAGGCAGTCAAGGGAGTTGCGACGGCAAGGATTTCCACTGGTTGGAAGCTGTTGTAATTTGGTTGAATTACTGTAATATTTATCACTGATTGACAATTATAGTGAATTCATCTCCAACTGGTTTGGAGAAAAGTGGATTAGTAGAGTATTACCCCACCTCTGAGACCACTATAACTGCCTGCGTATTTTACTGTTTTCTAGCATCATACTTTAACTACTGCATTCATTGTTAAGTGTTTCATTAGTTGTTTTGTATTCATCATCAGCTGACTTCCGCACGTATTGAGATCAAACGACTCTAAGTCATTTGCATATCTATCAGCTGAAGAAACTTACTCTTTGTGAAAAAGAGTCTAAGAGTTTCAATAAGTCTATTCACCACCACCACCCCCTCTAGACTTATTCCTGGACGACTTGTGACCTACAAGTGGTATCAGAGAGGTTGGTCCATTTATTTCACGAACCAGATCTATATCAGAGATATATTTTTACTCCCACTATATAATGGAACACATGCATTCTAGACTACTTGTGTTTTCAGTTGACGAGTATGATCTTTGGAAGATAAGGATGCAGGCACATCTATTTTCAATCCATGATGACATGTGGTGTATCATAGAGGATGGGCCATTCACCTTCGAAAAGGACAACACTCCAGAGGAGATTGCTGCAGGGAAGCCAGAGAAGATCCCTAAGAAGAGGACAGAGCTGACTCCCGAAGAAAGAAAGCTGTCCAACCTTGACAATCGTGCCAGAGACGTGCTGTATCAAACTCTTGACAAATCAACAATGGTCAAGATAAAAAACTGAAAAAATGCCAAGGAAATCTGGGACACATTAGCATTAATATGTAAGGGAACAGAGCTGATCAAAGAGAACAAGTTGTCAATTGCTACTCAAAAATTTGACAACTTCAAAATGAAGAATGGCGAATCAATAGACCAAGTGGACACAAGGTTCACTGAGATCATCAATGAGATCAATTCCCTTGGGAAATCTTATGGCAACAGGAAAATGGTGCTGAAAGTTCTAAGATCTCTCAATCCTGAATGGAGCATGAAGGCAGTGGCCATGTGAGAATCCAAGGATCTTAATAAAATAAAGATCCATGAGCTGTTCTCCGATCTGAAGGCTTATGAGTTCGAGCTCCCAAGTCCATCCTCAACTGAGCCTGCAGAGAAGGGAATAGCCTTTGCAGCCGAGTCCCCCACCAAGAGCTTATCTGATCTAAAGCCTCCAAATCCATTAGATTTTGAGGAAGAGATGGCGTTCATAATGCAGAGGTTCAGCGACTTCCGGAAGAACTACTCCAAATACAAGAAAAATTTTAAGGAGAATCCCAGAAGAAACCAGAAAGCCGGAAGATGGAAGGTGGAGTGCTACAATTGTCACAAGACATGACACATTCAAATCGACTGTCCTGATCTTAAGAAGGACGAGAGCAAGAATGAGGTGAGCAGAAAAGAAGACAGAAGGAAGGCCCTCATCGGAGAAGATCAAGAGCGTGTAGAATCAAGCAGCGGATTCTTCTCTGATGATGATGAAGAGTATGACTGCCTGATGGCCAACCTAGCTGATGAAGAGGTAACATCAAAACCCTCTGGTTCAAATAATAGTTCAGCCATGTCACAAGATATGGATCTGCACGAATCTGTAAATCAGCTACTTAAAGATTTTGAGACACTAAAACCTGCACACCTATCTGTATCAGCCGAGAAGACTCAGCTGCAAGATGAGAATAGGCAGCTGAAAAATGATTTTGAAAAACTCAGCCTAGAACTGAATAAGGTAAAATCTGATTTTGAAAACCAGGCTGTAGTTAATTTAAAAAACTAGGCTGATGTCACTACAGCTGAGATACAATGATTAACTATTTTAAATAGTGAAAAATCAGCTGCACTTGCTCATTTCAAAGCCTAATTTACTAAACTGACTCAGGTAAATAAGACTCAGGCGCAGGAAATAACCTCCCTGAAAGCGTCTTTAACTCTGGACGAATTGTGTACTAATAAGAGGCCACTATATTCCAGATCAGGCCTTGGATATGATCCTCACACTCCCTCTAGTTCTAAAACCACCTTTATCAAGGGAGAAACAATTGTCTCGACTGGTGAGCCTATATATAAACTGATATTTAAAAACAGGGAACAGCCAAGTCACAAGTCTAGGCTGCAGCCAGGGTTCACAAGGCAGCCACCTAAACAAGCGACTAGACATTGGCCAAGGCAGAAGCAACAGCCCAGACAACATGCCCACTATTATCAACAACTCCCCAAAAACAGATTTCAAAATGGGAGGGGCAGATGGAAACCTCAAGGTTATCCTAATTTCCAAAATGAACAAGTGTGGAGACCTCAAAGATTTAATAAATGGTCTCAGCCAAGGTTTAGAAATAGCCCACACTATCAATATTTCGAGGAATATCCGGTATAAAATCCCAACAGAATATACAGACCTAGACCTTACACACCTTACAAGGGTAATAATAATAACAATTTTAACAATCCATGGAGAAATCAATTCTCCAGGAAACCATCTAACCCGAGAGGACCCACACAGATTTGGGTACCTAAATCTCTGCTTGTATGATTGCAGAAAAGGTGGAAGGACTACTACCACATCTCCACAAATTCAAACTTTGGAGGTGAAGAATGGTTTGTAGATTCTGGATGCTCGAGGCACATGACCGGGAACAAGAAGATGCTGACTAAATACACCAAAGAAAGAGGTTCAGATGTAACCTTTGGAGATAGCTCTAGAGGACAAACAAAGGTCTTTGGAGAACTGCACCGAGGAAATATTGTCATATCCAAAGTTTATTATGTCAAAGGGCTCAAGTATAATCTCCTGAGCATAAGCCAGTTTTGCGATGAGAAGAATCTAGTAGTCTTCACCATTTGGAAATGTATGGTGATAGATATCCTGTCTGGAGAGGTGAAGCTACAAGGATTCAGAAGGAGAGATGTCTACATAATAGATTGGAACACAGGAACTCCCAATACCTGTTTTTTATCTAAGACAATAGCTGAGAACGAATGGTTGTGCCACAAAAGATTATGTCACCTGAACTTCAAAGCCATCAACAATATTAGTTCTCAGAAGCTGGTCAGAGGACTACCCGAGGAAGCATTCAAGAAGGAAGCTCTTTGTGATGCATGTCAGAAAGGAAACCAGACTAGAGCATCATTCAAGCCAGTCCAGCCTACGACTCTCACCACAAGGATCTTAGATCTACTTCACATGGATCTATTTGGTCCCATCAAACCAAGGACTCTAAGTGGCAGAAAGCATGCACTAGTAGTAGTGGATGACTATTCAAGGTACACTTGGATTATCTTCCTATACAAGAAAAGTGAAACCTTGACCAAGCTACCTGAGCTGCTGAGAAAGATTCAGAATGAGAAATCCCTCTCCATCATCAAGATCAGATCAGACAGAGGAGGAGAATTTCTCAACAAGGCGATCACTGACTACAACGATCAGAATGGAATCCAGCATGAGCTCTCTGCATCCAGGACCCCCCAGCAGAATGGTGTTGCTGAAAGAAGGAACAGAACCCTGAAGGAAGCAACCAGGTCCATGATTGCAGAAGCAGACCTACCCAAGAGGTTCTAGGCTGAAGCTATCAACACAGCTTGCCATACTCAGAACAGGAGTATGATAGTAGGGAGACATGGCAAAAATCCCTATGAGGTTTGGAATAACAGAACTCCTACTGTTGCTTACTTTCACATTTTTTGTTGTAAGTGTTTCATCCACAACAACGGTAAAACACAACTAAATGCCTTTGATGCCAAAACCGATGATGGTCTCTTTATGGGATACTCACAAAGAAGCAAGGCATATAGAGTCTTTAACAAAAGGACCTTAGTTGTGGAAGAAACACCCCATGTTGTATTTGATGAATATATTGTTGAGTGCAGGAAGCAAGTTGAGCTAATTGAGAATAAGCTCAAATCAGCAACCCCCAAAGAAGTCATTGTACATGACACAGGAATGTTGGACTCATCTGCAGATCAGCCTGAAGACCCATCTGTAGCTGCTGAAGACCCAACTGCAGATCAGATAGGAACAACAAACCTACCTGATCCAGTTGCCACTGATGAAGACCCATTTGTAGCTGATAAAGACTCATCTGCAGACCAGAACAAATCCCAACCTGCAGATGACAAGACGGTAGCTGATTCAGTTGCAGACCAAGGAGACCAGATCCAAGCTGATGCAGACAGAGAGGAAATTCACCAGAGCATATCTACAGGGGGAACAGACCCTGAAGAAGAAGATATTCCCAAGTGGCTCAAAGACCATCTAGCAAATCATTGGGAAGCTGACTGGTGGAGTTAAGACAAGACAGTCTACTCTACCCGCAGGAATGGCTATGTTCTCGTGCTTCATGTCTCAGATAGAACCGAAGACAACAGAACAAGCATTGGAAGATTATTCATGGATCAATGCCATGCAAGAGGAGCTGGAACAAATGGAAAGGATCAACGTTTGGGAACTAATAGACAGACCATATCATAAGAAGGTTATTGGCACCAAGTGGGTGTACAAAAACAAGAGCGACGAAGATGGAGCTGTTGTTAGGAATAAAGCCAGACTTGTTGCTAAAGCTTATGCACAGTGTGAAGGAATAGATTTTGATGAAATCTATGCACCTGTTGCAAGATTAGAAGCCATCAGACTATTCCTCGCATATGCTGCATTCAAAGATTTTGAAGTCTACCAGATGGACGTAAAAAGTGCATTCCTGAATGGAATCCTAGAAGAAGAAGTCTATGTGGAGCAACCCCCAGGATTTGTCAAAGGAGACAAAGTCTACAAGCTGTTGAAAGCTCTCTATGGACTTAAGCAGGCACCAAGAGCATGGTATGAAACATTATCTGTGTTTCTTGAGAAGAATGGTTTCTGCAAAGGAAAGGTGGACAAGACCTTATTCAGAGTGGAGCACGAAGGCCACATTTTGATAGTTCAGATATATGTGGATGATATTATATTTGGCTCAACCAACCTAGAGCTGTGTGAGAAATTCTCAAATCTCATGCAAGGAGAGTTTGAGATGAGTATGATGGGAAAGCTTAACTTCTTTCTTGGATTACAAGTTAAGCAGATGGAAAATGGAATTTTTATCAATCAAGCCAAGTATACCCGAGACCTCATCAAGAGATTTGGAATGGAATCAGCCAAACCAGCAAAAATTCCTATGAGCACAAGTACTCACCTAGATGCAGACGAGGGAGGCATATCAGTGGATTCAACCCACTACAGAGGACTTATTGGATCATTGTTATACCTCACTGCAAGCAGACCAGACATATCTTATGCCGTAGGAGTATGCGCACGATTTCAATCCAAGTCTAAGCAGTCGCACCAAGATGCAGCCAAGAGAATAATTAAATACCTTAAGTCTACATTCAATGTTGGACTATGGTATCCTAAGGACGATAACTTCGAGCTATCAGGATATTCAGATGCAGATTTCGCAGGATGCAAAATTAATAGGAAAAGCACTAGTGGAACGTGCCAATTCCTAGGAACCAGACTAATATCCTGGTTTAGCAAGAAGCAGGTTTCTAACTCTATCTCCACCACAGAGTCAGAATACCTAGCTGCAGGTAGTTGTTGTGCCCAGATCTTATGGATCAGACAACAGCTGGGGGACTACAATATCATTGCCAATGAAGTCCCTATCTGGTGTGACAACAATAGTGCTATTGCAATAACCAACAACCCGGTTTTGCACTCAAGGACCAAGCACATTGATGTTAAGCAACACTTCATTAGAGATCACGTGCTTAACAAGAGAGTCAGAGTTGAAAGAGTCAGCACAGACTACCAAATTGCTGATATCTTTACCAAACCCTTGCCAAAAGAAAGGTTCTTGGAGCTGAGCACAGAACTTGGTTTACTAGATTGGGAATCTAGTACAAAAGAAAAAGCTAGCTGAAGCAGATCAGACGAAGGACGGACTTAGATGATCGCAGGAATCAGACCCTACCTGATGCAGAGGAGTCAACGGTCAACCAGCTAAGTTTTCTAAACTGAACTGACTTCTAAATATTATATTATTATCTGCTATCTATATAAATAGTATCATATTGATTTTGGATCACAAGTGGCACAATTTTATATGTTTTAAAAATACACGTGGCAATCACAGGTGCACTCAACCTCCACTGTGACCAATTAAAATCCAACCGTCCATTTTCAAAATTAAAACCTGGACCACCGATTAAAATTTGAATTTTAAAAAGGAATCTCAAAAGGTGGACCACCGATTTAAAATAAATGATTATTTAATTACCACGTCGCTTCATCTTCCTTATAAGGACGAAAAACCCCTCACTTTACCTTTACCAGTCTTTCAAAAACCCTAATTTACAGAGCAGAAATTACTTTGAACTCTAAATACACTAAGAAATCTCCTATATTGCAGAAATGGAAGCTTACTTTGAAGGCGTAAGCATGAATGTTGTCAAGGACCAGATCATTTTCTCTCTGGTCGTTGATTTTGAAGGTCTCTTGGAATCAAACCTGGAAAACAACGACATGCTCTACCTTATCCACTCGATGAAGAAGAATGGGATCTATCCATTTTTAGATATCAGTCCCAAACACCTGTACAAGGAGGACGTTATCACATTTTTCCGCGAAGTCCATGTGATTGAAGCAGGAATTAGGAGCACCTTTGGCGGAGTACAAGTTGACATATCGCCGGAGACGATCCGAAAAGTTTTTGGTATGAAGAATCGTGGCATAGCGGTCGAGGCCCTTAAGCAGAAAGCAGCCGATACTTGGCTGAAAATTAAGGCGGTCGACCAGTCGGAGAAGTTAAAGCTCACCGCCAAGAGGAGCGAAATTAAAAAGATGTATCGGTATGTGTTGGACATCACCAACAAAATTGTCATGGGTATGGCCGGGAGTTACGACCAACTGTCGTCGGCTAAATTCATGGTGCTGGGAGCACTAATCTAGGACGAGCCGATTGACTGGTCAGACTACATTTTCAAGTAGCTGGTACGAGAGGTCAATAAGGCCGAATGGCTTGTTGATGAGAAGAAGTGCAGATCCAAGTTGGCGTTTGGAACGCAGCTAAGTTGGATCCTGGAGAAGCTGGGTGTGGCAAAGGGAAATACTGACCCCTTCCACATCAACAAGAGACTTGGTCATATAGACCAAGAGACATTGAGGAGACTAGGAAGCAGTAGAAGAGCAGCTCGGATGCTAAAAGAGTTTTCTGATTCACAGCCCTACAAATACCCTTCATCAGACGAGTCGGACCAGCCTGCAGACAGCAATCCACCTGCAGCCCAGTCTGAGATAGAATCAGACAATACGCCCATTGTTGTTCGCTTCAAGAGAAGGGGACCAGCCCCTGGTGAGCCATCCATCATGCATTCTTCACCAGAACCATCACCAAAGAGGCCCAGGCGCTTGCAATTCAGTGACGAGGAGCAGCCAGAACAATTTCCCGCTGCCCTGTGTCACCTATTCACTGGAGGACCCGGCTGCTCCGGCACTGAGACCAGATCATCCCTCTTATCAACCCCCAGTACATCTCAGAAGAAGAGGAAGCAGGTTTAATAATTTCCATACCTGAGGCAAATTATACTTTTCACCTGGTTGACAACAACACTTTTAACTTATCCCTAGAGCAACTTCAGTTGGTTAAACCGCAAGCTCTAAAACATTCTTTTGTCTATATTTTTGAAGAATGGAAAGCTTTTAAATCACTGTCTTTCACTCAACTTGAATCTTATGTTGAAACTAGTGGTTGGGGATATCCCCAAGCCACAGAAGAAGTGCTGACACAGTTTTGCAAAGTGTAAGACACAATTTTGATTCTTCAGGAAAATTGGTTCATGTCCAATTTCAAAACCAACATGGACCAATTTATCCACTCTATTATGTATAGCATTTTTGACGGATCCTTTGGTAAAGAAGAAGAAGAGGAGGAAGAAGAAAATGAGATAAGAATAGAAAAAGTGGATGAAGAAGTAGAAGAAGAAATTATTGTCATTGATGATGAAGAAGAGAAACAGGAAGAAAAAGAAGAAGAAAATATCTTAGTTGAAAAGGAAACTGGAGAAGAAGAAGTTGAAAAAATGGTGGAATTAGTAGATGAAG
Organism: Orobanche coerulescens; assembly: GCA_033398695.1. NCBI lineage: Eukaryota > Viridiplantae > Streptophyta > Magnoliopsida > Lamiales > Orobanchaceae > Orobanche > Orobanche coerulescens. Next base: position 24,997,815 of record CM065812.1, read on the forward strand.
AAGAAGAAGAAGAAGGATAAGAAGTTGATAAGGAGGATGGAGAAGAAAAGGAGGATGATGAGGATGATGGAAAAGATAAAAATGATGAAAAAGATAAAAAGGATGATGATGATGATGATGATGGTGGTGGTGGTAAGGATGAAGGAGGAGAAAAAGAGGCTGAGGAAGAGAAAGAGAATGTTGAAGAGGAAGAAAAGAAGGAAGAAGAAGAGAAGGAGTTAGAAAAAAAAGAATAAGATAAAGAGAAGGAGCCAGAAAAGGAGGCTGCAGACAAGGCTGGGGCGCCTGCCCGATATACCAGCCTAGATGCAGACCTGGCTGAAGACTCCAGATTGGGGACCCCTGAACAGACCCCATCTGGACTGCCAGCTGCAGATAGGAGTCTGCAGACATGTGGGTCATCCGAACACCCACATGCAGGCTTTGAAGGTTCAGACGAGTACTCTCCACCCACATCACAGATTTCACCTGCGATGACCGAGCTGATCAGACAAATTGTTAAGGACACTATTGGAGAGTTGCTTGCGTCTCAGATCACCCCTGATCTACAGTCTATCAATGCAAAAATCGACACCTTGCTGCAACAGAACGTCCCTTAACCTCCTCCTCCTATAAAAAACATAATGTCTTTTGGCATGTCTGACTGGATGCATAGAATGGAGCAGCAGTTGACCGCCCTGGTTGATGCTGGCAAAAAGGGGGAAGAGAAGTCAAAAGGGGAAGAAAGAATATAGTAGGAAGGCAGCAGACAGGAAGAAGTTTTTGTTGTTCAGGCTGCAGAGCTTAGGTCGAAGAAGAGGCAAGAAATTCTCGAAATCAAAGAAGGACCATCAAGTTTGAAGAGAAAGGAGATCCAACCTAAAGAGCAGCCTGTTGAGAAGAAAAGAAGAACAAGAGAGAAGGAAGAGCAAAGATTCGAATGGGAAGGCAAGCAGTTGTGGTACGTTGAAGAATTCTTACCAACAGAATTCATGACGAGATGGGCGGATGCAAAGAAACAATTCACATAGCAGTTCTATCTCGGGGAGAATCTCCAAGATAAAGAATGCTCGCCCCAACAGTCATTCATCAACTACATGAATGCTAGATGGCCAACTCTGTGGAAAATCATGCTTAAATATGCAGCCAAATGGTGTGCTTATCCTATGATTCCTCCATTCAGAGCAGTGGAAGCACCGACCCATTTGGAGAACGAGCTTAGCGAGCTAGAGCTTCAAGACGAAATCAGAAAGTTGTGTGAAGAGCACAAGTTCTCTTCAAAAGAAGACCAAGACTTTGCTGCCCTAGTCATAAGGAGGAAATATGGTCTTGCACCCATAAAAAATAGACCAATTGGAGCTAAGCCCTTCAGACCTGCCAAACAGCCTATTCGCAGAGGCAGAGGTAGAGGCAGATGACTTGTATTTTTTTATTAAATTTTGTACTTGTAATTTTCTGTAATTTTTTAAAAAAAAAAAGACATGTATTTGTAATCAATACAGAAATTTTATAACAGTCTTTTGAATGACAATTCCGAGTTGTCTCAAAACTAGACTGATTTTAGTTTGTGTCTTGCACTCAAGTGCAGACTTGTTCATTTGAATATGTGCTTAAGTTTTGCCATCATCAAAATAGGGGGAATTTGTTAGGAATACTTGTTAGATTTTAATGATATCATTAATATAATTCAAATGTTAAGTTAGATACTTGGCAATATGTAAGGAAGAACCAAATGAGTATCTTCCATAGGCCAAATTATGTTAAGTTAGATACTTGGCAAAATGTAAGGAAGAACCATATGAGTATCTTCTATAGGCCAAAATAAGTTAGGCTCAAAATCAGCTAAGTACAAAAGTACAGCTGAGTTCATCAGAGAAGTACAGCCGAGTCAAGTCAGAGAAGTTCTGGTCAACAAAAATCATCAGAAATGTTTGACCAGACTACAGTCAAGTGACTTCAGACAAGTCACCTGATCAGGCGAGTCCCAATCAGCCACCATCAGAGAAGTCCAAAACTGCAGTGAAGATGACTGTTCATCAGCCAACTTGAGATCAGCCAAGTACTCCAAGTCCATGTCAGCATGCGTTGAAAAGTCAAATATTACGGAAAGTCACATGCAACGTGAAGAGACAAATTGGAGAGATTCCCGCAAAGGATATGAATTGAATAATTCATCCAGGCCTACCACTGAAGACTTTAATCTTATTATATTCAAAGGATTCGGTGCCTCACATGCAAAGTCTTCACAACGGTCGATCGATGGATTAAAATATGGGAATCCAGCCTTGCAATGTTCAGAAAAGAATAACAAAGAAGTCTCTCTCCAACGGACTGATTTGTTACAGGATTTGAAACTACTATGAAGAATGCTCAAGGATTAACACCTATATATATCCGAAGATTTGAAGTTGAGCAACTACCGATGCGAACATAATCTCAAGCAATCAAAGCATTCAAAGCAATCTAAAAGCGAACTATAGCATCATGAAAAGAGCAGTTCTCAAAAGTTCATACTTGAAGAAGCTCTTAGTTGGAGAAGACAAAAACTCATGTCTTTAATCCTGAGTTCGGGGTACTTCACTGGTTGAAGTTCGAGACTGTAAAGGCATCCAAGGATTGCGGATCAAGAGGTGCAAGGCAGTCAAGGGAGTTGCATCGGCAAGGATTTCCACTGGTTGGAAGCAATTGTAATTTGGTTGAATTACTGTAATATTTATCACTGGTTGACAATTATAGTGAATTCATCTCCAACTGGTTTGGAGAAAAGTGGATTAGTAGAGGATTACCCCACCTCTAAGACCACTATAACTGCCTGCGTATTTTACTGTTTTCTAGCATCATACTTTAACTGATGTATTCATTGTTAAGTGTTTCATTAGTTGTTTTGTATTCGTCATCAGATGACTTCCGCACGTATTGAGATCAAATGACTCTAAGTCATTTGCATATCTATCAGCTGAAGAAACTTATTCTTTGTGAAAAAGATTCTCAGAGTTTCAATAAGTATATTCACCCCCCCCCCTCTAGACTTATTCCTGGACGACTTGTGACCTAAAATCTCTGACTCGGAGTCTTCTTACGCACATAGTACATTTTCTTGTGTACTATGTATTCTCCTACGGGTAGAAACACCAGCATCAATGTTTCCAATGATCAGCTCTTGTGGGTGATCTCTCAACCATCTTTTGTCGGGTTGTAATTCGGGGTCCCGTACTATATCTTGTGTTGCTGTAGTTTCTGCTTCAGCTTGTACAGCATCGGCTTCATCTACGTCAGTTCTTACAGTTGTGGGGTTGATTTCTAGGTCAAAGACAGGTTCTAATGGAGTTGGTGGATCTATGATGGAAAGTTGTTGGATGTTCTGAGAAATATCTTTTACTCATGTAGTATCATGGTGAGGTTCATCGAACGTTACATTAAATGATTCCTCAATTGTTAGCTTCCTTATATTGAAGATCCTGTAAGCTTTTCTAACAGAGGAATATCCAACAAATATCCCTTCATCCGATTTCTCATTGAAGGTTCTGTTGTGTCGCGATTAACACACTTCGACGGCAATCGGCATAAGGTCGAGCGACCGAGTCAGCGTCAAATGAACCACGGCACACCTACCAAACGGAGATCCCAGACCAAGTCCAAGTGCCGAGCGATCGGCACCCAGGGCGATCGTCTCTTGGCACCTGGCGATCGAACCTGGTGCCCGGCCAAGGACGACCGCCCATGCCACGTGTAATGCCAGCATCCGTCAAGTCAACGAAGACCGAATCTCGGGATAGAGGCCCACGTGCAGATCCGAAAAAGGCACCGTAGGAAAAGGAGCTCTGACTCCAGCCCATCAACAGCTTTCAAATGACAAGGACTGTCTCACCTACCGACAGACCCGCCGAAATGTCCTAGGTGGGACCTCCCAAGACAGTTACTTAAGACGCGTGTTGCCCTCTCATTGGTTCGCACATCCGGCTGCCAGCATCTGCTGCGGACTTTAAGGAGACCAACCCATGTGCTAAAGACGATCGCCCGCTTATTTACTACAGTAAAAGGCGATCGCCCTATTACCTCCTCTCCTATAAATAGAGGACTTCCATCATTTGGAAGAGGGCTGGCTCCTTCTTCTCTCTCAGGCTGCTCCCAGACACTCAAAACCACTCTCTCACTCTCGACCAAAAGACGGTCGGCCAAATCGAGCATAACATCTCATCTGTTACAAGAACACATAGAGCATCAACTCTGGTTCTTCCGGCAATCACCTGCACTCAAGAGCTAGATAACTAGGTTCTTTACACTCATTGTAATTATACTCTTACATTAATATTTGTACTCCAACGTATTCGTATTAATAATATCTCGCGAGAGCATTCAAGCCCGGGCCTAACAAACCCGGCAAATCTTGTGTTATTTAGATTCCCTCAGACGTGCTCTCGCATTTTGTTTGTTACTCACCCATAGCCATATCTAGCAATCCCTTCTGTATAATATTTTGGGTAACAACATGTTCTAAGTTGATCCTTACCGTTGTTCAAAACGTAACATCTACATCCAAATATGTGAAAGTACGAAACTAACGGAGTTTTATTGTTCCATACCTCGTATGATGTTTTGTTGTGATGCTTGTTGATGATACAGCAGTTTTGTGTATAGCATGTTGTATTGGTGTCTTCACCCCAGAAACGTTGTGGCAACTTGCTTGCGGCAATCATTGTCCTTGTTGCTTCCTTCAGCATCCTGTTCTTTTGCTCGGCAACACCATTTTGTTGAGGTGTACGGGCAGCTGAGTATTCGTGATGTATCCCATTTTCCGAACAGTATTGCTCTATAAAGCGGTTAGTGAATTTTGTACCTCTGTCGGAACGAATGGACACGATACTCGATCTTTTTTCATTTTGAAGCTTTCTCACGTGCTTGGGCAGCTTTGATGTTGTTTCCTTCTTCTTGCTTAGGAAAATTATCCAAGCATACCTGGAATAATCATCAACAATAATGGGACAGTATTTCTTACATCCCAAACTTACCAGGTCTACAGGACTATAGCGATCCATATGTAGCATTTCCAAAACTCTGTGGGTGGAAAGGTAGGATTTGCTTTTCAGGGTGGTCTTGATTTGCTTGCCTTTCTGACAAGGTCCACATACGCTGTCTTTTTTAAATGAAACGTTTGGCAATCCTTTAACCATTCCCTGTCTGGAGAGTTTGTTGATAGTCTTGAAGTTGACATGTGACATCCTCTTGTGCCATAGCCAGCTTAGATCTGCAGTGCATTTGGCAACAAAACAAGGAATTGTGGAGCTCGTAGGCATCCAGTTAGCAATATACATATTACCTAATCTGGTTCCTGTGAGCACAACTTTTTTGGTTAGGATGTTCTTGACTCTACAGTGATCTATATAGAACTTCACCAAGAACTGTTTGTCACAGAACTGGCTAATGCTAAGTAGATTGTACTGTAAGCCTTCAACATAAGCTACATCGGTGACTTTGAATTTTCCTACAAGTAGGGTTCCCTTCCCTCTTGTTCTTCCTTTAGATTTATCACCGAAGCGCACTTTTGGGCCGCGGCCTTCTATGTAATCTGACAGCTTGCTTTTTTCTCCTGTCATGTGCCGGGAACATCCGCTGTCGAAGTACCATATGTCCTTCTCCAAGATGTCCTGTATGCAAACAAATTAAGTAGATTTAGGTCCCCTTTGATTGTTGGGTCCATGGATGTTAGTGCCTTTAGGTACCCAGATTTTCCTGACACCAATAGGTTTACTGTAGGATGGTTTAGGTCCATAATTGCGATATCTACGTGGGGCATGTACATAGTTGCTATAACCATGATAGTTATTATGCATGTAAAATTCAGGATTATTATTAGTCCAGTACGAATGCCGTCTTGGAGGTGGAGCCATTTTCTTTGGCCTTACAGCTTGCCTTCTGGGTCTCCAGTTGGATTCCCAAAGCTGTTGTTGATACTGTGAGGATACTTGCTTTCGTGAGGGATACCGCGGCTCCTGTATCCAATACCTAGGCGTGCTGTACTGAAAGTACTGACGTGCGGGCCTTTGATATTTGGATACAGCCTTCTTTCTGAACGGCTGTTGGCGCTGTTGATATGCTCAGGGAGCATGCTGTTGGGTACGCCTTACAGGTCTGAATGGCTGGTGATTCTGATGTCTGGAATAAGACTGTGGTGGCAGAATGGCATCTTTTGTTGTTCGCGGTGCAACGGGTTCCTTCACATGACTCGGAACTTCTTCCGATACAGGGATGGGTTCCACACCCCTGAAAACACAGTACTAGATTTTGATTTATTGGAAACTGAGCTGTATCCTAAGCCACTTTTATCATGAGTATGTTGCCCAGTGCTTAGAATTTCTTCCATTCTTCTAGATGATTTCTCGAAAGATTTCAGAATGGTCTCAAGTTCTCCTTCTCATTTTTCGAGAGTTTTTACTTTGGCTTGAAGCAGAACAAAATCATTTGTATTGCTTTAACTATGAGATTTAGTCTCACTTAGTTCATGAGTAAGTTGATGATTGCTATCCATGAGTTTTTCATACTCGACTTTGCTGTTTTCACAATCAACAGACATATTTTCGTAATTTACTTTCAGCAATTCGTTTTCTTCTTTCAGCTCTAAGTTAGAAAGTTGGAGCTGTATATTTTCATTTTTCAATGTCTCATGGGCCTTTTGAATGGTCTTAAACTCATTCATCATGTTTGCAAAAGTATAAGATGCATTGGAGGGAATAGCTGAGGTTGAGCTTACATCATCATCGCTATCTTCATCTTCCGGAATGTCCTTGGCCATAAAGCATATATAGGCTTTATATTCGAAATCATCATTAGATGAATCACTGTCAGTGACTACCTGAAGACATTCTTCGGACTTTGATGGTGCAGGGGAGGCTTCTGATTCACCAATAAGGGCATTGAGCTTGTTTTTCCAAGCATGTCTTCTTTCATCCTTTTCTTGTTGCTAGGCTTCCGACAACCTTTGAAATTTGGGATGAGGACATTTATTTGCATAATGCCCTGGTTTCCTGCAATTATAACACAGGTTAGCATCACCAGAAGAAGTTTCAGTACTTACCTTGTGTACAGGCTTGGGCCTGTATGGAGTCTTTCCCAACTGCTTGATAAACTTCTTGAACTTATGCATGAGGAGCGCCATTTCATCTTGCGACAGGATGTTGTCGTCGCTGTCAGCATTCTTATGAATGAGCTTTGATGAACTTGGCATGCTGTGTCTTCAGTTTGATACAGCGGCTAAGGCTGTAGTCCTAGCGGGAGATTCTTCAGCTTTCTCTCTCCTGTCTATATCGTACTCAAATGCTTTGAGGTCAGAAAAGAGATCAAAAGTAGATATTTCACTAAGATTGCACGACACACGCATAGTTGTGGTCTTAATGTCCCATCGGGCAGGGAGTGATCTGAAAATTTTTAGGTTTTTCTCCCTTTGGGTATAAATCTTGCCTAATGCTTCAACTTCACCAACAATGCCAGTGAATCTGAGGTCAAGTTCCTCAAGTGTTTCAGTTGGTTTCATTTCAAAAGATTGAAATTGCTCAGTTAATTTTGAAATCTTGTTTTTTTGAGAGCTCAGTTCCCTCACAAATTAACTTGAGTTTATCCCAGATATCTTTGGCTGATTTACAGCTCTTTACCTTAGAGAATGTGCCTTTGTCAAGAATGACAAATAGCGTATTCTTCGCGACATTGTCGAGGTTGGCGCGCTTTCTTTCGTCAGAAGTCCATTGCTCGCGCTCTTTCTCGAGCATCTCTGCATGAGCCTGGCCTTCAATTCTTGGGGCCGGATTTACCTTCATGATCTTTATGGGGCCATCATGTATGACAAAAATCATCTCTTCGTGCATTGCTGCAAGATGAGCCTCCATCCTAATTCTCCAATCATCAAATTCGTTAATAGAATAGGAACTTTATTGATCAATGATGAATCCATATGAGAGTATAAGGAAGAAAAAGACTGTTTTTCAAAAATAAGTGATTTAAGGATCTGATTCGGGTCACAAGGGCGGAATTCAACAGAAATCTCAACCTGCTAACGTTCCTGCGGGTGGTTCGGCTCATTTTTCTGGGGGCGTCAAACATCTCGCTACAAACTGTGCGACCTCCTCCTTCATATCATTCCACCAAAAGTTCCTCCTTAGGTCCTTGTACATCTTACTCGAACCAGGATGAACCGAGTAAGGCGTAGTATGGGCCTCACGCAAAATACTATGCCTCAATTCCAAGTCGTTCGGTATACAAAGTCGACTTTGGAACCTCAACACACCATCCTCGTGGATCACAAACCTATGAGACTTCCCAACGGGATGATGTGTTTGAATAAAACACGATCCGGATTTTGCGCTAGATTAAAGATCTCTGACGGCTTAATATTTAGATACTTTATCATTCAGTATTTAAATATATCTTCTTAAACGGGACTTTGACTTTAGCGAATAACAAAGATTCTTTCTTGTCCTGTTTGGATACTGTACGGATTGATAGTTGTATTGTCGTTTCGAGACAGCTTCTCTACTTAGTCTTATGAGAATCCTTTGCTGTATGATAGATTCACTGTATGCTGGGACTACGAGAAGTCTTCGATACAGGATGACACCTTTGATCAGCTTTTCGATACAGCTGTTTGTTGTATGCTGGATTGGCACATTATCAAAATATTCTGTCAAAACTTTCGATACAGGGATTGTTTATCCCGACAATTTCGATACAGGGATTGTTATCCCAATAGATGATGATAAATAGTATATCGATGGAATATTAGAGGCAAGTTCATGGGGTTCACCTTATTTTCTTAGGAAGCTCTTTGCTTCTCTATTACTTTCTGGAAGTGTCTCAAGAACCGAACATGTTTAGAAAAAAATCCTCGGGGAGTTCTTGCAGATGACATTCTCACAAGACAACATTCACTCTTTTGCATCGACGGTGAAAATTAAATCTATTTTACCTACATAATAGATTTAGTATGTGAAAGTAATAATCTAATTAACAAAGTAAATAACTAATAACTGTTTAATTGGTTAGCATACTCATATTCCACCTAAATTTCTATATCATCAAAAAGATGATAGACCTTATTGTATTGTTTTGAATGTCTTGGTAAGTCTGCAGTTTTTATCATATTAATAAGCATTTCATTTTGTTCTAATTTATTAATTTATTTATACATATTTTATTTACTCTCTTTGTTCCAAAATTTATTCTTGGGAATCTTTGGCATGGGTTTTAATAAAAAATTTTATTGAGGTATTGTGTAGTGTAATATGAGTGGTGAAGGGGGCCCAATTAAGTGTAGTGTTAAGTTAATTAAAACTCATAAATAGTATATGAGTCAATTTTGTGGACGTATCGAAAAGAAAAAGTAGGAATAAATTTGATGGACGGAGGTAGTACATGACATATAGTACCATTGACATGAAGACCTGCATCTGAGTAATGTTCAGTTGAAAAATTACATTTTGAGTGAAACAAAAAATATGTTGCAAACGAATGGAAAATACCTTAAGGATTATGATGAGTCGATTTTTTATCGTCCTATTTTATTCTATTGTGTCGTGCTTTTGTTTGTTTTTAAGTGTTTTTGTTCTTTTTACGCTTGGTATGTTGTGTTTTTATTTTGTAGATATCCGGACGAAGATTCTGGTGAAATAGGAGCTTTTATGGTCAATATTGGAGTTTATGACGTTCAAGAACAAGTCGGGAGCGAGAACAGGGCTTAAACGATGAAGATTGAAGAAATGTCTGTCGTATTTTCTAATTTACAGATCCAGTACTTCGAATTAGGATGTATTATCTATATGTATGGATTCCTCGTGAAATTAGCTTCGCAACGGTATACTACAAGCAAAATTCCGATGTGTATCGAGGGAGATATGGCTTCTAGACCACGGCCTCACAGTCCGGACCGCACCTGTACCGAGGTCCCAAACCCAGTCCGCGCGGCAGATTGTTTCCATAAATACCCAGACCGCAGTCCCAATCACCCAGACCACGGTCCACCCCCTGTTTGTGCAGAAAATGCGATTTTCTGCACTTTTTGTGATTTTTGACGGGTATATAAGGGAAAACTCTATACACAACTTGATCCAAGCCGAAATACTCGATCCATTCTCAGTTTTTATCAATTTTGAGTGTTCTAAACATTGAGAGATACAATTTGTGAGGGATTTTCATCATTTGTAAGGAGATTTTGTTTGTTTTTTGAAAGAAGAACATCAAACCTTGCTCGAGGTTCGATTTCGTTTTTGCAAGGGAAGATTTCTACCATGTTTTATTCTATGATTTTTGCTATTATTGCTGAAATGGTCATAAATAGTTAATATGGATTTTTAGATTGAACCATACACATGTTCTTGGTTGTTAGTTTTGATTGATTTTCTGGGTATAAGTTTGGGATTATTCCTCTTTCGTTGTTCTATCATTTTGCTCGGTGTTTTTGATAATATTATCCATGAATATTGTTTAGAAAGTAGAGAACTTGGATTTAGATCATCAAACCTTGATTCTAAGTTGCTAGTATTGAGATATACGAGGGTTTCTATCGGTCTTCGCCATCAAACGGTCCGGTAGAAGTGATTGTGAATGTTCTTGAGCCTTTTTCTATGATCTTTTAGCGATTTTTCTCATAAAAAGTAGTCATCTAATCGATTGTTAAGTTAGGGATTCTTCCCCATCAAAAGAGTTTCTCTTATTATTGAATAGAGCAAACGCGATTTTTAAGATTTACCACCATCAAATGGTTTTTTTTTAATTGTGAGCAATCGGTAATTTCCAACCATTAATTCTTTGAGTATCGAAACTACTGATTGATTACGTGCGTGTCGGTGATTCTAAACTCCCATATCTTTCTCATAATTGTAATCTGTAGAAAATCCAACCTTAAATTCGGTGTTTTTAACAATTAGCTATTAATTTAATTTTCCGCACTTGGGGTTTTTTTTTTTTTTTGGTAGAACTAGTTATTCTATACAAAAACTTGAATAACAGTTTCATTTTGGAGTATGTCTATGAAAATCTCATGAATACTATTGCTAGTGTATTGTGGAAGTTTGTGTTTGAGGTTACTGGGTTTGGGATTTTGATCAATCCTTCTTCTGTTCGCAGTATTTTTTTAAAAATTAATCTCAAATTAATTTTCATACTCTTATCTATTTGCTCGTATTAGAGATAGGAGGACACAGGATATTGGGAGAGTTAAATGTGTGAAGGATGTGGATCATAAGGTTTTAGTCGGAGATCAGGAGATAAGAGAAAGATGGAGGGCATACTTTGATAACCTATTTAATGGACAATGTGAGGAAGATATTTGGGATGTAAGTATTGCTTCAAATTTGGTTAATCGGGATTTTATGCGACGAATTCAAAAGGGTGAAGTACGGATGGCATTATATAAAAATGGGTTTTTAAAAGGCAGAAGGGCCAGATGGTATAACTATTGAAGGATGGAGGTGTTTGGGAGAGAGGGGAATCGAATGGTTGACTATACTTTTCAACAAGATTTGGAAATACAACAAGATGCCACTGGCATGGAGGAAAAGCATTTTAGTCCCTTTATATAAGAACAAAGGCGATGTCCAAGAGTGCTCTAATTATCGGGGGATTAAGTTGATGAGTGGGAACGAGTGATTGAGCAACGTCTTAGAAAGTGTGTGGAGATATTAGAAAACCAATTTGGATTTATGTCTGCGAGATCGACTGTGGAAGCAATATTTCTGATGAGACAGATGATGGAACACTATCGTGATAAGAAGAAAGACTTGCATATGATTTTTATTGATTTAGAGAAGGCTTATGATAAGGTACCAAGAGAGATACTTCGGTGGGCATTAGCCAAAAAGTGTGTTTCTAAGAAGTATATTTACATCATTAGGGACATATATGAAGGAGCTAGTACAAGTGTACGTACTACCGTGGGAAGGACTGAGGAATTCCCTATTATGATTGGGGTGCACCAGGGCTCATCTCTTAGTCCTTTCCTCTTTGCCATAGTCATGGACGAATTGACAAGGTCAATTCAAGACAATATTCCTTGGTGCATGGTGTTTCCAGATGATATAGTATTAGTTGGTGAAACGAAGGACGGAGTTGAAAGAAAGTTGGAAATATGGAGAAATACGCTCGAAACTCGTGGTTTTAGTCTGAGCAGAAGTAAGACTGAATATTTGGAGTGTAGCTTTAGTGGAACTGGAAGTAGAGAGGCGTGTACAATCACTTTTGATGGGAATGTTATACGAGGATCGGAGTTTTTTCGTTATCTTGGGTCTATTCTTCAAAAGGATGGTGAATTAGACGGTGACGTGGCCCATAGGATTAAGGCGGGATGGTTGAAATGGAAGACTGCAACAGGGCTATTATGTGATCAAGGCGTACCGTACAGATTAAAGGGAAAATTTTACCGAACAACAATTAGGCATGCACTTTTATATAGCACTGAATGGTTGGCTGTAAAGCATAGTCATGTGCATAAGATGAATGTGACGGAAATGTGTATGCTAAGATGGATGTGTGGCCATACGAGAAAGGATCGACTTAGAAATGATGTAATTAGGAAAGAAGTACGAGTGGCCCCTATAGAGGATAAACTGTTGGAGAATCGGTTAAGGTGGTTCGGACATGTGAGACGGAGGCCGATTGATGCACCGGTGCGGAGGCTTGAAGAATGGGGAGCGCATAGACCGATGAGGGGTAGAGGAAGACCTAAGCAGTCATGGATAAGAGTGGTTTAGAATGATATGAGGTTTCTTGAGATTGGAGAAATTATGGCATTGGATAGGACGACGTGGAGGGAGAGAATTCGGGTGGTTGATTATGTTTGAAGTTTTTTTTTGTAATGATTATTACTATTTTTTGTTTACTTTTTATTATTTATTTATTTTTGCATATTTATTATTACTTTTTTTCATACTAAACTTTTCATCTATCACTTTTGCCTTTTCATAGGACTATTTTTTTGGAGACAACTTGACGCTTTCAGAGATTGATTAATATTAGCCAACTCCAAAGCATGTTTAGACTAAGGGTCTGTTTACTAGCAGCTTAATAAAGCTTATTGGTTTCTTATAGCTTTTTGGACAGCTGATAATGTGTTTACCATAAGCTTAATCAATAAGATAGCAGCTTAATGGGACATTGATCCCCCAGCACCTTATTCGGTAAGCGATTTAATGGAACCAAATGACTATTATAACTAGATATTGTGTTATATTATTATGATGTTGTGCAATTTATAATTGTATGGTGTTGGACTATTTTGAATACAAATATTTAATATATTTTTATATATATTGAGAGAGTAAAATGATCATTTCTGCAGGTAAACAACATTTCATTTTTATCCAGACAAACAGCATAATTCAAACAGATAACTTATTCCACTCAGATCTTAATGACAGAGTTGGTAAACAGCCCCTAAGGCTCTGATGTTGTTGTCGTCTTATCTATTTGCAGTACTTATTTAAGATCATATATTCACATTAAGCAATTAGACCAAGCTTTGGATAATTTAGGGTGCTCCTGTGGTCGACTTACAAATTAACCTACACTTTGGCGATATTGAATTGACCGGTGTATTTGGTACTTATATCATGGACTTGAATCCATGTTATAAATTGGGCGTAAAATGGACATGCCTTGACTTGTGTAGTGAATAGCATAACAGTAATAAAAAATGATGCACCCTATTTAACAAGTAATAGTTGGCTTGGGGAAGAAGCATTACTGGTCCACAAAGTGATGATAAATTTGATTAAGATGCAGTATGAATGAAGACGAGTACGGTACAACGTAAACCAGAAATCTTAGAAAACGACCGTGTCCAGCATCATCCCCAAGGTCTGAACAATATTGGAAGACATCAAGTTTGAGACGTGCTCCTCAAGACGCTTCTTTGCGTCTTGCTTTCCCACATTAGCAATAGCTAGTTTTTCTGGTGGCAACTCGTCTTCCTCCTGGACTGCTTTGTTATATTTGGCAGCTAAATTCAGCATCTCCTGTATGTGTCAAACAGTACACTATATGTTAGAAAAAAAGAAAGTCTAGAGCCATGATTTAGTGAAATCATGCAATAAAGAGGTTTCATGAGAAAAGGATCATTCCGAACAGAAAACTGAAGCTGGTTATACTCAGCTGAAAGGACCAAAAAAAAAAGGTAAAAGAGGATATAAGAGTCAAAATGAAAAGGTCATGTTTGATTTGATAAGCTAAAATTCATGAAATGATACCGTCTGACTTCAAACCTGCAACACCTTCTGGGAGGATGACCACATTTTAGCAAATTTGACGAAACAACACCAAGAATCAATTTGGAGACCATAATAAAAAGAATCTCATATTTGTTGCTTCACTAGAAGACAAACATCGCCACTTCCGGAAATGTACCAACATATGGCGGCTGACAGCTTTTCTAAAAAAAATGATGAATAGCTTATACAAATTGGCAGCGACTTAAGAGTGTAATGTGCATTGATATTTGCCATCATACGTCATCCTAAGGACCTAATCCTAATTTTTCAAATGAAGTTGATGTTAATCTCTTCATTCTAACATGCAATGTTCATTAAAGACACATAGTTCTGTTTACGTATATATGAATTATGAATAGGCACCAGCTAATAACTGTTTATTATTTAGGCACTCTGCCTAGACTAATAAGACATTTTTAAGTTTCTTCGTTAGCGGCGGTTGACATTCTCATATATTTTTAAGGGCCGCATCTGAATATATAGACCATCAACATTAGCCAATTGTAGCTATTTCCTTGATTTGTAGCTACCAACTTTAAAATAAAAACAAGAAGAACAAAATGTAGAATTGTGGAAAACCGCGATTGTACCTGCACAGTCTGCTCATTTGTTTTGGAGTGGGAATCAAATCGCTGGAGGGTCAAGCCATCAGTCCATTTTCTCTTGTGGAGATTTAGGAGCATCTTCTCCTCAAGTTCGTTCTTCCTGTAATTTATGGAAATGGAGTAGTAATGCCTGTTCAGCCCATGAATTAAAGCCTGCAATGAGTTTAAATCTTCAAGATCAGAAATCAAAAGGTAAAAAAGATTTTGAATGAAAGCCACTGGACTTCAATATTACCTGGATAGATGGTTTGTTAAGATGCCCTAGGTTGGATGTCGTTTGTCTTGGCTCTTGACCGAGCATCATAGTTTGGGGGTTAATCAGACGGAAGGCGTCAATCACCACTTTTCCTTTAACACTCTGAATTGGATCCACCACCACTGCTACTGCTCTCTGATTCAAAGCTTCAAAACTCTGCATGATAAGGCAGACAACGGCAACTCTGAGCACGCAGAGTGGTTGAAAACTGACTAAAATAGTCGATTGTATAGACATTTGTAACGTAGAGATCTGTGCACAATCATGTTAACAGAACAAGCAGTGGCCTAAGGGTGGGAGAGTAAACAGACTAAGCAACAAAAAAGTCAAAGAAAGTTCACAGAAATTATAAATCTAAAATGCGAAAAAAAGGATAAAAAGTTACACCAATACGGATAATACGAGCGCGTGAATTGTATGCATATAACCACTATAAAGCACCGATACTTCTAGTTTAGGAGGTTGACGTAAGAATGTTGGACACTCCAGACACGAGGACAATGTGGGGCCACGTACTGGACACTCCAAAATAAGTGTTGCCCCCTTTATTTTGATGAATAATGCTACACACACCCACAATTGCACACCCCTGCTTTGTAGGGGTTGTACCCTGCTTTATAGGTAGTAGGGGTCGTGTAGGGGTACAACCCCTACAAAGCACGGGTGTGCATTTGTGTGTGTGTGTGTAGCAGCTTTGTTATTTAATATGGGGACACTTTGGGGACACACGTCGGGGTACGGCTTCTGAGTTTTTTTGGTTCCTAAGAGTTTTTTTACTAATTTTCCAAAAAAGGGGGGTTGATGTACAAAAAATAAATAGAAATAAAATGTCAAATTAAATAACTAGAAGTCTTTAAATTTGGTCGTTTTAATAGTTTGAAGCATTAAGTGCTTCTTTTTTATGAATTAATGACTTATTAATTATTATGGATGTTATTTATGGTTTATAATAACTTATAAATGTATTTATGTTTTATACTTTCTCCGTTACTTCATTATTGCAACGTGTTGACTATTACACTGTTCACATACTCTCTTTTGACCGTCTTTTGTGATTTATACATATAGAAAAATATAGTAATGTGAGATCTTGTTAGATTCATCTCGGAATATACTTTCAAAATATCAACTTCTTATAATTTTTAAAAATAAAGAATTAAAGATATTAAGGATCAAAGTTGTGCATTGGCAAATGTGAAAGTCCAGATGTTGCAATTATAAGAGAACAGAGGGAGTATATACCAATGTTTTCAAAGGCGCCAATTTGCATGCTACGTTGCGCCCTATTGCACAAAAAACTTCAGCAACGCCACAAAGCACAGGAATCTTTACTTTCTGTCATGTTTTGCGCAAGCGATTGCTGACGTGGCGGCGGAATTGCGCAAAGGCGTGCGCTATATGCGCAATTTCACTCAATGCGCGCGCTATAAGGGTAAAATTAGAAAACCCTAAATTTTCTAATTAAACTTACCTGCGCCGCATGACAGGAGAGCAGGAGAGTACTTAAAAATGCAAGACAGACAAGAAAAAAAAAGAGCGACCAGTCTGAACCAGAATCGAGCAGGAAAAAACAAGAAAAAAGAAGAGAGAGAAGCGCGACCAGTCTGAACCAGAATCGAGCGGAAAAAAGCAAGAAAAAAAAGAAGAAAAAAAAAAGAAAAGCAAGACCTGGTAACAGTAACAGAGACGACCTGGAAGGAAGTGGCCACGAAAAAAAATGCGCAAGAACTGACTGATTTTAGGGGCTGTTTTCTCTATTTTTCTGCTTCTCACAGCAGGTTACTATGGATTACTATAAGATTTCTAGATTGTTTGATTATTTGATATATTTGCTTTAGTTATTTACCTATTGTTCCTACGTATGAATATTATTTATTTTTTTAACTAAAAAAATGGCATGTTCAGATTACTTGGGCTATGTGCTACGCTATTTTGTTCTACGCAATTCCGTACAAAAACGCTACGTGCATGCGCAATGCAACTGAAAACACTGATATATACACATAAATTTGGATGTAACTGCACCCGTGTCCCATATTTTCAAAAATGTCATTTGCTGCACAAGCACCTGTACGAGTACCCACGGCTATGTGCTTCCGAGTGGAAGAGCAATTACCTGCTGAGTATTAATGTCAACACCAGAAAGCCAGCATCCAAAACCAGGATGTGAGTGGTACCAGCCAACCACCATCTCAGGTCTGTCATGCAGAAAACAGAACATTCTAAGTGATATAATCATTGAGAGAAGTTTCTACTTCCAGTAATGGTGAAAAGATCATTAGAGGAAAATTATAGAAATTAACAGTCAATGAATATTCAAAAATGATTAGTTAAATGACAATAATACAGCCTGATTTTTTGTTTTGTTCAACCACAAAAAACATAAGAAAAACTTGTCTAAGAAAGTAAAATTGCCAAGTATAATTCATTCATGGTGTTCAATGGTCAACATAACTCATTATTACATAGTAACAAAACGTCATCATCACTAATAATAGCAAACAAAGTCCCCTAAATTGTGAAGCATATGAAAGAGTTGTTCAGAAATTGTTCAGGAATCGGGATATTGAGAAAGTAAATGGGCAGAGTTAAAAGTAAACAATTAATTTAACCAACCAATCAATTATAAGATCCATCGTTTGAGGGATATTCCAGAAACCAAGAATAAGATAAATCTTGATGGAGTCACAATTTGATGAACAATGGCAGACTCACCAGATTAGAAGCATAGAACCCCCACCCACCCACCCACAGACACACACACACACACACACACACACACACACACACACACACACACACACACACACACACATAGCCCACCAACCTGGACCCAACCAAAAAAAAAATGACTGCAGAAGATTGTTGATTTAGATGTAGTACTCTATGACGACAGAGAAGTATCAATATCAACCAATGTAGCCCCAAATTTCCACATCCTGCAACTCCAATTTTGGAATTCTAAATATGACTGAAGTGTTGGCATAAATAACAGCTAGACCACCACATGAAACATGGTATACATACAAGCAGACAGATCTAAATCAATCACATGATTCAGTCCACTTTTCATGATTGGAAAACAAACTATGTATATTGTCCCCTTAGTCAGCTAAACAGTATCTACGCGTCATAATAACTCATTGGGCTACTCTATAACTTTCCTCTCATCCATTTCCACTCCATCTACTTTAAATTCCAATAACCTTCACTAAACAAATTACTAGCTTACATCATACAAAAAAAAAAAAAAAAAAAGAAGCATAAACCAACGGAGTTCGCCAACAAAGAATAAAAAAATTCCAGACAAAGACAATTCTGATAATTCAATTCCACATCACAAACTCAAATTACTTCTGAAAAAAAAATCGTAAATCAGGAAGAAATTGTTACCTCCCAGTTTGCTTAAGCATGTCGAGCATATTGGTCTGAAAAACGGGATCCACGGCCTCAACACTAACACCAGTTCCACTTTGCGGCATCGCAAAGACGTCCACCACACGCACGGTGTACTCATCCACAAACTCCCCCAGCATCAGCCCCATCACTTCCATAGGCACCCCAGCCCTACCTGTAACAATTGATTTAAACACATCAGAAACACCCTAATCGATCAGAAACATGGAAAGAGAATACCGACGGCACTAATTATTCTAATTGAAAACCCTAGATTTACCGTGTTTAAGCATTTTGAGTAGCGCTAGAGATGAAATGTAGACTTGTTCGGAAGAGTCGAGGATTGGAGAGTCCGGTGGCGGGTGACTGAGGGCGCCTCCGGCGCCGGCAAACATTCGCTGTAGTCTTTCCATGCCGGCAATTTGATCTTTCCTTTCTTCTTTTTCCTTTTCTCTTTGGGGTGCCTCTCTCTTTTCAAGATTTATGCAGTAGAGTTTTGAAGTTTGATTTCTTTGTAAACAAGACAGGGTTTTGCAGTGATGCCCTCGTATTTTTATCTTATTCTCATTTGTAGCGGTAATAATATCGGTTTCTTTCGGCTTGTTCTCTTCATAGAATTAAGATTAAATTCATTAAAAATAGTTTATACTAATCTCCCCTATCTATACTTCTATTAAAAAGAGAGTCGTGACACATGTCACTCTCTAAGTTTTTTGATTTTTTATTTTAAAATATAGTTTATATATAGAGATGTATCCTTAAATTTCTTTAAAAAAAAATCTAGATATGTATTGTGTGAGTTTTATTCCACAACTTACACTCATCTACCAATAAAAAAAATTCTTTCTTTATGCTTAAAATTTTAAATGTTTATAATTTTTTAAATCAAGTTTATTTTTAATAAAAATATATCTAATTAATTTTTATTTCACAATTTTCAACTAGACATCCATATGAATATAATAAATTTGATGGATTTACAATAATGACCGATTGCACAAAAAAATTATATTATAAAAACTACGAATATTTATTTTCAGTAAAATTAATTGATGCAAAACAAAAATATATTAACTCATTTATTGCTTACATAAAAAATAAATTATGATATTTATTTAATTATAATAACTAATAATAAAACATACACTGCACACACACAGATATTAAGACTTAATCACATATTACTTTCGTCTCAAAAATTTGTTCCTACTTTTTTTCGGTATGTCCAGGAAATTTGTTCATGTAATGGACATTAATTGACTTAACACTCCGCTAATGTGCTACTCTTTCTTAAATTATATTACACCCCATAATACACTCACGCTAATATGATATTCATGTCGAAAATCATCAAAAAATAAATTTAGAGATCGAGAAATTATTTTCTAATAAGAGAATATCTTATGCGGTGCATCGCACCGGAGAACATCTAGTATAATAATACAGAATACGTTGAGTTTAAATGGCAGTTTCTCATACTTTGGCTGCCACATGTCTTTTTCTGGTGCTTCAGGTGCTTATGTGTCAGTCTCTCATGCTTCAGCTGACACATAATCAATTACTGGTCTAATCATCATTACATTAATTACATTATAATTATATCTCAAATAACTCCAACCTACCTTATTAATTTTTACGAATTAAGGAATATGGATTATGAATAAATAATAATTGATTATATTTACAAAAAAAATCATATTTTCATTAATTAAAAATATAAATTCCAAATAAAGAGAAATTTAATATAGTAATGTGCATTGTATATTAAAAACTTAAACCTAAAATCCCGCAAAAATATTATATATTCAACTAATTAATTAGTTTATATTAGTTAGTCACAATAATTAGGTATATCAATAAAAAAATATCAACTGAAATTAAAGATACTTGGTTGCAAAAAAACTGTTGAATATATATATAATTAAAAAGGTACTTGAAGTCCTAATCAATTAAAAAATCGAAATAATCTTATTAAAAAATATTATTGAAGGTGTAGAAACAATGGTTTTAATTATTATTTATATATAGATCAAAGACACTATGGAATAAATCAGTCTATTTTAGTTTTAAATCTTATTTAATTAATATAAAATAACTAAATAAAAGAAAAAAAAATTATATTTACTAAATTATATAATTACTTATTTTATGATTTTTTAAAGATATATTTCAAAATATATAAGAAATTAAATAATTTTTTAATTTTTTTGTTTTAAATTTATCTACTTTTAAAATCAACTATATATTTTTGAAAGTTTTGGATTTACTTTTGTATTTTAAACTATATCCAAATAATTTATGTAATTTTTTTTTCAAATGTAAGGATTAAATTATCTCATTTTTGGCCACATAACAGAAACCGTTAGATACTTAATGATTTGAACCACTTTGGCCAAAAAAATGACCAAAAAAGAACGTGGAACTAAAATTTCATCAAATACAGTTTAACACAATCAGATATGAATTAGGTTTTTTTCTAATACGAGTTTCTGAAATTACTAAAAGTGCCCAACTATTTATGTGTTCTCTTGAATGTAAAATGTATCAATTTTAATACTTCTATATATTAAGTTAAGTGTTTGAAAATAATATCATATAAAAATAATATAAAGTTTCAACTCAACCAAATCTCACTTAAGTTTTTGTAATACAAGTTTCACAAATTACTAAAAATACTCTAATTATTTTTCTCTTCTTTTGAATGTAAAATTTCTTGAATTTAGTACTTTTAATTATAACGTTCAATGCCTCGAAAGTGCCCTATAATTTTTTCCCGGCTCATCTTATATTACAAACAAATTTGGGCATTTTATTTACTTTTAAAAAATGGGGATAATGTTAATTAGTCTAGGATGTGGATGTAGTTTTCTTAGTTAACCCCGCGGTTAGTATATTTACAATAAGTCATACAAATATTTCACCTATATATACTACGATCATGGTTTTTTTTGGCTTGGGAAGTACTTAAGTTTAAGTTATAAGTCATAATATCCTTACTTTGCAATTCCAAAAATCTATTTTAAAATGAATATACATATAGTTTCACTTCAACCAAATGTCACCGAGATTTTTTGTAATACAAGTTTCAAAAATTAATAAAAGTACTTCAACTCTTTTCCTAGTTTTTAATGTAAAATGAGTAGACTTTAATACTCTTAAATATGAAGCTAAATGTTTGAAAAAAAAAATATCTTATAAGCATAAATATGCCGTTTCACTTCAATCAAATAAATCGAGTTTTTTATTTTGTAGTTTTTTAAAATTTGAAGGTCGTTTTTAATTATGACAAAATTTTGATGCATATTTTTTAACTTATCCAAGCTATTCTTATATTATAATGTAAATTGTTAAATTTTTTGGTAATTTTAAGGCTAGGACTTGGATGTAGTTTTCTAAATTAAAAGATATATTTATAATAGGTCATAGAAGTAATGAAATTGTATATACTACTACTATGTTTTTTTATTGCAATTTGAGAAGTGGTTAATTTTAAGCTATAAATCAAAATCTCTCATGTATTTCCAAAAGCTTTTTAAATTTTGAATCTTACTAAAATTACTCTTGCCATAATTATTTAGTATAATTCTACATATAAAGTTGTACTAAAGGACAATGCATATATCAGTTATTCAAGTATAAGCTCTTCTTCACTTGGGTATCATTGCAAACTCATAAGACTCACCAAGAATATGAGATTAATCGTTGGACAAACAATGTCATCTCATCACCTACAAGAAATTATAGACTTCTTTGAATGAATCCTCAAAATTGTAAATTTTGAGCTGGGTGAAGAGGTCGATAGAGAAACCTTGATTGATATTCTTGATATTTACTAATCCGGAATACCAAAAATCATATTACAACCATTGTTGAAAGCACTACCATTCACTTATAAGCAACTTTCCATAAAGTAATTTTTTGAAGAAAGAGCAATCCTGGCGCCAATAAATGACGTTGTGGAGATAGTAAAGGATTACGTGATGTCTATAATTTTCAAAAGACAAGCGCATATATCTCAATTATGCTGGTATATGCAAAATTTTTGTCCTCTAAAAGTTAAAATCAAGTATATCCAATGGATTTTTTGAATAACATCAAGTGTTCTAGAATTCCAAATCACATCTTGAAACTGTAAGTTGGACTTTCAATTATGCCAATTAAAGATATGGATCAATTATCAGAATTATGCAATGTTACATCATTAATAATTATCCAAATCCATAACCATATTATTGGACAAAAAAATTCGGGGAATAATTCTGAGAGTAAAGTATTTATTCAATTGATATTAAGCCCCTTAGATATCAGATTACCATTTAAATTTAAAATACGCCAGTTCCCACTTATTATGAGCTTTGCCATGACTATATTTAAGAGTCAAGGTCAAACGCTTTCTCATATCGGTATGTATCTTTCAAGACCCGTATTCGGTCATGGTTAGCTTTATGTAGCCATATCAAGAGTGAAGATCACCAAAGACTAGACATATTTTCTTGCGATGAGAATTGCGTAATCATAAACAGAACAAATAGTGTATTTTATAAACAAGTATTATGAAATTTATAATAAACGATTTACATATTATATATTTACATAAAAGTTATTTTTTGTGTTCCCGTATAATTACACGGGTGTTATACTAGTTAAAATTAATATTGCTGATTCAAATTGATTTTTATTGAAGTTATTTTTATTGAACTGGTTTCTACCGACTAAAACTGTAACGTAATGATTATAATTGAATTGCACGCTATTATGTTACTATTATTTTTATTACGAGTCATTATCCAACTCGTGCGATGCACGATCTTTGGTTAAATATCTACGTGTTTTATATGTAATGTTGGGGCAGACGGTTGAATGAGCAGATGACAGAATTTAAGTGCCTTTTAGAGAAGTTTATATGTTTTTTTATTGTTATTGTCCTTTTATTTTAGTTTATGTAATTAGTTATATGAAATGAGGCTTTACTAACCCGTATGTTGCTCCGGGGTTATTTTTGGTTTATTCAACCCGTGCGATGCACCGATTGTATCTAAGATTTCATAGCTAAAATTTAACCATCTTGTAATTTATATTATCATTTAAAAGTTCATTTTAATCACCTTGTGTATCAGAAGGTGCACGTGTTTTGTACGTAAAGTTGGGGCAGACGGTTGAATAAGCAGATGGCAGAATTTAAATGCCTTTTAGAGAAGTTTATATGTTTTTTTATTGTTATTGTCCTTTTATTTTATTCTATGTAATTAGTTATATGAAATGAGGCTTTACTAACCCGTATGTTGCTCCGAGGTTGTTTTGGTTTATTCAACTCGTGCGATGCACCGATTGTATCTAAGATTTCATAGCTAAAATTTAACCATCTTGTAATTTATACTATCATTTAAAAGTTCATTTTAATCACCTTGTGTATTAGAAGGTGCATTTGCATTGTGATGTTTATCATAACTTTTGTATTTAAATTAGTTTATTTACATTAAAAGTTACAATTAAAATAGTCTCTTCATATATTTACAATTAAAAGTTACAATTAAATCCCCCTTACATATTAAATTAAGGGGGATAAATATTAGAGGAAATACACTCCTTTAGCCACTTTGCCATAATCAATGATAATATTTGTCAAGGGACATAATTTATACAAATTCTAGCCAAAAATGACATGGTTGGACCAATATACCCTTACTTTTCAATAAAACTAACCCACTTTATCTCTCTCCTTATCTTTTCTGAGTTTCTAGGTTACGACGTATGTATTTCGTACCGTCTCGTTACCATGTGTTGTTTACCTTTTGTGTTATTATATCGTAACTTCCTATCTTATTTACCGTGTTGGAATATTGTACACGAGGTACCAGTAAGCGGATAATATATTTGTTTTTCGTTACATTCGTTACATTACCCGATTAATAATGATCATTTACTATTTGTTTTTCGTTACGTTTCGTTACGTTCGTTACCAATATAGTAACATGTTAAGTTTAAATGGTACACTTGGTAAGAAGTTACAATTTCTTACCAATATACAAGAATCTCATTAAGACAGATACTAATTCGTAGCTGGAAATAGTTACGGTTACACTAATACGAAGTCATTAATTCGTAACTTCGTACTAGTTACACTTGGTAAGAAGTTACAATTTCTTACCAATATACCAGAACCCCATTAAAACAGATACTATTTCGTAGCTGGAAATAGTTACGGTTACACTAATACGAAGTCATTAATTCGTAACTTCGTACTAGTTACACTTGGTAAGAAGTTACAATTTCTTACCAATATACCATAGTGTAAACAGTGACACCCTTACTAATTCGTAGCTGGAAATAGTTACCGTTACACCAGTACGAAGTCATTAATTCGTAACTTCGTACTAGTTACACTTGGTAAGAAGTTACAATTTCTTACCAATCGTAATAGTTACGAATTCGTAACATGTAGACCAAATCTCCAATACGAAAATTTCAAATCGGCACAAATGTGTTATGAAATTCGAATTTCGTAACTTCATACTGATACGAAATGATTGTAACACCCCCAAAACCATCCGGGATATTACAGCGCCGTGGATCCCGCGCCGGAACCCACCAGGCTAAAAATCGTTTACAAAACCAATTCAAAAACGCCAAAAGGCTGATGACGGTAATATTTTGCAAATACTCAAATATTTTCAAAAACAAAATTCTGAAATACCGTCATAGAATACCATTTGAAAATACAAGGCGAAATGCTAAATCTCGACAGTTCAAAGTGTACGTTAAGCCACCCCTTAAACGTACCGATAAAATAATTTGGGAAAAAGAGTTTGACAAAAATAACCCAAGTTCGTAAAATGCCAAAAAGGCCATTTTGAAATACACACACGCAGCGGATAAAAATACCGAGAAGTCATTTTGAAATATACACACACAGCGGATAAATGCAGTTCAAAATACACATTTGCAGCGGAAATGAATAACCCGAAAAGAAATACTCGATACTCCAAAACATGCCACCGCCAGTATCACATCGGGAAGCTCATCCCTTCACGACCGCTACTAGCTCGATCTCCGAGTACCTAAAAATAAAGCCCACGACGGGGTCAGCCACAATACTCAATAATGATATCGATCACATCATCATAAATAATTACATACCAATGTAATAATACTGTAAGAATACTACCAACGTAATCTTACCATTATAACCTTACCAATTCATGGCAATCCAAACCAAATCGATCCTTACCATAATTCACATTTCGCATTCTCAAATGACGAAAAGAAATCAACAATTATCTGTATCGTATTCCAAAATACCAACAATCCTCCAAACCTCATCATAACTTATAAGTGTGGAAATAATCCAACATGTGTCAAATCCTATCCGTCGGATCGCACAATCAAATCTCAATTTGGGTAAAACCAAATATACACGATACATCTGTAGGTCAAATTTCCACAGAACAATGATAACAAGTACTGCAACATCGACGTACAGTCCAAATACTCATACGATCAACACAATGATCAAAACAATAGGTCAACCGAGAATATTATCGACATGATGACTCCCATACGATCAATAAATGATCAACGATAACTGAGAATACCCTCAACATGGTAGACTCCAAATGATCAACAAAGGACCAACAATAACCGAGAATACCTTCAACAAGGTAGACTCCAAATGATCAACAATAATGGATCTCAAAGAAATAACTTTGACTGTCGAACATACCCCTCGGGCGTATGAACAACCAGTCGCAAACTGTCGAACATATCCAATCATACATGGAAGTATGAATGACCAAACGGTATGGCTCAAAGATGGACATCACAGTACGCCCGATCCGGAAATATGTCCGTGCACAAGCCACCCCGGGTATCGATCAAATACACGTGCGGTCTTGTACCTAATTAGCCTCATGAACTACGTCTTGTGTGCACGGTTGAATGTGGAAATAATATCCACGCATAACCATCATGCGCCTAGCTAAAAATCCTACACAATAACCAATCGGAACGCAGATATGATTCCAGATATGTCACGATGCAACATGACAACGAAACTCAAAGAATCACATATCCAATAAGGATCAAAAGACTCACCGAAGTGAAACAACAGACTGACAGTGAAAAGTCGACACGACTAATCAATATTCAAGACAATAATACTGGGATCATCATCCCCGGCAAATGATCAACACGATCAACGATCTCAATACAATCAGCCCTGGGATCATCATCCCTCAACGAAATAATCAATACGAATCAACATAGAACATATACAATAATTCCTCAAACAATTATTCTCATAACTGAACAATACTGGAATTACCTCAAAGTCGAAGACAATATTCTTTCCACGAACAACATTGCTGAATGATTACACAGTTATACGAATAATTTCAAATAAGGTACCATCCATTCAATACCAATAAACCTTTATCCCGATACTTATGTCATCACGTTGACTATCCTCGATATCCGATATACTATACCCTTGACCAAAGATAACTCACGTCTTCCTTGAACACAATTAAATCATATACCTTATGATTTAATACAAGCCAGAGCACGATATACAACTCGTTAACCGACAACTTACCTTTCTAACAACATCGCTATGCGAATTATAAATGAAATGAAAACGATACCATTCATCAAATATTATAAACTGAACAAGTATGAACTTGCCTCGGTACCGATACCATGAAACTGTTACCAGAATCCATTGCCTTCGTTCCCGAGCTCCTCAGCCCCGACCAAAAGCAACCTACGAACTCTCCAACCTTGACCGCAACACAACAGCCATAATCAACGCTCAATTATCGCGACCTAATGCAATAATCAAATGACAACACATTCGATAATAATCAATAACCGGTATAACCAACCAATCAAACTCAGTGGCTCAACAATACCTCGATCATTTCCAAAACCGAACAATACAACTCAAACAATTACGAACTCATATCAACAATACAAGCCATAATCCGATAAATCATAATTATCAATCAATAACCGATCAATAACCCAACATTTCCACAATATCTCGATTAAACACAGTCTTAAACAATCCAGTTCAAACCATCACGAATTCATAATCACAACACGAAAATACTACACTGTCTGCCTACTTAGCGCGCGTTAAACGCAGAACGTAGCGTGCGCTAAGTTGTTCCCGTTAGCGTGCGCTAGCTAGTAAGCTTAGCATGCGCTAATGCTGTACAGTGGCATGCATTCCAAGTATCGACTAACACCTTGCTACTACGAATCCGAATGAAAAGGAAATCATACTCCAAGATTAACAATAACTTTTCCAGATTCAATCTCATCATCATGATCCATATCTTATCATACAAACTCAATCACTACAATCAACATAATGTTTAGTTTCAATTATCTTATCCATGTTAATAATCAAACCAACATATATCCTTCCTCTTTGATGTGATATATATCCAAGAACACCAGGAATACCATGATTCCATAATCATGTTCATGACAACCATCATAATCCGATATGCTAACATGTAATTAATCACCTAAGCCATATATATCCGTATATCATCTTAACATCAAATCCGAAATGAAGGGAGATATAAATCAACATATCTCCTGAACACCATTCAAAACCATACGAAGCATATCAATATCCGCATACCAACAATAACATCAACGTTACTCAGTAAGGCATTGTAATATCCGCAATTTCGAATTTCGGTAATTTTCTTTTTTCGGAGGAAGTTCATTTTGACGACTCGCTCATGACCTTTCGTCATTTCGAGAATGATTAATTCCGCACTTTTTTGTCATCCGAGTTCGTTTCGGTGTCGTTTTATTGAGTTCCGTGTCCTTAATCGACTTTTTCACGTGGGAGTTCGACTTTGTAAAGTCACCATTAATTTTTGGTAACTCCAAAAATTCTGAATCTTTGCAATATTATAGAGCATCGAGTTAGCTTTCCAATGGTTCGAACGGTGAGTCAATCGGAGTCCGGACGAGAGAGTTATGGTCGTTTTAGCTCACCCGCTCGTTATTGGCGATCACGGCCGAACTTCGCCGTGTCGTCCGACACGGCCCGTGCCGTGCTCGTCCGGATAAGCCGGAAGTTTCTGCCGACCAGACTCGGCCGTGTCGTCCGACACGGCCCGCGCTGCATTACTCTTCCGGATAAGCTCGAACGATCGCCGACACGCCCGACCGTGTCCCGTGACACGGCCGAGTCGCCGAAGTCACCGTCGGACGGGTCGCTATCGGATGGCCCTACGCGCCGCGACCGTGTCAAGCGTGACACGGTCGAGTCCCTGTCGGCCAGGCGGTAACACGACCGCGCCGATCGGCACGGCCGTGTCCGGCAGCGCCAACCCTATATAAGGCCCTCGCAGACGCTTTTTCTTGCCATTTTTCACCTTCTTCTTATCTTCTTCCGCGACTTGGAGTGTTCCAATCTTGTAGCCATGTTGTTTAACAACATATACACGAAGTTTGGAGGTTCATATCATCAATCATCCGTCCTATAACATCCTTTGATCGAGCGAATCAGCCGATTTTCTAGAAATCTAATTTTGGGGATTTTGGGTATTTTGTTCGATTTCGTCTGCTTAACCCGATTTAACTTAGGATTTTGATGGATTGATGATTATTTAGATGTATTATATCATTTCCTTTATTATTCCATGGTTGGATCGTATCGATTCGTTGTTTGAGTCGAGTTCTTGACCGACGCCTTGAAGGTGTCCTAGAATGTCTTAGAGGGGTTTTCGGGCGTTCTACGATTATCCTTCCTCGTATGATCGATGATTTATTGATTATATTGTTGTTAGGGTCGAGTTTCTTGTGAAGAAACCGTGTTGAACCCTTTCGCTCGCCGCCGTCTTCCGTTTCGATAGCTTTGGGCATTTCGAAGCTTTCCGGTTGAGCCGTGTTCGTCGGAATACTTGTGTACCGATTTTGAGGCAAGTATCTTGCCCATACATTTCATGTTTCGTTGATATAATTCTTGATAAATGATTTTATGCAAAATCTAATATTTAATGAACGTAAAAAGGGATTGGTATGTTCTCGATAAATGTTGTCTTTCAACGATAATTCGTATACTTCGTGAATATGTATTCTAATAATATGTGTGTTGGTTTTGTATGTTGAAAGATAATATGATCAATTCGAGTGAGTTTGATAGACGGTAATCCTTTGTCGGGGATTACGTATTGTTATTATGTACTTGTTCGGTAAGAACGTAATGTGTGTGATATTAGTTGTTACTCCTTGAAAGGAGTTTGTGATGCTTAATGTTGTTTGGATTGATAAGTGATTATTGTTGTGTGCTTGATGTATTGTGATGTGCCTCCGGGTAGGATTTGTTGAATCTCCGGGATCCATACTTGCTAGTATGGGTCGGGCGAAACCGTAAGGTTATCCAATACGGGTATGTCTTGCGGGGACTCCGAGGTTCGGGGCTTGCTAGCCCGATGCCGGGATAACTTGTAGGGTTATCATCGGGTATGTCTTGCGGGGACTCCGAGGTTCGTGGCTTGTTAGCACGGGACACGAATAATCCTTAGGAACATGTGATTTGTGATTTGGGTCACGGACCCCGTGTTTTGTGAATTGGGTTGTGGACCCTGCGTATTGTTACCGGAACTTGAATTTTGGAAAATGACCTTTGGGCTGTGTCCCTAAATGTTTTCGAAAGGTTTTAGAATTCTTATATCTCAAATGTTTTCTAAAACTCCCGAGATCGTAAAATGTTTTGTAATATGGACATTGGGTTATTTCCTACCTTTCACATTTTGAATGGTTTGATCAAGTAAATTTTCTCGGGAAGTATACTCGCGATTATTCTGTTTTTGTGGAGTATGATATGTATGGCTTGTTTTCATATTTATACTTGCACTAGCAAAACAGTGGAGTTTTGCTAACCCCAGAGTATTCGGGGGGTGGATGTCTGTATTGCATTCGTGTTTTGGAGCGAGCACGGTGGTCGGCATGAAGGATGATGAAAGATGAACGATACTAATCACACGAGGATCCGTTGATGTCGTATTGGTCTAGTTGTATTTTCTTTTCCGCCGCAAGATCTTTTCCCGTTGTACGGGAGTTTATTGTATTTTGACCCCTGCGTGGGTATGCGTTTGTAATCGAGTTGTATATTTTATTGAAAGACCAAATCGGTCTACTGAGTCATTTTTGCCTTGAAGGCATTGTCGAGATGTTAAATGTTGTTACCAGCCTGGTAGATCCTCGAGGAGAGGGTCTGCGGCGTGTAATATCCCTGAGTGGATTGGGGGTGTTACAGAATGGTATCGGAGCATAGGTTGTGGAAACCTAGGCTGTCGGGTCAGTGGTGTCTATTGAGTTTTTGTCTCGTCGGATTTTGTCTGACTAAGTCGTGTCGCGACGCGTCATCTGAGTTTGTTGGTCGTGATTAGTATCGTGGGCGATCATCATCTTCGTGCGACCTGTGGATGTAAGTCTCCCTTCTTTGTGTTGTGCCTCGTGTGACGCAAGCTATTTTTATTATTATGAGTTAATTGACGGAATCCTCTTATGGATTTTGATTTCGTGATATGTGATTATTTGACTCTCATATTTCGTTCATATGAGGAGTAGTGTTGCTCGATTGTGTATGTTGAACCGTATTTCTTTTATCCGCTGCGTGAGTTCTTTTGCAATGACTTTCGGTATTTTACCGACTGAGTTTTATTTTGAAAACCAATTCCTTAACCGAGTTTTTGGCATTACGGCCTTGATCGTTTTGGCGAAATTCTTATGACGGTATTTATTATTTTCTAAATGGCTTCGTGAGTTTTGAAATATTACCGTCATCGGCCTTTTGGCGTTTTTGTAAATGGTTTTTAACTGGTGGGTTCCGGCGCGGGACCCACGGCGCTATATTGTTCCTTGTAATTACTCGAAATTTTGGGCATTCTAGCCCATTGAATTATTTTGAAAACCTTGAGTATCTTAGAAAATTAAAATTCGAGACGTACTTTTAAAACGAATTATTTTCTTGCGGTGTTTTCAAGGTGTTTTCTAATGTCATAATACATTTCAAAAATTTTCCGGTTGAGGACCAAAAATATTTTTGAGATATTTTCAAATGCGATTGCTTAGATCCAAGGGTCGAATATTTTGAAAGTTTTTCACTAAAAGAAAGGTGTCCTCATTTTTGTTCAAACGCAAGATGACTTTCAAAGTCTCGATAATGGTGTTTGTACTACTTTTTGTAAAATGATACTCAAGATCAACCGGTGTTTCCAAACCGTCTTCAAAGGTGGTTTTTGTTTTTAAAACCTATCATTCTGCTTATGACCGGAAATGCGTGTATGGTTTTCGAACTTTCGTTACGGTGTTAACTCAATTGTGATCGAATTGGTGGCATGAACGTCGAGGCGTTGCCACGCATTTGTTGTACTAGCCCTCTGTGAGAGGTGTGAACTGGTGTTTACTGTTTATCGCCTCGTGGTGATTTGCGTGTTGTCGCACTAGTGTGAGTTGTTAAAGCCTGGATTTTTGTGCGTTATAAACATGAGTGATTGTTTCATGATGTTTGTGATTGTGTACTGGCTGTCGTTCGGGATGTTGTAATCGTCGAATGATGCCGTTGTTGTTGTGATTTTTGTATGCGTTGATATGTTATGCCGAGTTGGCATCTCCGGTATGTTGTTTTGCGGCGTTTAGATCCATTGTATCGAGCATTTGTATTTTTGGTATGCCGAGCCGAGACGTTTCAACCGTAATGTGCCGGGCATGCACGTGTATATTGTCCTTCTCGTCGGTAACACATTTCAAGTGTGGACTCGAGGACACCGAATTGATTTGTGAATTAGCTACCGAGACTTTCGGAGTTCGCGCTTCAAAGACACCATCGGAATCGGATTTGAGAGGCCTTCAAGGATGTTTCGCTCGGTTGCTTGTTGTGTCGTCACCTTGATTTCATTGTTGTGAGTTGCGGGGCGACCTTCTTTATAAGAGGTCGAATGTAGTACCCGTGTTGTTTTTAGACTCCTGCATTTTCTCTTTCTCGATTCTATCGACTCGTTCGTGTTCGTTGATACTTACCGAACTTGTTACGTATTTCGGTTCCACCGATCGGACGAGGTGTGATCTTGTTTTGGGTCAACTGGTTATCACTGTAACTTTCCAAATTCGGTTCGATTCTTGTGAACCTTGTTCTAAGTAACATCTTTTGGTTCTACTAGTTCTTTTATTCAAGTGGACTGGATCTTGAACTTTTGTATTTTCGACTGCCGACTCGTTTATGTTCGTTGACATTTCGAGCTTGTCTGCTCCTTGCTTTTGTTGATCGAACGAGTGTGGTATTATTTCGGAATAACTCGCTTGTCGTTGTGACTTTTCTAATGCTATTCCCTTTCATGTGGATCTTATATGAATGCACATCCCGTTGTTTTCACCGGATCATATATTGTCTCGAGTCGAGATGTGAACCTTGGGGTTGTTGTTTGAATTTTTTATCCTTCGTATTTCGAACATGATTGTTCGCTTTTGTTGTCTCGACCGTTGTGGTTCGGTCGTTTGTTTGTTCGGTTTTTGTCCTCGTTTCTTGATCGTTGAGCATTCAGCTCCTTCCTAATTCCCTTAAGTTTGGGAAATTAGTCTCGTTTTCGATCTTCCAACCCTTGGGCGATGGAATTCCGTATTTGTTCAGCGTTTGACCCGCGTTTAGATTGATGAACCGTCAGGTTGGTCAATCGTGTTGATTTTCGTTCGTTGTGTTTTGTGATTGTTCGGATAATCGACTTGACTATATTATCCGTTTGATGACGCTTGTCATTTGTTGGTTTTATTGTATCCCTAACGGCGACATTGTGTTGGTCGTCGTGGACCGTGTTTTCACGCCGTATGTCTCTTTGCGTTCTTGCAGCGTTTCGCCGTTGGGCGCAAGTTTTCTATTTTTGTGTATCTCGTCGAGTTTTCCTGGCGGGAATATTGCTTCTCCCTACTTGTTTTAAGTTTCGGGACGAAACTTCTTTTAAGGAGGGTAGAATGTAATATCCGCAATTTCGAATTTCGGTAATTTTCTTTTTTCGGAGGAAGTTCATTTTGACGACTCGCTCATGACCTTTCGTCATTTCGAGAATGATTAATTCCGCACTTTTTTGTCATCCGAGTTCGTTTCGGTGTCGTTTTATTGAGTTCCGTGTCCTTAATCGACTTTTTCACGTGGGAGTTCGACTTTGTAAAGTCACCATTAATTTTTGGTAACTCCAAAAATTCTGAATCTTTGCAATATTATAGAGCATCGAGTTAGCTTTCCAATGGTTCGAACGGTGAGTCAATCGGAGTCCGGACGAGAGAGTTATGGTCGTTTTAGCTCACCCGCTCGTTATTGGCCGATCACGCCGGCGAACTTCGGCCGTGTCGTCCGACACGGCCCGTGACGTGCTCGGCCCGGATAAGCCGGAAGTTTCGCCGACCAGACTCGGCCGTGTCGTCCGACACGGCCCGCGCTGCATTTCTTCCGGATAAGCTCGAACGATCGCCGACACGCCCGACCGTGTCCCGTGACACGGCCGAGTCGTGCCGAGTCACCGCCGGACGGGTCGCTATCGGATGGCCCTACGCCGCGACCGTGTCAAGCCGGGACACGGTCGAGTCCCTCGCCGGGCCACCGTAACACGACCGTGCCGATCGGGCACGGGCCGTGTCCGGCAGCCAACCCCTATATAAGGCCCCGCAGACGTTTTTCTTGCCATTTTTCACCTTCTTCTTATCTTCTTCCGCACTTGGAGTGTTCCAATCTTGTAGCCATGTTGTTTAACAACATATACACGAAGTTTGGAGGTTCATATCATCAATCATCCGTCCTATAACATCCTTTGATCGAGCGAATCAGTCGGATTTTCTAGAAATCTAATTTTGGGGATTTTGGGTATTTTGTTCGATTTCGTCCGTTTAACCCGATTTAACATAGGATTTTGATGGATTGATGATTATTTAGATGTATTATATCATTTCCTTTATTATTCCATGGTTGGATCGTATCGATTCGTTGTTTGAGTCGAGTTCTTGACCGACGCCTTGAAGGTGTCCGGTAGAATGTCTTAGAGGGGTTTTCGGGCATTCTACGATTATCCTTCCTCGTATGATCGATGATTTATTGATTATATTGTTGTTAGGGTCGAGTTTCTTGTGAAGAAACCGTGTTGAACCCTTTCGTTCGTCGTCGTCTTCCGTTTCGATAGCTTTGGGCATTTCGAAGCTTTCCGGTTGAGCCGTGTTCGTCGGAATACTTGTGTACCGATTTTGAGGCAAGTATCTTGCCCATACATTTCATGTTTCGTTGATATAATTCTTGATAAATGATTTAATGCAAAATCTAATATTTAATGAACGTAAAAAGTGATGGGTATGTTCTCGATAAATGTTTTCTTTCAACGATAAATCTTATACTTCGTGAATATGTATTCTCATAATATGTGTGTTGGTTTTGAATGTTGAAAGATAATAAGATCAATTAGAGTGAGTTGGATAGACGGTAATACATTGTCGGTGATTACGTAAAGTTATTATGTACTTGTTCGTTAAGAACGTAATGTGTGTGATATTAGTTGTTACTCCTTGAAAGGAGTTTGTGATGCTTAATGTTGTTTGTATTGATAAGTGATTATTGTTGTGTGCTTGATGTATTGTGATGTGCCTGCGGTTTGGATTTGTTGAATCTCCGGGATCCATACTTGCTAGTATGGGTCGGGCGAAACCGTAAGGTTATCCAATACGGGTATGTCTTGCGGGGACTCCGAGGTTCGGGGCTTGCTAGCCCGATGCCGGGATAACTTGTAGGGTTATCATCGGGTATGTCTTGCGGGGACTCCGAGGTTCGTGGCTTGTTAGCGCGATGCCGGGATAACTTATGGTTGTGGTTTGATTATGTTCGTATATGTGCTTGTAGTCACGTGACTGCGGTTACGGTGACATGTGATTTGATATGTTTTTCCTATTGGGTTATTCACTCGGGTTTGTTCTTCGGGAGCATCTGAGGTTCGTGGCTTGTTAGCACGGGACACGAATAATCCTTAGGAACATGTGATTTGTGATTTGGGTCACGGACCCCGTGTTTTGTGAATTGGGTTGTGGACCCTGCGTATTGTTACCGGAACTTGAATTTTGGAAAATGACCTTTGGGCTGTGTCCCTAAATGTTTTCGAAAGGTTTTAGAATTCTTATATCTCAAATGTTTTCTAAAACTCCCGAGATCGTAAAATGTTTTGTAATATGGACATTGGGTTATTTCCTACCTTTCACATTTTGAATGGTTTGATCAAGTAAATTTTCTCGGGAAGTATACTCGCGATTATTCTGTTTTTGTGGAGTATGATATGTATGGCTTGTTTTCATATTTATACTTGCACTAGCAAAACAGTGGAGTTTTGCTAACCCCCGAGTATTCGGGGGGTGGATGTCTGTATTGCATTCAGGTTTTGGAGCAGAGCACAGGGTCGGCATGAAGGATGATGAAAGATGAACGATACTAATCACACGAGGATCCGTTGATGTCGTATTGGTCTAGTTGTATTTTCTTTTCCGCTGCAGTATCTTTTCCCCGTTGTACGGGAGTTTATTGTATTTTGACCCCTGCGTGGGTATGCGTTTGTAATCGAGTTGTATATTTTATTGAAAGACCAAATCGGTCTACTGAGTCATTTTTGCCTTGAAGGCATTGTCGAGATGTTAAATGTTGTTACCAGCCTGGTAGATCCTCGAGGAGAGGGTCTGCGGCGTGTAATATCCCTGAGTGGATTGGGGGTGTTACAGGCATCTCTAATCATACTTATCAACTCATTAATATGATAATCATCATCTCAAGAACACCAATATTCAATCCCTAAAACGAAATCCAAAGTGAAGATTAATTACCTTTTTGAAGAAAAGGATGGATTATCAAGGTTGAATCCGTTCCCAATCATTTCCAAGCTCCAAATGTTGATAAGGACGCTCAACTCCCTCATAATCCAGTATTTGGAACCTCAAGACTCTCTCTATGAATTTCATTCCAAGAATCATTAATAATTTTAAGAACAAAGCTTTGAATCCATGCTCTCCATCTTAATCTTGTTAAAAATCATCATCACAGAGTGTTTTAGGAACTCAAGATCCTCCCAAAGCTCTCTCTATCGACTGAAGGAGAAAGAAATGGACGAAATGCTTCATAACACCCGTCTGTCCCCTTTTTATAAAGTGTATTACTCGCGTGCGCTAAACCTTATGTTTAGCGTGATCTACGGCCTTAGCGTGCGCTAACCGACTTTGTTAGCGTGCGCTATCGCAGCCCAGAGGTCACTGTCTTGCCTCAGACATGAGCTTACGTACGTAATGCCCATGCATTAGCGTACGTAACTTACACTGTTTAGCGTACGCAAGTCCTTGCATTTAGCGTGCGCTAATATCAGTTGACTTGCTACAGTCTACGTACCGCATGTGCCCCCATATGCCGATCTGACAAGGATAAGATTCCTTTTGATCGATCTACAATTAGCGTGCGCTAAGCATCATGCTTTAGCGTGCGCTAATACTTCAGGACAACAACCGTTGACTTACCAGAACGTGCGCCGAAAGCAACCGGGTCCACACGCAGATTCCTTCCGATCTCACTGCATTTAACGTGCGCTACATTCTGCCTCTAGCGTGCGCTAACCATGAACGATAGCGTGTGCTATACTTGAACATTAGCGCGCGCTAATCAGGCTATACTTAGCCATTTTCCAACTCTCCTCGTCCGTCTTGACATACCAAATACGAACATACGGCATACTGAATACATGTACTGAATCCAATAACATCATCATACGATATACCCAATATCAAAAGTACGATAACCTGATACACAATATCCTCAAAAAAAATTGTCGAACCACTACGATAGTTATACGAGTACAAATACAGCTGTCTCAGTTCTCAATTTATTTTATCCATACTGTATAGACACCAAGCCATTGTAATATCCGGTATTTTTCTTTTCCTTGTATTTTCATTTTTGGTATATTTCTCGGTCATAGTGACCCTCATGTATCTTTCAGTATGTCCTTCCTGTCAATTATTGAATTGTATTTCTCGTTTTTGTTCGTTGTTTCAACTTTCCTCACATGAGTTCGACTTTGTTAGATCACCATTAATTTTTGGTGACTCCAAAAATTATAAATCTTTGCAATATTATAGAACATCGAGTTAGCTTTCCAATGGTTCAAACGGTGAGTCAATCGGAGTCCGGACGAGAGAGTTATGGTCGTTTCAGTTTTTGGCCGAGCACTTCCAGGAGCCTTTCGGCCGATAGGGGGGTCGATAGACTCTACTGCCTACATCCTGTATGGGTATCGGTTGGGCCTATCGGCCGATAGGCCGGCCGATAGGTAAATTTCTTCACATTCGAACTTCCAGGAGCCTTTCGGCCGATAGGGGGGTCGATAGACTCTACTGCCGGCATTCCGTATGGCTATCGGTTGGGCCTATCGGCCGATAGGCCGCCGATAGTTCTCACGTGTTACACTATAAATGTGTTGTTTTGAGCGAACAGCTCATTTCCTTCCCCATTTTACACGGCGTCGCGAGAGAGAGCTATAGAGGGAGAGAGAGTTCTTCATCCGGGGGTCGATTTTCATCATTTCTTTTCGGTTGTGAGGCTCGGATAATCAATCTAACGCGTGTTCTACGGATCTTAACACTTAAATCACTCAAGGTAATGTCTCTTGAAACCCTACCTTTTTGGATAATTGGGGATTTTGGGGTTTTGTCCGATTCTTTCCGTTTCGTTGATGGATTCATGATGAATATGGTTATTCTTGTTGGTATTCTTAGTTTCCCTACGGATTCATGGTATATTTCGTGATTTTTTACGGAATCGAGAGGGTTCGGTTGTGGTCCGCCCTCGTTGTTGTTTGTATACGAATATACATGAATCGTAGGCGGGTTTCCGGGAGTATTCCATTTCCATAATCGTTTAGAAGTGGTTGTGATTGTGCTATTCAAATCGTTAGGTTCATTTCCGCCGGTTCCTTGCGGTCGTGTTCAACTATTCCGTTCCGTTCGTGTCATCGTCTATTTAATCGAGGCAAGTATTTTTTGGAAACCTTTAAGCTTAACATGAAATGGTGATGTATGTTATTTGTGTGTAACTCACCTCGTGTTGGCCCGACGGGGTCAAGGAGGGAAATCTATGCTGCCGCCCTGGATTTCACGAGTTTCGTACCGCTAGCCAACTCGTTAGGGCCCTTGCAAGGCCTCGAGTGAGAATGTATGCTGCCGCCCTGTTCTCACGGCTTAGCGTGTGCGTGGTTTTGTTTTTCTGTAATTGTAGCCAACTCGTTAGGGTCCCTGTGAGGCCCCGAGTGAGAATGTATGCTGCCGCCCTGTTCTCAAGGCTAATTGTTTGACTGTTTATTTTCCGGAAAAAGACATGTCTTGTTTTGGTTTTTGAAATGATATTGGTGCATGCACTATGGAATGTGTAAGCGATTGGTTTGCCTGGATTACTTGTACTAGCGTAATTGCTAACCCCTCTGGGGACCCGTTTTGGGGAAATTCTTGTTATGGATTTCAGGTTATGACTACCCGGACGAGCGAGCACCAGGACAGTACGAGGATGTTGGCCAGGGTCGTTGACATGTGCATATGGGTCTACTTATTTCCTTTGTCCTTTTCGATATGGTTGTTCCCACAGTTTTAAACTTATAGATTGTACTCGCGAGTACTTAGGCTTTTCGTTTCAAACTCCGTATTGTATTATTTTAAATTGTCACGTTGTTGGTTGATGCTTATTCTACCGGTTGTTCGGGCGTATATTTATATGTCATATTATTTAGTTATGTATCCTCGCTAACCAAGATGGTTAGTCGAGCGGAGTTTTCCTATTGTAGCCTGGTAGGTCCCATGTAGGGGTCTACGGCGCTGTAACATATTTCCGAATATCTCGGGGTGTTACAGAAAATGGTATCGGAGCTCTAGGTTTATGGATACCTAGGCTTGTTGGTTATTTGGGTCTAGTCATGTTTTGTTTGCACATTGTCACACCGCCGCAAGATCTCGGTACTTCCGGTGCTCGTAAGTTTTCCTACTCGATCCTTTGTTTTCTTACATTGTATTTACGCTTTTCGAGTTGAAGTTGCTTTTCCTCCCTTACTCATCATCAATGTACTTCTATCTCTTAACACCGCATGGGACGCGAGGTAACCGTGGTCGTGGTCGTGGTCGTGGTCGTGGTCGTGGACGCGCCGGTGGGGCGGCCACGCCACATTCTTCGGGAGCCGGCGCACGGTGACCGTCACAGCCATGCTTCTTCTCAGAGCACGCCGATCTTGGTATTGCGGCCGTTATGCAAGAAATGGTTAACTGGATGGCGGCTATAGCCTGTGTGGTCCGTAACCCGATCGTGCCCATGCTAATCGAGGCGGAACGGATCGTTGGCTTCAGGATGTCATCAAGATGCATCCTCCCCAGTTTTCGGGAGCTTCGGACCCGATCGGCTGGGAAGGGTGGATCAAGGAGATATCCAAAGTGTTCACTGCTACCAACTGCCCCGAGGACCGTAAGGTCCCTATTGCTCAATATTTTCTCACAGGAGATGCTACGGATTGGTGGGAGGCCGTCGGTCCCAAAGATCATGTTGCTTCATGGGCCGAGTTTCAGGAGTTGATGGAGACTGAGTATTGTCCGTGGCCGGTCGATGTGCTCGAGTGCATGCTTTCTACGATGCTCAACCACGGGATATCCCCGTATCTCGTGCCATTGCCGACTTTAACAAGGAGTCAAGTTATGTGAAGACCCAAGTTGTCGCCGAGAGCGACAAAATTTTCCATTTTTCCGTAAGGATGAAACTGGCCCATTCGGGACTATATGTCCGGCTCGCCTGTACTACCTTGAAGGATTATCGAGTCGAGCTCTTGCTTATGATATGTCGGTGACGGCTAGCGATTTGGCTCGTGAGAGCAAGAAGCGTAAGTCGGTCGAAAATTTTTCTCGGTCCCAAGAGTGGAGGCCAGAAATCTCAAGCTACAAATATTTCAACGGCGGTTCGCCTGCTTCTCGGGAGCTTTCGGGTGCCGCTGAACCTCCGCTCATGAACCCACATGTTTTAACCGTGGTGTGCGTGGCCATAGAGCCGGCAGTGTTCTCGTCCAAGCTTACCTGTCATACTTGTGGGACAGCCTAGGCCACAAGGCCCCTTTTTGTGAACAGATCAAACAATTCCGCGGTGCCTGTTCTTCTCACCCAAAGACCTATGGAGCCGAGTGTGAACCAGTGGCTCGTTGCTCCGCCGCCTCCACCGAGTGCCGGCCGAGGTAGGGTCGGGTCAGCCCGCTAGGGAGGAGCATCCAGTGTCGGCTCGCCTGCCCCGCGTATCTACGAGATGAGGAGGACCGATGATCCTAAGCGGCATCTGTGGCGGCAGTGCACTGCTCATATCCATTCTCACCCTGTCTGTGCTTTTGATTCGGGTGCTACGCATTCATTCATTTCTCTAGAGTGTGTACACCGCTTGAGTCTCGACCGCTTGTCACCTTGTGAGCCTTTCATCGTTAAACTTCCTAGCGGTGATAGAATTGTCGGTGATCGAGAAGTCCGGACTGCTCGTGATTATTTGTGAGAGGGCTTGGCTCTCTAACCTTATTGTTGTGGGTATCGAGGGAGAGGATTTAATTCTCTGGAATGATTGGCTCGAGCGGCATGGTGCAATCATGAACTACCGCACGAGGATCATTACCATGTTAGCCGAGTACGGCATCAACACTCTTTTCGCGGGCGAAGAGAAACCGTGGTTCGTTATTAACGCCTTGAAGGCGGTGAAACTCTGCGAAAGGGGTGTATCAAGCTTGGTGCTACGCCTTGAAGGCGGAGGATGGTGGAGTCGAGTTTTCATCGATTCCACGTTAGTGAGTTCCCGATGTATTTCTGACGAGTTGCCGGATTGCCGCCGGATCGTGAGGTTGAGTTTACTATAGAGTTAGAGCCGGGCGCGGCTCCGATTTCAAGGCGCCGTATCGCATGGCACCTTCAGAGATGGCCGAGTCAAGAAACAGCTTGAGTGAACTTCTTGAGTCGGGTATGTTCGACCGAGCGCCTCGCCTTGGGGCGCACCGGTCTTGTTTGTGCGTAAGAAGGATGGTTCACTACGCTTGTGTATCGACTATCGTGAATCGAACAAGGTGACCATCAAGAACAAGTATCCTTTGCCGAGGATTGACGACTTGTTCGACCGATTGCAGGAGCCGCGGTATTCTCGAAGATTGATTTGAGATCGGGTACTATCACTCCGGTGAGGGAGTCCGACGTGCAGCCTTTTCGGACGAGATACGGACATTATGAGTTTGTAGTTATGCCTTTCGGGTTAACTAACGCGCGGCGGTGTTCATGCGCTTGATGAACAAAGTCTTTATCGAGTATTTGGATAGGTGTGTCGTCGTCTTCATCGATTTATATTCTTATTTATTCGAGGAACGAGGAAGAGCATGCCCATCATTTGCGGGTAGTGTTAGACATTTTGAGGACCGAGCAACTCTATGCGAAGTTCTCGAAATGTGAGTTCTGGCTGAAAGAAGTGATGTTTTTGGGCCACGTGATTTCAGCCGAGGGAGTTCGAGTAGATCCGCAGAAAATTGAGGCAGTGTTGGATTGGGCATCGCCCAAGAATGTGAAGGAGGTCCGTAGTTTCTTGGGTTTGGCTGGCTACTACCGTAGGTTCGTCGAGGGTTTCTCAAAACTAGCCCGACCACTTACACAGTTGCTCCAGAAATCCGAGAAGTTCGTCTGGACCGATGAGAGGCAGTCGAGTTTTGAGGAGCTGAAGAAGCGTTTGACTTCAGCCCCGGTTTTGGCATTGCCATGTGGCAACGAGGGTTTCGCCATTTTTAGCGATGCTTCGGGTCAGGGTCTTGGGTGCGTATTGATGCAGCACGGCAAGACCATTGCCTATGCGTCGAGACAGTTGAGGCCGTATGAGCTTAACTACCCTACTCATGATTTGGAGTTAGCGGCGGTTGTCTTTGCACTCAAGATTTGGCGTCACTATCTTTTCGGCTCGCGTGTCGATTTTTACCGATCATAAAAGTCTCAAATACATATTTACTCAATGAGAGTTGAATATGAGGCGAGGAGGTGGTTAGAGTTGATTAAGGATTATGACCTCGAAATCCTTTATCATCCGGTAAGGCGAATGTCGTGGCCGACGCCTTGAGTCGGAAACCGATTGCATTGCGAACGCTTGAGATCCTTACGCCTCGCGATCGAGCTTCGGCGGGCTTTGATTGAGGTTGATATTGAGGTTTTGTTGCCTGGAGCTGTCGGGCAACTTTGTGCTTTAGAAATTTCGTCGTCTTTGATCGATGAGATTAAGCTAAAGCAATTAGAGGATCCGATGATTACTCAAATCCGAGAGAACGTTCTTAAAGGAAAGTCTCCTGGGTTTGTGATTCACGAGGATGGCATTTTGAGATTCCAGAGTCGGCTTTGTGTGCCGAACGACTCAGAGTTGAGGCAGAGTATTTTACGGGAGGCCCATGCTACACCTTATTCCGTTCATCCTGGTACGAGTAAGATGTACAAGGACCTGAGGAGGAACTTCTGGTGGAATGATATGAAGGAGGAAGTCGCACAGTTTGTGGCGAGATGTTTGACTTGCCAGCAGGTCAAAATCGAGCATCAGCGACCGGCCGGGTTATTGCAGTCACTTCCCGTTCCGGAATGGAAATGGGAAGATATATCGATGGATTTCGTTACGAGTTTGCCGAGATCGAGGTCGGGCATGAATATGGTATGGGTGATTGTTGATCGCCTGACCAAGTCGGCACATTTTCTGGGCATCAAGGACACTTGGGCCCGGAGAAGTTAGCTCGTGTGTTTATCGCGCAGATCGTGAGAATTCACGGTACTCAAGTCTATTGTTTCGGATCGTGACGGCCGCTTTGTATCGCACTTCGCAAAGCGGTGCATAAGGCATTGGGTACCGGTTGCGCTTGAGTACCTCTTTTCATCCCCAAATGATGGACAATCGAACGCACTATCCGCACATTCGAGGACATGTTGCGTGCTTGTGCCCTCGATTGGAGTAGTGATCGAGGAGCATTTGCCATTGATCGAATTCACGTACAACAATAGTTGGCACGCGTCGATTCGGATGGCACCGTATGAGGCACTTTATGGGCGACGATGTCGATCGCCGATTTGTTGGAATGAGGCGTCCGATTTAGTCGACCGAGCCGGATGTCGCTTTTAGAGACGAGGCGGAAGATAGAGTTAATTCGAGAATGGATGTTGATCGC
This sequence comes from Orobanche coerulescens, assembly GCA_033398695.1. Taxonomy (NCBI): domain Eukaryota; kingdom Viridiplantae; phylum Streptophyta; class Magnoliopsida; order Lamiales; family Orobanchaceae; genus Orobanche; species Orobanche coerulescens. The sequence continues at coordinate 25,041,553 of CM065812.1, forward strand.
CCGAGTCGGCAAGTCATATGCCGACGTCCGTCGTCGACCTTTGGAATTCGAGGTGGGAGACCACGTTTTGCTAAAGGTGTCGCCCGAAGGGAATTTTTCGTTTTGGGAAGAAAGGAAAGTCGAGCCCGAGATTTATCGGACCCTTTGAGATTCTCGAGCGAGTCGGTGAATTAGCGTACTGCTTGGCGTTACCTCCAGCCTTGAGTCATGTTCATAGCATTTTTCATGTTTCCCGATTGAGGAAATATGTTCGATCCTAGTCACGTCATCGATTATGGCGAGGTTGATATTCAAGATATTACTTTTGAGGAGCGTCCCTTGAAGATTTTGGAGCATCGTGAGAAACGACTGAGGCATAAGACCATCCCTTTGGTCAAAGTTCAGTGGTCGAGACACGGTGTCGAGGAGGCAACTTGGGAAACCGAGGATAGCATGCGTGCTAGGTACCCTGAGTTGTTTGTTTCTTAAGTTTCGGGACGAAACTTATTTTTAGAGGGGTAGAATGTAATATCCGGTATTTTTCTTTTCCTTGTATTTTCATTTTTGGTATATTTCTCGGTCATAGTGACCCTCATGTATCTTTCAGTATGTCCTTCCTGTCAATTATTGAATTGTATTTCTCGTTTTTGTTCGTTGTTTCAACTTTCCTCACATGAGTTCGACTTTGTTAGATCACCATTAATTTTTGGTGACTCCAAAAATTATAAATCTTTGCAATATTATAGAACATCGAGTTAGCTTTCCAATGGTTCAAACGGTGAGTCAATCGGAGTCCGGACGAGAGAGTTATGGTCGTTTCAGTTTTTGGCCGAGCACTTCCAGAGCCTTTCGGCCGATAGGGGGTCGATAGACTCTCGCCTACATCCCGTATGGGTATCGGTTGGGCCTATCGGCCGATAGGCCGGCCGATAGGTAAATTTCTTCACATTCGAACTTCCAGAGCCTTTCGGCCGATAGGGGGTCGATAGACTCTCCGCCGGCATTCCGTATGGCTATCGGTTATTTGTCGGCCGATAGGCCGGCCGATAGGTTCTGCTGTGTTACACTATAAATGTGTTGTTTTGAGCGAACAGCTCATTTCCTTCCCCATTTTACACGGCGTCGTGAGAGAGAGCTATAGAGGGAGAGAGAGTTCTTCATCCGGGGGTCGATTTTCATCATTTCTTTTCGGTTGTGAGGCTCGGATAATCAATCTAACGCGTGTTCTACGGATCTTAACACTTAAATCACTCAAGGTAATGTCTCTTGAAACCCTACCTTTTTGGATAATTGGGGATTTTGGGGTTTTGTCCGATTCTTTCCGTTTCGTTGATGGATTCATGATGAATATGGTTATTCTTGTTGGTAATCTTAGTTTCCCTACGGATTCATGGTATATTTCGTGATTTTTTACGGAATCGAGAGGGTTCGGTTGTGGTCCGCCCTCGTTGTTGTTTGTATACGAATATACATGAATCGTAGGCGGGTTTCCGGGAGTATTCCATTTCCATAATCGTTTAGAAGTGGTTGTGATTGTGCTATTCAAATCGTTAGGTTCATTTCCGCCTTCCTTGCGGCCGTGTTCAACTATTCTGCTCCGCTCGTGTCATCGTCTATTTAATCGAGGCAAGTATTTTTTGGAAACCTTTAAGCTTAACATGAAATGGTGATGTATGTTATTTGTGTGTAACTCACCTCGTGTTGGCCCGACGGGTCAAGGAGGGAAATCTATGCCGCCGCCCGGATTTCACGAGTTTCGCACCGCTAGCCAACTCGTTAGGGCCCTTGCAAGGCCTCGAGTGAGAATGTATGCCGCCGCCCTGTTCTCACGGCTTAGCGTGTGCGTGGTTTTGTTTTTCTCGTAATTGTAGCCAACTCGTTAGGGTCCCCGTGAGGCCCCGAGTGAGAATGTATCTTTGCCGCCCTTCTCAAGGCTAATTGTTTGACTGCTTATTTATTTTAGGAAAAAGACATGTCTTGTTTTGGTTTTGAAATGATATTGGTGCATGCACTATGGAATGTAAGCGATTGGTTTGCTGGATTACTTGTACTAGCGTAATTGCTAACCTCTCTGGGACCCGCTTTGGGGAAATTCTTGTTATGGATTTCGTGTTATGACTACCCTGACGAGCGAGCACCGGGACGATGCGAGGATGTTGGCCGTGGTCGTTGACATGTGCATATGGGTCTACTTATTTCCTTTGTCCTTTTCGATATGGTTGTTCCCACAGTTTTAAACTTATAGATTGTACTCGCGAGTACTTAGGCTTTTCGTTTCAAACTCCGTATTGTATTATTTTAAATTGTCACGTTGTTGGTTGATGCTTATTCTACCGGTTGTTCGGGCGTATATTTATATGTCATATTATTTAGTTATGTATCCTCGCTAACCAAGATGGTTAGTTGAGCGGAGTTTTCCTATTGTAGCCTGGTAGGTCCCATGTAGGGGTCTACGGCGCTGTAACATATTTCCGAATATCTCGGGGTGTTACAGCCATACAGTATATCTTAGATAAAATAACGCGAAAAATTCATACTGAAAATTCGGGTATTACATACTACCCCCCTTAAAATAAGTTTCGTCCTCGAAAGTTGCAACCTGCCACCAACAACAGATAAATCCAGAACTTTCCAACTCATCACAAAACAATCAAGTGTCGCCACAAGCGAATAACCAAACCAATATACTTACAGGTGCGTGAAGCCGATGATCTCCCGTGATACTAGCACACGACTTCCACACGAAGTCTCAAAACAATACCAACACACGCCAATATCACAAATAACAATTGGAAAATATCTCAAAAATTTTGGAAATTCCAAAAATTGATTTGATTCAAAAGTCAGAAAATCATTTTCAAAAGTCACACAAATACCGTCCCGGTAGAGCCACATAACACACACGCCCGGGTTTCACAAAACCCAAGCTCCGATACCATCTTCTGTAACACCCCCAAAACCATCCGGGATATTACAGCGTCGTAGGTCCCGCGCCAGAACCCACCAGGCTAAAAACCGTTTACAAAACCAATTCAAAAACGCCAAAAGGCTGATGACGGTAATATTTTGCAAATACTCAAATATTTTCAAAAACAAAATTTTGAAATACCGTCATAGAATACCATTTAAAAATACAAGGCGAAATGCCAAATCTCGACAGTTCAAAGTGTACATTAAGCCACCCCTTAAACGTACCGATAAAATAATTTGGGAAAAAGAGTTTGACAAAAATAACCCAAGTTCGTAAAATGCCAAAAAGGCCATTTTGAAATACACACACGCAGCGGATAAAAATACCGAGAAGTCATTTTGAAATATACACACGCAGCGGATAAATGCAGTTCAAAATACACATTTGCAGCGGAAATGAATAACCAGAAAAGATATACTCGATACTCCAAAACATGCCACCGCCAGTATCACATCGGGAAGCTCATCCCTTCACGACCACTACTAGATCGATCTCCGAGTACCTAAAAATAAAGCCCACGACGAGGTCAGCCAAAATACTCAATAATGATATCGATCACATCATCATAAATAATTACATACCAATGTAATAATACTGTAAGAATACTCCAACATAATCTTACCATTATAACCTTACCAATTCATGGCAATCCAAACCAAATCGATCCTTACCATAATTCACATTTCGCATTCTCAAATGACGAAAAGAAATCAACAATTATCTGTACCGTATTCCAAAATACCAACAATCCTCCAAACCTCATCATAACTTATAAGTGTGGAAATAATCCAACTTGTGCCAAATCCTGTCCGTCGGATCGCACAATCAAATCTCAATTTGGGTAAAACCAAATATACACGATACATCTGTAGGTCAAATTTCCACAGAACAATGATAACAAGTACTGCAACATCGACGTACAGTCCAAATACTCATACGATCAACACAATGATCAAAACAATAGGTCAACCGAGAATATTATCGACATGATGACTCCCATACGATCAATAAATGATCAACGATAACTGAGAATACCCTCAACATGGTAGACTCCAAATGATCAACAAAGGACCAACAATAACCGAGAATACCCTCAACAAGGTAGACTCTAAATGATCAACAATAATGGATCTCAAAGAAATAACTTTACTGTCGAACATACCCCTCGGGCGTATGAACAACCAGTCGCAAACTGTCGAACATATCCAATCATACATGGAAGTATGAACGACCAAACGATATGGCTCAAAGATGGACATCACAGTAGGCCCGATCCGGAAATGTGTCCGTGCACAAGCCACCCCGGGTATCGATCAAATACACGTGCGGTCTTGTACCTAATTAGCCTCACGAACTACGTCTCGTGTGCACGGTTGAATATGGAAATAATATCCATGCATAACCACCATGCGCCTAGCTAAAAATCCTACACAATAACCAATCGGAACGCAGATATGAATGTCACGATGCAACATGACAACGAAACTCAAAGAATCACATATCCAATACGGATCAAAAGACTCACCGAAGTGAAACAACAGACTGACAGTGAAAAGTCGATACGACTAATCAATATTCAAGACAATAATCCTGGGATCATCATCCCCGACAAATGATCAACACGATCAACGATCTCAATACAATCAGCCCTGGGATCATCATCCCTCAACGAAATAATCAATACGAATCAACATAGAACATATACAATAATTCCTCAAACAATTATTCTCATAACTGAACAATACTGGAATTACCTCAAAGTCGAAGACAATATTCTTTCCACGAACAACATTGCTGAATGATTACACAGTTATACGAATAATTTCAAATAAGGTACCATCCATTCAATACCAATAAACCTTTATCCCGATACTTATGTCATCACGTTGACTATCCTCGATATCCGATATACTATACCCTTGACCAAAGATAACTCACGTCTTCCTTGAACACAATTAAATCATATACCTTATGATTTAATACAAGCCAGAGCACGATATACAACTCGTTAACCGACAACTTACCTTTCTAACAACATCGCTATGCGAGTTATAAATGAAATGAAAACGATACCATTCACCAAATATTATAAACTGAACAAGTATGAACTTGCCTCGATACCGATACCACGAAACTGTTACCAGAATCCATTGCCTTCGTCCCCGAGCTCCTCAGCCCCGACCAAAAGCAACCTACGAACTATCCAACCTTGACCGCAACACAACGGCCATAATCAACGCTCAATTATCGCGACCTAATGCAATAATCAAATGACAACACATCCGATAATAATCAATAACCGGTATAACCAACCAATCAAACTCAGCGGCTCAACAATACCTCGATCATTTCTAAAACCAAACAATACAACTCAAACAATTACGAACTCATATCAACAATACAAGCCAAAATCCGATAAATCATAATTATCAATCAATAACCAATCAATAACCCAACGGTTCCACAATATCTCGATTAAACACAGTCTTAAACAATCCAGTTCAAACCATCACGAATTCATAATCACAACACGAAAATACTACACTGTCTGCCTACTTAGCGCGCGTTAAACGCATAACGTAGCGTGCGCTAAGTGGTTCCCGTTAGCGTGCGCTAGCCAGTAAGCTTAGCGTGCGCTAATGCTGTACAGTGGCATGCATTCCAAGTATCGACTAACACCTTGCGACTACGAATCCGAATGAAAAGGAAATCATACTCCAAGAGTAACAATAACTTTTCCAGATTCAATCTCATCATCATGATCCATATCTTATCATACGAACTCAATCACTACAATCAACATAATGTTTAGTTTCAATTATCTTATCCATGTTTATAATCAAACCAACATATATCCTTCCTCTTTGATGTGATATATATATCCAAGAACACCAGGAATACCATGATTCCATAATCATGTTCATGACAACCATCATAATCCGATATGCTAACATGTAATTAATCACCTAAGCCATATATATCCGTATATCATCTTAACATCAAATCCGAAATGAAGGGAGATATAAATCAACATATCTTCTGAACACCATTCAAAACCATACGAAACATATCAATATCCGCATACCAACAATAACATCAACGTTACTCAGTAAGGCATCTCTAATCATACTTTTCAACTCATTAATATGATAATCATCATCTCAAGAACACCAATATTCATTCCCTAAAACGAAATCCAAAGTGAAGATTAATTACCTCTTTGAAGAAAAGGATGGATTATCAAGGTTGAATCCGTTCCCAATCATTTCCAATCTCCAAATGTTGATAAGGACGCTCAACTCCCTCATAATCCAGTATTTGGAACCTCAAGACTCTCTCTATGAATTTCATTCCAAGAATCATTAATAATTTCAAGAACAAAGCTTTGAATCCATGCTCTCCATTTTAATCTTGTTAAAGATCATCATCACAGAGTGTTTTAGGAACTCAAGATCCTCCCAAAGCTCTCTCTATCGACTGAAGGAGAAAGAAATGGACGAAATGCTTCATAACACCCGTCTGTCCCCTTTTTATAAAGTGTATTACTAGCGTGCGCTAAACCTTATGTTTAGCGTGCGCTACGGCCTTAGCGTGCGCTAACCGACTTTGTTAGCATGCGCTATCGCAGCCCAGAGGTCACTGTCTTGCCTCGTACATGAGCTTACGTACGTAATGCCCATGCATTAGCGTACGTAACTTACACTGTTTAGCGTACGCAAGTCCTTGCATTTAGCGTGCGCTAATATCAGTTGACTTGCTACAGTCTACGTACCGCATGTGCCCCCACATGCCGATCTGACAAGGATAAGATTCCTTTTGACCGATCTACAATTAGCGTGCGCTAAGCCTCATGCTTTAGCGTGCGCTAATACTTCAGGACAACAACCGTTGACTTACCAGAACGTGCGCCGAAAGCACCGGGTCCACACGCAGATTCCTTCCGATCTGGCTGCATTTAACGTGCGCTACATTCTGCCTCTAGTGTGCGCTAACCATGAACGATAGCGTGTGCTATACTTGAACATTAGCGCGCGCTAATCAGGCTATACTTAGCCATTTTCCAACTCTCCTCGTCCGTCTTGACATACCAAATACGAACATACGGCATACTGAATACATGTACTGAATCCAATAACATCATCATACGATATACCCAATATCAAAAGTACGATAACCTGATACACGATATCCTCAAAAAAAATTGTCGAACCACTACGATAGTTATACGAGTACAAATACAGCTGTCTCAGTTCTCAATTTATTTTATCCATACTATATAGACACCAAGCCATACAGTATATCTTAGATAAAATAACGCGAAAAATTCATACTGAAAATTCGGATATTACATACAACCCCCCTTAAAATAAGTTTCGTCCTCAAAACTTGCAACCTGCCACCAACAACAAATAAATCCAAAACTTTCCAACTCATCACAAAACAATCAAGTGTCGCCACAAGCGAATAACCAAACCAATATACTTATAGGTGCGTGAAGCCGATGATCTCCCGTGATACTAGCACACGACTCCCACACGAAGTCTCAAAACAATACCAACACACGCCAATATCACAAATAACAATTGGAAAATATCTCAAAAATTTTGGAAACTCCAAAAATTGATTTGACTCAAAAGTCAGAAAATCATTTTCAAAAGTCACGCAACTACCGTCCCGGTAGAGCCACATAACACACACGCCCGGGTTTCACAAAACCCAAGCTCCGATGCCATCTTCTGTAACACCCCCAAAACCATTCGGAATATTACAGCGCCGTAGGTCCCGCGCCAGAACCCACCAGGCTAAAAACCGTTTACAAAACTAATTCAAAAACGCCAAAAGGCTGATGACGGTAATATTTTGCAAATACTCAAATATTTTCAAAACAAAATTCTGAAATACCGTCATAGAATACCATTTAAAAATACAAGGCGAAATGCCAAATCTCGACAGTTCAAAGTGTACGTTAAGCCACCCCTTAAACGTACCGATAAAATAATTTGGGAAAAAGAGTTTGACAAAAATAACCCAAGTTCGTAAAATGCCAAAAAGGCCATTTTGAAATACACACACGCAGCGGATAAAAATACCGAGAAGTCATTTTGAAATATACACACGCAGCGGATAAATGCAGTTCAAAATACACATTTGCAGTGGAAATGAATAACCAGAAAAGAAATACTCGATACTCCAAAACATGCCACCGCCAGTATCACATCGGGAAGCTCATCCCTTCACGACCGCTACTAGATCGATCTCCGAGTACCTAAAAATAAAGCCCACGACGGGGTCAGCCACAATACTCAATAATGATATCGATCACATCATCATAAATAATCACATACCAATGTAATAATACTGTAAGAATACTACCAACGTAATCTTACCATTATAACCTTACCAATTCATGGCAATCCAAACCAAATCGATCCTTACCATAATTCACATTTCGCATTCTCAAATGACGAAAAGAAATCAACAATTATCTGTACCGTATTCCAAAATACCAACAATCCTCCAAACCTCATCATAACTTATAAGTGTGGAAATAATCCAACCTGTGCCAAATCCTGTCCGTCGGATCGCACAATCAAATCTCAATTTGGGTAAAACCAAATATACACGATATATCTGTAGGTCAAATTTCCACAGAACAATGATAACAAGTACTGCAACATCGACGTACAGTCCAAATACTCATACGATCAACACAATGATCAAAACAATAGGTCAACCGAGAATATTTTCGACATGATGACTCCCATACGATCAATAAATGATCAACGATAACTGAGAATACCCTCAACATGGTAGACTCCAAATGATCAACAAAGGACCAACAATAACCGAGAATACCCTCAACAAGGTAGACTCCAAATGAGCAACAATAATGGATCTCAAAGAAATAACTTTGACTGTCGAACATACCCCTCGGGCGTATGAACAACCAGTCGCAAACTGTCGAACATATCCAATCATACATGGAAGTATGAACGACCAAACGGTATGGCTCAAAGATGGACATCACAGTACGCCCGATCCGGAAATGTGTCCGTGCACAAGCCACCCCGGGTATCGATCAAATACACGTGCGGTCTTGTACCTAATTAGCCTCACGAACTACGTCTCGTGTGCACGGTTGAATGTGGAAATAATATCCACGCATAACTATCATGCGCCTAGCTAAAAATCCTACACAATAACCAATCGGAACGCAGATATGATTCCAGATATGTCACGATGCAACATGACAACGAAACTCAAAGAATCACATATCCAATAAGGATCAAAAGACTCACCGAAGTGAAACAACAGACTGACAGTGAAAAGTCGACACGACTAATCAATATTCAAGAAAATAATCCTGGGATCATCATCCCCGACAAATGATCAACACGATCAACGATCTCAATACAATCAGCCCTGGGATCATCATCCCTCAACGAAATAATCAATACGAATCAACATAGAACATATACAATAATTCTTCAAACAATTATTCTCATAACTGAACAATACTGGAATTATCTCAAAGTTGAAGACAATATTCTTTCCACGAACAACATTCCTGAATGAATACACAGTTATACGAATAAGTTCAAATAAGGTACCATCCATTCAATACCAATAAACCTTTATCCCGATACTTATGTCATCACGTTGACTATCCTCGATATCCGATATACTATACCCTTGACCAAAGATAACTCACGTCTTCCTTGAACACAATTAAATCATATACCTTATGATTTAATACAAGCCAGAGCACGATATACAACTCGTTAACCGACAACTTACCTTTCTAACAACATCGCTATGCGAATTATAAATGAAATGAAAACGATACCATTCATCAAATATTATAAACTGAACAAGTATGAACTTGCCTCGATACCGATACCACGAAACTGTTACCAGAATCCATTGCCTTCGTCCCCGAGCTCCTCAGCCCCGACCAAAAGCAACCTACAAACTCTCCAACCTTGACCGCAACACAACGGCCATAATCAACGCTCAATTATCGCGACCTAATGCAATAATCAAATGACAACACATCCGATAATAATCAATAACCGGTATAACCAACCAATCAAACTCAGCGGCTCAATAATACCTCGATCATTTCTAAAACCAAAAAATACAACTCAAACAATTACGAACTCATATCAACAATACAAGCCAAAATCCGATAAATCATAATTATCAATCAATAACCGATCAATAACCTAACGGTTCCACAATATCTCGATTAAACACAGTCTTAAACAATCCAGTTCAAACCATCACGAATTCATAATCACAACACGAAAATACTACACTGTCTGCCTACTTAGCGCGCGTTAAACGCATAACGTAGCGTGCGCTAAGTTGTTCCCGTTAGCGTGCGCTAACCAGTAAGCTTAGCGTGCGCTAATGCTGTACAGTGGCATGCATTCCAAGTATCGACTAACACCTTGCGACTACGAATCCGAATGAAAAGGAAATCATACTCCAAGAGTAACAATAACTTTTCCAGATTCAATCTCATCATCATGATCCATATCTTATCATACGAACTCAATCACTACAATCAACATAATGTTTAGTTTCAATTATCTTATCCATGTTAATAATCAAACCAACATATATCCTTTCTCTTTGATGTGATATATATCCAAGAACACCAGGAATACCATGATTCCATAATCATATTCATGACAACCATCATAATTCGATATGCTAACATGTAATTAATCACCTAAGCCATATATATCCGTATATCATCTTAACATCAAATCCGAAATGAAGGGAGATATAAATCAACATATCTCCTGAACACCACTCAAAACCATACGAAACATATCAATATCCGCATACCAACAATAACATCAACGTTACTCAGTAAGGCATCTCTAATCATACTTATCAACTCATTAATATGATAATCATCATCTCAAGAACACCAATATTCAATCCCTAAAACGAAATCCAAAGTGAAGATTAATTACCTCTTTGAAGAAAAGGATGGATTATCAAGGTTGAATTCGTTCCCAATCATTTCCAATCTCCAAATGTTGATAAGGACGCTCAACTCCCTCATAATCCAGTATTTGGAACCTCAAGACTCTCTCTATGAATTTCATTCCAAGAATCAATAATAATTTCAAGAACAAAGCTTTGAATCCATGCTCTCCATCTTAATCTTGTTAAAGATCATCATCATAGAGTGTTTTAGGAACTCAAGATCCTCCCAAAGCTCTCTATATCGACTGAAGGAGAAAGAAATGGATGAAATGCTTCATAACACCCGTCTGTCCCCTTTTTATAAAGTGTATTACTAGCGTGCGCTAAACCTTATGTTTAGCGTGCGCTACGGCCTTAGCGTGCGCTATCCGACTTTGTTAGCGTGCGCTATCGCAGCCCAGAGGTCACTGTCTTGCCTCGTACATGAGCTTACGTACGTAATGTTCATGCATTAGCGTACGTAACTTACACTGTTTAGCGTACGCAAGTCCTTGCATTTAGCGTGCGCTAATATCAGTTGACTTGCTACAGTCTACGTACCGCATGTGCCCCCACATGCTGATTTGACAAGGATAAGATTCCTTTTGACCGATCTACAATTAGCGTGCGCTAAGCCTCATGCTTTAGCGTGCGCTAATACTTCAGGACAACAACCGTTGACTTACCAGAACGTGCGCCGAAAGCAACCGGGTCCACACGCAGATTCCTTCCGATCTGACTGCATTTAACGAGCGCTACATTCTTCCTCTAGCGTGCGCTAACCATGAACGATAGCGTGTGCTATACTTGAACATTAGCGCGCGCTAATCAGGCTATACTTAGCCATTTTCCAACTCTCCTCGTCCGTCTTGACATACCAAATACGAACATACGGCATACTGAATACATGTACTGAATCCAATAACATCATCATACGATATACCCAATATCAAAATTACGATAACTTGATACACGATATCCTCAAAAAAAATTGTCGAACCACTACGATAGTTATACGAGTACAAATACAGTTGTCTCAGTTCTCAATTTATGTTGGGATAAATAATATTGTTTTGATAAATTGCCAAAATACAGCAAGCCCTGTATCGAAAGCCGGTTGAAGTTGCAATCCTGTATCGAAGACCTTCTGATAGTGCCAGCATACAGCAAGCTCTCGCGCTACCAAGATACAGCAACAAAGTCTAAATAAGCGCCAAGTATGGAAGCTGTCTCGAAACCTCAATACAGCACTCTTCCATACAGCGCCGGACTACTCCAAAAATGCTTACACTACTAGTGGATACAGCATTCACATCGGAACAGGACTGAAGACCGTTTGAAAAGGAACCTTTAGTATTCATTAAAAGTCAAATACCGTTTGATAAAGAGGTATTTAAATACTGAAAGGATAAAGTATTTAAATACTGAAGCTGTCAGAGATCTTCAAATCCCGTAATATCCGAATCCTGGTCTATTCAAGTTGTCACGAAATCTTGCCCAACGGATCTATCTCAACGGATATAATATTCAGAAGACTATATATATCTTATAAGAGCATTGAAGACAATATACGAAAATACCTAAGTTACCAAGTGAAGAAGCTATCATTATATACATCAGAGCAAAACATATCTCCAGAAGCTCTCTGAAAGTTAAGATCCAGAGAGATATACAGTGTTCAACATCAAGAACAGTCATCATCAGCTCAAGAACTTCATATTCAAAGCTGCTGTTCTTACCTGGTTACCTACCTTTTACCTTGTGTAAAAACTGAGCTCTGTGTGAACTCAACAAGTTATTCTGACCTGTGTGGGATGAATAAGAGGACGAAGCTTTGGAACTGTGTGTGAAGAAGCTAGTCAAGAAGGAAGCTTTAACCAATCTGTGTGAACGGTTGAAAGCGACACTCTTTGTATCAATCTGTGTGAACGATACAAGGATAGGTTTGATTATAAATACATAGTTGTGTATGCAGTATTTATAATAAACATTTTACTCCTGTGTGGAGAACCAGTGGACGTAGAGGGGTTTACCTCGAACCACTTTAATACTGTGTTATTTACCTTTCGCCGTTACTGTTTTCATAATTGTAATTTATATAAGTATACACTGCAAAACCCTGCACGCACCAAGCTAACAGGAGATTAGACCGAGTTGCTGTATCGACGGCAACTTACTATATTAAAGAGTTCCGCTACGCACTCAGATTCGAAAACCATACAGCCTGTTGCTTAAACATTTCCCAAGCTGTATCGAGTACACTTAAGAAGGGGACCAACAATTGGTATCGGAGCGGTTGATTCTAAAAAGAATCAGTCGTATTTTTAACTGAATTAGATCCTTAAAAACACTTATTTTCGAAAACAGTCTTTGTAATTCCCATCTTCTAATATGGATACCTTTATGTCTAACAAGATATCTATGTTTCACATTAACGAGTTTGATGACTGGAGAAACAGGATGAAGAACAAACTCAAAGCCTTCATTGGAGAATCAAAAGCTCCGCCCGCATCAACAAAGACCGAAGAATGTCTTCAGGTGGTCACTGATAGTGACTCGTCTGATGATGAGCTAGAGGATAGAGCCTATGTGTGCTCTATGGCCGAAGTTAAAGAAGAAAATGAAGACGGCGATGATGATGAGGTAAGCTCCACCTCAACTATTCCTATAAATGCATCTCATACCTTTGAAAATATGCTGAATGAATTTAATAACATTCAAACGGCCCATGAGATATTGAAAGGAGAAATCATACAGCTTGAAATTTCTAACTTAGAGCTGAAAGAAGAAAATGACTTGCTGAAGAATAATTACGAAAATATGTCAGTTGATTGCGAAAACAGCAAAGTCAATTTAGAAAAACTCATGGAGAGCAATCATCAACTTGCTCATAATCTAAATGAGACTAAGTCTCATCTTGAAAGCAAGACAAATGATTTGGCTCTACTCGAAGCCAAAGTAAAATCTCTCGAGAGACGTGAAGGAGAATTAGAGACAATCTTGAAATCTTTCGAGAAATCCTCTAAAAGAATAGAAGAGATCCTAAGCACTGGGCAACATGCTCATGATAAACGTGGCTTAGGGTACAACTCGTTCTCCAACAAAGAAAAATCTAGTACGGTATTCTTCAGGAGTGAGGAATCCATTCCTGTATCAAAAGAAGTTCCGAGTTCAGAAGGAACTCGTTGCACATGACAAAGAAAGCCGCCATTCCACCCCGCAACTCTACTATTCGAGACAGTGGAACCAACAACCACTCGAAGGCGTACTCAACAAAGATGCTCCACAAGCATATCATAAACGCCAGCAGTCATTCAGGAAGAAGGCTGTATCCAACCACCAAAGGCCCGTACAACAGCACTCTCTGTACAGCGTGCCTAGACATTGGATACAAGAGCCCCGCTATTCCTCGAGACAGCAGGTGTCCGCACAGTATCAACAACAGAATTGGGAATCCAACTGGAGACCCAGTAGGCAATATGCAAGATCTATGAAATTGGCTCCACCTCCGAGACGACAATCGTACTGGAATAACAACTATAATTCTCGATTTTTCATGCATAATAATGATTACAACGACTACGTGCCTGCCCCACATATATATCGATATAATGGACCAAAAGTAGCCTACAACAAACAAATTGTTGCCCGGCAAATTTGGGTACCAAAAGGCAATATCACACCAGGACCCAAAGTTACTTGATATCCATGCGTCGACATGAATTGGAAGCGCTACAGCCAGAAATCCCTGTAAGTTTTTATGCTTTTACTCATTAAGTGAGGGGGAATACTGTAAGACCCAAGAATACAGTGTTAATCCGAACATGCATGTAAGAACTGAATCTTGTATGTACCTTTTAAGGGGGAACGCTATATTATTCGCGAATATAGTATTTTTCACTACATGACATCAATTTTTGATTGATAATTTTTATTGCTGTAAGAACTCGTCTACGAACAGTTTATAGGTTAAGTTGTACTCAACTAGATCACAATGTAATTTGTGCCTGCGCGCCAATCATAAGTTTAAGATGTAATACACTTCCCTATTAGATGTTATCATTTTTAGAACTTGCCTGCAAGCAGTTCACATTTCTTTTAGATCAAGTGCTGAAGACCAGATCATTTGACAGAAGATCAAGAAGTCTGCTTTTGATATTTTTCCAAAAAGAGGAAACTGTTAGGAAAATTAAACATCTCCTGTATCGAAGTCTTCTCATGTTACCAACAAGTGGTTATCGAAGGGGAAATTTTTTTAGCTTGAAGAGGTTTTTGGTATCAAAACCTTGGCATGATCAAGAAGTTTTTGTGAATCTTCAAAGAAGTTTTGGAAATTATCAAAAAGGGGGAAATTGTTGGGATAAATAATATTGTTTTGATAAATTGCCAAAATACAGCAAGCCCTGTATCGAAAGCCGGTTGAAGTTGCAATCCTGTATCGAAGACCTTCTGATAGCGCC
The DNA here is from genome assembly GCA_033398695.1 of Orobanche coerulescens. NCBI lineage: Eukaryota > Viridiplantae > Streptophyta > Magnoliopsida > Lamiales > Orobanchaceae > Orobanche > Orobanche coerulescens. Next base: position 25,056,946 of record CM065812.1, read on the forward strand.
AGCATACAGCAAGCTCTCGCGCTACCAAGATACAGCAACAAAGTCTAAATAAGCGCCAAGTATGGAAGCTGTCTCGAAACCTCAATACAGAACTCTTCCATACAGCGTCGGACTACTCCAAAAATGCTTACAGTACTAGTGGATACAGCATTCACATCGGAACAGGACTGAAGACCGTTTGAAAAGGAATCTTTAGTATTCATTAAAAGTCAAATACCGTTTGATAAAGAGGTATTTAAATACTGAAAGGATAAAGTATTTAAATACTGAAGCTGTCAGAGATCTTCAAATCCCGCAATATCCGGATCCTGGTCTATTCAAGTTGTCACGGAATCTTGCCCAACGGATCTATCTCAACGGATATAATATTCAGAAGACTATATATATCTTATAAGAGCATTGAAGACAATATACGAAAATACCCAAGTTACCAAGTGAAGAAGCTATCATTATATACATCAGAGCAAAACATATCTCCAGAAGCTCTCTGAAAGTTAAGATCCAGAGAGATATACAGTGCTCAACATCAAGAACAGTCATCATCAGCTCAAGAACTTCATATTCAAAGCTGTTGTTCTTACCTGGTTACCTACCTTTTACCTTGTGTAAAACTCGAGCTCTGTGAACACAACAAGTTATTCTGACCTGTGTGGGACGAATAAGAGGACGAAGCTTTGGAACTGTGTGTGAAGAAGCTAGTCAAGAAGGAAGCTTTAACCAATCTGTGTGAACGGTTGAAAGCGACACTCTTTGTATCAATCTGTGTGAACGATACAAGGATAGGTTTGATTATAAATACATAGTTGTGTATGCAGTATTTATAATAAACATTTTACTCCTGTGTGGAGAACCAGTGGACGTAGAGGGGTTTACCTCGAACCACTTTAATACTGTGTTATTTACCTTTCGCCGTTACTGTTTTCATAATTGTAATTTATATAAGTATACACTGCAAAACCCTGCACGCACCAAGCTAACAGGAGATTAGACCGAGTTGCTGTATCGACGGCAACTTACTATATTAAAGAGTTCCGCTACGCACTCAGATTCGAAAACCATACAGCCTGTTGCTTAAACATTTCCCAAGCTGTATCGAGTACACTTAAGAAGGGGATCAACAATTTATTTTATCCATACTGTATAGACACCAAGCCATCCAGTATATCTTAGATAAAATAACGCGAAAAATTCATACTGAAAATTCGGGTATTACAATGATAAAATTTTAACAGAAAATCATGGCATAGTGATACGAAATGACAATATTATAACATGGTAACCCAGTACGAAATGAATAAATCGTAACAACTGTAAATTCGTAACCACGTATGCAAACTTGCCAAAAACTAGATCTAAAACACCAATATATACAAATCGATCGGAAATCACTCCAAATTTACCACGAATCACCAGAAATCATATGAAAACTTGTAATTCATCAAAAACAAATACGAAAATAATATTATTTCAAGCTAGATCTAGGATTTTTCTAGAAAGAGAAAGTTAGAGAAAGAGAAATAAAATCCAAAGAGAGAGTAGGGAAGATTCGGAGCTGTTGACGGTCGTCGGAGCTGCTGGCGGTCGTAGGGAAGATTCGGAAAGAACTGGAACTCCGGCGAAGTCGGCTCGGGAAATAGCTAGGTTACGGCGAGATCTGAAGATGGTTGTGAGAGCCATGGTGGTCACCTGAGAACATGGCCGACGACGGTGATGGGTGGCGCGGCCGTTCGACGGGGAGGGAGGGCTTGAGAGAGAGGAGAGAGGAGAGAGAAGAGAGAGAAAATATAAAAATGAGAGAGAGAGAGAAAGAGAGCCAACAGGGGGTGGGGTGAAATGAGTGAGGGAGAAATGAGTGAGAGAGAGAGAGAGAGGCCGGGGGGGGGGGGGGGGGAATAAGGGAGGCCAGGGGTAAATTGGTCCAAATTTATTATTTTTGGCTACAATTTGTACAAACTAAGTTGCATGACAAATATTACAATATACTAAGCTATATGGCTAGATTATATCTGTAATACCCGAGATCTTTATTCCGGATTTGTTGGGTTTTCTGGGTTTTATCGGATTGTCATGGTCCTCATCGTAGGAATTTCGTGCCATGTTTGGTTGTGACTTGTTGGGACATGTTTTTGGAGGCATTTCGGATCACTTTGTGAGTTTTTGAGATTTTGTGGTGTAGCGCACGCTAATGCTTGAAGCATAGCGCACACTACTGCGTGGTGTTTAGCGCACGCTACCGAATGTGTAGCGCACGCTAAACTGGCGATTGAGGCGATCCAAGAACTACCGGATCGGGATCGAGCTTTGTTAGCGCACGCTAAGGCCGATAGCTAGCGCACGCTATCGACCGCTTAGCGCACGCTCCTCTTCTTTCTAGCGCACGCTACTCGGTAGATGCGCTCCGCCCGCAGGCTACCGGATCGGTTTTGTGACCCGTTAGCGCACGCTACGCTTTGGGCTAGCGCACGCTAACTAGGTTATACGCGGTTTCTCCGAGCGTTGACCGTTAGCGCACGCTAATGAAGGATGATTAGCGCACGCTAATATCGCCCAAAGATAAATCTTTGGACAAGCAAAGATTAAGTCGTCATTTTCCCACTTTTCTTCATCTCTTCCGACAGGAGTGAGATCCAGAGGCGAGTAGGACCGATCCTTTTCTTCTAGCTTCATCTTTGAGTGGATTTGTAGATGTTTAACAACATCTAATCGTCTTCTTGGTCCAAATCAAGGTAATCTCTTGTTAGAACCCTATTTTCTTAAATTTGGGGTTTTTGCTTGGATTTGTGATTCTTGACCGATCTCATCCGATCGGTTATTTGTTCTTGGTTGTCTTGACCGTAATCATCAGATTTTGTTAACCGTTCATCGACTTTTATCGCCCGGATCAACGATTCTTGATTTCTTTGAGAATACTTAGATCCTTGTCGTTTTTAGGATCGTTTCGGATTTCGATTAGTGTTATTGAATTGTGGTGATGCTATTTTCGTAGTATTCGTGGGTCATCAAGTCTTGATCGCTTTTGGAGGTTCAAAGGTTGCCCGATCGCGCCCGTCTCGTTTCGTTGCTAGTGATATCGAGGCAAGTATCTTGTCCATACGTTTCATGTTTCGTAGGCGTAATTATTGATAAATGATTATATACGAAACCCAATGTTTAATGAACGTAAAAAGGGATTGGTATGTTCTCGATAAATGTTGTCTTCCAACGATAATTCATGTACTTCGTGAATATATGTGTTCTCGGAATATGTGTGTTGGATTTGTATTTTGAAAAGATGATATGATCATTTTGAATGAGTCTATTAGACCGTAATCCTGTGGCGGGGATTACGTAATATTATGGGTACTTGTTCGTTAAGAATGTGTTACGTGGGATATTAGTTGTTACTCCTTTGAAAGGAGGCTGTGATGTTTAAGTGTTGCTTGGCTTGATGTTCTACTCCTTATGATGTGATTGCTGAAAGTGATGTGCCTCCGGGTAGAATTGTTGAATCTCCGGGATCCATACTTGCTAGTATGGGTCGGGCGTGACCGTAGGGTTATCCAATCCGGGTATGTCTTGCGGGGACTCCGAGGTTCGTGGCTTGCTAGCCCGATGCCGAGATAACTTGTGGGGTTATCATCGGGTATGTCTTGCGGGGACTCGAGGTTCGTGGCTTGTTAGCCGATGCCGGATAACTTATGGTTGTGGTATGGAATGGTTCCGTATTTGTTGTCACGAGGACATGTGATTTGGTATGGTTTCCTATTGGGTTATTCACTCGGGTATGTTCTACGGAGCATCGAGGTTCGTGGCTTGTTAGCACGGACGCGAATAATCCTTAGGAACATGTGTTATGTGATTCGGGTCGTGGACCCTGTGGCTTATGATTTGGGTCTTGGACCGTGTGTTGTGAATTGGGTTGTGGAACCGCGTTTTATTATTGGAATCGTATTTTGGAAAGATGATTTTGGGCCGTGTCCCCAAGTGTTTTGAAAGACTTGAGAATTCATTATTTCCAAATGTTTTCAAACTCCCGAGACCGTAAAATATTTTGTATGAGACACATGGTTCTTTTCCTACCTTTTATAAATCAAACTGTTTTGATTAAGTGAATTATCTCGGGAAATATATTCAAGATTTTATATTCTTGAAGCAATTTATGTATGGCTTGTACTTTTGGTTTTATACTTGCACTAGCAAAACAAAGGAGTTTGCTAACCCCGAGTATTCGGGGTGGATGTCTCAGACAAGGCCCAGTACTTGCAGTAGTCGGGGAGCGAATCACAGGATCAATACGAAGGATGATGGGAGACGAAGATACTAATCATGTGAAGACCAATTGTAGAGTATATGGTAGAGTCATGTTGGTTATCCCTCCGATGTGTTGTTACCCCGATTTATGGAAGTGTTATTGTATTCTAGCCCCTCCGTAAGTATGTGTTCTGGGCAAGTATCATGTATGTAATGTTGTGTGTGTTGTGATATAAGATCTAATCGGTCTAACGGTCCTTTACGTAGCCATGTCGGCATGTGAAGTGACGCATTGTTTTGTATTTAGCCTGGTAGATCCTCGCGGAGAGGGTCTGCGGCGCTGTAATATTCCCGATTGGTTTGGGGGTGTTACAATATCTTCTCTCTAAGTATTATATAGTATAGATAATTTTATACGAACTAATATTAAATGTAGAAATATCCATTAATATCATTAAGACTCCACAATAAATTTAAGGACTCAATCTTTATATATACGAGGCATTATCCAACCCGTGCGATGCACGGTCTTTGGTTGAATATCTACGTGTTTTGTACGTAATGTTGGGGCAGACGGTTGAATGAGCAGATAGCAGAATATAAATGCCTTTTAGAGAAGTTTATATGTTTTTTTTTATTGTTATTGTCCTTTTATTTTAGTCTATGAAATTAGTTATATGAAATGAGGCTTTACTAACCCGTATGTTGTTCCGGGGTTGTTTTTGGTTTATTCAACCCGTGCGATGTACCGATTGTATCTAAGATTTCATAGCTAAAATTGAAAAGTTCATTTTAATGACCTTGTGAATTAGAATATGCATTTGCATTGTGATCTTTATCATAACTTTTGTATTTAAATTAGTTTATTTACATTAAAAGTTACAATTAAAATAGTCTCTTTGTTATAATATCACCAATAATGATATGTGGGATCAACAATCAATAATTCAATCAATTATTGGATTGAAATATCTAATATAAAGACAATTATGTTGTATAATAAATAATATTAATTTGTTGTATAGCATGTAATCTTGAGCTATAAATAGAGCTCTTTGGTAGAGCTTTGGGCACACAATTCATTCTAATAAAAGCTCAATTTCTTCATCTTCTTTCATCCTCCTTTATGCTTATATTGTAGTAATATATTACAATATATATAATATATATATTGTGAAGTGATAAAATATCCGATTTTACAACACGTTATCAGCACGAGCTCTACCGATTTAATCTCATTCCGCAGCCGGACTCGATATATTGGTACGTCATCCTTAAATTCTAAAGGTATGTAATTAACTTTATTTATATTTAATTTATGTAATAATAATATTTAGATATGGTATTAATCTAATATCATTATTGATAATAATTAATATATTTAAGCAAATATAATAATTATGTAAATATCATCAATTTAAATTTATATGTGTGACCTAAGCTCAATCTTATTTTTAAGATGATTCTTGGACTATGGACTAATTATATATGTGAGACCTAAATAATAATGAATTTATGTGAAGTGTAAAAATCTTCACCTATTTTTATTTGAAGAGTTCCATTTATTAGTGAAGAGTTGAATCTTCATCTATATTTTGTAGAGGATTACTAACGGAGGAATACAAAATCCCCATTCATATGACCACGAAAGAATTTATAATCGAGTAGTGATATTTTTATTTTTAGTAATCATGAAAGATTCTATAATCGAGTAGTGATATTTTTACTTTTAGTAGTCATGAAAATTTTTATAATCGAGTAGTGATATTATTATAACTAACTATATATATTATAATTCATATATATATATGAGTAGTGATATTATTATAACTAACTGTATAGATTATAATATATATATATATATATATATATATGAATTTCTATTCCCCAAACTCTAATTACCAACGGTTAGTTCATTAAATATATAAGAATATATTCACCAATTTTAATGATAATTAATAATAATAATAATAATAAAAAAAATTCTCCAACGGTCATAAACGGCCATATTTCAAAATTAAATCTATAAATACTCATATTATACTCCACACTTATTAATCATCTCCAAAATATCTATCAATTTTTACAAAATGGGTAAATATTTTATGACTTTCCTCACTCTTATTACATTTTTCAATTTCATCATTTGCTACACTCAAGTCGATTGCTTTAGTGAGACATATGTGATCATCATTATGATGGTCACGATTCTTCTTTTAGTTTTTAGTTGGTTTGTTGTGATTAATATTTAAGCATGAATGATATTTTTATTGAGTAATAATTTCAATTATACTTTTGTTTAGCTGACATCATTAAATGTAATAGCTATGTATTAATTATATTTCAATCTTATGTTTTGTAATAGATAACCATGTCCAATCTTAAGCTCGATTTCGCTCCCTTGAATCTTAATGGAGACAATTATATGTCTTGGACAAATGATGTGAAGACACATCTCAGGTGCAAAGGACTCGAAAATATTCTAACAAATAATGTGCCAGATGCTACGAAAGAAACGGAGGTAGATGAAAAAGAGCTTTCTATGAATAAAGCAAAAGCATTAAAATGCATGAGGCAACATATTGATGAGGGATTAAAACTAGAGTACATGAACGTGGATGATCCCAAAATTTTATGGGACAATCTTAAGAAAAGATTTGGGTACCAAAAGCAAGTGTTATTACCCGCACTAGTTGATGAATGGAACAAGTTAAGATTCCAAGATTTTAAAAGTGTGAGCGAGTATAATTCTGCTATGTTCAGAATTGTATCACAACTAGAGTTTTGTGGTAAAATCATAACAGAAGGTGAAAAATTGGAAAAGACGTATGCTACATTCCATACGTCACATCTAATACTGCAACAACAATACAGAATGCGGGGATATACCGAATACTCTGAATTAATTGCTGCTCTCTTACTTGCTGAAAAGAATAATGATCTGTTGATAAAGAATCATCAGTCTCGTCCTACAGGGGTGATAGCGATTCCTGAAGCAAATGCCACAACTACTAATCAAGGACGTGGTGGTCATGGTTGGTTTAGAGGTCGATGTCGGGGATGCGGTCGCGGCCACTTTCGTGTTCGAGGTCGAGGTCGTGGCCGTGATTATGGAAATTACTTTAGGCCTCCCAAAAATGAAATGATTAATAAAAACCAACAAGACAAAGATAAGTATGTCCAAGAAGGTTCATCCAATAAAAATGAAAATTCTTGTTTCAGATGCGGGAAAAAGGGACATTGGGCTAAGGCTTGTAGAACGCCAGGTCATATTTGTAAAATGTATAAGGCATCTCTGAAAAATATAGAAAAGGAAGTCAATTTTCATGAACATGAACCTGAGGACGACTCAACTTACCTAGAAGTTGCAGATTTTACTGAGGATGCAAATGTGGACATGGACATGGAATAAAATAAAAAAGTAAATAAATAAATAAATATGTGATTTCCATGTTTGTTGCATCTTTATTGTACTTGTTTGTATTCTCTTGTTTGTATTCTCTTGTTTGAAATATGTATTATCTCATTTGAAGTTTGTATGAAGTATTTAATAAATATTATTATATTAAGCTAACTTACCATCTTTTAGTATTATATTCTTATTCATTAAGGAGTTTGAGTATGGAAGGAATTGGAGACATTTGCATCCCGGACAGTGGCACAACTCATACAATCCTCAAAAATAAGAAATATTTTACTGAGGTACAATCTACAAAAGCAGTAATAAATACAATTTCAGGTCCCGTGGACTTGATTGAAGGAACAGGTAATGCTAAATTCATATTACCAAATGGAACAAAATTTGTCATTAATAATGATTTATTTTCTCCAAAATCTAAGAGAAACTTTTTGAGCTTTAATGACATATACCGTCAAGGATATGATACTGAAACAGTAACTGAAGGTAATATGAAATATATGTACATTACTGCTAATATTTTGGGAAAGAAACAAATACTGGAAAAACTACCACAATTATCTCGTGGATTACATTATACACATATTCATGAAACTGAATGTAATTTGATAATAAAAGAGGATCCCAAAATATTGACATTATGGCATGAACGCCTAGGTCATCCTGGCTCCACGATGATGAGGAAAATAATTAATAGTACACATGGTCACCCAATGAAAGGTGTAAAACTCATAAATAATAAACTATGTGAAGCTTGTTCTCTTGGAAAGTTTATAATAAGGTATTCACCAGGCAAACTTGAAAAGGAATCACCTACATTTCTCGAAAGAATTCAAGGTGACATATGTGGACCTATTGATCCACCATCAGGACCTTTCAGATATTTTATGATTTTAATTGATGCATCTAGTAGATGGTCACATGTTTGTTTATTGTCAAGTCGTGATATGGCATTTACAAGATTCCTTGCACAAATAATTAAACTAAAGACACAATTTTCTGATTATACTATACGGAATGTGAGACTTGACAATGCTGGTGAATTCACATCACAAGTATTTAATGATTATTGTATGTCAATTGGAATTATAGTCGAACATCCTGTTCCGCATGTGCATACACAAAATGGTTTAGCTGAATCATTAATTAAACGCCTTCAATATATTGCTAGACCACTAATAATGAGAACAAAGCTACCAGTTACTGTTTGGGGTCATGCAATTTTACATGCTGCTTCACTAATAAGGTTAAGACCAAGTGCTAATCATAAATATACTCCATATCAACTTGCACTTGGTCAGGAGCCAGATGTTTCCCATCTAAAAGTTTTTGGTTGTGCAGTATATGTACCAATAGCTACCCCACAAAGAACAAAAATGGGACCTCAAAGAAGGTTGGGAATATATGTTGGGTATGACTCACCCTCTATTATTAGATATCTTGAACCTCTAACAGGTGATGTTTTTCAAGCAAGATTTGCTGATTGTCATTTTGATGAGACGGGATTCCCAACCTTAGGGGGAGGTAATAAATAGGTTGAAAAGGAATCATTATTACATTCGGATCCATATATAAAATTATGGGAAGAAAATGTAAGAAAAATTGTACATTTACAAGGTTTGGCAAATGAATTGCCAGATGCATTTACTGATATGAAAAGAGTGACAAAGTCACATGTGCCAGCTGTTAATACTCCTGCTCGGATTGAAATTCCAAAAGAAAATGAAAATAGAAGTACATCTAAAGCACGCTTAAAGCGTGGAAGGCCTGTTGGTTCCAAAGATAAAAATCCCCGGAAAAGAAAAATAGCCAATATAAATGAATGTGCTAGAGAAGCACAAAATGATGGAAAATATGATCATGTTGAAACACAAGCTGAGGCAAATAAGGAGGTCACTGAAAATGAAACTGAAAATACAAATGATCTCGAGATATCTATTAATTATATTAATACGGGGAATTTATGGAATAGGAGAAATAATCACATTGATGAGATATTTGCATACTCCATTGCGTGTGATATAATAATTGGAGATGACGATCCTGAACCCATATCTATATTCGAATGTCAAAATAGACCTGATTGGCCAAAATGGAAAGATGCAATAGATGCCGAACTAAATTCTCTTAGAAAACGAAAAGTGTTTGGACCGATTGTTGTCACACCCAGTAATGTGAAACCTGTTGGGTATAAATGGGTCTTTGTAAGGAAACAAAATGAGAAAAACTAGATTGTAACATACAAGGCTCGTCTTGTTGCACAAGGTTTTTCACAAAGACCTGGGATTGATTATGAGGTAACATATTCCCCTGTTATGGATGCCATTACTTTTCGTTATTTAATTAGTTTATCGGTATCTTATAATCTTAATATGCATCTCATGGATGTTGTTACAGCATATTTATATGGATAACTTGATGCTGATATATATATATATATATATGAAAATTCGTGAAGGATTTAAGTTGCCTGAAGCATCGAAACCCAGAGAAATTTATACAATTAAATTGCAGAGATCTTTATATGGGTTGAAACAATCTGGACTCATGTGGTATAACAGATTAAGTGAATATTTGATTAAAGAAGGCTATGTGAATAAACCTATTTGCCCTTGTATTTTTATAAGGAAAACAACATCCGGATTTGTAATTATTGCTGTCTATGTTGATGATTTGAATATCATTGGAACTAATGCAGAAATTTTGGAAGCAATGAATTACTTAAAGAAAGAATTTGAAATGAAAGATTTGGGAAAAACAAAATTCTGCCTTGGTCTACAAATGGAACATACTAAAAATGGAATATTAGTATACCAATCAAATTATACAGAAAGGGTATTAAAAAAATTCCACATGGACAAATCAACACCTTTGAGTACCCCAATGGTCGGCAGAACACTTAATATTGAAAAGGATCCATTCAGACCAAAGGAAGAAAATGAAGAGGAAGTTGGTCCTGAAATACCATACCTTAGCGCAATTGGAGCCCTAATGTATCTTGCTAATTGTACACGGCCGGATATAGCTTTTGGCAAGAAATTTACTAGCAAGATTCGGTTCATGTCCTACAAAGAGGCATTGGAATGGAATAAAACATATATTCGATATCTACGAGGTACGATTGATCTTGGTTTGTTTTATTCTAACAATGCAAAACCAGCTTTGGCTATGCAGATGCAGTCATCTATCCGATCCACAAAATTCTAAGTCACAAACCTGGATATGTATTCACATATGGAGGAACCGCAATATCTGGAGATCTCAAAAATGCATAATCGTGACTACTTCCTCAAACTATGCTGAGATAATAGCTCTTCATGAAGCAAGTAAAGAATGTAGATGGTTAAGATCAGTAACACAACATATTCAAGAAACATCAGGCTTGCCAGTCGATAACGGCCCAACAATAGTATACGAGGACAACTCTGCATGTGTTACTCAAATGAAGGAAGGCTACATCAAAAGCGATAAAACCAAACATATTCCCCCAAAGTTCTTCGCATTCACTCAAGAACTTGAAAGAAATAAAGAGATCGACATCCAATAAATTCAATCTTGTGATAATGCGGCAGATCTCTTCATAAAATCACTCCCTACGAATGTTTTCAAGAAACACATTCAGAATATTGGAATGCATCATCTTCGAGACCTTTAAAGAAGAACTACCCATGCTGGGTTGAGGGGGAGCATACAATCAGATTTTCTTTTCCCTTATTAAGTTTTTATCCCACTGGGTTTTTCTTAATAAGGTTTTTAACGAGGCAGTTTGTGATGCTCCCAAATGAGATATCATGATATAAGATATTTCAAAGGGGGAGTGTTATAATATCACCAATAATGATATGTGAGATCAACAATCAATAATTCAATCAATTATTGGATTGAAATATCTAATATAAAGACAATTATGTTGTATAATAAATAATATTAATTTGTTGTATAGCATGTAATCTTGAGCTATAAATAGAGCTCTTTGGTAGAGTTTTGGACACACAATTCATTCTAATAAAAGCTCAATTTCTTCATTTTCTTTCATCCTCCTTTATGCTTATATTATAGTAATATATATTACAATATATATAATATATATTGTGAAGTGATAAAATATCCGATTTTACAACACTTTTCATATATTTACAATTAAAAGTTACAATTAAATCTCCCTTTCACATTAAATTAAGAGGGATAAGTATTATATAGTATAAAAGTTACAATTAAATCCCCCTTCCACATTAAATTAAGGGGGATAAGTATTATATAGTATAGATATTAATATTGTTATTACCAAATTCGATAATAATTATTTTCAATATTTTATTAAAAGTTTATATATATTTTTAAAAAATAATATCTTAATTATATTATATTACTTCAAAAAAAATCTGGTATCAGTAGAATTTAATATTCATCTTATAGATAATATTACTCACACTTCCTATATAATTTTATATAATAAAAAATATTTTAATCTTTCACATCTTTATGAGAACATCTGTGTTTTTTAATCAACGTAAATAAAATCTTCTTTTTTTTTAGAAGTTTCTGATTGCTTGTCAAATCTATTATGCTATCCGTTTTAAACTTTATATATCAAATGGTCAGTGATTGGTCCCTGAACAATTTTTATAGCTCAGGATATATTGGAACTGAGATCGGAATATTCCAATTCATCTAAAAGGGGTCGAGATTTATGTCCAATCCTAATTTTTAGCGAGTTGTTATCTGAGTAGTTCACGAGAGAATTGGTGCATTTACGGATTTAACTACAAGGTCATACTCCCGAAGTGAACAAATTGTTCAATACGAGTATGTTTACGCTAGGGTTTCGCAAAATTTAGTATTTAGAATCTTCAGAAATGTTGTGTGCTTGGATTCATAATCCTTACTTTTCAGTGCAAATGCCAAATCATGTCTGAAAAATATATCATGTTGTATTATTTAGTTGCATTATTTAATTGTATTATTCAAAGATAAAAAGAGGAGAAAGAAATATAATTGTATTTTTATATATATCAAAAGAGAAGAGAAAAATAATTGTATTCGTTTAATTATAAAAAACAGAAGAAAGAGAAGTAATTATATTTTTATATACAAAAAGAAGAGAGATGGATATAATGTAACATAAAGTAGATATGTGATATATATGAATGTTATGTTTGGTCAGTCCCAAAAATATTATAATCTTAATATAGATTAAATTTGGTCAAATATTATAATTTGACCATATTAGAAATGTAGGGTCATCGCCAAACTCTCATCTCCCCTAAATAGAGGAACACACATTCTGATCAATTTTCTAAATGGTAATCGCCGACATCATCAACTCGGCGAGCATATATTAGTATTCTTTTTTTGTTTCGATTAATGGGGTGATTTTTGGTTTTGTAATTAGGTTAATTTTTAGATTCTGTAATTTTCATGGGCTCTAGTCACTACTTTTCATTTTATATATATGATAATCTTTATCGGAAAGATTTGCAAGCCTGCCATAAAACTAGAGATAACTCGTATTGAATTAAAATAATTAAATTACTAGATTGCCTTATTAGAAAAAATATGTTGTTTCTCAAAATTCTATCTACAGCTGACGTGCCCGCCGTAAAAGAAAATGGAAAAAATTAAGGACTGCGGAAAAGTATGTCGACGGGCAAAAAAAAGTGGTTGGCCGCCGAAAAGCAGGCCGGCGAGCTGCTGTTAAGAGAAAAACAATAAATTCGTCGACCGACAGAGGTCTATCGGTAGCGGCCGCCGAAAAGCAGGTCGGCGGGCCTGGCGTTAAAGGAAAAAAAAAGTATTGGTCGGCTGTCGGAAGTGACCGGCCAAAGAGAAGGTCGGCGGGCCTGGTTAAAAAAACATATTGGTCGGTTGCCGGAAGTTTGACGGCTGTCGCCGGCGGGCCGCCAGAAAGAAGGTCGGCAGGCCTGTTGTAAATAAAATTAGAACCGCTGAAAAACATGCCGACTGTAACAACCCCAATTCACTCAGGGATATTACACGCCGTAGACCTTTTCCTCAAGGATCTACCAAGCTGATAACTAAAATCAAACATCTCAACATCGCCTTTAAGGCTAAAATGACTTGGTAGACCGATTTGGTCTTTCAATTAATACGTACACTCAATCTCAATACATACTCACGCAGGGGTCGAATTACAACACACTCCCGTACAACGGAGAAAATACTGCAGCGGAAATAAAGTACAACTAAACCAATACAACATCGTATGGATCCTCATGTGATTAGTATTGATAATCATTCATCATCCTTCGTACCAACCCTGTGTTATGCTCCCCGAGGCCCTGCACGTACCTGAATGCAATATAGACATCCACCCCCCGATTACTCGGGGGTTAACAAAATTCCACTATTTTGCTAGTGCAAGTACAAAGTGCAAATATGAGTCATACAAATCATATTCCAAGAATAATAATAATCAGGAATCCTCAAAGATTCAAACATAATGAAAAATACTTCCCGAGGCAAGAGTTTGAGTAAAACTTTCCAAATTCGAATGATCACAAATCACGAGAACAGTTTGTAAAATGGTTTAAAATGCCCTCGGGAGTTTTAACATAAAACAATTTAGAATTATCGATCCTTCTCTTCCAAAACTAACAGGGGTCACAGCCCAAATATTTGTTTTCACAAATAAAAACCAACAACAATTCACAGGGTTCAAAGCCCACGTCATGTGTCCTCGACGGACATAAAGTCAACAAAACATAACCACCCAAGATACGAAATCTCGGTAACACATTCAAGGTATTCGACCTGGCAAAACACATCCACAATCATATACATAACACCGTGAACACATGCCACGTCATCTCACGGTTGGATCAATCACTTGTTGTCTCCTGACCACATGATCGCATGTCATGTGTCACCGTAGGTATTCTTAGGTGCTCACGGTTGGATCAATCACTTGTTGTATCCTGACCAGATGATCACAAGCCATGTGTCTCCGTAGTTTTTTTAGGCTCTCACAGTTGGATCAATCGCTTGTTGCATCCTGACCACATGATCGCATGCCATGTCTCACTGTAAACCCCGCCCATATCCACACATTCACACACATAACATAGTACACCAAGGATATCCAAACAACTCACCCAGAGGAAACAAACACTTAGCACGATGCAAACGTCAAACCACAACGCACCGAAATGAGGTAATATATGTACACACGCATTATCAAGCGCAACATCAACACCAAACATATCCATATGATTCACATAATCATTTGCGAAACACACCAATCACAAAATACACACGGGTTTTGAAAGAGAGCCTTTAACGAGGCTAAACCAAATTTTTTGAAAGTTCATTTCAAATAAGCAAACAAACACACTAAGACAATCACCGATCATCATATCCACTAAACAAGAAATGTATGAACAAGGTACTCAAGTACTCCGTCGAACACGGCTCGACCGGGAAACTTCGAAACCCTTGATGTTATAGAAAATGAAGACGACGACGAACGGAAGGGTTCAACACGAGCTCTTCGCAAGGAACTCGACCCTAACATCATATCATAAATAAATCAACGATCGTACGAGGAAGAATAATGGTAGAACGCTCGAAATCCCCTCAGTGACATTCTACCGGACACCTTCAAGGCATCGATTAGGAACTTAACAAAACAACGAATCCTTGACAATCAAACCATGGAACAACAAGGAAATTGGTAGAATACAACTTAATAATCAATAATCCATCACTAATCTAGGTTAATTCGGAATAAACGGACGAAATCAAACAAAATCCCCAATTTCCCCAAAACTAGATTTGTAGGAAATCTAACCTTGATTTGGTCGATTGGAGGAGGTTATGGGATGATTAATCGACGTTAGAAACTCAAGAACTTCGTGGATTGATAGAATAACACCATGCCTTCGTGTTCTCCAAGTCTTGGCCGTGGAGGAGATTAAATGGATGAGAAAACGAGTGAAGAAGTAACCTGCCCGACCATATTAATACTGCCCAGCGATGCACGAGCAGACACGCACGAGCGGCCGGTCGGGTGCCGGGTCGTGCGCGCCACTGCTAGGCGTCTACCGAGACGCACGAGCATCGAGCACGAGCACACGCTCGTGCGCGTACAGTCAGGGCCACACGAGTGCCGGTCCGTGCACACAGCTCGTGCGCACCTGGCCGGTCCCTGCCACACCTGGCCGGCCAATGCCCAGCCGCCATGACTCGACCATTGAAATTCCCGAAAACGTGCGTAACGAACACGACGAATGGTATAACATTCAAAACACGAGTTAAGCACTAAACAAACACATGGTTTTGACAACTCGGAGGTTGAAAGGACGATACGAAGGCAAACGCACCAAAACTTTGGGAAATTACGAAATGGCCCAAACGCCCGAAACATCACGACACGACAACAGATAATCAAACCGAATCTCCCAACACGTTTAACAACATTAATGAACTTACGAGAAACTCGAAACAATAGTTTCGAACGAGATTCGCAAGAATCGAACTCAAGTGCGGAAAAGCCGCTAAGAAACATGGAACTCATCAAAACGATACCGAAATTGTAATACCCGAGATTTCTGATATGTATTTGGAACTTGTGATATTGTAATCGTTGTACTTGATCTGAGTATTATTCTCCGTATTTCATAATCCGATGTTGTCAAGCATATGATTTCATGTATGTGATTTAAAAATTGTAATTCTGCGCATGTAGCGCACGCTATCGGCTATGTGTAGCGTACGCTAACATGGACTCAATAGCACACGCTACAAAGGAACATTAGCGCACGCTATGCGTGGTCAATTTGATTGAGACATGCGGTAGGTGAGATCTGGCCGGGGACCCTTGTCGGATCGTGTCGGGATGAACCTGGACGGCTTTCAGGAAAAGCCGAGTCAACGCCTTAGCGCACTCTACAGGCATGTGCATAGCGCGCGCTAAGTGTTGAGTACAGTTAAGTCAGTGAGCCGTTAGCGCACGCTACGAGCAGGGTCTAGCGCGCGCTAATAGCCATTTCTTATAAATAGGACAGCATCCTATTCGTGATTTGAGTTCCTTCTTCTCCCATACCCGAATTCTTACACTTAGAGCATAACTTCCTTCATCCTAAACACTTCATATCAACATCCTAGTTCGTGATTGAAGATCGTATATCATTGCAGATTGGTGTTCAAGCCTTCGGCGTTGGATTGCTTCGATTTCCTCCGTGTTCTTCACTACTTTGAGGTAGGTGATTCTTCACCAATACTAGTAGTGTTCTAAAGGACGTTTGATCATGCTTATCTTGTCAGTTAGATTCTTAAGTAGTCGAACATCATGTGTAGAAGGATATTTTCGATGTTTCGATACTTATTCACCGTATAAACCATTGAACCTCTTGGTGTTTGAACTCCTAGCATATTCTGAAGCTTCAAACCTATTTGTGATCAGTAGACGGATTTACCTAGTTGTTACGTTTTACACATTAGAATCATGCGTTTTGGAACGTAGGACGAACGGAATTTAGAGTATTTTCTTGAAGATTGAAGATGAATTATGATGTTGAGATGATTATCCGTATATTTGTATCTCATAATCATAGAACTTCCACAAACCTTATTAGCATGATATGCTTGAGGATGACTTGTTTTATCACCAGAGAATTCATGAGTTCATCACCATTCAACCCAGTTTTCTGTCAATAGTAATCTGCCATGCACGATTAGCGCACGCTAACATACGTTAGTTAACATGCGCTATCGGGGTTAAGTTAACGCACGATTACGTACGTAACGTACGTTATGAGACCAGCCGAGTCAAACTGTCAGTCCGTGGCTAGCGTACGCTAGGCTTATACGATAGCGTACGCTAACAGGCAGGCTTAGCGCACGTTACGTAGAGTACGTAGCGCACGCTAAGCACCCAGCATTGTTTATTTTGAGCTTTTTGGCCGTAGACCGAATTGCTAGGCCATCGTTCGACTTGAGATGATTTGTATATCATTCCTTTTGTTAAGGTTCGAGCTTGTTACGTTGATCGAAGGAGGCGGCCTTCGAGTGTGTTGAGATCATTGAAGTATTCCATTCTTGCCATTTTTGAGGCAAGTATCATATGTCGAGTTCGATTTATATTGAAACTTTGATCATGCTTGTGGTTTTGTTCATATTGTTGAATATGAGATGTATTTCTGAAATTTCTCGTGGTATTCATTGCTATTTATTCGTATTGATGAACATATTGAAATGCATATATGTATGCATAGTTGATTGATTTATGGTATAAATGATCCTAGGGGATCATGAGGATCTATGCTGAGGGCGCTGGATCGAATGTCCACCATGCGTTGGTCCGACGGGATCATCATGGGGATCTATGCTGAGGGCGCTGGATCGATGGACGGGTTTTCCACCATGCGTTGGTCCGACGGGATCATCATGGGGATCTATACCAAGGGCGCTGGATCGCTGGATTACCCTGTACTGTGTTGATGGAATCGTGAGGATTCGCATCGTTGGATTCCGGTGGCGGAAGTCCGTTTTACATGTTTTATGATGTATTGATGATTTATGTATTACGATACTTGTACTAGCATTGTTTTGCTAACCCCTTCGGGGGTGGACATTGTTTTGATGTTCAGGTAGCCGAGGAGCGGGGAAGCAACCAGAGTACCGACAGGACGATGAAATGGCTCAGTGATGTGGTTGATGTTTATTGTTATTGTGATTTGTCTTCTTGGTCTATTTAGTACTCGAGTACGTCTGTTTTTAATAACGTCTTTTCGATATGGTTGTATAAGTTTACTCATTTGATCGGTTGAATCAAATCTGTATTTGAACTTCAGTTGTATGATTGGATAATATTTACACTCATTTTAAAATTAGCCTTGTAAATCCTTACCTAAAGGGTTTACGGTGCTGTAATTATTCCGAATATCTCGGGGTGTTACAGAATATGGTATCGGAGCTAAGATTCATGGATATCTTGGCAGTCGGGTTAGTTGGGTCAGTTTACGTTATTTGATTATTGGTCGTTCGTAACATCACTGCTGAGCCAGCATCGTCGTGTGGACCGTGGTTGTAAGTTCCTAAATCTCAAATACTACCGTTTTATTTTATTCATGTTTTGTGAACATTGATGGACGTACTTTTAGAAAGTTTGCCCTGGATATTGAGTATTTATGTTTACAGTATGTTGAGAGGAGGTCGTGGACGCGGACGCGGTCATGGACGCGGACGTGGAAATGTGAGACAAGAAGAGTCGGTATCTACCCCAGAGATCACCGCTAGTCGAACGGATTCCCATTCCGGGGGACAGCAGGGATCGGCAAATAATAATGCAGATCCTAACGTGCCGGGAGTGCTTCAGCAGGTGGTTGCCCAGATAAACCAGTTTGCTCAAGTTGTGGATCGCATGCAGACGGCGATGGGACAAAGAAAGATAACGTGGATAATCGAGGAGATAAATGGCTTACCGAAGTGATCAAATTGCACCCTCCGAAATTTGACGGTTCACGAGACGCTTTCTTGGGATCACCGGGTCAAGGAATTAGAAAAGATTTTTGCGAGGATTAACTGTCCCAACGATAGGAAGGTTCCGCCGCCCAAGATCTTCGACAGGAGGCTTTCGACGGTGGGAGGCCATTCGACCGAGGAGCACAATGTTGACTGGACGGAATTCAAATTGATGATGGAAGCGCAGATTGTCCTCGCCTGATTAGAAGCCCGAGTTCGGGAGTTTTTCTCACCACAAAATTCAAGCATCCAGGACGGACGTGATTAAGACCTTTAATCACCAAATGACTTATGTGCGCCACTTGGTCAGACCGAGGCGGAAAGGATTTTCCATTTTGACATGCGAATGAAGACGGAAATTCAGCAATATATGTCCGGATTTGAATGTACCACCTTGCGACAAGATCGTGACAAGGCATTGGCCTATGATATGAAGGAGGCAAGCAGAGAGAAATCGACGGAAGTAAAGAAACATAAGGTGTCCTGCAACTTCACGGAGAATAAGAGTAGCGGGCCTCGCAGGGGTCATCCTCTTTTCATTCATCCAGAGACCTCCGCATCCTTCTCGAGGTGGAAAGAAGTTCCGGCAGCACCAATTGTTTCAGACGCAGGAAGAAGTGTTATGACTGTGGCAAAGCGGGACATGTTCGACGTGATTGTTTCGCGCCTGCGTGACTGCTTCGAGTGTGGACAGAAGGACATCGCGCAACATTTTGCGGGAATGCGACCCGATCTTTTGGTACTCGCACTCCTGCATCGTTCCGAAGGACACTAGTGTAAACCAGACGCATCGAGTGGTTTCCGCGTGAGAATGTTGGGAAAAGAGAGGCATCCAAATACCGGGTCAGTTCCTCCGCGTATTTACGAGATGAAGAAGGATGATCAGAACACAGCTGTTGCATCAGGTACGATTCAGATACTTTTGCAACCAGTTAGTGTCTTGTTCGATTCGGGAGCTACGCATTCTTTTATATCTTTGAACTGTGTTAATCGTTTGAAAATCTCGTGCTTGTATGATTGTGAACATTATGTTGTGGGATTACCGAGCGGAGAGAAAATTGTGGGAACCCTAGAAGCTAGGGATTTTCCAGTAACTATAGGAGGGAGAGATTGGCTATCGAACCTTATTGTGGTTGACATCTACGGTGATGATTTAATTCTCGGAGACGATTGGCTCAACCATTGTGGAGCTATTCTGAATTACCGAGAGAGAGAGTCATTTCTATCATTGCTGATGACGGATCTGAACACTTATTCCGAGGATGGAGACCAGGAAGCTCGGGAAAATTGATCAAAGCAATGAAAGCCATGAAATTACTGAAGCAGGGATGTCACGGACTTTGGTGCTATGCCATGAGGAAAGAGGAAGGAGTAGAGCTCTCGTCTATTTCAGTTGTGAATGAGTTCTCAGATGTATTTCCTGACGAACTACCTGGGTTGCCTCCGCAGAGAGAAGTGGAATTCACTATCGAATTAGAGCCTGGAGCAGCTCCTATTTCCAGAGCACCATACCGCATGGCGCCAACCGAGATGTATGAACTCAAGAAGCAACTGGAGGAATTGTTACAGAAGGGCTATATCCAACCTAGCGTTTCTCCTTGGGGAGCGCCCGTTCTCTTTGTCCGGAAGAAAGACGGGTCCCTCCGACTGTGTATTGATTACAGGGAGCTCAACAAGATGACGATCAAGAATAAGTACCCTATACCTAGGATCGACGACTTGTTTTATCAACTGCAAGGGGCAAGGGTATTCTCGAAGATTGACATGCGATCAGGATACCACAAGTTGAGAATTAAGGAATCGGATATACCAAAATCGCTTTATCCCGATGCGGGCATTATGAATTTGTAGTAATGCCATTTGGACTTACCAATGCTCCTGCGGTATTCATGCAATTGATGAATCGGGTATTCTTGGAATACTTGGATAAATTTGTGGTCGTCTTCATTGATGACATCTTGATATATTCGAAGGACGCAGAGGAGCATGCCGAACATTTGCGTGTGGTTTTGAGCACTTTGAGGAAGGAACAAATGTATGCAAAGCTTTCTAAATGCGAGTTCTGGCTTAGGAAAGTAACCTTCCTTGGGCATGTGATATCAGTCGACGGGGTTCAGGTGGACCCGAAGAAAGTCGAAGCAATCTTGGAATGGGAAGTTCCTAGTAATGTGAAAGAAGTCCGGAGTTTCCTAGGACTTGCGGGATATTATCGCCGCTTTGTAGAGGGATTTTCCAAGATCTCTCATCCGCTCACTCAGCTGTTACAGAAAACTCAAAAGTTTAAGTGGGATGAGAAATGCCAGGCTGGTTTTGATGAGCTTAAGAAGAGACTGACGACAGCACCTATTTTAGCATTGCCAGATAGAACTGATGGATTCATGGTATACAGCGACGCTTCGAATCAGGGTCTGGGTTGTGTATTGATGCAAAAGGATAAGGTGATTGCTTATGCTTCTCGGCAATTGAAACCGTATGAGGTTAATTACCCGACTCACGATCTGGAGCTAGCAGCTGTGGTCTTTGCCTTGAAAATTTGGCAACATTATTTGTACGGCACTCATTGTCAGATCTTTACAGACCATAAGAGCCTCAAGTACATTTTCAGTCAGAAAGAATTAAACATGAGGCAGAGAAGGTGGCTGGAATTGATCAAGGATTACGACTTGGAGATTCTCTATCATCCGGGGAAAGCAAACGTAGTAGCCGATGCTTTGAGCCGTAAACCTGTTTCTCTTCGAGTGTTGGAAGCACTTACATCCCAAACCAGTATTCAGCGGGAACTGATCCGTGAGGGGTTGAAGTATGGGCACCAGGAATCCAAGGGCAACTTTATGTGATGGAACTGACTTCATCACTAGTCGAGGAGATCAAGTCTAAGCAGTTGGACGATTCTCTGATCCTTCGATTATGTGACGAAGTAAAGAAAGGAAAAGCCCCAGGATTCGTGTTACAAGACGATGGAGTTCTGAGATTTCAGAATCGACTTTGCGTTCCCGATGATGGTGATTTGAGACGGACTATTCTGAAGGAAGCTCACACCGCGCCATATTCCATTCACCTGTAACACCCCAATTCACAAATGGGACATTACACGCCGTAGAACCCCCGTGAGGTCTACCAGGCTAACTCATGACACGCAAACCACAATGATAACCCAAAAGATGTACCCAAAAAGTAAATAAGGTCGTGGCCTCGGCCAAAACATTTTAACGGAGTACCTGAGACATAAGTTAAATACCAATTTATTTCCCACGCAGGGGACTTAAACCATGTTTAAAAATAAACAGCCTGACTCCAGTACTCAACAGATGCAGTGACAAAACAGAGAAATACAGACTCGAGCCACATCATCATGCCAACCCATCCTTTGCATGCGCATCCGTGCGGCTCCTCACTGACTCAAGACTAAATGCATAAGACGCATTTCCCCCATTTAAGGGGTTAGCATTCGAATAGCTAGTGCAAGTACATAATTACACCACATTATATACAAAAATACGGTTTTACACAATCATCTCAAACATAAGTCATTTGCCGCATATATATTCCGGAATACTACATTGGCAATCACATCAATTTCCAATCATCACGATATCACAAAATCACAATGGTATCCGTGGCGTACCCTTAGTATCGACCCCCGGACATCCCGTCGGACACTCCGAGTGGGATACCACTTCCGCCGTACCCCTTAGTATCGACCCCCAGACATCCCGTCGGACACTCCGGGTGGAAGTTCAATCACACACGCACACAAGTTCCCTTCCGCGGCCGTACCCCTTAGTATCGACCCCCAGACATCCCGTCGGACACTCCGGGTGGAAGGAACACATCTCACGCACCCAAAAATTCACCATTCATCATTCATTTCGAAAATCACAATATACATAACGAAATGTAATACATGTACTTGCCTTGAATGAAACGAAATGAAGGAAACGACGACGGAATAGGTTTCGGTCCGAACAATCCTCCCAAATCCAATCCTAACACAATAACGGTATACACAAGTCTCAATAATGCGGAAAGGTAAGAATTAATCCTAATTCTACCCGTTGGGACAATTAGTCGGACACTAAGAGTGCAAAAGGAAATGAAGTCGGTCAATGGTATAACAACGGGATTTCATCCCAATCAAAAACAAGAAAACCAAGGGTCACGAGTATACTATCAATTCTAACAACAACATCGGCTAATTCGGATTAAAACACAAGATCACCACCAAACCCTCCCCAAAATCATACTAGGGTCAAAGGAATTCTTACCTCTTGAAGAATCAAGCACTCAAATCCGAAAACCACGTGTTAGATCCGCAATCCGAGCCACCCGATCGAAAAGAGAGGAAGAAATCTACACAAATAAGTGGTGTATGGAGGAACTCTCCCTCTCAAGACTCTCTCTCTCTCGCACGGTTGAAGAAGGGGAGGAAATGGGCGATTCTCGTGAATAAGAAGCAGATATAGCGCGACCGCGCCGTATGCCGCGGCTCGGCTAAAGCGTACCGGCACGAGCCAAAATTGTGCCCAGTGGTGGTGGCCGCTCGTTGTGCGGCTCATCCGAAGTGTGCCGCGGCTCGGACTCGGCATGTGCCGCGGCCTGCCGGGTCTTGCGGCACGCGGTCTGATCGATTTTGGCCGGCAAGTGTCACACGGGTGTGCCGCGGCCGGACAAGTGTGCCGCGACTGCTTGTGTGCCGCGGCGCACAATCCTTGTGCCGCGGCACACGGTACAGTTAGTTTAGGCAACAACTGGGCGATGTGTGTGCCGCGGCTCACAATCCTTGTGCCGCGGCCCACACCCCCCCCTCGGGTCCCAAAAAAAGACGAAAAATGATCCGGAAGGAGAATAAAAGCAACAGGGATCGATATTTGGGCAACAATAACACGAAATGGAAGTACGGAACCCAAAACGATCTGAGGTACACCACCAAAGTCGAATAAGGGACAAATTCCCTAAACTTCTAGGAAATTACAAAAACGGCCCAAACAACCGAAAAGTCACGACACAACGTCGGATTAACAATCCGAAACTCGCAACATGCTCTACATAAGCATACGAACTCATGGAAGTAAGAAAACGACGAAATCGAACGAATTTAACGAGAAACGAATACACATGCGACAGAATATAACACGACATGAAATTACGTAAAACATTATCAAGACCCGTCTAAACGGAAAAACTCCAAGAACAAAATAGATTCAGTATTCCAAAACAGTGCCAAGCGAGTTGTCCGAAATGAACATACACCAAAAATAGAAATTACCGAAAATAGAAAACACGGATATTACATTATCTCCCCCTAAAAATAAGTTTCGTCCCGAAACTTACAACGCGAACAACTCGGGGTATCTCAACCGCATACTCTCTTCCGTCTCCCATGTGGCTTCCTCGGATCCATGTCTCGACTATTGAACTTTAACCAGAGGAATGGTTTTATGACGAAGTTGTTTCACCCGACGCTCTAAAATCTGAATCGGCCTCTCCTCAATGGTAATGTCGGGTCCCAATTCGATCTCTCCAAAATCAAGAATATGGCTAGGGTCCGATACGTACTTCCTAAGCTGGGAAACATGAAATACGTTATGAACGTGACTCAAAGACGGCGGCAAGCCTAACCGATAGGCAAGCTCTCCCACTCTCTCTAAAATTTCAAACGGCCCAATATATCTCGGACTAAGTTTACCCTTCCGGCCGAAGCGGTAAACTCCCCGTGTCGGCGACACCTTAAGCAAAACATGATCTCCCACCTCAAACTCCAACGGCCGGCGACGCGTGTCGGCATAAGACTTTTGCCGACTCTGGGCCGTCAACAATCTATCACGAATCAGAGTAATCTTCTCCCTCATCTCAACTACCATATCGGGCTCGGTACCAATCAGCTCGGACGCATCGTCCCAACACAACGGCGATCTGCACCTCCTCCCATACAATGCCTCAAATGGTGCCATTTTGATCGAGGCGTGCCAACTATTGTTGTACGTAAACTCGATCAACGGCAAGTGCGACTCCCAATCATCCTTCCAATCTAGGGCACAGGCTCTCAACATATCCTCCAACGTCTGGATCGTCCGCTCTGACTGCCCGTCAGTCTGAGGGTGGTAAGACGTACTGAGTCTCAACTCAGTCCCCAAAGCTCGATGAACAGCCTGCCAAAAATGTGATACAAACCGGCCATCACGATCCGAAACAATACTCTTAGGAGTCCCATGTAATCTCACGATCTCTGCAATAAACACTCGTGCCAGTCTCTCTGGACCCCAAGTGTCCTTAATACCCAGGAAATGAGATGATTTGGTCAGTCGATCGACAATAACCCAAATCATGTTCATTCCAGTCCGAGTCCTAGGCATACTGGTAATGAAATCCATAGAAATATCCTCCCATTTCCACTCCGGGATGGGAAGTGGTCGCAAAAACCCCGCGGGTCGCTGATGCTCGATCTTAACCTGCTGACAGGTCAAACATCTCGACACGAACTCGCTAACGTCTGTCTTCAAATTACTCCACCAGTAGTTTCTCCTCACGTCCTTGTACATTTTACTCGTACCAGGATGTATGGAGTAAGGTGTGGTATGAGCTTCGCTCAAGATCTTCTGTCTCAGCTCAATAACATTCGGTACACATAATCTGCCACGAAATCTCAGAACGCCATCATCCTGAATCACAAATCCAGGGGCTTTCCCCTTCCTCACATCCTCCCTCAACTGGACCAAACACGGATCATCATCTTTGCTTCGCCTTAATATCATCGATCAAGGCGAAGTGATCTCTAACGCACAAAGCCGGCCCCGAACTCTCGAACCCAAACCTCAATATTCGACATGAAATCTCGTGGATCCTACTCGTGGTGTAAGTACCTCTAACATCTGTAAAGCCATCGGTTTTCGGCTCAACGCATCAGCCACTACGTTGGCCTTACCCGGATGGTAAAGTATCTCGAGGTCGTAATCTTTAATTAGCTCTAACCACCTGCGCTGCCTCATATTCAACTCTTTCTGGCTGAAGATGTACTTCAGACTCTTGTGGTCCGTAAAAATCTTACACGACGACCCATAGAGATAATGCCTCCATATCTTTAAGGCGAAAACGACCGCAGCTAACTCCAAATCGTGCGTGGGATAATTTACCTCATAAGGTTTCAATTGGCGGGACTCATAAGCAATCACTCTGTCTCTCTGCATCAAAACACATCCAAGCCCAAGGCCCGAAGCATCACTATACACTACGAAATCCTCGTTCCCCTGAGGCAATGCTAAAACGGGTGCGGTAGTCAAACGTCTCTTTAACTCGTCAAAACTGTCCTGCCTGTCTGCAGTCCACTCGAACTTCTAAGTTTTCTGGAGCAACTGAGTGAGTGGTCTAGCGATCTTAGAAAATCCCTCAACGAATCTACGGTAATAGCCGGCAAGACCCAGAAAACTCCTCACCTCCTTCACATTCTTAGGCGGTTCCCAAGCCATCACTGCCTCTATCTTCTGCGGATCTACCCGAACTCCCTCTGCTGAAATCACATGCCCGAGGAACGTCACTTCCTCGAGCCAAAACTCACACTTAGAGAACTTCGCGTACAACTGCTCGGCCCTCAAAGTGTCTAATACAATCCGGAGATGTAAGGCGTGCTCCTCCCGACTCCGTGAATAGATAAGAATATCGTCGATAAAAACGACTACGAATTTGTCCAGATACTCAATAAAAACTTTGTTCATCAACTGCATGAACAACTGTGGGGCATTAGTTGCGAATGGCATAACCACAAACTCATAATGGCCATATCTCGTCAGAAAGGCGGCTTTCGAATATCGACGTCCGAATCCTCAACCGTAGTAGCCCGATCGCAAATCAATCTTGAAAAAGGCCGCCCAAGCCGATCAAACAAGTCGTCAATCCGGGGCAAAGGGTATTTATTTTTGATGGTCAACTTGTTTAATTCTCGATAATCGATACATAAACGAAGCGATCCATCCTTCTTCTTAACAAAAAGTACAGGCGCACCCCAAGGCGATGCGCTCGGTCGAATATACCCTTTATCTAACAATTCTCCCAACTGATTCTTCAACTCTAGCATCTCCGACGGTGCCATACGGTACGGTGCTCGAGAAATAGGGGCTGCATTCGGCTCTAGATCGATAGGAAACTCCACCTCTCGTTGTGGTGGTAATCCCGGTAAGTCGTCTGGGAAGACATCGGGATACTCACTAACAACTGGAATTGACGACATGTCAACTCCACCATCTTCCGCCTTCAGGGCATAGCACCAGTAGCCGACACAGCCCTGGTTCAGAAGTTTCATCGCGTTCAAGGCGCTAATCACGCTTCCCGATCTACCCGGCTTACAGCCGACGAGAGTATGCTCGGTGCCATCCTCGGCCACGATCGAGATAGTACGAGTCCGATAGTTCATGATAGCACCGTGACGCTCTAACCAATCGTCCCCGAGGATTAAATCCTCACCCTTAAGGTCGATAACGATGAGGTTCGAGGGCCAATCTCGGCTCCCGATCCTCACGGGGCAATCCCTAACTTCCCGGTCCCCAACCATACGATCCCCGCTGGGTGTACCCACTACAAATGGCTCACACTCAAACAAGCAGTTAAAACCAATACGACTCACACAATCCGAAGCAATAAAGGAATGGGTAGCACCCGAATCAAAAAGCACTGACACTGGATGAGTAAGGATCTGAGTAGTACCTAACGCCACTGGAACATCTGTCTCCTTTGTACGCCTCATCTGATACAATCGGGGGTGAACTGAACCCGAACTCGACGCTGTACGGAGATCCGGCTGACCCCGACCCCTACCACGGCCCGAACTCTGCGGAACATGAGTAGCTGGAGTGCTGTGATCCCTCTGATCGGCGGTGGTAGTCGGAACTCTAGCGGCCCTGGTGGCCCTCTCACAGTGGGCCGCCCGATGCCCGGTCTGTCCGCAAGTAAAGCAAGCAACTAACGGAAATGGGCAATCCTTCATAACGTGCTCGGCCGATCGCAATTAAA
Organism: Orobanche coerulescens; assembly: GCA_033398695.1. Lineage (NCBI taxonomy): Eukaryota > Viridiplantae > Streptophyta > Magnoliopsida > Lamiales > Orobanchaceae > Orobanche > Orobanche coerulescens. Next base: position 25,085,075 of record CM065812.1, read on the forward strand.
ACAAACTCTCCCGCCAGTGTCACAGATCGACCGAATCAGTTACCCCGAGATCCACCGACCGATGAAACGGCCTCTTCCTGTGTAGGAGCGTAACGAGACCTCGAAAACTGACCACCTTTACCGGCCGAGAACCCGCCGCAGTTTTCGCTTCTTAGCTTCCGAAACCGACTCGATTCCGGGACAGCCATCTCGACGCGCAGCGCGATCTCGGTATTCCTTCAAAGTGGCACACATGAGCGGCGCCATACTCTGCCTAATATGTGGCTTCATGCGCATATTGAAGTAACGGATTTTATCACCTCCGTTCTCACTTGATCTCTCACGAAACCCAACTGCCGATTGTAAGAAATGATGGCACGAGAAATAGGCACATCCCGAGGTGTGGTAGTGAAGAACTCCACAGTCTGCGTTCTTTGGTAGCGGCGGACAATATTCTCGCTTCCATAGCAGCCACGAACTCATCCCAAGTGGCCCGACGGTCTCTGGGCGCAACGGCCTCCCACCATTCCGCAGCCTTCCTTATCCGGGAGGCACTGGGCAATATGTACCCTCCTGTCTTCGTGACAAGCTACGGCATCAAAGGTCTGGACAATCGAAAGAGCCAATTCTCCCAACCGAGGGAGTCAAGATCCGAGAAACGAGGAGGGTGCATCTTAGTCACCGTCTCAAGCCACTTACTAGCTTCCTCTTCGTGTCGGGGCGGATTCTCGCGTCCACCCCGAGCTATCGAGCAAGTCGGGCTACTAAGCTGGCAATCAGCGGTAGCCGGCGTCGGCATTATTACCCGACGGCAGAGTGAGAGGTGAGTCTGCGCAGAGGACTGAGAAAGAGAGCCCTATTCATTATCAGCACCCCGACAACGGCCTCGGCCGCGTCCCCTAGCTGGTCTACCACGACCTCTCAACATACTGAAGAAAATACGAAAGGAACAAGATCAGAAGGATTCACAATCTACAAGGTTGGTATCATAATTCTCAATTCCGAACAATGCAAGAAAACGAATACAGAAATATAAGAGTTCGAGGAGACTTACAGCCACGGGTCGCATGAAAAGACGGTAGCACGATGATATTAGGCTCAACGACTGACTCTAACGACACAACTGACAGACACAAAATTACCCGACAGCCTAGGCATTCAAAACCTAGGCTCTGATACCATAAATGTAACACCCCAATTCAAAAATGGGACATTACACGCCGTAGAACCCCCGTGAGGTCTACCAGGCTAACTCATGACACGCAAACCACAATGATAACCCAAAAGATGTACCCAAAAAGTAAATAAGGTCGTGGCCTCGGCCAAAACATTTTAACGGAGTACCTGAGACATAAGTTAAATACCAATTTATTTCCCACGCAGGGGACTTAAACCATGTTTAAAAATAAACAGCCTGACTCCAGTACTCAACAGATGCAGTGACAAAACAGAGAAATACAGACTCGAGCCACATCATCATGCCAACCCATCCTTTGCATGCGCATCCCGTGCCAGCTCCTCAGCTCGACCAGTACCTGAAATGCATAAGACGCATTTCCCCCATTTAAGGGGTTAGCATTCGAATAGCTAGTGCAAGTACATAATTACACCACATTATATACAAAAATACGGTTTTACACAATCATCTCAAACATAAGTCATTTTCCGCATATATATTCCGGAATACTACATTGGCAATCACATCAATTTCCAATCATCACGATATCACAAAATCACAACTGGTATCCCGTGGCCGTACCCCTTAGTATCGACCCCCAGACATCCCGTCGGACACTCCGAGTGGGATACCACTTCCGCGGCCGTACCCCTTAGTATCGACCCCCAGACATCCCGTCGGACACTCCGGGTGGAAGTTCAATCACACACGCACACAAGTTCCCTTCCGCGGCCGTACCCCTTAGTATCGACCCCCAGACATCCCGTCGGACACTCCGGGTGGAAGGAACACATCTCACGCACCCAAAAATTCACCATTCATCATTCATTTCGAAAATCACAATATACATAACGAAATGTAATACATGTACTTGCCTTGAATGAAACGAAATGAAGGAAACGACGACGGAATAGGTTTCGGTCCGAACAATCCTCCCAAATCCAATCCTAACACAATAACGGTATACACAAGTCTCAATAATGCGGAAAGGTAAGAATTAATCCTAATTCTACCCGTTGGGACAATTAGTCGGACACTAAGAGTGCAAAAGGAAATGAAGTCGGTCAATGGTATAACAACGGGATTTCATCCCAATCAAAAACAAGAAAACCAAGGGTCACGAGTATACTATCAATTCTAACAACAACATCGGCTAATTCGGATTAAAACACAAGATCACCACCAAACCCTCCCCAAAATCATACTAGGGTCAAAGGAATTCTTACCTCTTGAAGAATCAAGCACTCAAATCCGAAAACCACGTGTTAGATCCGCAATCCGAGCCACCCGATCGAAAAGAGAGGAAGAAATCTACACAAATAAGTGGTGTATGGAGGAACTCTCCCTCTCAAGACTCTCTCTCTCTCGCACGGTTGAAGAAGGGGGAGGAAATAGGCGATTCTCGCTGAATAAGAAGCAGATATAGCGCTGACCGCGCCGTATGCCGCGGCTCAGCTAAAGCGTACGCGGCACAGCCAAAATTGTGCCCGGTGGTGGTGGCCGCTCGTTGTGCAGCGGCTCATCGAAGTGTGCCGCGGCTCGGACTCGGCATGTGCCGCGGCTGCCCGGTTGTGCACGCAGCACTGATCGATTTTGGCCGGCAAGTGTCACACGGGTGTCCGCGGCCGGACAAGTGTCTTGCAGCGGACTCGGCTGTGTGCCGCGGCGCACAATCCTTGTGCCGCGGCACAGTGCGATTAGTTTAGGCAACAATCGGGCGATGTGTGTGCCGCGGCTCACAATCCTTGTGCCGCCCACACCCCCTGTCCCAAAAAAAGACGAAAAATGATCCGGAAGGAGAATAAAAGCAACAGGGATCGATATTTGGGCAACAATAACACGAAATGGAAGTACGGAACCCAAAACGATCTGAGGTACACCACCAAAGTCGAATAAGGGACAAATTCCCTAAACTTCTAGGAAATTACAAAAACGGCCCAAACAACCGAAAAGTCACGACACAACGTCGGATTAACAATCCGAAACTCGCAACATGCTCTACATAAGCATACGAACTCATGGAAGTAAGAAAACGACGAAATCGAACGAATTTAACGAGAAACGAATACACATGTGACAGAATATAACACGAGATGAAATTACGTAAAACATTATCAAGACCCGTCTAAACGGAAAAACTCCAAGAACAAAATAGATTCAGTATTCCAAAACAGTGCCAAGCGAGTTGTCCGAAATGAACATACACCAAAAATAGAAATTACCGAAAATAGAAAACACGGATATTACATCACCCAGGCAGCAGTAAGATGTATAAGGATTTAAAACAAAATTTCTGGTGGGGAAATATGAAGAAGGACGTAGCAGAGTACGTTTCGAAGTGCTTTACTTGTCAGCAGGTTAAGATTGAACATCAGCGACCTACCAGAATGTTAAAGCCGCTTCCGATCCCTGAATGGAAATGGGAGGACATCTCGATGGATTTCATCACCAGTATGCCAAGGACTAGAACGGGAATGAACATGATTTGGGTTGCAGTTGATCGACTAACCAATTCGGCTCATTTCCTAGGGATTAAAGATACATGGGGGCCCGAGAGATTGGCGCGAGTATTTATTGCGGAGATAGTCAGATTGCATGGGACGCCGAAGACCATTATTTCGGATCGAGATGGTCGTTTCGTGTCGCACTTCGAAAGCGATTCACGTGGCTTTGGGAATCGAGCTCAACTTTAGCACGGCTTATCATCCCCAAACGGACGGTCAGTCCGAAAGGACTATACAGACAGTAGAGGACATGCTTAGAGCTTGTGCATTAGATTGGTCAACTGATTGGGAAGTTCACTTGCCCTTGATCGAGTTCACCTATAATAACAGTTGGCATGCTTCTATTAAGATGGCACCATTTGAAGCTTTTTACGGAGAAGATGCCGATCACCCCTGTGTTGGGATGATTCTTGGATTTGATCGGACGGAACCGAAATTGATTATTCGGACTCAAGAGAAGGTAGCTTTGATTCGAGAAAGATTGTTGGCGCCAGTCGACAAGTCTTATGCAGATATACGTCGCCGCCCTCTAGAGTTCGACCACTGGGACCATGTACTATTGAAGGTGTCTCCTACACGAGGGATTTTCCGTTTTGGGAGGAGAGGCAAGCTTAGTCCAAGATATATCGGACCATTCGAGATCCTCGAGAGAGTTGGAGATTTAGCATACAGTTGGCCTTACCGCCATCGGGAGTCACGTTCACAATGTGTTTCACGTATCCCAATTGCGGAAGTATGTACTGACCCGACCACGTCATTGATTTTGACGAGATCGAGATAGCTAATGATGGCACCTTCGAAGAGAGACCAATCAAGATACTTGAGAGCCGGATCAAACAATTGAGGAATAAACCAATACACTTGATTAAAGTACAATGGTCACGACATGGAGTCGAAGAGGCCACTTGGGAAACGGAGGACAGTATTAAGGCTAGATATCCAGAGTTGTTTTCATCTTAAGTTTCGGGACGAAACTTCTTTTTAGGGAGGAAGGATGTAATACCCGAGATTTTTGATATGTATTTGGAACTTGTGATATTTTAATCGTTGTACTTGATCTGAGTATTATTCTCCGTATTTCATAATCCGATGTTGTCAAGCGTATGATTTCATGTATGTGATTTAAAAATTGTAATTCTGCGCATGTAGCGCATGCTATCGGCTATGTGTAGCGTACGCTAACATGGACTCAATAGCACACGCTACAAAGGAACATTAGCGCACGCTATGCGTGGTCAATTTGATTGAGACATGCGGTAGGTGAGATCTGGCCGGGGACCCTTGTCGGATCGTGTCGGGATGAACCTGGACGGCTTTCGGGAAAAGCCGAGTTAACGCCTTAGCGCACGCTACAGGCATGTGCATAGCGCGCGCTAAGTGTTGAGTACAGTTAAGTCAGTGAGCCATTAGCGCACGCTACGAGCAGGGTCTAGCGTGCGCTAATAGCCATTTCTTATAAATAGGAGAGCATCCTATTCGTGATTTGAGTTCCTTCTTCTCACATACCCGAATTCTTACATTTAGAGCATAACTTCCTTCATCCTAAACACTTCATATCAACATCCTAGTTCATGATTGAAGATCGTATATCATTGGAGATTGGTGTTCAAGCCTTCGGCGTTGGATTGCTTCGATTTCCTCCATGTTCTTCACTACTTTGAGGTAGGTGATTCTTCACCAATACTAGTAGTGTTCTAAAGGACGTTTGATCATGCTTATCTTGTCAGTTAGATTCTTAAGTAGTCGAACATCATGTGTAGAAGGATATTTTCGATGTTTCGATACTTATTCACCGTATAAACCATTGAACCTCTTGGTGTTTGAACTCCTAGCATATTCTGAAGCTTCAAACCTATTTGTGATCAGTAGACGGATTTACCTAGTTGTTACGTTTTACACATTGGAATCATGCGTTTTGGAACGTTGGACGAACGGAACTTAGAGTATTTTCTTGAAGATCGAAGATGAATTATGATGTTGAGATGATTATCCGTATATTTGTATCTCATAATCATAGAACTTCCACAAACCTTATTAGCATGATATGCTTGAGGATGACTTGTTTTATCACCAGAGAATTCATGAGTTCATCACCATTCAACCCAATTTTCTGTCAGTAGTAATCTGCCATGCACGATTAGCGCACGCTAACATACGTTAGTTAACGTGCGCTATCGGGGTTAAGTTAACGCACGATTACGTACGTAACGTACGTTATGAGACCAGCCAAATCAGCCGATCCGTGGCTAGCGTCGCTAGGCTTATACGATAGCGTCGCTAACAGTAGACTTAGCGCACGTTACGTAGAGTACGTAGCGCACGCTAAGCAGTCCAGGCAGATTGTTTATTTTGAGCTTTTTGGCCGTAGACCGAATTGCTAGGCCATCGTTCGACTTGAGATGATTTGTATATCATTCCTTTTGTTAAGGTTCGAGCTTGTTATGTTGATCGTAGGAGGCGGCCTTCGAGTGTGTTGAGATCATTGAAGTATTCCATTCTTGCCATTTTCGAGGCAAGTATCATATGTCGAGTTCGATTTATATTGAAACTTTGATCATGCTTGTGGTTTTGTTCATATTGTTGAATATGAGATGTATTTCTGAAATTTCTCGTGGTATTCGTTGCTATTTGTTCGTATTGATGACATATTGAAATGCATATATGTATGCATAGTTGATTGATTTATGGTATAAATGATCCGAGGGGATCATGAGGATCTATGCTGAGGGCGCTGGATCGAATGTCCACCATGCGTTGGTCCGACGGGATCATCATGGAGATCTATGCTGAGGGCGCTGGATCGATGGACGGGTTTTCCACCATGCGTTGGTCCGACGGGATCATCATGGGGATCTATACCAAGGGCGCTGGATCGCTGGATTACCCTGTACTGTGTTGATGGAATCGTGAGGATTCGCATCGTTGGATTCCGGTGGCGGTAGTCCGTTTTACATGTTTTATGATGCATTGATGATTTATGTATTACGATACTTGTACTAGCATTGTTTTGCTAACCCCTTCGGGGTTGGACATTGTTTTGATGTTCAGGTAGCCGAGGAGCGGGGAAGCAACCAGAGTACCGACAGGACGATGAAATGGCTCAGTGATATGGTTGATGTTTATTGTTATTGTGATTTGTCTTCTTGGTCTATTTAGTACTCGAGTACGTCTGTTTTTAATAACGTCTTTTCGATATGGTTGTATAAGTTTACTCATTTGATCGGTTGAATCAAATCTGTATTTGAACTTCAGTTGTACGATTGGATTATATTTACACTCATTTTAAAATTAGCCTTGTAAATCCTTACCTAAAGGGTTTACGGCGCTGTAATTATTCCGAATATCTCGGGGTGTTACAGAAATGAACTCGGATGACAAAAAGTACAGAATTAATCATTCTCAGAATGACTAAATGGTCACAAGTGAGTCGCTAATACGGACTTCCGCCCAAAAAAAATTACTGAAAATCAAAATTGCGGATATTACACCGACAGGCCAAAAAAATGGCCTGCCGCAGTAAAGCAGATTGGAAGGCCTGGCGTAAAAAAATAGAATCACCGAAAAGCATGCCGGCTGGCAAAAAATGACTGCCCGACGGAAAGCAGTCTCGCGGGTCTGCCGTTAAGAGAAAAAATAAATTGGCCAGCCGTCGGAGGTCTATCCGCAACGGTCCCGTCTAAAAGTAAGTCGCGAGCCTGTTGTAAAAAAAATAAAGTTGGTCGGTCGTTAAAGATTGTCCGCCAGAAAGCAGGCCGACAGGCCAAGCGTAAAATAAATGATCGGCCACCGAAGATGGTGGCCCACCGGAAAGCAACCCAGTGGGACTGGTGTAAAAAGAAACTGCAGTCGGCGGTAGACGATCGGAAAGCAGACTAGCGGGTTGGGGGAAAAAATGGTCTGCCGAAAATCAGGGGCCTAGTCTGCCAGCACCGATGACCCACTGGAGAGCAGGTCGACGAGCCTAGTTAAAAAAAATATTGGCCGATCTCCAGAGGTCTGCCGGCCGCTGGCGGCGATCCGTAGGAAAGCAGGTCGGCAGGCATAGCATAAAAAAAATGGTCGGTCGCTGACATTGAAGCACCGGAAAGCAGGTCGGTGGTCCGGCATAAAAAAATAAAAAGATTGGCCGCCGGAGGTCCGCCGACCGCCGACAACGGCCGGCTCGCCTGGCGTAAAAAAAAAAGAAAAAAATGGTCAGTCGCCGTAGTTCTGCCGCTGACCGGCGTCGGCTTTGCCGAAAAAACTGGTTGGCCGGAGGTCCATTGAAAATCCCCATAAAAAAGTTTTTTATGGCGATTAGTTGTCTATTTAATTTAATTTAATATTCTAAGGGTATTTTTAAAAATTTATTGATGTTGAACATTTGATATTATTATTATTATTATTATTATTATTATTATTATTATTAAATTTACCACAAAGAGAAGGAAATGAGAGGGAATGGTCTTTCCATGTGTGGATTATGACCAAAAAGCATTGCCTACTTTTCGACGGCCGACAGTGTTTTTTAGTCAGGCCCACCAACGACCGGCTAATTTTTTTTAAAAAAATAGGCTCATCGGCCAATTTTTCGGTGGGACACCACCGAGTTGGCTGTTTTTTTTACGCTAGACCCACCGGCCTGCTTTACTGCGGGCCATCGATGACGGTCGGTCATTTTATTTAAGACAGACCCGCCATTCTGCTTTTTAGCGAGGTCACTGCCGATAGACCTCCAATAACTGGCCAATTTATTTTTTTCTCTTGTGCCTGCTTTCCTTTGTTCTTTGCTCGTAGTCTGCACCAAAAAAAAAATACTATTTTCCCTTTCTTTCCCCTTCATGTTGAATTTAATAACAATAATAATATTTAATATTGAACAATAATAAATTTCAAAAAATATCAATAAATTATAAAATTAAATTAAAGGAACACTGATCTTCAAAAAAAGAAATTATTTTCGAACCGGGATTTTCGAGGGACCTCCAGCCTTTTTTCGACGGGGCCATCGTCGCGGCAGATCTCAGGTAGCTGCCTTTTTTTTCTTGTTACGCGAGGCTGCTGACCTGCTTTTCGATGGGCCACCCCCAGCTGCCGATTTTTTTAGCCAGGCCCGCCGGCAACTGGGCATTTTTTTTACAAGGCCTGTCGCCCTACTTCCGGCGGGTCACTGTCGGCGGCGGGTTAGCTTTTTTTACGCCAGGCCCACCGACCTGCTTTCTAGCGGGTTTTTTTCCTTTTCTTTAACCACAGGCCTGTCGGTATGCTTTCTAACAGTCCACCGTCTGCGTCCGACAAACCTCCAACGACCAGTCAGTTTTTTTTACCCGAGGGACGCCAGCCTGTTTTTCGGCCACCGAGGACCGGCCATTTTGTTATCTGAGTCCCGTCGACCTGCTCTCCGACTAGCCACCGCTGGCGTCCGACAATTTTTTTATCTCAGGCCCACCGACCATCTTTTTGGCTGGCCACCGCCGTCGACCAACTTTTTTTTGCTTATATTCTTTTACACCACGCATGCTGGCCTATTTTTTGGTGGCTGGCCATTTTTTTTGCCTGCTGGCATGCTTTTTGGCAATCCATCAATTTGTTTTTCTTTTTTTTTTTACGAGAGGCCCATCAACCGCCAATAGAATTTTGGGAAATAATATATTTTTTTTCCTAGTAAGTTAATCTAGTAATTTAATTATTTCAATCTAATTATGTCACTGCCACCGTTTCATTATGACATGGTTATCTCTAGTGTATATATAAAGCATCTCCTTCATATGAAGGTTGCAACAAGAGCATCCGGTATAGAACTCTTCTATTTTACTTTTTGCATGAATCTATAGCGTTGGCGAATTTTAGACCATTAACGGACAATGTAATATTTATGTTGCCAACTCTAACATAGTTGGGATGAAAGTGCGGCGGATCATAATGATGGGAACGAATAGGATCCCGTTCATGGTAATGTAATTACTAGTACCAACTCAAATGTCTTGAAACTAGGCAATAGTGTTCTTCTATTGCAGCCCACATTGTAATGTTATCTTAAGTAATTCTCCAACTGTGAACCACGGAAATTGTCCCATCTCCAACTTCTTGGTCTTGTATGTTCGTAATGCTTTCCAACATTCTGAATAATTAACTTCCAGATTAAAAGAGAAAAAAAAAAAAAACTACCAGATTCATTCTTTGAAGGAAGTTCATACTTATGTATAAGACTTTGAATAATATCATAATTTTTTAATTTTAAGGTAAGCCTCTTTGCTGTCTTATTGCTATGGATTTTTTAAAAAGAATTTTTCATTTTTTGATTGGTTTTATAACTCTGGATCTCTGAGTAATTGCTGGAGTTGACTGTCATCATGCTCGGTGATTATGTTACACTTTCTTGTGCAAACTTTATTTTTAGTGGTTATTTCAAATGCTGCGTTAGCAAGCTATTTTTTAGTTTGTTGAACAAATATAAATCTCAAGAGGTATTTGTAATACCTCATATAGATGTTTGCAATTTTAAAAGAAAACTATATTATTTTCTGTAATCAAGCTATATACCTTAAGGTAGTTCTTAGTAGTCTTAATTTCTTGAGTTCTTTTTTAGTGTATCAACTAGTATAATACCCGTGTATTATATGGGAACACGAAAAAACTCTTATATGAATATATAATACGTAAATCGTTCATTATAAATTTTGTAATACTTCTTTACACGCATTATTATTTGTTCTATTTATGATTATATCATTCTCATCGCAACAAAGAATTTTCCATCCTTTTATGCTCCTCACTTTGGATATGGCTACATAAAGCTGACCATGACTAAATATGGATTTTGGTAGATATACACCAATATGAGAGAGCATCTGAACTTGACTCTTGTTTTATAGTCATGGCAAAGCACACAATAAGAAGAAATTGTCGTCTTTGTTTTCGATGGTAATCTGATATCTGACGAGCTTAATATCATTCGTGGAACAAATACTTTACACTAATATTATTCCCCGAAATATTTTTGCTTCAATAATATGGTCATTGAGTTGGGTCGTCACCAATCTTGTTGTTAGGGTTGTATACTGCAAAGAATACTTTATGCTTGTATTACTTTATTTTCCTGTAACTACATATGAGAATATTAATTACATTTAATCACATATTTTGCATATTTATTCACGCTATGGTTATGGAAATGAAATGTCTAATTATTTTATATTGTAGATAATGTGGTGTGTTGGTGTCACACGGAAGATCATATTATCAGTGCCTATATAATAGTTAGGGCTGAGCAAAACCGAAACCGAAAACCGAAAAACCGACAAAAACTGATGAAATCGAAACCGAAACCGAAGAGAACCCATCGGTTTTGGGTTCATATTTTAGAAACCGAATATTTCGGTTTCGGTTTCGTTTTTTACGGTAGAAACCGAAACCGACCCATTTTTGCTAAACCGACCCAGGAACCGAGCCCAGAACCGACCCTAATATTTAATATAAATATAGTATATACCCAGAAACCCTAAACATATTATCCCATTTTCTGAACCCTCTCACTATCGCCGCCTCCCTCTCACTCTCTATCTCTACTTTCATCTCACTTCCGCGGAGATTCAAAAGAAAGACATTGATTCGTTCCATCAGTTCCTCTGTTAAAGAAAGCAGCAAGCAAAGACTTTCATCTCGCAGTCAGCGCCACCAGTCCACCACCACCCAATCGACAAAGTGTTTCATGTGAATCAGAAGTGTTCTCATCTTCTGATTTCAGCTTCCCTTTTCGATTTAGAATTCCTCTCGGCATCAGAGGTTACAAACAACAGCTTCCCTTTCCGATTTTGAATTTCGAATTTATTATTTGCTTAATCTGAGATGCTTAATATGAGTTTGTGTAATCTATTTTGCTTAATATGTTTTTCTTAATCTGTTTTGCTTAATTTGAGATGCATAATCTGAGTTTGTTTTTTCAATGTAGATGGAAGGATCTCAAAAAACAGTTGATGAAACTGAAAGCAGAAGTAGGCAACCTAATTCGGATCCACCGGTTGTTGATGTTGATGAAGAAGATGGTGGTCCTAAAGGATCCTGGGTATGGGAATATTTTGATAAAGAGGCCATAAAAAAGGGTGCAAACAAAGTGAAATGCCCATATTGTCCACAGATGATGTGTGCAAATTCGAAGAAGAATGGTACGAGTGCAATGGGAAATCATTTAAAGCTCTATTGTAAAAAATCTCCAGTTTACAACCCTAAAGGTAAAAAAGCTGGTAATTCGAAAAAACAATATGTATTGACTTTTAAAAAATCAGGAGAATCAGGGGCTAGTTCTTTGGAAATTCATTCCTTTGACCGAGACAAGTGTAGGAAGTTCGTAGCCCGTATGTGTATAAAAGACAATCAACCTTTTAGTATAGTTGACGACGAGGGATTTAGAGAATATTCATGGGACTTGCAACCTCTATTTAATTTGCCATCAAGGTGGACCGTCGCAAGGGATTGTTTGCAGATATCCAAAGAAGAGTTGTATAAACTAAAGGATGTTTTAAAAAATCAAACCGTCTCTATTACCACTGATACTTAGATATCCATACAAAACATTAACGACAGTTGTTTAACGGTACATTGGGTTGATGATGAGTGGGTTTTGAGGAACAAAATTCTAAATTTTTGTCCCATTGCAAATCACAAAGGTGTGACTATAGGAAAACTTGTTTATTCATGCTTACAGAACTGGGGCATTGAGAAGGTGTTTACAGTGACCGTGGATAATGCTTCATCTAATGATGGGGCAATTAAGTATCTAGCTACCATGCTTAGGGGACCCCATGCTTTTTTGGATTGCAAGTACTTGCATTTGAGGTGTTGTGCTCATATCATAAATCTTGTGGTTAGAGACGGGTTAGAAGAGCATTTTAATTCCATCACAAAGATCCGAAATGCTGTAAAGTATGTGAGGTCATCAGGTTCTAGGGCTGCTACATTCCAAGATTGTGTTGAGAAAGTGAAGATTAGTTGTCGTAAGAAACCGTGCCTCGATGTTGACAAAAGATGGAATTCTACATTTTTGATGTTGGAGACGGCGTAAAAGTATGAGGCTGCGTTTGATAGGTATTTATTTTATCAAGTATGCTATATTAATTTTTCTTATTATTTACATACCAACGTTGTAATTTGGTTTTATTTTGTACTATAGGCTACTTGCGATTGATAGTGGTTTTAAAACTTTTTGCGGAAGTGAGGTTGATGATGGTGAGGTGAGTACGAGAAAAAGAAGAAGAAATGAGAGAGTTGTGGTGGGGGCTCCCGATGCCGACGATTGGGAGGTTGCTAGGTATCTTTATTTTATATATTTTACTTCAAAATCTGATATTGTGAAATCTGAAATGTGAAATCTGATATTGTATCATTATCAAATCTGAAATGTGATATGTTATTGTCTCCTTGTTTTGGTAGGTATTTTATTGACTATTAGAAGATATTTTTCAATGTCACAAAAAAGATATATGGGTCCAAGTATGTGACAGCCAATATATTTTTTAGTGAACTTGTGACAATGCAAGCAAGCATTACCAGAATGTGTTCAAGCACAAACGAGAAGAAGAAACGAATGGCATTGTCGATGAAAGAAAAATACAACAAGTATTGGGACAACATTGATAACATGAACTTCTTGCTTCATGTTGCGGTGGTTTTAGATCCCCGCAACAAGATGTGTTATTTGGAGTATTGCTTGGAGTTGATTTATGGCAACAATTCTCCCAAAACAAAAAGTATTTTGGAGCGTGTCAATAATACATTGGAGGATTTATTTCAACACTTCAAGAACAATATAGAGAGAGACATATGTAAAAAGATAGAGGGTGAGTCATATTCGACACCTAGTTATTTTGATAGCGGGCATGGAGTTGATTTGGAAGATGATTTAGCAAAGTTTATGGAACAACGTGGGCAAGGGGTTAACAAAACAAAGCTTGATGTTTATTTATCAGATGGAATGGAAAAGAGGGTGGAGGATTTTCAGATTTTAGGTTGGTGGAAACTTAACTCAGTAAAGTTTCCTGTACTTTCTCAAGTGGCGAAACATGTTTTAGGAATGCCGATCTCTACAGTTGCATCAGAGTCGGCATTTAGTGTTGGTGGGAGGGTGATTGATGCAACTAGAAGCTCCCTTACACATGTGACCGCTGAAGCTTTGATTTGCACCTATGATTGGTTACGGTCTACCCCGATTGATATCCAATTTAAACACATGACGGCTGCATATATGGAAGAAACACGAGAGAAGTTGGCGAGAATAGAACTTGGTAAGTATTCTTACATAATTACAAGTTTATAATTTTATAAGTTTATAACTCAATACTACTGTTTTTACTTTTTGGTTTGTAGATGAACTGTAAAGTGGTGAAGAGATTCACACGGATGAGGATTGAAGATCGGTTTTTTGATTTTTAATGGTTGTAACTTGTAATAAACTATTTGGGACTTTCTATTTTAGTTTGATGGTGTTTATTGTCCTGGTTGTAACCGTAGCTACTCCAGGAGGAATGGTTTTTTTTTTTTTTTTTTTTACTTTGATGGTGTTTATTGTTCTCGAGGCTGGTAGAATTAGGAATGGTTGTTTGTTTGTTTGATGCGCTATGGTTTCTGGTTACTATCTTTATATTTTAGTTTGATGGTGTTTCTTCCTTATGCCTTATATGTAACGAAACTTGAAAAAGAGCCCTTGCTTCTTGGTCGTGAGAAATGATCTTTCACTGGAGGAAGACTGCCGTTCAGCTAGTTGCTAAAAAGAAAATTATAAACTTGGTAGTTATTACTTTTAAGAGTTTCTTTGAACTATTTAAGTTGATTTTGGTGTTTTTGATTAGTTATAAATGGCTTAAAAGGAATCTGTTTTTTGTTACATTTGCTGGAAAATGGGTTAAAAACCAAAACCCACGGGTTTAAACCCCAAATCCATGAACGTATGGGTTGAACCCGAGAAACCGAAACTGAAACCAAAACCGACCAGAACCCGAGAAACCGAAACCGATCAGAAACCGAACCCATTGGGTTCTAAAAATCAAAAACCGAATTTAGCGGTTTGGGCTCGGTTTTGCCCCAAAACCGACCCAAACCGACCCATGCTCAGCCCTACTTCCTAATATGGTTGACTTCATTAATATCAATTCAGTCCACTAAAGAATTAATATTGCACTTCCAACCCAAATTTCAGTTTACGAAATTGGGCTCCTTATGTAACACCCCAAAAGACGGCTATTACAGTGCCGTGGACCCCACACTGGGACCCACCAGGCGATACCAAAATACAGATTAAATATGTATTACCTTCTGATACCGAACCACAATAAATAGTCATTACTCCGATTAGGAGTTTATAAATAGTATGGCAAATGGCGTTAACATACACATGATCCAAATACAAGTATAAACTATATGGAGATGGAATATACTTCAAATAACAATACAATCGGACAATAGTTTAAATGAAGCGGAAAATAACATTACACGGTTTGAACATAACCAGACAACAAAAGACTTGGGGCCCCCGAACTAGTATCCTTCGAACCCTTCGCCGTCACCATGCTCTTCCCGTGCCTTGCCTTTGCCTCGACCTAAAATACAACACAAGTATTTCGCCCAAACCACATGGTCAGATATACATGATAAATGATTCTCCAGACATTATACAATTCACATATATTAGATCTCAAAGAAAACATCCCGACTATTGAACATACCCCTCGGGCGTATGAAAAATCAGTCACAAACCGTCGAACATATCCAATGATACATGGACTATGAACGACTAAACAATATGGCTCAAGATGGACATCACAGTATGCCCAATCCGTAAATGTGTCCGTGCACATGTCCACCCCGTATACGGAATCCAGAATATACGTGTGAAAATGTATCTATTTAGCCTCACGAACTACGTGTCATGTGCACAGTCCAATATGGAAACATCCACGTATGACTATATATGTGCCTGGCTAAAAATCCCATACAATAACCAATCGGCACGCAGATATGATTCCAGTATGTCACGATACAACATGACAACGAATTCAATAAATCACATATCCAATTAAGGATCAAGGAGCTCACCGAAGTGACAATAAGGATCAACGAGATCAACGATTCAAAGGTGATGAACTTGGGAATGCAATCCCATGATGAAAAACTGAAACATCATCAAGAACAATATGAAATTGCGAATCACAGATTCATAAGTGTTCCATATACACGAAACATATAACCATCACAAGAATTCAATCATCATTATAACCAAGCAAGATAACTTGCCTCAATTACGTAAGTGAACGATAGTCTTTCTCCAAACGATCAAACGGACGGTATCCTCGATTAAATACTCAATCGAACAAGCAACCTTGAATGAAACGTAATTCATTCAATAGTACATTCACACAATATTGATATCAATTCGTAGGAAACGGCACCCGAAACCTACTCGTTCAATTAATTCTATTTAAATGAACATTCTATCAACTATTGGTGAAATTCAATACATATGTTTTGCCTTCCACAAATCGGATTACTATACTAAAATGTCCTTTTAATACTCTTGTTATCACTATAAACAAGTGTATACATTAAATACCTTCAATTCACCATTAACAATCGGATTAACCAAGTTCTTACGGTTCTTCAACATCTACCTCTATACAAGGACCATCATAACGAATTCAATACTCATTCTATTATGACATTATCATCCACAATTAGTATTACCTTCTTAAGAACACTATCCACTTATTATGATGATCAATACATTCTTAGGTTATCAACACATCCGAACCCTTTTATCAACACATCTGAACCCTTATAGTTGTGTTCATCAAAACCCTTTTATCATCTCTCAAAGACTTGCTAAGACAAAACAGAAATGAAGTTATAGTTTTTAGGTTCAAGAACATCACCCTAATCTCTAACATTCATCAAGTTCTTAACATGGTGTTCTAATACATTTTATGTCAACAATTCCATCGATTAAGCTTAACTACGAAGAAGCTAATGATTATTATTGTCCTAATGATGTTAATAATCTAGCAAGAAGAGTATGATTCTTATAAACATGATCACTACCATTAAAACATCAAGAACATCTTCATTATAAACCCTTAATTACCATATTCATCAATAAGTGTTAAAAAGCTTAACTACAAACATGTTTTACTTGATTAATTCAACAATAGGTGTAGTATACCATATCACTAACATCATAACTATGACAATATAGAGTAGAATCGCACAACATACCTTCAGAAACGAAGAGCAACCACAAAAACCACAAGAACACAGTCCAAGCTTCAAGAACACCTCTAAACTTCCAATCAACAAGCTCTAATCCAAGATGCAAGGCTCAAATACAAGTTGGAAGGGAGTAAAGTCGGTCTAGGGAGGCAGAGGAACGATAGTTGGAGAGAAAAAACGAAGTTGGGACGTGCAAAATGAAAGACACAAGCTTTCTTTTTATAAACTGCACAGTTCGTTACGTACATTATCGTATTAAGATAGCGTACGTTAATCCCTTTACGTACGCTACACCTAAAATGTTACGTACGTAATCTGCCTCCAGAGGCTACTGCCTCAAAATACCAACATCATTATGTACGTTATGGCCTCAGCATTACGTACGTAATGTATGCCAATGTGGATATGTTAGAACCAATGATAATAAAATGAATGTTATAATTATTGTAAACAATTTTTTTTAGCTTTAATTTAATTTTTTTTGTAGAAATCAATCGAGCAAATAAATTAAATTAAAGTTAAATTTTCTTAATATTTGATTTAATCATAACGCATTACTTCAAAATTAGAATCAATTCTTGCTATTTTAAAATTAAATATTTTTGTTGAACTAAAAGTTCAAAAAAATATAGCAAAAAAATCACATATATATAATTATAATGATAATAATATATATGATTAAAAAAACTCGGGTACCCGGGTACTCGGGTGACCCGACCCGAAAAGCTGGGTACCCAAAAAAGCGGGTACCCGGATTTTATGGGACGGGCCATGGGCCGCCTAAAATAGGTACCCGGAGTTCCGGGTACCCGAAAAAGCGGGTACCCGAAAAGTCGGGTACCCGCTTATGAACACCCTACCACTCGCACCTTATTATTATATCGAACTTAAATCCACCTACATGGTTTAATTTAATATCGAGCTCCTCAAGGGGACATCATCAACCCGCACGAGTCGGGACACGATTTCTAGTTATAATAATTGGCATATAAATATTATTATTGCCCAAGATACGAAGCTTATTGAGTCAATCACTGTGAGATAGTGTCTTCTATACTGACTGTAAGAAGAACGTAAATCTCGGATAATTATTATTTCTTAATTCTAAGTGTATAATATTTAATTGTGTAAATATCATAGTTCAACATATGCAAATACGCTAATGCGTGCTAATAGTCAAGACCAACTACTCTCAAACATACATTACAACATTTCACATAATTTATCTAGAATTATATAGGTTGTGGACTATTATTAGGGCTGAGCATGGGTCGGTTTGGGTCGGTTTTTGGGCAAAACCGAACCCAAACCGCTAAATTCGGTTTTTGATTTTTAGAACCCAATGGGTTTGGTTTCTGATCGGTTTTGGTTTCTCGGGTTCTGGTCGGTTTTGGTTTTGGTTTCGGTTTCTCGGGTTCAACCCATACGTTCATGGATTTTGGGTTTAAACCCGTGGGTTTTGGTTTTTAACCCATTTTCCAGTAAATGTAACAAAAAACAAATTCCTTTTAAGCCATTTATAACTAATCAAAAACACCAAAATCAACTTAAATAGATCAAAGAAACTCTTAAAAGTTCTAACTACCAAGTTTATAATTTTTTTTTAGCAACTAGCTGAACGACAGTCTTCCTCCAGTGAAAGATCATTTCTCACGACCAAGAAGCAAGGGCTCTTTTTCAAGTTTCGTTACACATAAGGCATAAGGAAGAAACACCATCAAACTAAAATATAAAGACAGTAACCAGAAATCATAGCGCATCAAACAAACAAACAATCATTCCTAATTCTACCAGCCTCCAGAACAATAAACACCATCAAAGTAAAAAAAAAAAAACCATTCCTCCTGGAGTAGCTACAGTTACAACCAGGACAATAAACACCATCAAACTAAAATAGAAAGTCCGAAATAGTTTATTACAAGTTACAACCCTTAAAAATCAAAACACCGATTTTCAATCCTCATCCATGTGAATCTCATCACCACTTTGCAGTTCATCTACAAACCAAAAAGTAAAAACAGTAGTATTGAGTTATAAACTTGTAAAATTATAAACTTGTAATTATGTAAGAATACTTACCAAGTTCTATTCTCGCCAACTTCTCTCGTGTTTCTTCCATATATGCAGCCGTCATGTGTTTAAATTGGATATCAATCGGGGTGGACCGTAACCAATACTGGGTGAAAATTAAAGCTTCAACGGTCACATGTGTAAGGGAGCTTCTAGTTGCATCAATCACCCTCCCACCAACACTAAATGCCGACTCTGATGCAACTGTAGAGATCGGCATTCCTAAAACATGTTTCGCCACTTGAGAAAGTACAGGAAACTTTACTGAGTTAAGTTTCCACCAACCTAAAATCTGAAAATCCTCCACCCTCTTTTCCATTCCATCTGATAAGTAAACATCAAGCTCTATTTTGTTAACCCCTTACCCACGTTGTTCCATAAACTTTGCGAAATCATCTTCCAAATAAACTCCATGCCCGCTATCAAAATAACTAGGTGTCGAAGATGACGCACCCTCTATCTTTTTACATGTCTCTCTCTATATTGTTCTTGAAGTGTTGAAATAAATCCTCCAATGTAT
This sequence comes from Orobanche coerulescens, assembly GCA_033398695.1. NCBI lineage: Eukaryota > Viridiplantae > Streptophyta > Magnoliopsida > Lamiales > Orobanchaceae > Orobanche > Orobanche coerulescens. Next base: position 25,104,558 of record CM065812.1, read on the forward strand.
TATTGACACGCTCCAAAATACTTTTTGTTTTGGGAGAATTGTTGCCATAAATCAACTCCAAGCAATACTCCAAATAACACATCTTGTTGCGGGGATCTAAAACCACCGCAACATGAAGCAAGAAGTTCATGTTATCAATGTTGTCCCAATACTTGTTGTATTTTTCTTTCATCGACAATGCCATTCGTTTCTTCTTCTCATTTATGCTTGAACACATTCTGGTAATGCTTGCTTGCATTGTCACAAGTTCACTAAAAATATATTGGCTGTCACATACTTGGACCCAGATATCTTTTTTGTGACATTGAAATCCTTAAATAGTTAATAAAATACCTACCAAAACAAGGAGACAATAACATATCACATTTCAGATTTGATAATGATACAATATCAGATTTCACATTTCGGATTTCATAATATCAGATTTTGAAGTAAAATATATAAAATAAAGATACCTAGCAACCTCCCAATCGTCGGCATCGGGAGCCCCCCCTACAACTCTCTCATTTCTTCTTCTTTTTCTCGTACTCGCCTCACCATCATCAACCTCACTTCCGCAAAAAGTTTTAAAACCACTATCAATCGCAAGTAGCCTATAGTACAAAATAAAACCAAATTACAATGTTGGTATGTAAATAATAAGAAAAATTAATATAGCATACCTGATAAAATAAATACCTATCAAACGCAGCCTCATACTTTTCCGCCGTCTCCAACATCAAAAATGTAGAATTCCATCTTGTGTCAATATCGAGGCACGGTTTCTTACGACAACTAATCTTCACTTTCTCAATACAATCTTGGAATGTAGCAGCCCTAGAACCTGATGACCTCACATACTTTACAGCATTTCGGATCTTTGTGATGGAATTAAAATGCTCTTTTAACCCGTCTCTAACCACAAGATTTATGATATGAGCACAACACCTCAAATGCAAGTACTTGCAATCCAAAAAAGCATGGGGTCCCCTAAGCATGGTAGCTAGATACTTAATTGCCCCATCATTAGATGAAGCATTATCCACAGTCACTGTAAACACCTTCTCAATGCCCCTGTAAGCATGAATAAACAAGTTTTCCTATAGTCACACCTTTGTGATTTGCAATGGGACAAAAGTTTAGAATTTTGTTCCTCAAAACCCACTCATCATCAACCCAGTGTACCGTTAAACAACTATCGTTAATGTTTTGTATGGATGTCCAAGTATCAGTGGTAATAGAGACAATTTGATTTTTTAAAACATCCTTCAGTTTATAGAACTCTTCTTTGTATATCTGCAAACAATCCCTTGCGATGGTCCACCTTGATGGCAAATTAAATAGAGGTTGCAAGTCCCATGAATATTCCCTAAATCCCTCGTCGTTAACTATACTAAAAGGTTGATTGTCTTTTATACACATACGAGCTACGAACTTCCTACACTCGTCTCGGTCAAAGGAATGAATTTCCAAAGAACTAGCCCCTGATTCTCCTGATTTTTTAAGAGTCAATATAGATTGTTTTTTTGAATTACCATCTTTTTTACCTTTAGGGTTGTAAACATGAGATTTTTTACAATAGAGCATTAAATGATTTCCCATTGCACTCGTACCATTCTTATTCGAATTTGCACACATCATCTGTGGACAATATGGGCATTTCACTTTGTTTGCACCCTTCTTTATGGCCTCTTTATCAAAATGTTCCCATACCCAGGATCCTTTAGGACCACCATCTTCTTCATCAACATCAACAACCGGTGGATCCGAATTAGGTTGCCTACTTCTGCTTTCAGCTTCATCAACTGTTTTTTGAGATCCTTCCATCTACATTGAAAAAACAAAATCAGATTATGCATCTCAAATTAAGCAAAATAGATTAAGAAAAACAGATTAAGCAAAATAGATTACACAAACTCATATTAAGCATCTCAGATTAAACAAATAACAAATTCGAAATTCAAAATCGGAAAGGGAAGCTGTTGTTTGTAACCTCTGATGCCGAGATGAATTCGAAATCGAAAAGGGAAGCTGAAATCAGAAGATAAGAACACTTCTGATTCACATGAAGCACTTCATCGATTGGGTGGTGGTGGACTGGTGGTGCTGACTGCGAGATGAAAGTCTTTGCTTGCTGCTTTCTTTAACAGATGAACTGATGGAACGAATCAATGTCTTTCTTTTGAATCTCCGCGGAAGTGAGATGAAAGTAGAGATAGAGAGTGAGAGGGAGGCGGTCATAGTCAGAGGGTTTAGAAAATGGGATAATATGTTTAGGGTTTCTGGGTATATACTATATTTATATTAAATATTAGGGTCGGTTTCTGGGTTGACTCGGTTCCTGGGCCGGTTTAGCAAAAATGGGTCGGTTTCGGTTTCATCGGTGCGGTTTCTACCGTAAAAACCGAAACCGAAACCGAAATATTCGGTTTCTAAAATATGAACCCAAAACCGATGGGTTCTTTTCGGTTTCGGTTTTTCGGTTTCGGTTTCATTGGTTTTTGTCGGTTTTTCGATTTTCGATTTTGGTTTTGCTTAGCCCTATTAGGAAGGGCTTAATATGGAAAGTTAGGTTATACTAGGAGTCTTAACCCTAATCCTCCTTAAGATCCCTAGAGTAGTCCAAAACCTATAAGTAGGGACAATGGGGGTTCGAACGTGAGCCTTAACATCCAGCACAAGGATTTTGATTTTTTATTCTTAGTGTTTAATTGTGGATCTTGACTTGTGTCTTTGATTCCACAATTGAGATAACACTTTAATTATTGCTACAAATTGGAATTACTTGAAGAAAAAGAAAATCGAGAGTCATGAGAGGAATAGTTTTAGCCGATCCACTTTGTAGTCCAAGTAAGATTCGGTAGCTCGTTGCCCACACAACGTCCGGATTAAGGCGGGATCATTGTAATACCCGAGATCTTTATTCCGGATTCGTTGGGTTTTCTGGGTTTTATCGGATTGTCATTGTCCTCATCGTAGGAATTTCGTGCCATGTTTGGTTGTGACTTGTTGGGACATGTTTTTGGAGGCATTTCGGATCACTTTGTGAGTTTTTGAGTTTTTGTGGTGTAGCGCACGCTAATGCTTGAAGCATAGCGCACGCTACTGCGTGGTGTTTAGCGCACGCTACTGAATTTGTAGCGCACGCTAACTGGCAGTCCGGAGACGGTCCAGTAGCTACTGAACTGGGACTGGAGCTTTGTTAGCGCACGCTAAGGCCGATAGCTAGCGCACGCTATCGACTGCTTAGCGCACGCTCTCTCTTCTTTCTAGCGCATGCTACCCGGTAGGTGCAGTTCTGTCCAGGGGCTACTGGACTGGTTTTGTGACCCGTTAGCGCACGCTATGGCTTTTAGCTAGCGCACGCTAACATTGTTATAGGCAGTTTCTCTGGAGCGTTGACCCCGTTAGCGCACGCTAATGCAGGGTGTTTAGCGCGCGCTAATAACTGTCTAGTATAAATACTGGACAACAGCATTAAGTCGTCATTTTCCCACTTTTCTTCATCCCTTCCGACGGGAGTGAGATCCAGAGGCGAGTAGGACCGATCTTTTTCTTCTAGCTTCATCTTTGAGCGGATTTGTAGATGTTTAACAACATCTAATCGTCTTCTTGGTCCAAATCAAGGTAATCTCTTGTTAGAACCCTATTTTCTTAAATTTGGGGTTTTTGCTTGGATTTGTGATTCTTAACCGGTCTCATCCGATCGGTTATTTGTTCTTGTTTGTCTTGACCGTAATCTTCAGATTTTGTTAACCGTTCATCGATTTTTATAGCCCGGATCAACGATTCTTGATTTTTTTGAGAACACTTAGATCCTTGTCGTTTTTAGGATCGTTTCGGTTTTCGATTAGTGTTATTGATTCGTGGTGATGCTATTTTCGTAGTATTCGTGGGCTGTCGAAGTCTTGATCGTTTTTGGAAGTTCGAAGGTTTCCCGATCGTGCCCGTTCATCGTTTCGTCGATCGTGATATCGAGGCAAGTATCTTGTCCATACGTTTCATGTTTCGTATGCGTAATTAATGGTAAAGGATTTCGTGCGAAACCCAATGTTTAATAAACGTAAAAAGGGATCAGTATATTCTCGATAAATGTTGTCTTTCAACGATAATTTATGTACTTCGTGAATATATGTGTTCTCGGAATATGTGTATTGGTTTTGTATGTTGAAAAGATGATATGATCACTTTGAATGAGTTTATTAGACCGTAATCCTTTGCCGGGGATTACGTAATGTTATGTGTACTTGTTCGTTAAGAATGTATTACGTGGGATATTAGTTGTTACTCCTTTGAAAGGAGGTTGTGATGTTTAAGTGTTGCTTGGCTTGATGTTCTGCTCATTGTTATGTGATTGCTGAAAGTGATGTGCCTCCGGGTAGGATTGTTGAATCTCCGGGATCCATACTTGCTAGTATGGGTTGGGCGTGACCGTAGGGTTATCCAATCCGGGTATGTCTTGCGGGGACTCCGAGGTTCGGGGCTTGCTAGCCCGATGCCGAGATAACTTGTGGGGGTTATCATCGGGTATGTCTTGCGGGGACTCCGAGGTTCGTGGCTTGTTAGCCCGATGCTGGGATAACTTATGGTTGTGGTTTGGAATGGTTCTGTGACTGTTGTCACGAGGACATGTGATTTGATATGGTTTCCTATTGGATTATTCACTCGGGTATGTTCTACGGGTGCATCTGAGGTTCGTGGCTTGTTAGCACGGGACGCGAATAATCCTTAGGAACATGTGTTATGTTATTCGGGTCGTGGACCTGTGGCTTATGATTCGGGTCTTGGACCCTGTGTGTTGTGAATTGGGTTGTGAAACCGCGTTTTATTATTGGAATCGTATTTTGGAAAGATGATTTTGGGCCGTGTCCCCAAGTGTTTTCGAAAGACTTGAGAATTCCTTATTTCCAAATGTTTTCAAACTCCCGAGACCGTAAAGTATTTTGTATGAGATACATGGTTCTATTCCTACCTTTTATAAATCAAACTGTTTTGATTAAGTGATTTATCTCGGGAAATATATTCAAGATTTTATATTCTTGAAGCACGTTGTGTATGGCTTGTACTTTTGTTTTATACTTGCACTAGCAAAACAGTGGAGTTTTGCTAACCCCCGAGTATTTGGGGGGTGGATGTCTGTATTGCGTCCAGGTACTTGCAGGTAGCTGGGGAGCGAATCACAGGATCGATACGAAGGATGATGGGAGACGAAGATACTAATCACGTGAAGACCAATTATAGAGTATTTGGTAGAGTCGTGTTGGTTATTCCCCCGATGTGTTATTTTCTCGAATTATGGAAGTGTTAATGTATTCTAGCCCCTGCGTGGGTATGTGTTCTGGGCAAGGATCTTGTATGTATTGTTGTGTGTGTTGTAATATGAGACCAAATCGGTCTAATGGTCCTTTATGTGGCCATGTCGGCATGTGAAGTGATGCATTGTTTTGTATTTAGCCTGGTAGATCCTCGCGGAGAGGGTCTGCGGTGCTGTAATATTCCCGAGTGGTTTGGGGGTGTTACAATCATATTATAGAAGATTTTGAGGAAGAGATCAAGAAAGCAACCGCTACGCTTCAAAAGGTAAATATCCTATGATCTGCTATCTAGACTAGGATATTGGATTTACCAACAAATTTATTTATTAAATAATTAATAATATTTAAATTACTTATTAATCTTAGTAGTTAATTAATTAGCATGCCTAAATAGGTTTTGTGCTCGCTGTTGGGCTGGTACCGCCACTTGAATAGGGGTTGGATAGTGCGGTTAAGAATATAGAATTTTTGCAATTGCGGAAGTGATAAAGTGTGGAATGTAAATGACACAGTTATATATAGAGGTTCGGCAATGTGCCTACGTCCTCTCTCCTTACTTTTTTCTATAGGCTTAAGATAAACCTTTTCGTCTCGTCTTCAATCGCTCTGAGGGAAACCGTTACAATCCTGTCTTCTATCGGTCCAAGAGAAATCATTACGATCTTGTCTTTATGTCGGTCCAAGATAAGTCATTTTTCTTTTCTATCGGATAAGAAATCAACCTTTCTAGCTTTCTATCGGTACTAGAAAAACCTCATTTGGATTTAGATTATGATTCTAACAATGCCGGATCCATGATCCTAATAACACCGAATCAAATCTACAATCCTTTTTTTCTCTCGTATATGGTTGAGTGAATTAAACACTCGAACTCTTATGAATTAAGCTCGATTACAACAACAATATTGTATATAATGATATTTGACATATATAAACTTTGCTTGAAGTTGTTGTTATGTGAATACCATATGAAATGGTATTTATGGGCTTGGGAACTAGCCGTTGGTTCCTGTTCTCTCCATAACGTACGCCATAATTCCACCGTAGCATATGTTACACCTTTCGCGTACGTTAACCTCTCTGGTTATGTACGTTATGAGATGTTCAAATCAGTCTAGTAGCCTATAATGGTATAGGCTTGGGAGGCTAAACTAGCAGTTGGTTCCTATTCCCTCCATAATGTACGCCATAATTCCACCGTAGCATATGTTATACCTTTCGCGTACGTTAACCTCTCTGGTTACGTACGTTATGAGATGTTCAAATCAGTCCAGTAGCTTCTGCCTTCTTCAATTGTGTACGTTATAGCCTCTACATTGCGTACGTTATTTATCATGTATCCGTTGCATGCTTTTTAACCTTCTGGAATCAATCCAACGGGTTGATTTATTTGAATTCAAAATTCAACTGACATAGCGTACGTTAATCATCTTGTCTTACGTACGCTATACTTCTCTATTTAGCATACATTAGCTTTGGTGTGTTGCATGTGTTATCCATGCCATACTCGGCTATCTTCAGCTGGGTCTTCGTTGCATACGTTAACTATGATGTATAGCGTACATTAACTGTGTTTTAAGCTTCAGTTTTTTGCTTTTTTTTTGTCCAGCTTGCTGCTTCTTCAACTGTTGTTGATTAATTGTTGTTTTTCATAGTTTATCAACTTATCATCAAAACCTTTAATATGAATGTGTGGAGTAAAATGTTCCAACAATCTCCCTCTTTTTGATGATGACAAAACAACAATCCTTGATGGGATATATACCTACAAAAATACAGTAAACAATATACAGATCAAAATTTTCGGCTTTGTCCATTTCGTTAGTTTTCTCCTCCCCATCATACATTCTTCTTCTTCTCCCCATTTTTTTCTTTCCCATTACATCTTCTCATATTCTCACTTTTCTCCTCTTTTTTGTCATTAGCTAAAAGTACACTTAATCGATGAAAAATTATTATGAAAAGAAATGGGTAAAACTCCCCCTGAATATATTAATTCCTCCTGAGTCAAATACCAACTTGTTTGAGTAACTAATTTTGAATTTTGGGGATCCAACTGACTCTTGGTTGTTTTTTATTTGTTAAATAGCCGATATTTGGTATTATGGTTCCTTTTGAAATCTATATTTTCTTTATTTTTTATCGTTCGTCTTGAACTTTTATAATTAGTAATATAATGCCCAATTTCAAATATTTATCACAATTGGATATTTTCATATTTAAGGATTCATTTTTATCACTTTATTTGAATCCTAATCCTTGTTTATATAACGAAAACTTTTAAACAGAAAGTAATTTTTCAAATTTATCATTTCCACGAGAAAATTTATTCGTTAAATCATTAAGTTCGTTTTGAACTTTTAATAAATCATTTTTCAGTTTATTCTATTTTTCTAAACATCGAGAATGATTACTTTCAACAATTTTCTTTTTTTCTTGTATTTTGGGGATTTCACCTTCCAATAATTTATTTTTCATTTTGAGGGAATTATTATCTTTTAATGAATTTTGAAAATCCATATGTAATTTTTTGGAAGCATTGAAAAGTTCGTCGTGAGACGAGGTACTTACCTGGCTTTCATTATCGCTGTCGTCAAACGAGCTCCTTGCCATGAGTGGGAGATTATTTTAAATATTTTCATCTTCATCTTCTTTGTCACTCCAAGTGGCTATTTTATCATGGAGGTTGTAGTTTTTTTAGGCGTTTCGGTCGAGCCGTGTTCGTCATAATATTCACTTATCGATTACCGAGGCAAGTACATTGTCTATATAATTTGTACCTTGGGAAGTGAAGTTATGCATTTGATTTTATGATTGCAAGTTCATCCTCATTGAATATGATTTATCTGATTGTTCGTAACAGATATATCTTTCTGTTAATCTTGTTCTTGATTATTTCACATTGTGGAACTATGTGCTTATAAAGGTTCCATTTATTTGTTTAGACAGTTGGATTTGTATTGTCTCAAGTTGTTGATTGATGATTATATGTGGTGTTAGTTGTATAATATTCATGATGGTTGTTGTGATGATTAGTGTTGTGTTAATGGTGTATTGTCTCTTGATTTTGTTGTAATGTTGTTGAAGTATATTACGAGTTTGTGTGGCGCTAAGTTTAACCAGGTAAGGCTTGGTGATGCCTCTAGGATTCAGTATTTAATGTGTACGGATCGAAACCTAGTAATGCATGTCGCCACGTAGTGTTGATGGGGCCTTTGGAGTTCGTTACTTCAGTAGTACAAATAGTGTTCTTGTGTTGCCAGGTAGAGTCCGACGAGGCCTCTGGAGTTTGTTACTTGATGAGTACGAACAGTTTTGTTTGGTGCCATTGCCAAGTAGGGTCCGACAATCCTGATTAGCGTGCGCTAACGGGCTAGAAACCAAACTGGTTCTGCCCAATGTGATGTTAGCGCGCGCTAGTCAAGTTCTCTAATGTGCGCTAACATGTCCTGATTCCAATCTAGTAGCTTCTAGACTGTCTCGGCCCTTCTAAGTAGCGTGCGCTACCTGCCATAATAGCGTGCATTAACTTTGAAAATTAGCGCGTGCTATTACACTGCATAGCGTGCGCTATGACGACAACACATGCAGCAGGATAGGTCCCGAAGTTCTACACAACAACAAAACTCCTCGACAGAACAACGATTACGCAACATGTGACGAAACCATTGTAACACCCCCAAGACGATGGGGGCATATCACAGCGCCGTGGACCCCACACTGTGGAATCCACCAGGCTAACGTACCAACAAGACATTCGACAACGACATATAATCATCCATAAAACGACAATTCAAATAAAAGACTACAAACCGACAAATAAAGTCTGACATCAATCCATTTCCCAAAACGGGAACACAACATTAACAAATTCAAACAAGAAGTACTCGAGTACTTAAACCAATTTTATAATACAGAAATCCCAAAACAAGACATCACTAATAACCGACAGACAGAACACCAATAATCAACTACTGGACAATATCATGCTTGCCCATCATCCTCATATGGCTCGAGTGCTCGCTTGTCCCCACGATCGATACCTGAAATACAAAAAGTATTTCCCCCATTTAAGGGGTTAGCGACAACTGCTAGTGCAAGTACAATCCATTTGAACTACATTCTAATCAGATGAATATATGCGCCAAAAATCATTTTAGAAAACATTTTATATTCCGGAATATTTACAATGTACAATCACAAAACACATTGTCTCCAACAATCATAATTCAAAGTTAACCTTGGTACGAGACTCACGGCCATCGTACCCCGCAGAGCCCCGTCGGACATCCCTGGGTGGTTAATGTAAAACCCTAAAATTCTAAAACCTAAATTCTGTATAATTTTGAAATTTCACCTAAACTTTGAAATATTATTATTATTATTGTCCTAAACTTATGATTATACATTTAAATTAATACTAAACTAGATATGAATTAAAATAAAATAAAAGGGTACAAGATTTTAACACTTCTATAATTAAATTGACCATACTTGAAGATGTTTCATGCCAAATCCAAATTACTAGCTTCAATCTCGGCTCATCATTATATCTATAACCGAATACATTGAATTTCCAATTAACACAATTAAGGGAGTTTTCAATACTTGCCATATTTGCCACACAATCCTTATCATACGTTTTCTTTCAATCAAGGATAAAAGGAAAACGTTTTCTTGACCCCTTCATTCCTCATCATACGTATTCTCAAGAAACAAAACACATACACACTTTTCTCTCTCAAAATCCATCATATAATCGATTGTGGTTCTTCTTTGTGTTGATCGAACAAGGAGGGTTGCATTGGGAAATTGTTCTTGTGGTTCGTGATTTGTGGGTGAAGGGTTTGTAAATCGTGGGGTGTTCTATTGCTCTTGTTCTTTCTGCTTCGAGTCATCTAAGGTACACCCATATCGTTTTCTCTTTGCCACTCTTAATCATACGACTGAACAATGATCTAAAACAAATCTTAATCATGCTTACCGTGTCCTTATTGCCGATTGAATCGTTACATTTGAAACTATAAGAAATCGCCACATGAAATCCTACAAAAATAATAGAGAGATACGCCACTATGTAATTGTTTTGTGTCGTGTATTTGGGACTGCTTTTGGTGTTGTTTGTTTCACCATGTTGAATATATTATAACACTAGACAAGCCCTAAGAATCTGTCATAATTAATCATTAATGAGATGTTAAAAGCTGAAAACCCTAGAAATTTATTAGGGGTCGGATTAGGGTTTAAAGTGTAAGGTTTGTTGTGATTTTATGAAGTTTCTGCAGTGCAGAATTTTGATCGGGTTGTGCGGCGTACAAAATAATGATACCAACATAGTTTTCTGAGTTTATTGAGTCTAAAATCAAGTTCATGATTTGTAATTTATGCATGTCAAATTTCATAGTGTTTTGAGGTCGGTAAGGGTACTCTTTGAATTTTACAAGTTAAGTGTGCAAACCTGTCAAACTAAGTCCAAATATCACCGAATGGGGGATTTTTCATTGGCCGACCATAAGGTTTTAAGAGCTATAAATTAGTATAGTGAATATCTGGCTTGTTAGTTTACTTCTGGAATTTTTGGGAAATTTTGTGAATTTTCAAAATCTGATCTGTTCTATTCAAATTATATGTTGAGACGTATTTAGAAGATCACATAAAAGGTATTGGATGTTTCGATATGTAAATCAACTCATGTTGCTGATCTGATTTCTGTGTTATATGTGTGTCGTGTGAATGATCATCAAAAGCTGGAAACATGTGTGTTGATATATTAATGAAAACCAAGTCTTGTGATATATATAGGTCTCGTGTAAGTAAAACATGTAAAAAGGGTCTAAAACAGTTTTCTGCAGGAGATGGTTTCGAAAAGCTGATTATGTGTGCATTGTAGCTCGAGTTTCATAAGGATTTAATTCTGTACTTTTACATAAAAACTTAGTTTAATGTCTTATTTAAGTTTTCCAATTGGTTTGAAAGGAATTGGAGTTGTATTGGTCATGCTTTTGAATTTTACGGGATCATATGTCAAAATCTGAGTTTTAAGAATTTAAATGCAGTCTGGTTTCACGATTTTTCATTTGAAAACTATAAAGAGTTATGACTTGAAAATTTACAGGAGTTATATATCACATGTTTTCTAAGCTCTGATATTTTTGTGGATTTTTCCAAAGCGTTTTGATATGCCTTTGTAATGAATAATTTCTGGGTGTTTTAGCAGTTTACTTTCTGGACAATCATGTAAAGAATGATTTTTATGGTGTACTTGTATTAATGAATAAAATCTGAGAAAATTTCCGTAGGCTCCTAACACATATATAATTCAGTGGTAATTTTTATGAATTTTTAATTTGACATCTGGTGTGGTATTAAAGTTCATAAAATGAAGGCTAAAACATAGTAAAACCAGAAATTGTTAGAAGATTAAGATTATTGTGATTTTAATACCATCTAATATACTTGAAACCTAAAATGCATTTGAACATTAATTATAATACAATCGGTAATATGTTAACCTAATTCCAACAACGAAACTCTAATCACATTAATAAATGGTGTTAAGTAATTAAGAAACCGTTATGACATTATGAGCTAATAAGCATAAAATAAACCTAATTTGTGTAGATTCGCTGAAGAAGGAGTAAACTCTAATCTTTATATCTTCTGACGTGTTTTGCATTTTGTGGTTGGAGGTACGGATATTCTTGATACCCATTCTCTTTACCATTGTATCGGTGTTCGTTTGTTTCGTTATTCGTACAGATATTCTTGAACCTTTGATATGATACATTTGATATGAACCTTTGATATGAACTTTCATATGATATGCCATTTGAACCCTTCAGTTTGATACCCGAGCCAAGTTCGTTTCCTAGCCATGAAGGTAACATGGCCGTGTCATTGATGCACCAATGACATGACTCTAGTGTGGTTGAGTGATGTTCCACACCGTCCCATTTGATAATTATATTTATTATGGCCAATATGATTTGTTCGGGGGCGTATGGATGCATCCTAGGTTCGGTTCGTATTTGATTGGATATGACATGATTATGATATGATATGTTCGGTGATTGATGCTTGTGTGCAATACACGTCTTTCACATGTTCGGGAGTTAGCTACTCCATGGTTACTATGATATTTGATTTGTTTTATGTTCGGGCTCGTGGTAGATTACTGACTTTTCCTTACTTTTGATATCCATTCATTTATACTTCATTTCCCAATGCACCGTACTTTATATGTTCGTTCCTTATCGTTTGGTTTTGTTTATATATATCTGTTCACTGGGCTTTTAAAGCTCAGCCGCATTTTCCTTTTCCTGCGGCAGGTATCTAAGCTAGGAGTTGGGGTTGCATTGGGTTTGAGAGTTGAGCTTGCGGAGACTTTATCCTAGTCATCTTAGATTTATTTTGCTATTGTTAGGACATTGTTTAGACTTGGATGATTTGTTATTCATCCCTTTGGAGTATTTCTCCTCGTTGAACTTATGTTTTGGTTTAAGTCATTTCGACTTAACTCCTTTTAATTATTTATGTTTAAGACTTCCGCTTGTGTTTATTTATTAGTATGTTCTGATTTGCCACTATAATGTGATACTTCTACCCTTGTCGGGTTGGGGTGTTACAATTATGGTATCGGAGCTTTAGGTTCGACCTGTAGAACTTAGGCTATGACCTGTGAGGATTTGGGTAGACATTAGGTTTCCTTCTGCATATTTTCCTTTCATACTTCATCTTTATTTGAACTTACAAATCGTTTTGATGATCATTCAGATGGTGTATACGCGTAGAAATCCTAATGGGGATGATATCCCTGACTTCGAGGCCATGATAGCCGCTGCTTTGGCCAATGCTCTCCCGAATCTCTTTGCTGAATTGAGAACCAGAATCGTCGATGACATCAGAAATGGTGCTGGTTCGTCGGGTGGCGGTGCTCCACCTATCGGGATACATGGTTGGATTGAAAAGTTTACTAAGCTTAAGCCTCTTTCTTTCCGATCTGCTTCCACCCCCACGGAGGCAGAAGATTGGATCACTCATATGGAGAAGTTGTTCAAAGTCTTGGGTTGTGGTGATGAATTCAAGACGCATTTGGCTACTTTCAAGTTGGAAGGCGATGCGTTGAATTGGTGGAAGGCATATGTTCTGGCTAAGGGAGAGAACTTTGTTGACACTTGTGCATGGAATACTTTCCGTGACATCTTCTATAAGCAGTACTTTCCTTTCTCCGAGCAGCAAAGGTATGAGCGCGAGTATGGGGCTATTCATCAATTGGATCGGGAATCGTCTGGAGAGTATATGCAGAGGTTTCTGAGGTTAGCTAGTTTTGTTGGACCGATTGCGGGTGATGCTCATAGGCAGGCTAGGCACTTTAAGTGGGGACTGAAGAAGTGGATATTAGACCGGATCGTGAATACTGATTACACCGATGTTGCACTAGTAGCGGACGCGGCCCGCAATATTGAGTTACTTCATGCTGATAGGGGTTCGAACAAGAGGGACAGGGATGGTGATCGTATTAACTACAGGGGTCGTCGGGACCGTGGTCGGGAGCATAGGGTCGTCGCATCGTGGTGTTGAGCACGGGGGTCGCCAGGATCGGGGTTTTGATCGGAGGCGACAGGAGTACAGGTCGGGATCGGGAGGGTTAATGGTAGGAATGGGAATGTCCGTCATGGTTATGGCAACGACAACCAGTCGGTCTGGTGGGCAGACCAAAATAGGCCAGCGAGCCGGGCCACCGCCTGCTGGGCGGGCATTGGCTACATATTATTAGCCCAAAAATCCGGGCCTTTTGGCCCGGCCTGCATTAGCCCGCCCATAGAGGCCGGCCCAAGGCCCGCCTGCCCATTTTTTTTTTTTTTTTATTTATGTTATGTGTAATTATAATATTTAATTTTTTTCCTTGTTTGTTAGATTATAATACATCTATATGTTAATTATTGATGTAATTTTATTTTTTTGGGACTTTGTGATTATTTGTAGTATCTCATATCAATAATAATATTATTTTATGATTTTATAAGAAATTAGTAGTGATAAATGATATGATGATCAAATAAAAATATTTGTATATTTGTCTTTTGATTATGGTAGTGTAGTAAATAATGTAATTATCAAATAAAAATAATTGTATATTTATTTATCTGATTGTGATAGTATAGTGAATAATATAATAATTAAGAATCGAAAAATATTTGTATATTTATTTCAGAATTAATATTTTAAAAAAAAAAAAAAGTCGAGGCCCGCGGGCCGGGCCGAGCCCGCCCGGGGCGGGCCACGGGCCTAATAATTTTGGCCCAGGAAAAACCGGGCCTTTTTGGCCCAGCCCCAAAAAGGCTCGCCCGTTTTATGCCCGGCCCGTTTGGGCCGGGCCCGCCCGTTTGCCAGGTCTAAGTACAGGGATCAGTCAACTCGAGGTTCTCAGCAGGGTCGTTCTTCAGGTTCTTCGGATCAGAGGAGGCCTACTGAGGCCTTACCTCCTCCACCTCTCTGTGCTACTTGCGGGAAGCCTCACCCGGGCGTTTGTCACAAAGCTACTGGAGGATATTTCACTTGCGGGTCCACTAATCACAAGGTGAGGGATTGTCCCCAGGAGAAACGGATTACATCAGTGAACTCCGCTAAGCCAGCTCCTACTATGGGTCGTGTTTATGCTACGACGCGTGATCAGGCAGAAAACTTATCAGGTACTATTACCGGCATTCTTCACATTGATGATCGTACAGTTTTTGCATTATTTGATACTGGTGTCACACACTCCATTATATCTGTTGCTTTTGCCAAGAAACTTAATATGACCCCAACACCACTAACAAATCGTATATCCATCTCAACACCAATGAAAAACCATGTACTCATTGAACATGAATATGTGAATTGTCCCTTACGGTTTGATGACCGCATTCGCCTAGCAAATTTGCTCCCTATTGATATGATCGATTTTGATGTGATTTTGGGCATGGATTGGTTGGCTTCGCATAGAGCTACCATTAATTTCCATGCCAAAAATGTGATCTTCGGCGACTTGTATCAGCCTGATTTTATTTATCATGGTTCTCAACCTCTTAAATCTGTTAAAATTATTTCTGCCATGAAGGCACGAACCTTGATTTCCCATGGTTGCCAAGGTTTTCTGGCTTCTATTAAAGATACATCTTTGAAGAGTCCTAGTATTGAAAGTCTTCCTGTCGTACGAGAGTTTCCCGACGTTTTCCCCGACGAACTTCCTGGTATACCTCCTGCTAGGGAAGTTGAGTTTGGCATTGAGTTGATCCCAGGTGCTGAACCTATTTCCAAAGCTCCGTACCGTATGGCGCCCTTAGAGTTGAAGGAGTTGAAGGAACAGTTACAGGAACTCTTGGAGAATGGTTTCATCCGACCCAGTGTCTCTCCTTGGGGTGCACCTGTTTTGTTTGTTAAGAAGAAGGATGGAAGTATGCGACTGTGTATAGACTATCGTGAGCTTAACCGTATCACTATCCGTAATCGTTATCCTCTTCCGCGTATCGATGATTTGTTTGATCAATTACAAGGGGCTAAGTTCTTTTCGAAAATCGATTTGAGGTCCGGTTATCACCAATTACGTGTGAAGGAGCAAGATGTTCCTAAGACCGCGTTCCGTACCCGATATGGTCACTACGAGTTTTTGGTTATGCCCTTTGGTTTGACAAATGCTCCCGCTGTATTTATGGATCTTATGAATCGCGTATTCCACGAGTATCTCGACAAGTTCGTTATTGTTTTCATCGACGACATTCTTGTTTATTCCAAGACTGAAGGAGATCATGAGCAACATCTCCGGATTGTTTTGGAGACTCTTCGACAGCAGAAGTTGTATGCCAAGTTGTCGAAGTGTGAGTTTTGGCTAAAGCAAGTTGCATTCCTTGGTCATATTGTATCCGCAGATGGCATCACCATGGATCCATCTAAGGTTGAGGCTATCACCAAGTGGCCGAGACCTACTACTGTGACTGAGGTTAGGAGTTTTCTGGGACTTGCTGGCTACTATTGATGTTTTGTTGAGGGTTTCTCACGGTTGGCGTTACCTTTGACGCAACTGATGAGGAAGGGTGAGAAGTTTGTTTGGACGGAGGAGCGCGAGCAAAGTTTCGAAGAGTTGAAACATAGATTGGTGTCGGCTCCTATTTTGACTCTTCCATCTGGTTCTGGGGGCTATCATATTTATAGTGACGCATCGAAGAAGGGTTTAGGCTGTGTCCTTATGCAGCACGTTAAGGTGATTGCTTATGCTTCGAGGCAATTAAAACCTTATGAAGAGAATTATCCTACTCATGATCTAGAGTTGGCTGCGGTAGTTTTTGCTTTGAAGATTTGGAGACACTACTTGTATGGCGAATCGTGTGATATCTTTACTGACCACAAGAGTCTCAAGTATATCTTCACTCAGAAGGAACTTAACATGAGACAAAGATGGCGGTTGGAACTCCTTAAGGATTATGATGCGAATATTCAATACCATCCGGGCAAGGCGAATGTTGTTGCCGATGCGCTTAGCCGAAAGTCTGGTATGATTGCTAGTTTAGAGTTTGAACCAAGGGTTCTTCATGATATAGAACTTTTGGATGTTGAACTTTGTGTACGAGGTTATGATGGATATTGGGCTAGTATGAAGATAGAATCCAATCTTATACTACGGATTAAGGAAGCCCAAAGGAATGATGGTGAGCTTTGGGCTGTGGTTCAGAATGTTCAGGAGGGTAAGCAGTCGGAGTTCAGGGTAGATGACTCTGGTGTAGTATGGTTTGAAAATCGACTTTGTGTTCCTAACGATCCTGAGTTGCGTGAGGCTGTGTTTTCAGAGGCCCATAGTTCCCCATTCACTATCCATCCTGGTTCTACCAAGATGTACAGGGATCTTAAGCAACACTTTTGGTGGAACGGCATGAAACAGGATGTAGCCTTGTATGTTTCTAGGTGTATGACTTGCCAGCATGTCAAAATCGAACATCAGAGGGCTAGTGGTTTGCTGCAACCGTTAGATATCCCTACTTGGAAGTGGGGTGAGATTTCCATGGACTTTGTTACTAGTTTACCTCTTACTCGGAGAAGACATGATGCAATTTGGGTAGTTGTCGATCGTCTAACCAAATCTGCCCATTTCTTACCTATTCGTATGGATTTTCGTGTTAGTAGGATGGCGGAAATTTTTCAACAGGAGATTGTTAGACTTCATGGTACTCCGACATCTATCGTGTCAGACAGAGATCCGCGGTTTACTTCTCGTTTTTGGAAAAGCCTACATAAAGCTTGGGGTACACGTCTTAAGTTTAGCACGGCTTTTCATCCACAGACAGATGGTCAGTCAGAGAGGACCATTCAGACTTTAGAAGACATGTTGAGGGCATGTACTTTGGAGTGGACGGGAAGTTAGGACGAATACTTGTGCTTGGTGGAGTTTGCTTATAATAATAGTTGGCATGCTAGCATCAATGCAGCACCGTATGAGCTTTTATATGGGAGGAAATGTAGAGCACCCATTTGTTGGGACGAAGTAGGTGAACGTGTGATCGAGGGACCGGAACTTATTCAAATCACTAATGAGAAAGTGGCTGTAGCCAAGGAGAAGCTGAAAGAGGCTCGAACTCGACAGAAGAGTTATGCTGATAATCGCCGACGTGACTTGGAGTTTCAGGTTGGGGATCGTGTATTTCTGAAAGTATCGCCGTTCAGAGGTGTGAAACGTTTTGGGATCAAAGGGAAGCTTAGTCCTCGATTCATTGGACCGTTCGAAATTCTTGAACGTATTGGGGAGGTTTCTTATCGCTTGGCTCTACCTCCTCAGTTATCACATATTCATAATGTCTTCCATGTATCTCTTCTGAGGGGATACAATTATCATCCGTTGCATGTGGCGTCTTATCCTTTTGATCAGATTCAGCCTGATATGTCTCTTTCTGAGGAACCCGAAGCTATTTTGGATCGACAAGATAGGGTCATGAGAAACAAAGTCATTCCATTCGTTAAGATTCTTTGGAAGAATCACCCAGAGCGTGAAGCAACCTGGGAGACCGAGGAATCGATGCGAACAAGTTATCCTCATTTCTTTTCATAGTCCGGTACGTATCTATTTCGCTTTCATTTCAATTTCGCGGACGAAATTTTTCTTTTAGAGGGGAAGAGTTGTAAAACCCTAAAATTCTAAAACCTAAATTCCGTATAATTTTGAAATTTCACCTAAACTTTGAAATATTATTATTATTGTCCTAAACTTATGATTATACATTTAAATTAATACTAAACTAGATATGAATTAAAATAAAATAAAAGGGTACAAGATTTTAACACTTCTATAATTAAATTGACCATACTTGAAGATGTTTCATGCCAAATCCAAATTACTAGCTTCAATCTCGGCTCATCATTATATCTATAACCGAATACATTGAATTTCCAATTAACACAATTAAGGGAGTTTTCAATACTTGCCATATTTGCCACACAATCCTTATCATACGTTTTCTTTCAATCAAGGATAAAAGGAAAACGTTTTCTTTGACCCCTTCATTCCTCATCATACGTATTCTCAAGAAACAAAACACATACACACTTTTCTCTCTCAAAAATCCATCATATAATCGATTGTGGTTGCTGCTATGTTGATCGAACAAGGAGGGTTGTTGCGGGAAATTGTTGCTGTGGTTCGTGATTTGTGGGTGAAGGGTTTGTAAATCGTGGGGTGTTCTATTGCTCTTGTTCTTTCCTATTTCGAGTCATCTAAGGTACACCCATATCGTTTTCTCTTTGCCACTCTTAATCATACGACCTGAACAATGATCTAAAACAAATCTTAATCATGCTTACTGTGTCCTTATTGCTGACTGAATCGTTACATTTGAAACTATAAGAAATCGCCACATGAAATCCTACAAAAATAATAGAGAGATACGCCACTTTGTAATTGTTTTGTGTCGTGTATTTGGGACTGTTTTGGTGTCGTTTGTTTCCAGCCATGTTGAATATATTACAACACTAGACAAGCCCTAAGAATCTGTCATAATTAATCATTAATGAGATGTTAAAAGCTGAAAACCCTAGAAATTTATTAGGGGTCGGATTAGGGTTTAAAGTGTAAGGTTTGTTGTGATTTTATGAAGTTTCTGCAGTGCAGAATTTTGATCGGGTTGTGCGGCGTACAAAATAATGATACCAACATAGTTTTCTGAGTTTATTGAGTCTAAAATCAAGTTCATGATGTGTAATTTATGCATGTCAAATTTCATAGTGTTTTGAGGTCGGTAAGGGTACTCTTTGAATTTTACAAGTTAAGTGTGCAAACCTGTCAAACTAAGTCTGAAATATCAGCTGGAATGGGGGATTTTTCATTGGCCGACCATAAGGTCTTAAGAGCTATAAATTAGTATAGTGAATATCTGGCTTGTTAGTTTACTTCTGGAATTTTTGGGAAATTTTGTGAATTTTCAAAATCTGATCTGTTCTATTCGAATTATATGTTGAGACGTATTTAGAAGATCACATAAAAGGTATTGGATGTTTCGATATGTAAATCAACTCATGTTGCTGATCTGATTTCTGTGTTATATGTGTGTCGTGTGAATGATCATCAAAAGCTGGAAACATGTGTGTTTATATATTAATGAAAACCAAGTCTTGTGATATATATAGGTCTCGTGTAAGTAAAACAAGTAAAAAGGGTCTAAAACAGTTTTCTGCAGGAGATGGTTTCGAAAAGCTGATTATGTGTGCATTGTAGCTCGAGTTTCATAAGGATTTAATTCTTTACTTTTACATAAAAACTTAGTTTAATGTCTTATTTAAGTTTTCCAATTGGCTTGAAAGGAATTGGAGTTGTATTGGTCATGCTTTTGAATTTTACGGGATCATATGTCAAAATCTGAGTTTTAAGAATTTAAATGCAGTCTCGTTTCACGATTTTTCATTTGAAAACTATAAAGAGTTATGACTTGAAAATTTAAAGGAGTTATATATCACATGTTTTCTAAGCTCTGAAATTTTTGTGGATTTTTACAAAGCGTTTTGATATGCCTTTGTAATGAATAATTTCTGGGTGTTTTAGCAGTTTACTTTCTGGACAGTCATGTAAAGAATGATTTTTATGGTGTACTTGTATTAATGAATAAAATCTGATAAAATTTCCGTAGGCTCCTAAGACATATATAATTCAGTGGTAATTTTTATGAATTTTTAATTTGACATATGGTGTGGTATTAAAGTTCATAAAATGAAGGCTAAAACATAGTAAAACCAGAAATTGTTAGAAGATTCGCTGAAGAAGGAGTAAACTCTAATCTTTATATCTTCTGACGTGTTTTGCATTTTGCGGTTGGAGGTACGGATATTCTTGATACCCATTCTCTTTACCATTGTATCGGTGTTCGTTTGTTTCGTTATTAAATACGTATATTCTTGAACCTTTGATATGATACATTTGATATGAACCTTTGATATGAACTTTCATATGATATGCCATTTGAACCCTTCAGTTTGATACCCGAGCCAAGTTCGTTTCCTAGCCATGAAGGTAACATGGCCGTGTCATTGATGCACCAATGGCATGACTCTAGTGTGGTTGAGTGATGTTCCACACCGTCCCATTTGATAATTATATTTATTATGGCCAATATGATTTGTTCGGGGGCGTATGGATGCATCCTAGGTTCGGTTCGTATTTGATTGGATATGACATGATTATGATATGATATGTTCGGTGATTGATGCTTGTGTGCAATACACGTCTTTCACATGTTCGGGAGTTAGCTACTCCATGGTTACTATGATATTTGATTTGTTTTATGTTCGGGCTCGTGGTAGATTACTGACTTTTCCTTACTTTTGATATCCATTCATTTATACTTCATTTCCCAATGCACCGTACTTTATATGTTCGTTCCTTATCGTTTGGTTTTGTTTATATATATCTGTTCACTGGGCTTTTAAAGCTCAGCCGCATTTTCCTTTTCCTGCGGCAGGTATCTAAGCTAGGAGTTGGGGTTGCATTGGGTTTGAGAGTTGAGCTTGCGGAGACTTTACCCTAGTCATCTTAGATTTATTTTGCTATTGTTAGGACATTGTTTAGACTTGGATGATTTGTTATTCATCCCTTTGGAGTATTTCTCCTCGTTGAACTTATGTTTTGGTTTAAGTCATTTCGACTTAACTCCTTTTGATTATTTATGTTTAAGACTTCCGCTTGTGTTTATTTATTTGTATGCTCTGATTTGCCACTATAATGTGATACTTCTACCCTTGTCGGGTTGGGGTGTTACAGTTAACCACAGTTCGTGATACGCACACACACGGCAATACGTATCCCTAGGGGCCCCGTCGGACCGTCCCTAGGTGAACATACATATATCCATCCACAACAACCACGATAATGCCATAATTCAAATACTAGAACATGTAAACAAATGTAAAGTACTTGCCTTTGAGACATTCTTGAAGAAACGGAAGTGAAACACGACTACGAACGGTCCGGGTGGAAAACAATGGTTCCTAAATGAAGGATCAACATAGTTCAGTCCCAACGGACAATAATACTCTATTGGAATACACCCATGACCCCGATTATAAACTACGATAATGAACGGTCAATCAATACGGGCGAGGGTTTACGCAAAATCTCCCCGTATTGATAATTCACGGATTAAAATCAAGGAAAATAGATTTGGAATCACCCAATAATCACAATCGGTAAGGAATATCATAACATATTTGAACAATTCGGAACTAATCCCTAGAATCCCGGAAAACCCCCAAATTCGTCAAAGTTAGGGTTCCTCAGGAAATACCTTGAATTCGGCTGATGAAGGGTGACTATACTGATTATGATATGATAGCTCGACTCTACAATGGTGGAACACGGGAAATTCTCAGATGGAAGTTGAAAAAATTCGCCCTCTGCGTCGCCCGAAGAAGAAACGAGAGAAAAGGAATGAAAAACTGACATTCTGAACTGCCCGCTGATATATATAAATGTGAAGTTAGCGCATGCTAACTGACATAGATAGTGCGCGCTAACGGGTATCAGTCCGGTAGCTACTGCGCCACCGCTAGCGCACGCTAACAATAACGAGTTAGCGTCACGCTATCGCACATCGGTAGCGCACGCAAGGCAACGGGAGTAGCGTGCGCTACCTACGCATCGATTCGATCTTCTTTGCTCACACCGATGGTACCGCTGTCGAAGGTACAATACACGAAACGCACGACGAGGTCAGAATCCGGAAACATAAACACGAAGCATACAAGACGACGGAGCTAAGCGCTAAAAGAAAATATAATTCCGACCACCGGAGGGTCCGTAATGCGACAACGAAAATGAGATTCCCTAAACTATTAGGAAATTACAAAAATGGCCCAAGTGACCGAAAATCACGAAACGACGTCGGATCAACGAACTGAAAGTCTCCACACGACCAACTCAACCATACGAACTTGTACAAACCAAGAAACAATGAAAACGAACGAGTTTTACGAGAATCGAACGTTCATACGGCAAAACATGTCATAAAATGAAATCACGTGAAAACATCACCAAAACTCGTCCAAATGGAAAAAATCCAAGAATAAAGTAGATTCACAATGTCGAAACGTTTATAAGCGAGTCGATAAAAATTGACATACACCAAAAATGAAAACTACTAAAAATGGAAAGTTACGGATATTACATTCTCTCCCTCTAAAATAAATTTTCGTCCCGAAACTTAAGAATCAAAAAGCTCGGGGTGTCTCGAACGCATATCCTCCTCTAACTCCCACGTTGCTTCTTCTACTCCATGCCTCGACCATTGCACCTTAACCAAAGGAATGGTTTTGTGCCTTAACTGCTTGTCTCGACGCTCCAAAATCCTGACGGGCCTCTCCTCAAACGTAACATCCTTCTCGATCTCCACGTCTCCGAAATCAATAATGTGGGATGGGTCCGTAACGCACTTCCTCAACTGGGAAACGTGAAATACGCTATGAACATGACTCAGCGATGGAGGTAAAGCCAAACGGTATGCCGACTCACCGACTCTCTCCAATATCTCAAAAGGCCCAATATATCTCGGGCTGAGCTTCCCCTTTTTCCCAAAATGGAAAACTCCCTTCGTCGGAGACACTGTCAGCAGAACATGATCTCCCACCTCAAACTCCAAAGGTCGACGCCTAACATCCGCATAATACTTTTGCCGACTCTGAGCTGCCAACATTCTCTTCCTAATCAATTCAACTTTCTCCCTTATCTCCAATACAAGGTCTGGCTCGGTGCCAACTAGATCGGACGGCTCTTCCCAACATATCGGTGATCGGCAACATCGGCCATAAAGTGCCTCATACGGTGCCATGCGTGCCAGCTATTATTATAAGTAAACTCAATTAAGGCCAAATGCTCCTCCCAGTCACTACTCCAGTCTAACGCACACGCACACAACAAATCCTCGAACGTCTAGATGGTACGTTCGGACTGCCCATCGGTCTGGGGATGGAACGAAGTGCTCAAACGTAACTGTGTCCCTAATGCCTTATGTACCGCCTGCCAAAAATGCGATACAAATCGGCCATCTCTGTCTGAAATAATGGTCCTCGGCGTACCATGAAGTCTCACTATCTGTGCGATAAAAATACGAGCCAACTTTTCTGGACCCCAAGTTTCCTTGATGCCCAGAAAATGCGGCGACTTAGTCGGTCGGTCTACAATCACCCACACCATATTCATACCAGTCTTCGTCCTCGGCAAACCCGTGACAAAATCCATAGAGATATCATCCTACTTCCACTCCGGGACGGGAAGTGGTTTCAACAACCCGGCTGGCCTCTGATGCTCAATCTTGGCTTGCTGACAAGTCAAACACTTAGCCACAAACTGAACTACCTCATTCTTCATATCGTTCCACCAGAAATTGTTCCTCAAATCTGTATACATCTTACTCGAGCCCGGATGGACTGAGTAAGGCGACGCGTGAGCCTCTCACATAATACTCTGTCTCAATTCCGAGTCGTTCGGAACACACAACCGACCTCGAAATCTCAACACACCATCCTCATGAATAACGAATCCCGGGGCATTCCCCTTCATTACACTCTCTCGAAGCTGAATAAACATTGGGTCCTCTAACTGTCTCGACTTAATGTCGTTGACTAAAGACGACGAAATCTCAAGTGTACGCAACTGCCCGGAACTCTCTGGTAGTACAACCTCAATGCTCAACCTCATAAACTCTCGCTGAAGTCCCGACTGGGCTGTAAGTCACTCAAGCGCCCAAAGCGTTACCGATTTCCGGCTCAAGGCATCTGCTACCACATTAGCCTTGCCCGGATGATAGAGGATCTCGAGATCGTAATCCTTAATCAATTCCAACCATCTCCTCTATCTCATATTAAGCTTTTTCTACGTAAAAATGTACTTCAGGCCCTTGTGATCGGTGAATATCTGACACGATGAGCCATACAAGTAATGACGCTAGATCTTCAGCGCAAATACAATTGTGGCCAACTCAAGATCGTGCGTAGGGTAATTCAACTCATACGGTTTCAACTGATGGGAAGCATAGGCAATCGTCCTCCCGTGCTGCATAAGTACGCATCCGAGCCCTTGGCCCGAAGCATCACTGAAAACTGAGAAACCCTCATTACCACTCGGTAAAGCCAAAACAGGAGCGGTCGTCAATCGCTTCTTCAACTCTTCAAAACTATTCTGCCTCTCATCGGTCCACACAAACTTTTCTGACTTCTGTAACAACAGAGTCAGCGGTCGAGCGAGCTTAGAGAACCCCTCGGCGAATCTACGGTAATATCCGGCCAAACCCAGAAAACTACGGCCCTCCTTCACGTTCTTGGGCGGCGCCCAATCCAACACTGCCTCTACCTTATGTGGGTCCACACGAACACCCTCGGCCGAGATCACATGACCGAGAAACATAACTTCCCGTAACCAAAACTCACACTTTGAGAACTTCGCAAAAAGATGCTGAGTTCTCAAAATATCTAATACGATACGCAAATGACGGGCGTGCTCCTCCTCACTCCTCGAGTAAATCAGGATGTCATCGATAAAAACGACTACACACTTATCGAGGTACTCGATAAAAACTTTGTTCATAAGCTGCATGAACACGGCTGGTGTGTTGGTTAGCCCAAAAGGCATAACCACAAACTCGTAGTGACCGTATCTCGTCCGAAAGGCCGTCTTCGGAATATCAGAGTCCTTCACTCGGAGCTGATAATACCCCGATCTCAGATAAATCTTCGAAAACACGGTTGCCCCTTGCAACTGATCAAACAAGTCATCAATCCTCGGGAGCGGATACTTGTTTTTATTGGTCACTTTGTTCAACTCTCGGTAGTCGATACACAAACGAAGTGACCCATCCTTCTTTTTCACAAATAGGACCGGTGCGCCCCAAGGTGAAGCACTCGGTCGAATATACCCCATGTCTAGCAACTCTCCCAACTGTTTCTTCAACTCAAGCATCTCGGCAGGCGCCATACGATATGGCATCTTAGAAATCGGGGCTGCACCCGGCTCTAAATCGATGGTAAACTCAACCTCTCGGTCTGGCGGCAAACCCTGCAACTCGTCTGGAAAAACGTCAGGATACTCACACACTATCGGAATAGACGAGATCTCGACTCCCCCTTCCTCCGATCTCAAAGCGTAACACCAATAGCCCATGCAACCTCCTCGAAGAAGTCTCACCGCCCTCAAGGCGCTGATCAGGAGTCTCTGGCTACTCCGCTTGTAACACCCCAAACTAGGCGGATATTACAGTGCCGTGAATCCCCGACTGGGACCCACCCGGCGAATGAAATTGATGAATTAAATAATATAATTGTAGTACCGAACCACATTGTATTACCCAAATACTCCGATGAGGAGTTTAAGTACAACACAACAGGTAGACCTGGCAAACGGGCGGGCCCGGCCCAAACGGGCCGGGCATAAAACGGGCGGGCCTTTTTTGGGCTGGGCCAAAAAGGCCCGGTTTTTCCTGGGCCAAAATTATTAGGCCCGTGGCCCGCCCAGGCTCGGCCGACCGCGAGCCTCGACTTTTTTTTTTTTGAAATATTAATTCTGAAATAAATATACAAATATTTTTCGATTCTTAATTATTATATTATTCACTATACTATCACAATCAGATAAATAAATATACAATTATTTTTATTTGATAATTACATTATTTACTACACTACCATAATCAAAAGACAAATATACAAATATTTTTATTTGATCATCATATCATTTATCACTACTAATTTCTTATAAAATCATAAAATAATATTATTATTGATATGAGATACTACAAATAATCACAAAGTCCCAAAAAATAAAATTACATCAATAATTAACATATAGATGTATTATAATCTAACAAACAAGGAAAAAAATTAAATATTATAATTACACATAACATAAAAAAAAAAAAAAAAAAAGCTGGCGGGCGGGCCTGGGGCCTCTATGGGCGGGCCAAATGGTAGGGCCAAAGGCCCAGGTTTTTGGGCTAATAATATGCGGTAATGCCCGCCCAAAACGGGCGGGTGGCCTGGGCCTATTTTGCCGGGTCTAACAACAGGACAATACCGAATACTAGTATATTTTATATGAAGATAAAATACATAACACTGAATAAAACGGAGTATCCAAATGAAAGTCTGCAACGGAAATTAAAGGATAACAACATGAATAACTGAAAGATCGGGGGCCCCTACTAGTATCACTGGGACTCCTCGACGTCAGCATGCTATTCCCGTGCTTTTGCCTTGCCATGACCTGAAAAACAAAATCCCCAGCCGGGGTCAATTACACAGAACAACAATCCTCAACAGTTGAATAAACACAATCATATATATGTAGTATAAACCACAAGTTCGATCAAAATGAATCGGTTAGATTATAACCCAGTCTTGTTGAAAACATACGCAATCAAACATGCTGTATGAATCAACTAACAGTACGGCTCAAAGGGTGGTGCCACACTACGCCCGGGATGGAAATGTGTCCGTGCACAAGCCACCAACGAGTATCGATCGAATACACGTGTGGTCTTGTACCTAATCAGTCTCACGAAGCAATCGACTCGTGTGCACAGTCCAATGTGAGGCCAACAACCAACACACGACTTAAATGTGCCCGACATGAAAATCCTACACATACCAACCGGCACGCCAATATGACCCGGAATGCCACGATATAACAAAAGTGACATCGGAAACGAATAATGACTCACCGAGATGAAATGATAGTGAAATGAATGAGAGCGCAATGAAATGATTGGAACCGTCGTTCCTTGTGACTGAAGTGATTAATTGACAATGACAAGTTTTGATACGGTTAATACAATGATGAATGAGTTATGATTATGAATGAACAACAACAAAGGGAAATGAATATCCTTTTAACCGAGTAAGAATTAACTTACACAATACCGATGAAGAATGTCCTTCCACGAACAAACGTCCTAAATGAAGTGTCGGTCGCACGAACAACCTTGAATAACACAATTACCAACAATCCGCTCAATAAACGAATCAAACACGATTATAAATAACTCAAGGCGTCAAAACGACTAAACCAAGTTCATTGGGGCATTATATCGAACACTTTGTGGCCAACTTCGAATGTTCATAACCAAACTTCAAAAATACCAACATCAAATCCCCAAGAAGTGTTTCAAACCAACAAAACATCTTCAATACGATCAATAATCCGTTATGAATATCCAAAATCGTGATTAGAACGACAATTAATCGAAAACCCTCAAATCCAACTTAATATTCAAAGTGTTCTTGAATAATCTTTCAATAATCCAATGAATAATCATACATATTCATAATCATGCGTACATCACTTCATACAACATGATTTTAACGGCTAAATCAAAAATCGAAATACGAACTCATAATGACCATAGCGTGTACGAAACGCCGTCCTTGCGATACCCGACTCTTGAATTCGCAGCTGATGATATCCAGATCTTCAGTCGACCTAGGAAAATATTGAAGCTCCCTGAAGTTGATCTAAGAGATCATCAATACGGGGTAGAGGATACTAATCTTGATCATCACCCTGTTCAAATCCTGATAATTAATACACACACGAGACGAGCCATCCTTCTCCTTGACAGATCACACTGACGCACTCGGTCGGAGATAACCTTTCTCGAACTACTCCTCAAGTTGAATCTTCAACTTCTGCATTCTGGTCAGGGCCATCCGATACGGTGCCTTCGATAACGGGGACGTACCGGCTCCAACTCACTCCTGAATTCCACTACTCTATGTGAAGGCAACCAGATAACTCGTCTGGAAATACATCGTCAATCGATGACAATGATACCACGAATGATTGAAAATTTCGATTGCCCTAGAATGGTCAATCGATAAAAAGTGATACAATGAATGATTGAATAACTCGATTGCCTTAGAAAGGCCAATCGATGAAAATGATACAATGAATGTTTGAATAACTCGATTGCCTTAGAAAGGCTAATCGATGAAAATGATGCAATGAATGATTGAATAACTCGATTGCCTTAGAAAGGCCAATAGATGAAAATGATGCATTGAATGATTGAATAACTCGATTGCCTTATAAATGCCAATCGATGAAAATGATACAATGAATGATTGAATAACTCGATTGCCTTAGAAAGGCCAATCGATGAAAATGATATAATGAATGATTGAATAGCTCGATTGCCTTAGAAAGGCCAATCAATGAAAATGATGCAATGAATGATTGAATAACTCGATTGCCTTAGAAAGGCAAATCGATGAAAATGATACAATGAATGATTGAATAACTCGATTGCCTTAGAAAGGCCAATCGATGAAAATGATACAATGAATGATTGAATAGCTCGATTGCCTTAGAAAGGCCAATCGATGAAAATGATGCAATGAATGATTGAATAACTCGATTGCCTTAGAAAGGCCAATCGATGAAAATGATACAATGAATGATTGAACAATTCGATTGCGGAATTTCTCTGCTTTCGTCATAATAATAATTCTTCTGGAACAACGGGGATTACTTCCGTAAACCACACATTCGACAACCAACGACGGAAAGATAGCGACCAAACGCTTACAAACACTGAGGATAGTATCAAGACGATCAATCCAACTAATACCCAGTATTACATCGTCCTAAGATAAATTCACCACGATTAGGTCCACCAACCAATCACGGTCACTAAGCTTACTTCGGTATGATTTCCGAAAATTCTTCCATCATCAGGTAGACCGATGGTATTAGGACTATCCCAAAATAAGTCCATTCAAACATGATTCGAAAATGAATGAATGTGGTGCACCAGTATCAAAAGGTACACAAAGGTTGAAATAAAATTACGAGTATACCTGAGATCATTCGGGCCACCGGATCGTCGATCCTCTTCATCACATGAATCCGGGACTTGCCGGCCCCCGAACCGGATGCTCCCGACTGATAAATACGAGCTCCAACTTTATTTGCTTCCATTGTCTTAAACGACATTGACAGAGCAGTCTGATTCTGAATCGCTAATTGCTTCGGGGCCTGAAATGCCGCCGGAGCCGACTTGGAGTCCTTTCGGCAAAAACGGGCATTATGCCCAAAATTCCCACAATTATAGCACGTGATAGACGGTTTCAGACACTTAGTGATGTAATGACCCGGTGTTCCACAATTGAAACAGGTGATGGCCGAACTGGCCGCTCGGGACTGAGATCCCGTACGATTATGCGCCGTAAGAGGTCGCTCAGAAACGATAGGACTCACACGAGGCTTCTTGAAGGTTGACTGACCGCCTTCGGATTGATTACGCTTCGTTGATTTCTTGCTGACAGATGAAGGTTGTTGTTCAGCAATTTCCTTAGCATCCGGCTCATACGTGAGAGTTCTCTCGATTAATCCGGTCAGAGTGGCGCAATGATGATTGAGCAATTGCACATGGGTCATCATGGCCTGCATAAAAGTGAGTGGATCAACCCGAACATCTTCCGATCGATCCGAGTCCTGGGCACGATTTCCCGACAGCGAGTGATTATTTCCCGGGTTTCGGCCCGCACCGCGGCCTCTCCCCGTGCATCCCCTGACAGCTCTCTCCATACTGAAGTAGGAAGGTCGCATAATGATTATATTTCTCGCATGAATATCACGTTATGATTCTGTCATGAGCATACACGCTCTAACTTAGTGATTACATGAATGATTTACTGAAGTGACATGATTATCCGATGAAATTCTTGAAATAATTATCTTGGACAATTTAACATGATTAATAATATGGTCGTCCAGCTCGACAACTGAATAATGAAATGAATTGAGTAATTAATGAGTTAACATGATCGTCCTAATCATAATGAATGATGATGTTTGAGGATTGTCAATTGATGAATGATGAATGAATGATTATTGCCAGAAATTATACCATGGCGTTAGAAATCTTACAGTTCTTTCGGTCTGATTGGCTCGGCATTTGCACAGGTCACACGTGACGCGAAAGTCCAATGATACTAGTCTGATGACGATGATTTCAAATGAGACATGACTCGGAAGGTAGTATTCAAAACCACGCTCCGATACCAACTCTGTAACACCCCAAACTAGGCGGATATTACAGCGCCGTGAATCCCCGACTGGGACCCACCCGGCGAATGAAAATGATGAATTAAATAATATAATTGTAGTACCGAACCACATTATATTACCCAAATACTCCGATGAGGAGTTTAAGTACAACACACCAGGACAATACCGAATACTAGTATATTTTATATGAAGATAAAATACACAACACTGAATGAAACGGAGTATCCAAATGAAAGTCTGCAGCGGAAATTAAAGGATAACAACATGAATAACTGAAAGATCGGGGGCCCCTACTAGTATCACTGGGACTCCTCGACGTAAGCATGCTATTCCCGTGCTTTTGCCTTGCCATGACCTGAAAAACAAAATCCCCAGCCGGGGTCAATTACACAGAACAACAATACTCAAGAGTTGAATAAACACAATCATATATATGTAGTATAAACCACAAGTTCGATCAAAATGAATCGGTTAGATTATAACCCAGTCTTGTTGAAAACATACGCAATCAAACATGCTGTATGAATCAACTAACAGTACGGCTAAAAGGGTGGTGCCACACTACGCCCGGGATGGAAATGTGTCCGTGCACAAGCCACCAACGAGTATCGATCGAATACACGTGTGGTCTTGTACCTAATCAGTCTCACGAAGCAATTGACTCGTGTGCACAGTCCAATGTGAGGCCAACAACCAACACACGACTTAAATGTGCCCGACATGAAAATCCTACACATACCAACCGGCACGCCAGTATGACCCGGAATGCCACGATATAACAAAAGTGACATCGGAAACGAATAATGACTCACCGAGATGAAATGATAGTGAAATGAATGATAGCGCAATGAAATGATTGGAACCGTCGTTCCTTGTGACTGAAATGATTAATTGACAATGACAAGTTTTGATACGGTTAATACAATGATGAATGAGTTATGATTATTAATGAACAAGAACAAAAGGAAATGAATATCCTTTTAACCGAGTAAGAATTAACTTACACAATACCGATGAAGAATGTCCTTCCACGAACAAACGTCCTAAATGAAGTGTCGGTCGCTCGAACAACCTTGAATAACACAATTACCAACAATCCGCTCAATAAACGAATTAAACACGATTATAACGAACTCAAGGCGTCAAAATGACTAAACCAAGTTCATCGGGGCATTATATCGAACACTTTGTGGCCAACTTCGATTGTTCATAACCAAACTTCAAAAATACCAACATCAAATCCCCAAGAAGTGTTTCAAACCAACAAAACATCTTCAATACGATCAATAATCCGTTATGAATATCCAAAATCGTGATTACAACGACAATTAATCGAAAACCCCCAAATCCAACTTAATATTCAAAGTGTTCTTGAATAATCCTTCAATAATCCAATGAATAATCATACATATTCATAATCATGCGTACATCACTTCATACAACATGATTTTAACGGCTAAAACAACATATCTCAATACAAAATCGAAATCCAAGATGTTGAAGAATATTACCTTTGAATATCCAAACACTTCGATCCGATGAAAGCGTGTTAAATCGACTATCCAAGCTTCCCAACGAATCAAGATGATGAAATCCGAACACACAAGTGATTAATGATGACAAAAATCTCCCTCAAGCCCTCTCTCTCGGACAAGATGAAGGAAATGAGAAAAATGAGGAAAAGTCCCGTCCAAGACATATATAAACTGCCGGAAGTTACGGCCGTAACTCGGCCTTCTTACGGCCGTAACATTCCGGGTCAACGGCCTTACGGCCGTAACCGGCCAACTCGTACGGCCGTAACTCGGCTTCGTCCAAAAACTTGCTGATAGCCTTACGGCCGTATCCGCCCTGACTTACGGGCGCAACTCGCCCTCGTCTAAAACATCTGCCGACATCCTTACGCCCGTACCCGCACACCTTACGGGCGTAACTCGAATGATACGGCCGTATCCGGCCAAACTTACGGGCGTAATCCCCCTTCGTCGAAAATGGCCAGACACCCTGCCTGTAACGTACAGCCATATCCGGCCAAGCCTTACGGCCGTACCTTTCTCGTCTTACGGCCGTATGCCGCAACCCTTACGGCCGTAAGTCCCTCTCGTCCGACACATCCTGAAAAACACGAACACTCCTTACGGCCGTATCCTGCCCCTCTTACGGCCGTAACTCGCCCTTCGGCCAAAAACACCCGGACACATTGCTCGACTCGTACGGCCGTAACCGGCCAAGCCTTACGGCCGTACCTGCTCAAGTTACGGCCGTATGCCTCGACCTTACGGCCGTAAGTCCCGTTCGTCCATAATGGCCTGAAACCAATGAACACCTGTTACGGCCGTAACTTACCATTCTTATGGCCGTAACTCGTTGCTGGACAAGATGAAAATCCAACAACTCCGATTCCTCACTACGATTGATGAATGATCCGACATACCATACGTATGTGAAAGTGAACAAGTCCAAAGATGAAACTTCCAGCACAAGACTACCAATCACAATGATAATGATAATTCTCCCGTCTCGATCCATAAACGGAGATGAAATGACGATCGGTAACTGATACATGGTTACAACACGCCCACAATGAACGCAAATGAATGAATCATGAATGATAATTACTGAATGATAATGAATGCATTACGACCGGGTATTACACCGCTTACGTCCCACAAAAGAATGCTCGGTACCGTCAGAGGCTAACATCGAAACGGTTCTCGTTCTATAATTCATGATCGCCCCATGACGGTCCAGCCAATCCTCACCCAGAATCAAATCCTCATCTCTAATATCTACCGCAATCAGATTAGAAGGCCAAACCCTCCCCGCGATACTCACTGGAAAATCTCTAACCTCACGATCCCCCATGATGCTATCCCCGCTAGGAAGTTTAACAACAAAAGGCTCACAAGCAACTAGGCAATCAACATGCAGACGACGCACACAATCCATAGATATGAAAGAATATGTAGCACCAGAATCGAACAATACGGAAACAGGATGATCAAGGATGTGGACGGTACCTGTAGCCACCGTCGCGTCAGGATCTCCTGCTCGTCTCATCTCATACACTCGGGGCGGAACAGACCCCACACTAGAAGCTCCCCCTCTAGAAGGCTGCCCACGTCCTCGACCTCTACCAAAACTCTGCTGTGGCTGAGGAACTGTCGGTGCCTGCTTCACACTCGGCTCTCCCGCAGCTGGGGCTGACATCTGAGTAACTGGAGCCCGAGCTGCATCCGTACAAAACTTAGCACGATGCCCCATCCGACCACACTCAAGACACTGAATCGGAAGCCTATCACACTCGCTCATCATGTGACCCGGACGACTACAGTTGAAGCACGTAGGACCACGAACGGAACCAGTAGGAGCAGACCTAGAACCGTTTCCTCGCCCAACTGATGGCGACTGACTCCCGAAGACTCGCGAACTAGACTGAGCCTTCAGATACCCTACTGACTTACCTCCCGAAAACTGACCGGAGGTCTTCTGCTTCTTTCCTTCGGTTGCCGTCTCTGTCACAGAAAACGACATCTCATAAGCCATCGTTTTATTCTGATACTCTTTTAAATACGTGCACCCCAGACCAGACATGTAGTGGCGCACCCTCGGTTTCATTCGCATATCAAAGTGGCGGATCTTGTCAAACTCATCTCGGACTTGGTTTCTCACATAATGCAGCTGTTGATTGTAGTCTTTGATAGCTTGAGAAATAGGAACATCTTGGGGCTTAGCCTCAAAGAAGGCTCGGATCCTCCTCTCTTTCACTGGCCAAGGACAGAATTCATCTTCCATCAGATCTCGAAACTCTACCCACATAGCTGCCCGGTCACGCGGTTTCACCGCTTGCCACCACGTTGCTGCCTCTTTGGCGAGGAAGTACTGAGCAATGGGTACTTTCCTCTCCTCAGAACAATTAGCAGCCTCAAATACTTTCTCCATCTCGAATAGCCAATTCTCCCAACGGAAGGGTCGGAAGCACCATCAAACTGCGGAGGACGCATACGAATCACATCCTGAAGTAACTTATCATTGCCGTATCCAGTAGGCGGAACTGGGTTGGCATTAGCATGGCCGACCAGAATGGCCTGAGTCAGTAGCGTCATCTGGTTCGCTACTTGTTGCAAAATATTAGCCACTCCAACAATCTCATTAGCATTACCGGAGCTAGCAGATTGGTCCTGCTGACCTCCAGAACTAGGGGGCACACTGTTCGACAAGGAAGGCATCACCGAATCAGTTCCCGAGTGATCTTACATGGCCGCCCCACTGGCTGCGCCACGTCCCCTACTGCGTCCGCGACCGCGTCAGCGTCCTCTACCAGCAGGAATTCTGAAGAAGTAGCGGGTAAGTACAATTCAACGCAAAATGCAACAAGATACTAAGACATGAAGAGAACAGAACAGTGAAACGAGTCAAGTTAGGAAAAACTTACGAGCACCGGCATACTGAGATGATGGCATAGCAGTGATACTGTCCCAAAAATGACTCTTGACTAGACCCAAATAACCGGCAGCCTAGGTATCCATAAACTTGGCTCTGATACCATATTCTGTAACACCCCCAAGACGATCGGGGCATATCACAGCGCCGTGGACCCCACACTGTGGAATCCACCAGGCTAACATACCAACAAGACATTCGACAATGACATACAATCATCCATAAAATGACAATTCAAATAAAAGACTACAAACTGACAAATAAAGTCTGACATCAATTCATTTCCCAAAACGGGAACACAACATTAACAAATTCAAACAAGAAGTACTCGAGTACTTAAACCAATTTTATAATACAGATATCCCAAAACAAGACATCACTAATAACCGACAGACAGAACACCAATAATCAACTACTGGACAGTATCATGCTTGCCCATCATCCTCATACGGCTCGAGTGCTCGCTTGTCCCCACGATCGATACCTGAAATACAAAAAGTATTTCCCCCATTTAAGGGGTTAGCGACAACTGCTAGTGCAAGTACAATCCATTTGAACTACATTCTAATCAGATGAATATATGCGCCAAAAATCATTTTAGAAAACATTTTATATTCCGGAATATTTACAATGTACAATCACAAAACACATTGTCTCCAACAATCATAATTCAAAGTTAACCTTGGTACGAGACTCACAGCCACCGTACCCCGCAGAGCCCCGTCGGACATCCCTGGGTGGTTAACCACAGTTCGTGATACGCACACACACGGCAATACGTATCCTTAGAGGCCCCGTCGAACCGTCCCTAGGTGAACATACACATATCCATCCACAACAACCACGATAATGCCATAATTCAAATACTAGAACATGTAAACAAATGTAAAGTACTTGCCTTTGAGACATTCTTGAAGAAACGGAAGTGAAACACGACTACGAATGGTCCGGGTGGAAAACGACGGTTCCTAAATGAAGGATAAACATAGTTCAGTCCCAACGGACAACAAT
This sequence comes from Orobanche coerulescens, assembly GCA_033398695.1. Taxonomy (NCBI): domain Eukaryota; kingdom Viridiplantae; phylum Streptophyta; class Magnoliopsida; order Lamiales; family Orobanchaceae; genus Orobanche; species Orobanche coerulescens. The sequence continues at coordinate 25,140,870 of CM065812.1, forward strand.
ACTCTATTGGAATACACCCATAACCCCAATTATAAACTACGATAATGAACGGTCAATCGATACGGGCGAGGGTTTACGCAAAATCTCCCCGTATTGATAATTCACGGATTAAAATCAAGGAAAATAGATTTGGAATCACCCAATAATCACAATCGGTAAGGAATATCATAACATAATTGAACAATTCGGAACTAATCCCTAGAATCCCGAAAAACCCCCAAATTCGTCAAAGTTAGGGTTCCTGAGGAAATACCTTGAATTCGGCTGATGAAGGGTGACTATACTGATTATGATATGATAGATCGACTCTACAATGGTGGAACACGGGAAATTCTCGGATGGAAGTTGAAGAAAATCGCCCTCGCCGCTCAAGAAGAAACGAGAGAAAAGGAATGAAAATCGACATTCGAATCGCCTACGATATATATAAATGTGAAGTTAGCGCACACTAATCGACATAGATAGCGCTAACGGGTCAGAATAGTCCAAAGAGCTACTGCCGCCACCGCTAGCGCATGCTAACAATAACGAGTTAGCGACGCTAATCGCACATCGGTAGCGCACGCAAGGCAACAGAGTAGCGTGCGCTACCTACGCAGCAGCTTCAAGATTGCTCACATCGCCAGATGACTGTCGAAGGTACAATAGATGAAACGCACGACGAGGTCAGAATCCAGAAACATAAACACGAAGCATACAAGACGATGGAGCTAAGCGCTAAAAGAAAATATAATTCTGACCACCGGAGGGTCCATAATGCGACAACGAAAATGAGATTCCCTAAACTATTAGGAAATTACAAAAATGGCCCAAGTGACCGAAAATCACGAAACGACGTCGGATCAACGAACCGAAAGTCTCCACACAATCAACTCAATCATACGAACTTGTACAAACCAAGAAACAACGAAAACGAACGAGTTTTACGAGAATCGAACGTTCATACGACAAAACATGTCATAAAACGAAATCACGTGAAAACATCACCAAAACTCGTCCAAATGGAAAAACTCCAAGAATAAAGTAGATTCAAAATGTCGAAACGGTTATAAGCGAGTCGATAAAAATAGACATACACCAAAAATGGAAACTGCTAAAAATGGAAAGTTACGGATATTACAACCATAACGGACAACGCCAAAGATACGAAATAAAAACAAACACGATCCACTTTACATCATAAACATGGTAGCACGATACCAATTATATAGGTCAGCGAGAAAGTAATACCAACCGTTCGACAATAGAAAAAATATCCGGCATAAACTGACAAACAATTCAATATAACCGAAAATAAAAATCTTGGGTATTACATACTACCCCACTAAAAATAAGTTTTATCCCTGAAACTAAAAACAAACGTCAACCAGAACAGAGCAAAAAAACAATCATCAAGGATCTCTAATATCCGAATTCGACATTGGTGCTGAAGTCTGAGTTCGAAACGCACCAGATAGTATCTCACAGTTCTGAACTCGATGCCCCTCGTATCCACAATTATAGCAAGTCATCGGCGGTTTCTTACAGTTCGCATGTACATGACATGGAACTTTACAATTGAAACATCTCGGACCACCACCGGAAGTCAACGACACCAACTTAGATCTTTTATATCATCAGCTGACCTAGAAGGTTCTATAAACGATTGATATGGGGGTTGAAGTTTAGGAACCCCGGTTTCCTTACTTCCCAATTAATCGCCAGAAGTCTTATGCTTCTTTGCCACGGACATAGGTGCCATCGATGATAGAGTCATCATAAGTGTTACGGTTTCGCAATGTACAGTTTGGTGTACCACTAGACCACACTTGATACAGTTAAGCTGCGGCAGATGACCATTCTGCCGAGTATGGCCCACACGACTATAGTTGAAACACATCTTCACATCGCTCACCTTGCTCGTACAGGGGTTAGATCCTTGGACTGATCAAACGAATCGGAAATCCTTCCTAAAGAATGATACGAAACAACTTGCTCAGGAAACTCACTTCTCTGACCCCCTGAAAAACTATCTGAGGGACTTTGTCTCTTATTCTCTGGATTAGTCTAGGTCACGTGACTAATCTTTACGAGTATTGTACCCGGCTGATCAACGCTCGATAATGAACGAGTCACCTCACCATGCTCACGGTTACAACCTCGACCACGATCTCCTCCTCGACCTCTCGGCATACTGAACAATCAACCGCTCAGTTCAATGAAACATAACATCACAATTAAAATGTCTAAACATGGAAACTAACGAACGTAAGAACTAAAACTGCAACAAATGGAACTTATGGCAGTAACTGACGGATCACACGACCGTGTCAATATAAAAACTTACGGCTGTAACAACTTCACATCATAATAGCCATTCATTGATAATATTCTTTTAGAATTACAAGAGGTATTCACTTAAATAATAACATTTTAAAATCCTTATGTTCGTAAAATTTTCCAAAATAAGATTTGAAAATATTTGATACCTCGGGTAGTTTTACCAAAACTATAAACAATAGACCATAAATATCTTATTTCGAAACCACTTGAAAAGCGATATTCTAGAATATCAATTTTTCTCGGAAACCACATCGTCAAGATAATACGTTACCACGCAACATTAATAACACATAAGGTATTCCGCGGCCATGCCCCTTAGCATCGACCCCCAGAGGTTCCACCGAACCATCCTCGGGTGGGAAACCATTCATACTCGCACTAAATATTTTCACAGATCAACAATCACATCGGAATAATGTCATACGAGCTGCAAGGCAAATTCAGACCATGCGACACGACATATGGGCACACAATCGAAATTCTCCAATGAGAATGGCAATACAACAAATATATTAAAACTACTTGGCCTCACACACAATCATATTAGTTCCGACTCTAGTCTCTCGCTTTAAGAGATAAATTCACATTAGGCGCACATTGCATAAAGCGCATTATGCCTATGATTAGCGTGCGTTAACGAGCTATAATAATCAAATGTTCTATCCAGGTTCATTAGTGTGCGCAAATGATGAAAATAGCGTGCGCTAACTGACTTATCTCAGAAATCTGAATTAAAAGTTTAAGTTGAGTACGATTTTTCATCTTTCACTTTTTATTTTTAAAAATCAAAATCACATTTTTTTTAGAAGTAGAAAGGTTTTATGGTGTGAAAGATTTTTAAAATCGTATACTCGAGTTATTTGAAGATAAAACCAATATGTTAAAATCACTTCCAAAAACCCTTTCAAACACGACAAAAGACCAACGACGGCCGTGCAATACACCAGAGTTACGACCGTAACAAGCATAAGGTAATGGCCATAATAAGGATAGACTTGCGGCCGTAGCTATGTTCTGATAGCTGGCCTGAGCAGTCCAAAAAAATGGCTCGAGCTACAACCGGAGGTGAAAGTAAGAAGAAAGTAACAAAGCGCTTACGAAGAGTTTCTAACGACGAACACAAGCGTTAAACCTACAAATGATTCCAACCACCCAATAGTACGGAGAGCGAAATTATAAACTCAATGCCCAATATTTTTGGAAAATTAAAAACTGCCCAAACTTCCAAAAAATCATGATTCGAAATCGGACAATAACACCCAAACTCATTATATAACTAAATACGCCAAATGAACTTGTAGAAACAGCGAAACGACATTTCAAACAAGATTTGCGATAATTGGACCTAAACGCGAAAAGGTCGAAAGGTTTCATTTGTAAGTACAAGGCCGACTCGCCAAAAATATAAACCACTTTTCAAAATCCACACTAAACCGCCGTTTAACCGCACCTTCAAAACATTTTGAGAGCTGATTTTCCATAAAATTTTCAAAACACGCATTTAGCGGATATAATTACTAGTGGGCATAATTTGCATCAGGTAACAACAATATGTCAAAAACAATCGACTCTCAAACATACGCTTGTCCAACACTCGAAATATCAATTTAACATACACAACTCATGAACACCAAATTCGAACACACATCGAAACCATCTATCTAAGTCCTCCACAAACTCTGGCATCATTACACTTTCTGGGATACATCATGTAACACCCCCAAGATATTCAGGGTATATTACAGCGCCGCGGACCCCTACGTGGGATCCACCAGGCTAAATAAACAATACCGCTCGTCTAACCATCTCGGCTAGCGAGAAACACACGACACCACAACAATAATTAAGTGAAATCACCTGGTACAATCGGTAAAAAGGACATCACCCAAATTCACAAATATGATTTAACATACAAAACATATCCCAATTCAAAAGTGCTTAAGTACTCGCGAGTACTATTTATAAGTTCACAAGTTTGGAAAACAACACATCAAAATGGACAATGGAACTAATGGGACTCCGTTATACACATCAAAATCCCCGACCAGCATCCTCGTGTTGTTCCAATGCCCGCTCGACCGGCTGAACGTCACCTGAAATTCATAACAAGAATTTCCCCAAAACGGGTCCCCAAAGGGGTTAGCAATTACGCTAGTACAAGTAATCAAGGCAAACCATTCGCTTACGCATTTCATAGTACATGCATCAGGTCATTTCAAAATCCAAAAGCAGACAAGTCTTTTTCTGGAAAACAAACAGTCAATTATCAATTTGCCTAGGACCGGAGCTAAACCACTGGCCCCATCGACCCTCCCGGACTGTCCATAGTCAAAAATCAAAATCACGCACAAGCATCGCCTAGGACCGGGGTTAAACCACTGGTCCCATCCGAGACCTCTATGGACCCTCCCGGACTGGCTAGCCAACAAGCTCGTGAATACGGGGCTAAACCACTAGATTCCTCCGAGGCCCCGTCAGACCCTCACGGAGTGAGCAAAGCACACAAATATCATACATCACCATTTCATGTTAAGCATAAAGATTTCACAAGAATACTTGCCTTGAGTAATTAATGACGAAACGAACAGAACGCAGAATCGACCATGATCGCTGGGAACCGACAACCACAAACCTAACGATTCGAAGAATATAATCACAACCAATTCTACACGATTACGAAAATGGAATACGCCTGAAAACCGGCCTACGATTCATGTAAATTCGTACAAAAACAACAATGAGGGTGGATCGCAACCGAACCCTCTCGATTTCAAAAATGCCACGAAATTTACCATGAACTCATAGGGAAAACATGAATACCACTAAGATTAATCACATACATCATGGATTAATCAACCACACGGAACGAAACGGACATTGTATCTAACATCCCTAAATATCCCAAAAGTAGGGTTCTAAGAGATTTTACCTTGATTTGAAGATGAACAACGGATGATTTGGGGCTAGGTTGATGTTATGATGCTCGAATATACTTCTCCAATTAATTTTAGGTGAAAATCGGATGAATCATAGCTCCCAAGGTCGCCCTCGACGCGAAGAGAAGAGAGAAGGGTGAAAAATGAGGAAAAAGTCGGCCCTGCCAGTTTATATACTGTCAAATGTTACGGCCGTAACATCAAATACTTACGGCCGTAACTTGTGAATATTACGGCCATAAGTATATCACTTTATGGCCGTAATTGGCCCTGGGAAAGAATCTGGACAAATAAACGAAATCAACTTACGGCCGTATCACACTAAGGTTACGGCCGTAACAATTCTTGCGGACGTAACATGTAAATATGACGCCCGGAAGTCGCCACTGGATCAATGCATAAAGAAAGAAGAAAAACAAAGCTTGGTTATGGCCGTAACTGTTGAACATTACGGCTGTAACATCCCTGGCTTACGGCTATAATGTGCCTCTGGTAGCAGGCCAGATATGCACGATGTCTCGACGAAGGTCGATCGGAGGGTACAAAGGTGTACCAACGGATACACTCACGACGAATTCGAGACGAAGACTAGAGCACTAAAAAAAGAGGCGATTCCGACTACCCAAAGGTTTGGAAACTACAAGGGTAGTAATTACCCCATAACTTTGGGAAATTAGAAAATGGCCCAAACATCCGAAACACACGATACACGATCGAAACACCAAACAAGGCTCACAACATGCATAATGCATAAGATGGATTTACGGCAACCCCGAAACGGCAGTTCCGAACAATGATTTCGAGAATCGAACCAAATAGCGACGGAAATGACATTAAATGCGGAATTGAGTAAAACATGTTCGAAACAAACTCGGATGACAAAAAGTCTAGTATTAAATATTCTCGAAATATCAATATGGTTACAAGCGAGTCTCTAAAAATAAAAAATACACCAAAATGAAAAATACCGGAAAAAGGAAAAATGCGGATATTACATTCTACCCCTCTAAAAATAAGTTTGGTCCTGAAACTTAAGAAACAAACAACTCGGGGTACCTAGCATGCATGCTATCCTCAGTTTCCCAAGTTGCCTCCTCGACATCATGTCTCGACCACTGTACCTTGACCAATGGGATGGCCTTATGCCTCAATCGCTTCTCACGGTGCTCCAAAATCTTCAAGGGACGCTACTCGAAAGTAATGTCCTCGGCGATATCGATCTAACCATAGTCGATGACATGACTAGGATCCGGAATATATTTCCTCAGCTGGGAAACATGGAAAACACTATGGACGTGGCTCAAAGCCGTAGGCAACGCCAAACAATACGCCAATTCGCCGACCCTCTCTAGAATCTCAAAGGGCCCAATAAACCTCAGACTCAACTTTCCCTTCTTCCCGAAGCGGAAAACTCCCTTCGTCGGCGACACCTTTAGAAAAACGTGGTCTCCCACCTCGAACTCCAAAGGTCGACGATGAACATCGGTATAGGATTTCTGTCGAATCTGAACAGTCAACATCCTTTCCCGAATCAATTCCATCTTCTTCCTCGTCACCAAGGCGATATCCGACTCGGTTCTGACCAACTCGGACGCCTCGTTCCGACAAATCGGCGATCGACATCACTGCCCATAAAGCGCCTCATACGGTGCCATCCGAATCAATGCATGCCAACTATTGTTGTACGTGAACTCGATCAACGGCAAATGCTCCTCCCAATCACTGCTCCAATCGAGAGCACAAGCACACAACATATCCTCAAATGTTTGGATAGTGCGCTCCGACTGCCCATCCGTCTGAGGATTAAAAAAAGTACTCATACGCAAACAAGTACCCAGCGCCTTATGTACCGCCTATCAAAAGTGTGATACAAAACAGCCATCACGATCCGAAATAATAGACTTCAGAGTACCGTGAAGCCTCACAATCTGCGCAATAAATACGCTAGCTAACTTCTCCAGACCCCAAGTATCCTTGATGGCCAGAAAATGTGCCGACTTGGTCAGATGATCTACAATCACCCAAACCATTTTCATACTAGACTTCGATCTCGGCAAGCTCGTGAAGAAGTCCGTCGAATATCTTCCCATTTCCATTCCGGAACGGGAAGCAACTGCAATAACCTGGCTGGTCGCTGATGCTCGATTTTGACCTGCTGGCAAGTCAAACATCTCGCTACAAACTGTGCGACCTCCTCCTTCATATCGTTCCACCAAAAGTTTCTCCGTAGGTCCTTGTACATCTTACTCGAACCAGGATGAACCGAGTAAGGCGTAGCATAGGCCTCCACCAAAATACTCTGCCTCAATTCCAAATTATTTGGTACATAAATCCGACTCTGGAATCTCAACATGCCATCCTCGTGAATCACAAACCAGGAGACTTCCCTTTATGAACATTCTCCCGGATTTGAATAATCATCGGATCTTCCAACTGCTTCAGTTTAATGTCATCGATCAGCGATAACGAAATCTCTAAAGCACAAAGTTGCCCGACAACTCCTAGCAACAAAATATCAACACAAAACTCGATCAAATCACGCTGAAGCTCAGATTGGGACATAAGTATCTCAAGCGCCCGCAACGTAACCAGTTTCCAACTCAAGGCGTCTGCCACGACGTTCGCCTTGCCCGGATGATAAAGGATTTCGAAATCATAATCCTTAATCAACTCCAACCACCTCCTATGCCTCATGTTCAACTCCCGCTGAGTGAATATGTACTTTAAACTTTTATGATCGGTAAAAATCTGACATGTAGAGCCAAAGAGATAATGACGCAAAATCTTGAGCGCAAAAACAACTGCCGCTAACTCCAAATCGTGAGTAGGGTAGTTGAGCTCATACGGCCTCAACTATCACGATGCATATGCTATAGTCTGGGCATGCTGCATCAACACGCACCCAAGACCCTGACCCGAAGCATCGCTATAAACAGTAAAACCCTCGTCGCCAGATGGCAACGCTAGAATCGGGGCTGAAGTCAAACGCCTCTTCAGCTCCTCAAAACTTGACTGTCTTTCGTCATTCCAGACGAACTTCTCAGATTTCTGAAGCAACTGTGTAAGTGGTCGAGCCAGTTTCGAGAACCCCTAGACGAAGCTACGATAGTATCTAGCCAAACCCAAGAAACTACAGACCTCCTTCACATTCTTAGGCGGTGCTCAATCCAGCACTGCCCCAATTTTCTGTGGATCCACACGGATCCCCTCGGCTGAAATCACGTGACCCAGAAATATCACTTCCTTCAGCCAGAACTCACATTTCTAGAACTTCGCATAGAGTCGCTCGGTCCTCAAAAGGTCTAACACCACATGCAGATGATGCGCATGCTCCTCCTCATTCTTCGAATAGATAAGGATATCATCGATGAAGACTACGACATACTTATCCAAATACTCGATGAAGACCTTGTTCATCAACTGCATGAACACTGCCGGCGCGTTAGTTAGCCCGAAGGGCATAACCACAAACTCATAATGTCCATATCTCGTCCGAAAAGCTGTTTTCGAAACATCGGACTCCTTCATCCGAAGCTGATAGTACCCTGACCTCAAGTCGATCTTCGAAAATACCGCAGCTCCCTGCAACTGATCAAACAAGTCATCAATCCTTGGCGAGGGATACTTGTTCTTGATGGTCACTTTGTTTAGCTCGCGATAGTCGATACATAAACGCAGTGAACCATCCTTATTCCGCACAAACAGGACCGGTGCACCCCAAGACGATGTGCTCGATTGAATATACCCCGACTCAAGAATCTCACTCAACTGCTTCTTCAACTCAGCCATATCTCAAGGTGCCATGCGATACGGCGCCTTTGAAATCGGGGCCGCACCCGGATCTAACTCGATAGCGAACTCAACCTCACGGTCCGGTGGTAACCCCGGAAACTCATCAGGAAAGACATCTGGGAACTCACTAATGACTCCTCCGCCTTCAAGTCGTAACACCAATAACCAGTACACCCCTTCCGCATGAGTCTCATCGCCTTCAAGGCTTTAATTATGAACTTCTGGTTTCCCCTCTTTCGCCCCGCGAAAGAGTGCTCGATGCCGTCCTTGGCTAACATGGTGATGATTCTCGTGCGGTAGTTCATGATCGCACCATGCCGCTCAGGCCAATCATCCACGAGAATCAAATCCTCACCCTCAATATTCACAACAATAAGATTAGAGAGCCAAGCCCTCTCACAAATAATCACAAAACAGTCTCGGATCTCCCTATCACCAACGATCCTATCACCGTTAGGGAGTTTAACAATGAAAGGCTCACGAGGCGACAAATAGTCAAGACCCAAACGGCGCACACATTCCAAAGAACTGAACAAATGTGTAGCACCAGAATCGAAAAGCACACTGATAGGATGATAATGGATATGAACGGTACTTGTATCCACAGTAGCCGCCGGAGCATCGGCCCTTCTCATCTCATACACACGCGGATGAGCGGAGCCGACACTATAAGCTCCCCCTCTAGCACCTCGAAATCCCCCAGAAAAATGAGCCGAACCACCTGCAGGAACGTTAGCAAACTGAGGCTTCTGCTGAACTCTGCCCTTATGACCCGAAAAGTTACCGACAAACTTCTGTTTCTTACTTTCTCGAGCCGCCTCACTGGCCGTCAAGGACATATCATAAGCAAGAACTCTACTCTTTAGTCCTTTAGGGTGGTGCAAGCGAACCCAAACATATAATCATGAATCTTCGGTTTCATCCGTCTAGAAAAGTGTAAAATCTTGTCGCTCTCCTCCTTAACCTGGGCCTTCACGTAGCCCAATTCTCGGTTGAAATCTGCAATGGCCTGAGAAACCGGAATATCTCGAGGCTGAGCATGGACTCGGGCCTGACGAACTGGCCACAGACAGTATTCATCTTCCATAAGGTCCCTGAACTCGGCCCACGAAGCATTGTGATCCTGAGGCTCAACATCCTCCCACTAATCAGCAACCTCCCCAATGAGAAAATAATGGGCGATTGGGACCTTGCAATCCTCAGGTCAGTTAGTGGTAGCAAAGATCTTGGACATTTCCTTGATCCACCTCTCCCAGTCAATCGGGTCTAAAGCCCCAGAAAACTGAGAAGGATGCATCTTGGTGACATCCTAAAGCCAACGATCTGTTCCGGCCTGAGCAGTACGAGACCACCTGGGCTATCGTAGCCATTTGGTTCACCATTTGTTGCATCATAGCTGCAACACCCATGTCGGCGCTGTTTCTCGCTGTATCGTCTTGAGTGGCAGTATGGCCCTGACGACCATCATTACTGTCGGCTCAAGAAGAGTGTGACGTGGCCGCCCCACTGGCTGGCCCACGTCCCCGGCCGCGTCCACGACCACGGCCACGACCTCTTCCAGCATCCATACTGGAAATAAGAGGTAACAAAATCCATTTGATGATAAGTACGAGAGGAAAAACAGTCACACAATAAACGGAAGTACGATACGAGAAAATAAGGAATCGAGTAAGGAAAACGAACGAGCACTAGAAGTACCGAGATGATGGCAGCGGGATGACGGTGTGCAAAATAAAACACAACTAGACCCAATTAACCAACAAGCCTAGGTATCCATAAACCTAGTGCTCTCATACCATTTTCTGTAACACCCCCAAGATATTCAGGGTATATTACAGCGCCGTGGACCCCTACGTGGGATCCACCAGGCTAAATAAATAATATCGGTCATCTAACCATCTCGGTTAGCGAGAAACACACGACACCACAACAATAATTAAATGAAATCACCCGGTACAACCGGTAAACAGGACATCACCACAATCACAAATATAATTTAACATACAAAACATATCCCAATTCAAAAGTGCTTAAGTACTCGTGAGTACTATCTATAAGTTCACAAGTTTGGAAAACAATACATCAAAATGGACAACATAATTAAAGGGACTCCATTACACACGTCAACATCCCCGACCAGCATCCTCATACTACTCCAGTGCCCGCTTGACCAGCTGAACGCCACCTAAAACTCATAACAATAATTTCCCCAAAACGGGTCCCCAAAGGGGTTAGCAATTGCGCTAGTACATGTAAAAAAGGGACACCATTCGCTTACATATTTCATTGTACATGCATCAGGTTAATTCAAAATCCAAAACCAGACATGTCTTTTTCCAGAAAACAAACAGTCAATAATCAATTTGCCTAGGGACCGGGGCTAAACCACTGGTCCCATCCGAGGCCTCTATGGACCCTCCCGGACTGGCTATAGTCAAAACTCAAAATCATGCACATGCGTTGCCTAGGACTGGGACTAAACCACTGGTCCCATCCGAGGCCTCTATGGACCCTCCCAGACTGGCTAGCCAATAAGCTCGTGAATCCGGGGCTAAACCACTAGATTCCTCTGAGGCCCCGTTGGACCCTCCCTGAGTGAGCAAATCACACAAATATCATACATCACCATTTCATGTTAAGCATAAAGGTTTTGCAAGAATACTTGCCTTGAGTAATTAACGACGAAACGAATGGAACGGAGAATCGACCACGATCGCTAGGAACCGACAACCATGAACCTAACGATTCGAAGAATACAATCACAACCAATCCTACACGAGTATGAAAGTGGAATACGCCCAAAAACTCGCCTACGATTCATGTAAATTCGTACAAAAACAACAACGAGAGCGGATCGAAATCGAACCCTCTCGATTTCACAAATGCCATGAAATTTACCATGAACTCGGAGGGAAAACATGAATACCACTACGATTAATCACTTACATCATGGATTAATCAAAAACACGGAACAAAACGGACATTACATCAAAAGTCCCCAAATTTCCCAAAAGTAGCGTTCTAAGAGATTTTACCTTGATTCGAAGATGAACAACGGATGATTTGGTGCTAGCTTGATGTTATGATGCTCGGATATACTTCCCCAACGAAGTTTAGGTAAAAGTTGGATGAACCCTAGCTCCCAAGGTCGCCCCCGACACGAAGAGAAGAGAGAAGAGTGAAAAATGAGGAAAAAGTCGGCCCTGCCAGTTTATATACTGTCAGATGTTGCGGCCGTAAAATCACATACTTACGGCCATAACTTGTGAATATTACGACCATAAGTATATCACTTTACGGCCATAACTGGCCCTGGGAAAGTATCTAGACAAATAAAGGAAATCAACTTACGGTCGTATCACTCTAAGGTTACGGTCGTAACAATTCTTACGGCCGTAACATGTAAATATTACGCCCGTAAGTCGCCATTGGATCAATGCATATATAAAGAAGAAAAATGAAGCTTGTTTACGGCCGTACAAATAAGAAGTTATGGCCATAACTGTTGAACATTACGGCCGTAACATCCCTGGCTTACGGCCGTAATGTGCCTCTAGCTGCAGGTCACATATGCACGACGTCTCGACGAAGGTCGATCGGAGGGTACAAAGGTGTACCAATGGATACACTTACGACGAGTTCGAGACAGAGACTAGAGTGCTAAAAAAATACGCGATTCCGACTACCCAAAGGTTTGGAAATGACAAGGGTAGTAATTACCCCATAACTTTGGGAAATTACAAAACGGCCCAGAACATCCGAAACACACGATACACTATCTAAACACCAAACAAAAGCTCAAAACACGCATAATAACATAAGATGGATTTACGGCAATCCCGAAACGGTGGTTCTGAACAACAATTTCGAGAATCGAACCAAATACCGATGGAAATGACATTAAATGCGGAATTGAGTAAAATAGGTCTGAAACAAACTCGGATGACAAAAAGTCCAATATTAAATATTCTCGATATATCAATATGATTACAAGTGAGTCACTAAAAACGAAAAATATACCAAAATAAAAAATACCAGAAAAAGGAAAAATGCGGATATTACACATCAATGTTCAGAAATCTTCACAACAAATTACACCACTCAGAATTCAATCTATCATTATATCTCGATCAGTTCACACATAATATACTACAAGTACGGAACACAATCCATCTAACCTCACACTTGTAAAAAAAGTCATGCAACACAAAATATAACCTATAAAAGAGAAGACTTACATCCACTTATCGCACGAAGATGACGGTCGCCCATAATGCTAATCTCAACAAACAACACGAACTACGCGATATGACAACGCATAACTCAACTTGTCAACCGACAAATTAGATGACGCGACAAAACACGACTCGACAAATCACGATTCGACTCGACCCGACAGCCTAGGTTTCCACAACCTGGCTCCGATACAATAAATATAAGACCCCCAGAAATCCACTGGGAATATCACACGCCGTAGACCCTTTTCCACAAGGATCTACCAGGCTAGTCACCACAAGACGACAAACCTTTAACTAGCTAGGGTCAAACTACATAACGACACGGACCGACAAGGTCAAATATTCAACATACACAGACCGACAAGGTCACACGACTCAATCAAACCTAAACAAAACTTCTTACAGTACATACCCACACAAGGGTCAAAATACAATACAACGGAAGACTGTATATACAATCAATAGTACAACGACATCATACAACACTCTTAACTCTTGATTAATATCGCGGCCCATCATCCTCCATGCTGACCCTATAAATGCTCCTTCGCTCTATGTGTACCTGAAATGCATGAAACACATTTCCCCCATTTAAGGGGTTAGCATTCGAATTTGCTAGTGCAAGTTTTCAAATCATACAACATATACCACAAAATATCAGTCATAGTTGAACAACAACAAACATTAAGAGAAATTCCCGAGAGGTTTTATTGTTTAGAAAACAACCTCAAGTCTTTAAATACAAATCATCACCTCGGGTGTTTTAGAAAACGAAAAAGCCTTTTAGGACTTCAAGTACAAAGTTGTAAAGTCTTTTTGAAAACATTAGGGTCTCAGCCCAAATCTCGTTTCACTTTACAAGAGTTTTATAAAATAGAAAACTTTTTTGGACTTCACATCCTTAGTCACAAACTATTTCAAATTGATTGGTATCGGCTCAAAGTCATTTTCCTTAAAACAACCTTTACACAATCGTTAGGGTCTCAGCTCAATTCTTTTCAAAGACAATGCACGGAAACAATCACAGGGGCCACGTCCCAAGATCAAAACATCACAATTAAGGGACAAATTATATAGAACACTTATTCTAGTGACATTCTATCTAAGTACAAAAATCCTATATATATACGTCTCAACATAGAGAACAAAACACTGTGATATTCTGGATATATCACATATCATCATCACGAAAAACCACACTTGGTAACCCGCGGCCGTGCCCCTTAACTGTGAGACCCTGGATTTTTACCCCTAAATAACTTCGAATCTTTGACCCGTTTTTGTGGATTTTTTATCCTTTTGGTAAACTTACGCAATCTTACATGTTGTTCTATTAGACTTTTTGTCTTACCACAACTTTATTATCAATACATAATAGAGTTGCAATATTATTATGTTATTATTGTTACCGTGTGCTCATAATGTTTTTGTATCATAATGTGACTGTGGCCGAATCGTTTGATCAATATCGAGAGTTACAACTTTTATTTAGAGTATTATACCCTTGAAACGTTCAAAATATAAATGGAGTACCAAAAGGGTGTAATAGAAACAAGATCAGAAATTTTTGGATAGTGCTGTCGCAAGAACTGACTTTAATCAATCACCATAAATTATAAAAAAAATCCAATATTCGAAAATTTTACAGAATTATATATTATTGAGTTAGCTTTCCAATGACTCAAACGTCAAGTCATTCGGAGCTTGAATGAAAAATTTATGGTCGAAACAAGACAAGGGTGTCAGTCTGTCGCGGTGAAATTACTAAACTGCCCTAGAGGCTTCTTTATGTTATAATTTGTTTTTTAGCCATCTTCATGGCATTTCAGACGTGAAAAAACAGAGGGCTTCAGCCCTGACCTTGGAATACCATTCCGGACCACTTTCGAGCGGTTTAAACGTGTATTCGATGCCCGGGAATCATAGTATTGAGTTATCTATGATCGATTTCAAGAGTTCTCGGTGAATCTGAGGTAAAATCAACCCTGAACCCGAAACTTGTTCTCCAATATCTTTAAGTATTTGTTGTTTGGATCCGAAATATGATTAGATATGAAGTGTCTAAGGATTGTTCTTATCGATTCTAGTGGAACGAAAATCAAAATTTTCCTTCAAATCGTCGTAATCTAATACCATCCGCGAAGTGTTCGATAAAAGTTCCCTTAGAGTATGGTTTCAAGTTTCTATCCTTATCTTGATTATGATCAGTAGCTCTATTATGAATCTTGCTATATTTATCATCTTTCAAAAATTGGGTTTGGTAGCCTCCTGTCCGAGTTTTACCGAACTAGTTGAACCGTCGAATTCTAGGCGAGAATTTGATTAAGTTTATGTATTATCTTGCAATGTAAAGTGTATAATGTGCTATTGGAACAGAATTGTTTGTATTCTGAATTTGACTAATGTTTATTGATGTTTTGAAATATTTTTGGGAATATTTTCCAAATAAATTAATAAGTTTTGAAATTTGAAAAACAATAATTATGAGCGATGTTTAAAAAGGATTTTCAAAAGGTTTTTCGAAAATAAACTGTTAGTGGTTCTTCAAAAATGTCAAGGTATGACCTTCCTAAGTTTATATTGAGATAATGGCATTTCATAAATACTTTCTTGAAAACGATTTCGAGATATTGTTTCTGATTGTGATTGAAAAGCATAGTCGTAACGTTTGATGATTTGAGATTGGCGTTGTCAAAGTATGTAGCAACGGGTTGTGAAATGTGAAATGGCATGATATTAATGAGTGCGTGTGTGCCAAGTAAAACCAGTGAAGGTCCTCTGGGGTCTGTTAGACTGCGTTATCTGCGGATCACTTGGTTGTGCTATACAACCAGAGCGAGCCTGACGAGGTCTCTTGGGGTGCGTATCTTGCGAGATGCGGTATCCAGTATAGCTCGGGAGGTTGTTTTATATATGATTGATGATACGCGTATTATTCCGAAATAATGATGTGAATTATGCCTCTGCTGTCACGATACTGTTGAGACGTTGGTAAATGACGGTTATTATTTTCTCTGGTATTTTTACTCTACTGAGCCCTATATTTATTGTTATTGCATATTATACATACTCATGTATCAAATACTCGTACCGGCTGTTTGCTGACCGCTTCGGGAGTGAATACTCTTTTTGGTGTATTAAGGTACAGGTCTTGATGGCAAGAAGGCACAGGGGACACGCGGACGACGAGCAACAATGATATTCTCTCTGGTTGCCGATGTTATTTTATTTATTTTGGTCTTGTTTTGTATAAGTACTCGCAAGTATTGTTCTTATTGATATTACACCCATGTGTGGGATTGAGGAATTGTCTTGGAGTTTGTTATCTGTATGTTGAATATGTGGTGACTGTCGTCATGTTTGACCTTGCCAGTCATGATGTTGTGGATGTGTTGTATTATCTACATTGTCGGTTGATGTGTGTTGTTCTGGTTTATGTTTAACCTGATTGGTCGTTGTGTGTGTGTATGCATGTTAGTCACGTCTTGCCTTGTGGATCCCTGAAATAGATCCACGGTGCTGTAACAGTTCCGACCTAGGACAGGGTTGTTACAGAACATGGTATCGGAGCCTAGGTTTCCGAATTACGAGGCCATCAGCTATTGGGTCAGTTTTGTCGTGTCAGGTTGTCGGTTGTTGTTTGTGTTGAGGAATATCACTAACTGCCATCGTTTTATGCAACCTGCGCTGTAAGTCTCTCTAATCCTTAATATCTTTTCTAAACTTGTTTTAGTCTCTTTTGTGAATCTGTATGGACTTTGTATTGAGATAAGGGGCCCTCTTGCGAACTGTATTTCGTTAGAATTATGCTCATTGATTTTATTCTCTTCTATCTGAATCCCGCGAGGAACTAGGGTAACCTGTTTGCACTTTGATCTCGTTCGAAATATGTTCATTACTTTTCATTTCCCTATACGTTTGAGTTTGTTTATATTGGTGCATGGTGATGGTTACCAAGAATAAAATTGCTTGGGAATAGAAATAAATTGTGCCGATCTTTTATTCGAATTCAATAAGTGCGAGAATCTACTCGTGGTTGATGTGTAATGGCTAGAAGAATGAGTTTAAAATTGGAGCTTTATGATCTCATCGCTTCAGTCGATGATTCTCTTTTTTGGTGCTTTAAACATTTTTCTCTTTTACATTTCTTAAGAAGCAAGTTCTTTTCCTTGTACCTATGAATCGTAATGCTAGCTTCTTCCCGTCAGTTTCCTTTTCTTTTGATTCATCCTCATTTCTTTCAGTTCGGTGGCCTCGATGACTAATATCTAAGATATTTCTATCATATCTTGACATCAAATATGAATATCACGAGTTTGTGATTATACCTTTTTGGCCTAACCAATACTTTGGTCATATTTGCAAACTTGATGAACCCGACCCTTATTCAGTAATGTCGAAGAGCTCATGGTTATCGTTTGTTGATGACTTCGTGACCTACTCAAGAAATGAGACAAGTGTGCCAAGCGTTGCACATTGTTCAAGATATGTTTAGAGCCGTAGAATTTTATACCAGATTTTATGAATGTCGGTTTGGGATAAAGAGCTTATTTTCAAGCATATTGTTCAATTAGAGATGTCCGAGGAGAGTTCAAGAGATCCTAGCGATGTTCTCTAAGAGATACAGCAGAATGCCAGATTAAATTAAGTTGAATACAATGTGACAGAGATTTTGACTATGTATATACATGGGTATTTCTGATCCTACCTAACGATATTTGCTGCTTAAATTACCGATATAAATAGAATACTCGTACCCATTCTTTCTATAACCTCGTATAATATTAAAGCAAGCATATACTATCCGAATAAGAGTGAATTGCTATGTAAAACTTCAATAGATACTATTTTCACGGTGACAACAAGAACTTGTTAAATTTTTGGGCAAAGGACGTGATCTTCAATTTTCTTTCAAAAATCAGACCCTATCACCTAAATGATATTAATCTTATTCGCACTTTTTGAAACTAACCTTATAGTTAATCATGTAAAGTAAGGTTTGATAATTTAACTGTGATACGATGATCCAGTCGAGACAGAGAGATTGAAAATTCTTTCCTGATTCATCTTAGGAAAATAATAATAATAATAATAATATATGATGATAAATAAATCATTTTTAGTTGGACATTTCTTTTGGGAAATTGATGCTTGTGTTAGAAACTTTTCGAAAAGAACATGTGAACATAAACCTAAGGATGAAATTCATAATCGGGATCTTGTTGTCTGATTGTTGAAGTGAAAATATGATGTATTATTATTTAGACCCATTTTACCCTATATTCCCTTTTGTGCGGATAATGCATTTCTCGTTTTACATATGGAGCCAACCAAATTCTTATATCGGGTGGAACTTTTAATTTGAAATTGACTCTTATCATGATAATATCCATCCCCTTTTATTCATATTTTATGTGTGTGTCGAGTAAACCTCAATGATAGATCTGTTCGTTAGCCTTTAGAGGTAAGTGCACCTCGCAGAACTCAAACGTCGATGACCAGGAGATACGGAACTCTCCTGGGTAAATTGGAGAATCGGGATAAACCCAATTGCGAGAACTTATCGCCTGTCAAGAGAGCCTTAGCAGATGTTCAAACTCGACACCTATTGCAATAGTGTCGAGAGCTCGACCCTTGTATTGTTAAAATAATAGCCTCGTTGGAATATTCTGAATTTACCTATTTAACCTCAGAGATTACTTCTTCATTCGACCACTGCTTCAAATCATTTTTATCATTTTGAGAATTATTTGAATTCGAGAATCAAACCACAAATTGCCAGGGACAGAATGAAGCTGTCTGTGGGATATGGTCATATTCTGTACCCAGCTTAAGGAGTCAACCCATACATGATATAGTATTCAAACTTGTTTTCTATGTTGATTTTCAGCTTCGAAAACCTCCCTTAATTATTTCCCTGTGATTTTACTTCGAATTGAGTTTGAAATTTTGTTATCAATGAGTACGACAGACTTGTAACATTCTTCCCATTGCATCCTAAGTTTTGAGACGAAACTTCTTTTTAGGGCGAGAGGGTGTGAGACCCTGGATTTTTACTTCTAAATAACTTCGAATCTTTGACCCATTTTTGTGGATTCTTTTATCCTTTTGTTGAACTTACGCAATATTTCATATTGTTCTATTAGACTTGTTGTTTTACCACAACTTTATTATCAATACATAATAGAGTAGCAATATCGTTATGTTATTATTGTTACCGTGTGCTGATAACGTTTCTGTATCATAATGTGATTGTGACCGAATCATTTGATCAATCTCTAGAGTTACAACTCTTATTTAGAGTATTATACCCTTGGAACGTTCAAAATATGAATAGAGTAGCAAAAGGGTGTTAATAGAAATAAGAGTGGAAATTTCTATATATTGTTGTGCGCAAGAACTGCTTTGATCAATTACTATAAATTCTAGAAAAATCCAAAAATTCTAAAATTTTATAGCATTATATATAATACTGAATTAGCTTTCCAATGGTTCAAACATAGAGTCATTCGGAGCTCGAATGAACAAGTAATGGTCGAAACAATACAAGGGTGTCAGTCTGTCGCGGCGAAATCACTAAACTGCCCTTACAATTGACCTAGAGGCTTCTTTATGTTATAAATTTGTTTTTTAGCCATCTTCATGGCATTTCAGACGTGAAAGAACAGAGGGCTTCCGCCTCACCTTGGAATACCATTCCGGACCGGTTTCGAGCGGTTTAAACGTGTATTCGATGCCCTAGAATCATAATATTGAGTTATCTATGATCGATTTCTAGAGTTTTCGGCAAATCGGAGGTAAAATCAACCCTGAATCCTAAGTTTGTTCTCCAAAATCTTTAAGTATTTGTTGTTCAAATTCGAAATATGATTATATATGAAGTATCTAGGGATTGTTCTTATCGATTCTAGCGGAACAGAAATCAAAATTTTCCTTCAAATCGTCGTAATCTAATACCGTCCGCTATGTGTTCGATAAAAGTCCCCTTAGAGCATATTTTTGAGTTTAATTGTTATCTTGATTAGGATCAGTAACTCTGATATGAATCTTGCTATATTGATCACCTTAGGTTCGAAAATTGGCTTTAATTACCGAACTAGTTAAACCGTCGAATTCCATGCGAGTTTACCGAACTAGTTAAACCGTCGAATTCCATGCGAGTATTTGATTATGTTTATGTACTATCTTGCAATTTAAAATGTATAAATGTGCTTTTGGAACTGAATTTTTTATATTCTGAATTTGATTAATGTCTATTGATTTTTGAAATATTTTTGGAATATTTTCCAAACAAATTAATAAGTTTTGAGGTTTGAAAAACAATAATTACCAGCGATGTTTACAAAGAATTTTCAGAAGGTTTTTCGAAAAGAAACTGTTAGTGGTTCTTCAAAAGCGTCAAGGGATGACCTTCCTACGTTTATATTGAGATGATGGCATTTCATAAATACTTTGTTGAATATGATTTCGAGGTATTATTTCTGATTGTGATTGAAAAGCATAGTCGTAACGTTTGATGATTTGAGATTGGCGTCGTCAAAGTATGTAGCAACGGATTGTGAAATGTGAAATTCCATGATATTGGTGAGTGCGTGTGAGCCAAGTAAAACCAGTGAAGGTCCTCTGGTATCTGTTAGACTGCGTTATCTATGGATTACTTGGTTGGGCTATACAACCAGAGCGAGACTGATGAGGTCTCTTGAGGTGCGTATCTCACGAGATGCGATAGCCAGTATAGCTGGGGAGGTTGTTTTATGTATGAGATTATACGCGTATTATTCTGGAATAATGATGTGGATTATGTTGCCGCTGTCACGATACTGTTGAGACGTTGGTAAATGATGGTTATTCTTTTCTCTGGTATTTTTACTGTACTCAGACCTATATTTATTGTTATTGCACGTTATACATACTCATGTATCAAATACTCGTACCGGCTGTTTGCTGACCCCTTCGGGGGTGAATACTCTTTTTGGTGTATTCAAGTACATGTCCTAATGGCGAGAAGGTGGAGGGGGCACGTGGACGAAGAGCAACAGTGATATTCTCTCGGGTTGCGATGTTATTTTAGTTGTTTTGGTCTTGTTTTGTATAAGTACTCGCGAGTACTGTTCTTATTGATGTTACGCCCATGTGTGGACTTGGGGAACTGTCTTGGAGTTTGTTATCTATATGTTGAACAGGTGGTGATTGTCGTCATGTTCGACCTTGCCGGTCGTGATGTTGTGGATGTGTTGTATTATCGACCTTGCTGGTTGACGTGTGTTGTTCTGGTTTTATGTTTAACCTGATTGGTCGTTGTGTGTGTGTGTGTATGTATGTTAGTCAGGTCTTGCCTTGTGGGTCCCTGAAACAGATCCACGACGTTGTAACAGTTTCGACTCGGGACGGGGTTGTTACATTAACATCAGTCCCCAGAGGTCCCGTCAAACCGTCCCCAGGTGGGAAACTGCTTCCGTGACCGTGCCCCTTAGCATCTGCCTCCAGAGGTCCCATCGAACCATCCCCAGTTGGAAGAACAACAACACACACTTAAATTTTACAAAACCACATGTCTCAATCGTTAATCACAATATATATAGTCAAGGCACTTGCTAGAAATGGCCATTTTATCCAACACATACTCACGATCAAGGGATAACACTATTACAATCAATCCAACTAACATCAATATCCATCGATACAGCTGTTACCAATCCCATAACAACACCACACTATCCAGGTTCACTATTTGCACACTTACGGACTATAAACACATAAATATGAGCATGCCTTTATACAATCTAATCCAAACAACAAAGTGATCCTCAAAATACAGCAATACACATCTAAGTGTACTATCAAACCAACACCACGTCTCAATCGACATGTTTCTACGACAAGAAACAAACTAACACTAACTTCACATAACCACATAACAACTACGATAATTCACATAAGGCACATTCAACAAAAATGCACAAGCCATCACAAATTCATTCTACAATTTCAGTTCACATGATATAAATAGCATAGACAAGGACACTTGCCTCAGAAATCAACACGCGAACACCCAAACGAACACAGCTCAATCGAACGGCCCCGAAACCTACAATCTCCATGAGAAATAACAACAACATAATCACTAGAACTATAAGGACCAATAACGATGGAAAACACAACCAACAACCAAAGGAAACTCACTGAAACATTTAATCGATCATTAAATATTCACGGTTCCTCAAGAACACTAAAATCATCAATCGGGTTGAACGAATCGACGATATGGATATGCAATCCATATAATATGATCAATAACATCGTTTAACACTAACTGATTCATCAAAACTGGATTGAATACAAAATCAAGAACAGATCCTCAAAAAGTCAATTTTAGGGAAAATCAAGAAAACACCTCGATCCAATAAAGAACAATGGATTAGATGATGTCATAATCACCTAAGACCCTCCAAAACACCTCTAGATAGAGCAAAATCGACCAGAAGTCCGAACCCTAGTCGCCCTCGTCCGTCCACCGCGAGAAGGAGAAAAAATGAAAGAAAAATGAGAAAGAAGGCACGTTGTCCCGTATGTATACTGGACAGCTTAGCGTGCGCTAACGGGCTAGAAACCAAATAGTTTCGGCCTAATGTGATGTTAGCATGCGCTAGCCAAGTTCTCTAGCATGTGCTAACTGATGGAAATAAAACGCAGTGGAAGCGGCGGGTTTGGGTTTACTAAAATCGACCCTCAAGAATCGTATCTATTTTGGCTCATCAAATAATTCATTACACAGATTAATAAGCATTTTAAATGAACAATATATATTTATGCGTCTAAACATGATAATTTGTAGTACTCTACCTAGATCTAAAAGATCTTAGAATACGTGACCTTTGAAGCGAAGTATTTGAATTTCTCATTGACCTTCTTGTATTTATACCTTTAGATCTTCTATAGTATATCCCGCTTATATCCGGATATCATGCAGCCAACAATCGATCGGATCTTGCTTGGACTTCAATTGGGATCGGCTGAATATGTTCTTACTTGGTGTCACTCGATTTTTCTTTATTTTTTAGTATTATGTAAACACTCTTAGAAAATTGATGTGTTATCTAAATTGTAGAATCAAAGCACAAGTCAAGACCTATTAAACACAAGAAAAAAATTGAACTCTCAAGCTTTTTCTGGATCACCTCACGGACGAACCCCATAGTCCTATTTATAAGTGTTATGAGCTACTCAAGGAATCTTAAGGAGGATTCATTAAGTAGGTATTTGTAACACCCCCAAAACCGTATGGGAATATTACACGCCGTAGACCCTTTCCACAAGGATCTACCAGGCTAAACATTCATAAACAACCAAATGCTTGCCCGGTCAGGGCCAAACAATATAATAATACAGACCGTTAAGGTCACTTACACATGAATACACAGACTGATAAGGTCACACAAGTCCATCAACAGAACTGACTAAAACAACATTACCCACACAGGGGTCGAAACACAATACAACGGAAGACTGAAATCAACTCTAACAATACAACCATACTCTACCAACTCTCGACTCTTGATTAGTATCGCAGCTCGTCATCCTCTTGTGCCAATCCTGAGACTGCTCCCCTGAACCTGCATATACCTGGACGCAAAACAAACATCCACCCCCCGATTACTCGGGGGTTAGTAAAACTCCACTGTTTTACTAGTGCAAGTATAATACGATACGAAATGCAACAAGTAAATAGCAACTATGAATTTAATACGGAAATCAATTATCGAATGTTCCCGAGAAGTTTTAAAATTTCGAACTCAAGCAAAAGATATTTGAAAAGGAACTCATCATCTCGGGGATTTTTGAAGTAGAAATTCTTTTGGACATCGAGTCCCAATTTACAAAACCGTTTCGTAAACATTAGGGCCTTAACCCGATTCTCGTTTCAAAACACACTAGATAAGATATCATTATGAGTCTGAGACCCATATTTAAAATGTTATCCAAACAATCACTGTTATACGATTGTTGTTCGTACACATCATGTACCGAACTCCGGAGGCCTCGACGGATCTTACCCGGACCACACGCACTGTTCGTAGACATCATGTACCGAACTCCGGAGGCCTCGACGGACCCTACCCGGCCACAAACATCGTTCGTACCCATCATGTACCAAACTCCAAAGGCCTCGTCAGACCCTACCTGGATCACACACTTTGTTCGTACACATCATGTACCGAACTCCAGACGCCTCGTCACACCCTACCTGGACCACACGCACTGTTCGTACACATCATGTACCAAACTCCAGAGGCCTCGTCAGACCCTACCTGGAACACACACACACACACACATCGACACGACACAACTCATAATCATCAAATGTCAAGCCATTCCACATTACACCGAAATGTATAATCAAGTATGTAAACCAAAACAACACACATATCATAATCATCACAACAACTCAACAATGACCAACCACGCCCGGCACAAACTTAGATGATTTGCACATCCAACACAATTCCACGATGTTAAGTAAGTGAAGGTATTATCGTTACCGTCAATCGTTCATAATAATCAATTCGTACGAAGCATATTCGCTAAGATAAATAAATTCATCATAACCATAACACGACGTCCCTATTCACAAGACACAATTCGTATAGTAAAATACTTGCCTTAATAACCGCTACCGAATACTCCGAAGAACACGGTTCGACCGGGAAGCTCAGACCCTGAAGAAGGCAACGAACGGAAGGGTTCCGACTCGAGTTCTTCACAAGAATTTCGTCCCTAAGTCATACCAATGATAAATCAACAATCGTACGATGGATAATAATCACACAACGCCCAATCCCCCCTCTAAGACCTTTTGTCGGACACCTTCAAGGCGTCGACTAAGAACTCGACCAAAACGACGAATCAATACGATCCAACCATGGAATAACAAGGGAAATGATATAATACATCTAAATAATCATCAATCCATCACAATCCCAAGTTAAATCAGATTAAACGGATGAAAACAACCAAAATACCCAAATTCCCCAAAACTAGATTTCTAGAAAATCTGACCTGATTCGCTCGATCAAAGGATGTTATAGGATGGATGATTGATGATATGAAGCTCAAAACTTCATGGATTCATTGCCTAACAACATGCCTCCATGATTAACCAAGCTCCAGCCGCAGAAGAGGATTAAATGGGTGAGAAAAATGATGAAAAACCCGTCTGCTGGGTATTATATAGGCCGCTGTCGGCCGCATTACGTACGTAATCGGCCATGGCTTACGGCCGTAACCGGCCATGGCCGAGTCTTCTGCCCAACACTGCCGGCAGCGCTACGTACGTGACCGGACAAGGCTTACGTACGTGGCAGGCCTTACAGCCATAACTGCCGGGCCATTACGGCCGTTACTCGGCCAAGCCTTGCCAGCCAGGACTCGGTCGATCCGATGGTCCGGAAAATCCCGAAATCCAGACCTGAATATAATCCGAAGATACGGTTACGAAGTACTCGCAAATACGAATCCGAGCACTAAGAGAACACCCGATTCCGAAAACCCGAAGGCTCGAAATTCGACAACGGAAAGTAATTACCCCAAACTTTGGGAAATTACGAAAACGGCCCAAAACATCCGAAATACATGATACACGATCGAAACACCAAACCAAAGCTCGCAACATGAATAATAACATTAAATGAACTTACAAGAAACTCGAAACAATAGTTTCGGACGAGATTCGCAAGAATCGAACTCAAGTGCGGAAAAGCCGCTTAAGGACACGGAACTCAACAAAACGACACCGAAACGAACTCGGATGACAAAAAGGGCAGAATTAAATATTCTCGGAATGTAGAAATGGTCATGAGCGAGTCATCAAAACGGACTTTCGCCGAAAAAAGAAAATTACCTGAAATCGAAATTGCGGATATTACATACTACCCTCCTTAAAAGAAGTTTCGTCCCGAAACTTAAAACAAGTAGGGAGAAGCAATATCCCGCCAGGAAAAATCAACGAGATACACAAGAAACGCGTAACTTACGCCCATCGGCGAAACGTTACAAGCAACGCGAAGGAATATACGGCGTGAAAACACGCTCGACGACGACTCGGATACACTAATGCACCAGTTATGATTCAAATCAGTAACGAGCCAATTTGCGAAACCTAACATACCACATTCCAAGCATACATTAATCAAAGATACGCGGCAACACAAGTCTCGCCCGACGAACTACACAACAGTACAAATCATACAGTGCATCATCGAAAAACATATCCCACATAATCGCAACGAAACAAATAATCGGAACCACATGACAAATAATTCAGGGTAACTGGAAGATAAAAATCTCGGGTATTATAGTATTATATAAACACTCTTAGGAAAGGACTCCTAATAGACCGCAAATTTCCATATTAGGCCTTTCCAAATATATTTAGTCTATTAAATATCAACTCTGTCCACTAAAGAGTTAATATTGCACTTCTTACACAAATCACAAATTATAAAATTGGGCTCCTTTTTAAATTAATTATTTCCCATGTTTAAGATATTATATTCCATTAATTAATTTAAGCTACTCACAGTTTTAATTAATTAATTTCTTTTGAAAGATAATAACCACTTGACTTTTATTATTACATGGAAAAATTAATTTCACCTGCAAGGTTTAATATAATAATCCATTCAAGTGCCTCAAGGGACATGATCTGTAATACCCGGTTGTAATTCAGTCATTATCATTCAGTAATTTCATTCGGTGATTGTCACTCAGTGGATTTTCACTCATTTATAATCATTCATCAATCATGTTCATTCAGCCGTGTTCACCGTTCGGGAAAACTTCGAGTTGTGTATCGTTATTGTCCATTGTTTCAACTTTCCACATATGAGTTCGACTTTGTTAGATCACCATTAATTTTTGGTAACTCCAAAAATTCTGAGTCCTTGAAATATTAAAGAGCATCGAGTTAGCTTTCCAATGGTTCAAACAGTGAGTCAATCGGAATCCGGACGAGAGAGTTATGGTCGTTTTAGCTCACCCGCTCATTTTTCAGTTATTGGCCGATCACTGCCGACCGAACTCGGCCGTGTCGTCCGACACGGCCCGTGCTGTACTCGTCCGGAAATGCCGAAGTCTCTGCCCACAGGACTCGACCGTGTCGTCTGGCACGGCCGAGTTGAACTCTTCCGGATAAGCCAGAACCGACTGCCCAGACGCCCGACCGTGTTCCAGGACACGGTTGAGTCATGCCGAGTCGCTGTCGGACAGGTCACTATCGGAAGGCCCCTTCGCGCCGCGACCGTGTCAAGCAGGACACGGTCGAGTCCCTGCCGTCCAGTTGCGCACCGCGGCCGTGCCGATCGGCACGGGCCGTGTCCGACAGACCAGTCAACCCCTATAATTTCATTTTTTGAGCATTTCTGCTCATTCCTTCCATTTTTTCCACCTTCATTCGAGAGAGAGAGGCTTGAGGGAGAGATTTTGCAATCATCTATCATTTGAGTGTGTATTTTTCATCATCTTCAATCATTTGGGAAGCTTGGATACTCGATTAAACTCGTGTTCTTCGGATCGAAGTGGTTGGATCTTCAAGAGGTAATTTCTTCAACACCTTGGACTTCGATTTTGTGTTGAGATATAATGTTTTAGACGTTATAATCATGTTATATGAAGGGATATTTATATGATTATGAGTTTGTATAAGGATTCATTGGATTATTGAGGGATTATTCAAGAACACCTTGAATATCGGGTTGAATTTGGGGGTTTTCGATTAATTGTCGTTATAATCACGTTTTCGGATATTCAATTTGGATTATTGATCTTTTGGAAGATGTTTGTTGGTTTGAAAAACTTCTTGGGGGATTTGATGGTGACTTATTGAGATTTGATTGTAAACAATCGGAGTTTGGCCACAACGTATTCGATATAATGCCCCAATGAATTTAGTTTAATCGTATCGACGTTTTGAGTTCGTTATATTCGTGTTTGATTCGTGTATTGAACGGGTTGTTGGATATTGTATAATTCAAGGTTGTTCGAGCGATCGATATCTCAATTAGGACGTCGTTCGTGGAAGGATAATTGTCACCGGTGTTGTGTAAGTTAATTCTTACTCGGTTAAAAGGATATTCATCCCTTTTGTTGTTGTTCATTCATAATCATAACTCATTCATCATTATATTAACCGTATCAAAACTTGTTGTTGTCAATTAATCACTTCAGTCATAAGGAACGACGGTTCCAATCTTTTCATTGAGCTGTCATTTATTTCATTACCATTCCACCTCGGTGAGTCATTATTCATTTTCGATGTCACTTTTGTTATATTGTGGCATTCCCGGTCATACTGGCGTGCCGGTTGGTATGTGTTGGATTTTCATGTCGGGCACGTTTAAGTCGTGTGTTGGTTGTTGGCCTCACATTGGACTGTGCACACGAGTCATATTGTCTCGTGAGACTGATTAGGTAAGACCACACGGGTATTCGATCGATACTCGTTGGTGGCTTGTGCACGGACACATTTCCATCCCGGGCGTAGTGTGGTACCACCCTTTGAGCCGTACTGTTAGTTGATTCATATAGCATATTTGATTGCGTATGTTTCGACAAGACATTTCATAACTTCTGATATAATCATGATTGTGTATTTTCAACCCTTGAGGATTGTTGTTCTTTGTAACTGACCCCGTTTGGGGATTTTGTTTTTCAGGTCTTGGCAAGGCAAAAGTACGGGGAGAACACGCTGACGTCGAGGAGTCCCAGTGATACTAGTAGGGGGCCCCGATCTTTCAGTTATTCATGTTATTGTCCTTTATTTTCCGCTGCAGACTTTCATTTGAATACTCCGTTTTATTCAGTTTTGTGTATTTTATCTTCATATAAAATACACTAGTATTCGTTATTGTCCTGGTGTGTTATAACTAAACTCCTCATCGGAGTAATTATTGTTGTAATGTAGTTCGGTACTACATTTATCCTGTGTAATTCATTCATTTTCATTTGTCTGGTGGGTCCCAGTTGGGGATCTACGACACTGTAATATCCGCCTAGTTTGGGGTGTTACAGAGTTGGTATCAGAGAGTGGTTTTGAATACTACCTTCCGAGTCATGTCTCATTTGAAATCATCGTCATCAGACTAGTATCATTGGACTTTCGCGTCACGTGTGACCTGTGCAAATGCCGAGCCAATCGAGGCTAAGAACTGTAAGATTTCTAACGCCATGGTATAATTTCTGGCAATAGTCATTCATTCATCATTCATCAATTAACAATCCTCAAACACCATCATTCATTGTGATTAGGACGATCATGTTAACTCATTAATCACTTAATTCATTTCATTACTCAGTTAATAATCAGGACGATCATGTTAACTCATTAATTACTCAATTCATTTCATTACTCAGTTGTCAATCTGTATGATCATATTATCAATCTTGTTAAGTTATTCAAGATAATCATTTCAAGAATTTCATCAGATAATCATGTAACTTCAGTAAATCATTCATATAATCACTAAGTTAGAGCATGTATACTCATTTTCATCATCTCATGACATAATCATAACGTGCTAATCATGCGGGAAATATAATCATTATGCGACCTTCCTACTTCAGTATGGAGAGAACTGTCAGGGGATGCACGGGGAGAGGCCGCGGTGCGGACCGAAACCCGAGAAATAATCACTCGCTGTCGGGAAATCGTGCCCATGACTCGGCTCGATCAGAAGATGTTCGGGTTGATCCACTCACTTTTATGCAGGCCATGATGACCCATGTGCAGTTACTCAATCATCATTGCGCCACTCTGACCGGATTAATCGAGAGAACTCTCCCGTATGAGCCAGCTGCTAAGGAAAGTGCTGAACAACAACCTTCATTTGTCAGCAAGAAATCAACGAAGCGTAATCAATCCGAAGGCGGTCAGTCAACCTTCAAGAAGCCTCGTGTGAGTCCTATCGTTTCTGAGCGACCTCCTACGGCGCATAATCGTGCGGGATCTCATTCCCGAGTGGCCAGTTCGGCCATCACCTGTTTCAATTGTGGAACGACGGGTCATTTCAGCACTGAGTGTCTGAAACCGTCTATCACGTGCTATAATTGTGGGAATTTTGGGCATAAGGCCCGTTTTTGCCGAAAGGACTCCAAGTCGGCTCCGGCGGCATCTCAGGCCCCGAAGCAACCAAGCGTTTGAGAATCGATCGCTTTGTCATCGTTTAAGACAATAGAAGCAAATAGAGTTGGAGCTCGTATTTATCGGATGGGAGCGTCGGTTCGAGGCGGCAAGTCGGTTATATGATGAGGAGGATCGACGATCCGGTGGTCCAAATGATTTCAGGTATACTCGTAATTTTATTTCAACTTGTGTGTACCTTTTGATGCTGGTACACCGCATTCATTCATTTTCGAATCATGCTTGAATAGACTTATTTCGGGATAGTCCTATTGCTTGTGGACCTCATACCATCGGTCTACCTGACGATGGAAGAATTTTCGGAATCATACCGAATTAAGCTTAATGACCGCGATTGGTTGATGGATCTAATCGTGGTGAATTTATCTTAGGACGATGTAATTTTCGGTATTAGTTGGTTTGATTGTCTTGATACTGTCCTTAGTGTTTGTTAGCCTTTGGTCGCTATCTTTCCGTCGTTAGTTGTCGAATGTGTGCTTCAAGGAAGTAATCCCCGTTGTTCCAGAAGAAGTATTATTATGACGAAAGCAGAGAAATTCCGCAATTGAACTATTCAATCATTCATTGTATCATTTTCATCGATTGGCCTTTCTAAGACAATCGAGTCATTCAATCATTCATTGTATCATTTTCATCGATTGGCCTTTCTAGGGCAATCGAGTTATTCAATCATTCATTGCATCATTTCCATCGATTGGCCTTTCTAAGACAATAGAGTCATTCAATCATTCATTGTAATCATTTTCATCGATTGGCCTTTCAAGGCAATCGAGTTTTTCAAACATTCATTGTATCATCTTCATCGATTGGCCTTTCTAAGGCAATCGAGTTGTTCAATCATTATTGGTATCTCTTTTTATCGATTGACCATTCTAGGGCAATCGAAATGTTCAAACAGTCGTGGTATCATTGTCATCGATTGACGATGTATTTCCAGACGAGTTATCTGGTTGCCTTCACATAGAGTAGGGGAATTCAGGAGTGAGTTGGAGCCGGTACGTCCCCTTTATCGAAGGCACCGTATCGGATGGCCCCGACCAGAATGCAGGAGTTGAAGATTCAACTTGAGGAGTAGTTCGAGTAAGGTTATCCCCGACCGATTGCGTCCCTGTGAGGAGCACCAGTGTGATCTGTCAAGGAGAAGGATGGATCGTCTCGTGTATGTATTAATTACCAGGAGTTGAACAGGGTGATGATCAAGAGTAGTATCCCTTACCCCGTATTGATGATCTTTTAGATCAACTTCAGGGAGCCTCAGTATTTTCCAGGATCGACTTAAGATCTGGATATCACCAGTTGCGAATTCGAGAGTCGGATATCGCGATGACAGCATTTCGTACACGCTATGGTCATTATGAGTTTGTAGTTATGCCGTTCGGGCTAACTATTGCACCTGCGGTATTCATGGAGTTAATGAATCGGGTTTTCATCGACTTTTTGGATCAGTTTGTTGTTGTCTTCATCGACGACATTTTGATTTATTCTCATAGCCGAGAGGAACACGAGGTTCATCTTCATTAGGTTCTCGACGTGTTGAGATGAGAGCAACTTTATGGAAAGTTTTCCAAATGTGAGTTCTGGAGGTCCGAAGTGACTTTCTCGGGCATGTAATTTCATCTGACAGAGTTCGTGTCGACCCTCAGAAGACGGAGACTATCCGAGATTGGCAACCTCCGAAAGATATTAAGTAAATCCGATGTTTCCTCGGATTAGCTGGTTAATTATCCAACCCACGGCCGGAGCTAGCAACCGTGGTTTTCGCGTTGGAAATTTGGCGTCGTTACCTTTATGGCATCACCTGTCAGATCTTCACCAATCACAAGAGTTGAAGTATATATTTACTCACAAGGAGTTAAATATGCGACAGAGGCGGTGGTTGGAACTAATCAAAGATTTTGATATCGAGATCCTTTACCACCCGGGCAAGGCGAACGTTGTCGCCGACGCCTTGAGTCGTAAGTCCGTTCAGGAGCAGATGCTTGCTCGTTTAACAGTTCAGCAGGAATTCCTTAGACCCGAGATCGAGGTCCGGCCAGTGAGTTCGAGACGACTTTGTATGTTAGAGATTTCATCGTCACTTGAGGAGGTAATCAGAGAGAATCAGAGTTCAGACCCTTCATTGTTGCGCATCCGTGAAGATGTGGCTCAGGAGAAAGCCACTGGATTTGTGATCCACGAGGATGGACTTTTGAGGTTTAAGAACCGGTTGTGCGTACCGGCGAATGACGAGTTGAAAAATTTTATTTTGAGAGAAGCTCATGCTACCCCTTATTCTGTTCATCCGGGGTCCAGCAAGATGTACAAGGACTTGAAACAAAATTACTGGTGGAGTAATATGAAGCGATAAGTCGCAGAATTTGTTTCGAGATGCTTAACCTGTCAACAAGTTAAGATTGAACATCAGCGACCGGCGGGTATGCTGAAAGCTCTCCCTATTCCGTAATGGAAGTGGGAAGACATTTCTATAGATTTCATCACGAGTTTGCCGACGAGTCATCGTGGCATGAATGCGATCTGGGTGATTGTGGACCGCTTAACTAAATCAACTCATTTCCTTGAGATCAAGGATACGTGGGGTCCTGAGAGACTGGCTCAGTTGTTCATCAAAGAGATAGTGAGACTGCACGGCACTCCTAAGAGTATCGTTTCCGATCGTGACGGACGATTTGTATCCCATTTTTGGAAATCAGTTCATCGTACTATGGGAACTCAGCTTAATCTCAGTACTGCCTTTCACCCTCAGTCCGATGGACAATCAGAGAGAACTATTCAGACATTAGAGGACATGTTGAGGGCATGCGTCCTCGATTGGAAAGACGATTGGGAAGCCCAACTACCATTGATCGAATTCACGTATAATAATAGTTGGCATGCTTCGATTTGTAACACCCCCAAACCACTTGGGAATATTACAGCGCCGCAGACCCTCTCCATGAGGATCTACCAGGCTAAATACGACAACAATACATCACATTTAATGCCGATATGGCTAAATAATGAACCATTAGACCGATTTGGTCTTTTACCACTAACAACACAATAAACATACAAAACTCATACCCATACAGGGGCTGAATTACATCAATGTTCCCATAAAATGGGAAAATTACACAATGGAGAGCCAAACATTGAGACTCTAACAAAATACTCAAACAACTGGTCTTCATGTGATTAGTATCGTCGTCTTCCATCATCCTTCGTATCGATCCTATGATTTGCTCCCGGAACTGCAAGTACACAGACGCAATGTCTGAGACATCCACCCCGAATAATCGGGGGTTAGCAAAACTCCACTGTTTTGCTAGTGCAAGTATAAAAATTATGAATACAAGCCATACGTATCATACTCCAATATCCGATAATTGAAAACATACTCCCCGAGATAAATCATTTAATTAAAACTGCTCGAATCATGACAGGTGGGAATAAACCCAACATACATTTTACAAGATATCAAAGATCTCGGGGGTTTTGAAAACATTTGGAATATACAAATCCTCAACTTAACAGAACCACATAGGGATACGGGCCAAGGACTTGTTTAAGTTCAAAATACCAATCCGATCACAAAACACGGGGTCCACGACCCGATCATCCTCATCACATACTCGAGCGAAAGTCCAAAAGGTCACACCCGATAAACAACCAAATCACAATGTCCAGAGACAATCATCAGGGCCCGCATCCTTATGCCAAAAATCTCACCATCAAGAAACAAATCATATACGACACTTATAATGATGCCATTCTAGCCAAGTACCAAGACCTTACGTAAGACATAACTCACACCGAGAATGGAAGCGTTATGATATTCCGGACATATCATAATTATCGAAACAACAACGTGCCATAATCATCACAAAACAACCTCCCGAGCTATACTGGCCCTGTACCTCTCAGCAAGATACACACCCCAGAGACACCTCGTCAGGCCCTCCCTGGTGTATAGCCCAACCGAGTGATCCGTAGGGATACGCAGCCTACCGGACCCCAGGGGACCCTCACTGGTTTTACTCGGCTCACACAATCTCAAAAACCACATGGCACAAATCACAATCATCAAAACCGCATTCTCCCGAAGTACATCAAACGCAATTCAAGGTACTTGTTAGAAATGGCCGCTATATCCGACACATACTCACAACCAAAACTACACAACAACATATGCTCATCAATAGACCCGCACATCCACACGCGTATATTCTTCTTTTAATAAGACATAACCTTAAGTCCACTTTGACACAATCACGCACAACAGTACCACACACAAGGAAGATATTTCCATGTACGAGACTAACACACATTTTCAAAACAACACATTCATTCATAGATACACAAGTAGATTTAGAAGGAAACCTTTATCGAGAACATACCGATCCTTTTTAACATTCATTAAACATTCGTATTTCACATAAAATCATTTATCAACAATTGTGCTTACGAAACACGAAACGTATGGGCAAGATACTTGCTTCAAATCCGCGAGTGAACAAATACGACGGATCACAAGGCCTCGATATCACGAACCACCGGACAACGAACGGATGAGGTTGGGCAGCCCTCGAACTTCCAAAACCGACCAAGAACTCGACAACTCCACGAGAACTACGAAAATAACACTAACACGAATCAATAACACTAAACGGAATCCAAATCGATCCTAAAAACAACAAGGATCTAAGTGTGTCTCCAAGAAATCAAGAACTATGTTCCGAGTGATATAAAATCATGAATGAGTTCAAAAATCCGAAGATCATGGCCAAGACAACAAGAATTTCACCATCGATTCATCATCCTCGGATTAAATCGAAGAACTAAGGAGAAACCCCCAAAATTCAAGAACTAGGGTTCTAAGAAGAGATTACCTTGATTTGGATCAAGAAGATGATTAGATGTTGTTAAACACCTACAAATCCGTTCCAAATTGAAGCTTGATGAAGAAGATCGCTGAAAATCACCTCTGGAACTCACTCCCGTCGGAAAGGATGAAGAAGGGAGAGAAATGACGAAGTGAAGCCTGATGTCCAGTATTTATACTAGATAGTTATTAGCGTGCGCTAACAATACAGTATTAGCGCGCGCTAACGGGGTCAACGCCCAGAACTGTCCGCATGTAACACTGTTAGCGTGCGCTATCCCCATGAGCGTAG
This sequence comes from Orobanche coerulescens, assembly GCA_033398695.1. NCBI lineage: Eukaryota > Viridiplantae > Streptophyta > Magnoliopsida > Lamiales > Orobanchaceae > Orobanche > Orobanche coerulescens. The sequence continues at coordinate 25,176,502 of CM065812.1, forward strand.
CGTGCCCTAACGAGTCACGGATCCAGTCCAGTAGCTCCTGGATAGATCTGCACCTACCAGGTAGCGTGCGCTAGAAAGAAGAAGTAGCGTGCGCTAATCAGTCGATAGCGTGCGCTAGCTACCAACCTTAGCGTGCGCTAACGAGACTCCAGTCCCAGTCCAGTGGCTCCTGGACTGTCTCTGGACTTCCAGTTAGCGGTAGCGTGCGCTAAACAAAACGCAGTAGCGCGCGCTACGCCACAGGCGTTAGCGTGCGCTACACCACAAAAACACAAAAACTCGCATAGTAATCCGAAAAGCCTCCAAATACATGTCCCAACAAGGCACACATAAACATGGCACCAAATTCCAACGATGAGGACAATAACAATCCGATAAAACCCCAAAATCTCAACGAATCTGGAACAAGGATCTCGGGTATTACATTCTACCCCTCTTAAAAGAAGTTTCGTGCCCGAAACTTAAAACACAAAATGATCGGCGCAAAACAATCTCCGACAATAGAAATCAAAATGATAACAAAACGCAAAACACATGCTAACTGTTGCTGATGACCTGCAACGAATCACATGCGGCACGTGGCTGATAACATCCATATCATTATGCCAGAATGATAACGAAACGCAACGAACAAGATCAATATGGTTGGCCAGCCCGAACAGTATAACAATCAAGACGCGAGCTCAACGCTACACAAATACAAAATTCCACCATTCGAGGGTCGGAAGATCAATGAAGCTAATTTCCCGAAGTGAAGGAAAATACGACGTGATCTGAATGCTCAAAAATCACGATACGGAAGTAACAAAATCAGACAACAAATGATCGAACCACAACGATTGAGACAATAACAGTCGAACAGTCAAGTTCGGATCACGACGACCAACAAGAATCAAATAACAACTCCGAAGTTCACACCTCGGCTCGAGATAATAGGTAATGTGGTAAAGCAACAAGATATGCATCCACAAAAATCCACAGGGATGGAATCGTAATCGAACAAAAAGTCACAACGACAAGTGGATTATTTCAAAAAATTACCACAACTCGTTTGATCAACAAAACAAAGGGTAGGGCAAGTTCAGAAAATATCAACGAACACAAATGAGTCGATAGAGTTGAAAACACAAAAGTTCGAAAATCCGATCCACTTCTAGCAAAAGAAGTCTATCCCCAAAAGTCGAAACAACGAGGCAAGGAGATAACACAACATACAACTGGTAGACTACGCTCTCAGGGACTCCTCAGAGTCAGCCCTGATATCAATGCTCAAGTTCGGGCCTCGGAAGACTCGGTGACTAACTCGCAGAACTGAACCCGGTGTCCCACGAGTCCGTACTTGTAACACGTCACTGGAGGAGAAGGACAATGTGCACAAACATGCCCTGAAACATTGCAGTTGAAACACCTCTTGGCCTTACCAGGAGGCAATACCGACGATTTGGAACTTCTCAGTCCCAAGCATCGAGCGATGGAGCTTCACAGCGGAAAGGCTACTACGTTGCAATCGAGAAACATCAACTCCAGGACTAACCACAATATCATCCAACTTCCTTTGCTACCCACTCGGATCCAGATAAAACCCGGCTTCCGAAGTTCTCGAATTCCGCCCACATGACGACATGATCCCGAGGTTTAACGGCTTCCCACCAATGAACAGCATCATCGCTAAGAAGGTACTGAGCAATAGGGACCTTCCGATCTTCAGGGCAATCAATGGCCTCGGATATCTTTTGCAACTGAAGAAGCCAACCATCCCAGCCCAGTGCATCTGTCGCACCAACGAATCGAGGGGGACTCATACGAATTTCCTCTCAGAACCATAGATTTGTCCAGACCTTCTGAATCATATCAGCATTGCGTTCAATCGCCTTGGTCAACTGAGTCATCTGTGCTGCTACTTGTTGCAATACAGTAGCAACATCCACACCAATATCGTTCCCAACAATATTCTCTCGATCCCGCGCCTGATCCCCGTGGTCATCCGTACCACGGTTGCGACCAAGGTCTCTGCCTCTCGGCATAGTAATCAAGAAAATTTAACGCAACAAAAGTCACATAATCACACAACAATATTAATGCACACACGGAAAACACTCACAAGTGATCGACTGCAAGGGTTAGACATAACGAAAAAATACGATCTAAAACTTTTGCCCAGCCAGAAAGCACGTTCCACAACAAAATATGGTGTGTGCCGACTCTGCAAGTTGGCAACACAACCATACTCACCTACCAACGGTGCTAGACTGGAGGTTACAAACAAACAACATCGTACAAATCCAAATGCCAACGGTTCACATAATTATAGCATCACACAATTAACCGTCAGAAGTTAAACAACGTGCCAAACCGAGTCTTCACCTCTCGGTCAAGAGATCTATCTCGATGAGTGCATACTGAACGACTCAGCGTTCACACCACCACTCTAATCACAACTCGGAGCATTACAGCTGAATAACAACAGCATCTTCATCACGTACCTTTTTAACGAAATACATGGAACCAAAAATTTTAAATGCGAGAGTCACGTTTCAAGTAAGTTTTTAGTAGACCTCAAATGAGTTTAAAATTAAATTTTTGAAAACTTGCAATATAAAAATGGAAAAAATGTAAGTAGTCTGAATTCTCAAAATGTTTGGCCTCGAGGTCATAACACGAAAATCAAGCTCTTCCTTTCTTGAAGGATGTTTTAAAATAATTTTACGTGACTCCCCAAGAATATTTAGAACATTTAAAATATCACATTGATGAACTTAGCTAGTGTAACCACACCAAAACATTACTTCTTGTAAAACAATTTATACAAGGATATATATACACATACACCGGCACATTACAAAAATCAAACAAACATGGAGGACATATTCATGATTCACATTTAACTCCTCAACATAACACAAATATCACACAAGCTCGTATAATACTAGACACAATATTATAGTGGGGAGACTTACATCCACAGATCGCACGAAGATGATGGTTGCACCTTGATACTAATCACGACCGACCTCCAGACGATGCGTCGCGACACGACTTAGTCAGACAAAATCTGACAAGACAAGACAAGACAGGACCCGACAACACACAACTCGACCCGACAGCCTAGGTTTCTGCAAACCTAAGCTCTGATACCATATTCTGTAACACCCCCAAACCACTTGGGAATATTACGCAGCACCCTCTCCATGAGGATCTACCAGGCTAAATACGAAAACAATACATCACATTTAATGCCGATATGGCTAAATAATGAACCATTAGACCGATTTGGTCTTTTACCACTAACAACACAATAAACATACAAAACTCGTACCCATACAGGGGTTGAATTACATCAACGTTCCCATAAAATGGGAAAATTACACAATGGAGAGCCAAACATTGAGACTCTAACAAAATACTCAACAACTGGTCTTCATGTGATTAGTATCGTCGTCTTCCATCATCCTTCGTATCGATCCTATGATTTGCTCCCCAGCAACCTGCAAGTACCTGGACGCAATACAGACATCCACCCCCCGAATAATCGGGGGTTAGCAAAACTCCACTGTTTTGCTAGTGCAAGTATAAAAATTATGAATACAAGCCATACGTATCATACTCCAATATCCGATAATTGAAAACATACTCCCCGAGATAAATCATTTAATTAAAACTGCTCGAATCATGACAGGTGGGAATAAACCCAACATACATTTTACAAGATATCAAAGATCTCGGGGGTTTTGAAAACATTTAGAATATACAAATCCTCAACTTAACAGAACCACATAGGGATACGGGCCAAGGACTTGTTTAAGTTCAAAATACCAATCCGATCACAAAACACGGGGTCCACGACCCGATCATCCTCATCACATACTCGAGCAAAAGTCCAAAAGGTCACACCCGATAAACAACCAAATCACAATGTCCGGAGACAATCACCAGGGCCCGCATCCTTATGCCAAAAATCTCACCATCAAGAAACAAATCATATACGACACTTATAATGATGCCATTCTAGCCAAGTACCAAGACCTTACGTAAGACATAACTCACACCGAGAATGGAAGCGTTATGATATTCCGGACATATCATAATTATCGAAACAACAACGTGCCATAATCATCACAAAACAACCTCCCGAGCTATACTGGCCCTGTACCTCTCAGCAAGCAAGATACACACCCTGCAGACACCTCGTCAGGCCCTCCCTGGTGTATAGCCCAACCGAGTGATCCGTAGGGATACGCAGCCTACCGAACCCCAGGGGACCCTCACTGGTTTTACTCGGCTCACACAATCTCAAAAACCACATGGCACAAATCACAATCATCAAAACCGCATTCTCCCGAAGTACATCAAACGCAATTCAAGGTACTTGTTAGAAATGGCCGCTATATCCGACACATACTCACAACCAAAACTACACAACAACATATGCTCATCAATAGACCCGCACATCCACACACGTATATTCTTCTTTTAATAAGACATAACCTTAAGTCCACTTTGACACAATCACGCACAACAAGCATTCACACACAAGGAAGATATTTCCATGTACGAGACTAACACACATTTTCAAAACAACACATTCATTCATAGATACACAAGTAGATTTAGAAGGAAACCTTTATCGAGAACATACCGATCCTTTTTAACATTCATTAAACATTCGTATTTCACATAAAATCATTTATCAACAATTGTGCTTACGAAACACGAAACGTATGGGCAAGATACTTGCTTCAAATCCGCGAGTGAACAAATACGACGGATCACAAGGCCTCGATATCACGAACCACCGGACAACGAACGGATGAGGTTGGGCAGCCCTCGAACTTCCAAAACCGACCAAGAACTCGACAACTCCACGAGAACTACGAAAATAACACTAACACGAATCAATAACACTAAACGGAATCCAAATCGATCCTAAAAACAACAAGGATCTAAGTGTGTCTCCAAGAAATCAAGATCTATGTTCCGAGTGATATAAAATCATGAATGAGTTCAAAAATCCGAAGATCATGGCCAAGACAACAAGAATTTCACCATCGATTCATCATCCCTGATTAAATCAAGAACTAAGGAGAAACCCCAAAATTCAAGAACTAGGGTTCTAAGAAGAGATTACCTTGATTTGGATCAAGAAGATGATTAGATGTTGTTAAACACCTACAAATCCGTTCCAAATTGAAGCTTGATGAAGAAGATCGCTGAAAATCACCTGGAACTCACTCCGTCGGAAAGGATGAAGAAGGGAGAGAAATGACGAAGTGAAGCTCGATGTCCAGATTTATACTAGATAGTTATTAGCGTGCGCTAACAATACTGATAGCGCGCGCTAACGGTCAACGCCGTAATCGCCCGCATGTAACACCGTTAGCGTGCGCTAGCTCCCATGAGCGTAGCGTGCGCTAACGAGTCACGGATCCATCCAAGAGCTCTGGATAGATTCGCACCTACCAGTAGCGTCGCTAGAAAGAAGAAGTAGCGTGCGCTAATCGGTCGATAGCGTGCGCTAGCTACCAACCTTAGCGTGCGCTAACGAGACTCGGTCCATCCGGTGGCTCTGGACTGTCTCTCGACTTCCGATTAGCGTGCGCTACACATCCGGTAGCGTGCGCTAACCACAACGCAGTAGCGCGCGCTACGCCACAGGCGTTAGCGTGCGCTACACCACAAAAACACAAAAACTCGCATAGTAATCCGAAAAGCCTCCAAATATATGTCCCAACAAGGCACACATAAACATGGCACCAAATTCCAACGATGAGGATAATAACAATCCGATAAAACCCCAAAAACTCAACGAATCTGGAACAAGGATCTCGGGTATTACACGATTAAGATGGCACCTTACGAGGCCTTGTATGGTCGTCGTTGTCGATCCCCGTTGTGTTGGGACGACCTATCAGAATCAATCGGCACCGGGCCCGATATGCTTATAGCCGCTCGTGAGAAGGTAGCTTTGATCAGGAGTCGTTTGTTGACCGCTCAGAGTCGACAGAAATCATATGCAGATAATCGCCGACGACCATTCATATGAGGAGCGCCCTATACGAGTCTTAGAGCGGCGAATCAAACAGTTGAGAATAAGTCGATTCCTTTGGTCAAGATTCAGTGGTCTAGACACGGAGTCGAAGAGGCTACTTGGGAAACCGAGGATAGTATGCGGGAGAGTTATCCCGAGTTGTTTGACCCTTAGTTTCGGGGACGAAACTCTTTTAAGGGAGGGTGTATGTAATACCCGGTTGTAATTCAGTCATTATCATTCAGTAATTTCATTCGGTGATTGTCACTCAGTGGATTTTCACTCATTTATAATCATTCATCAATCATGTTCATTCACCCGTGTTCACCATTCGGGAAAACTTCGAGTTGTGTATCGTTATTGTCCATTGTTTCAACTTTCCACATATGAGTTCGACTTTGTTAGATCACCATTAATTTTTGGTAACTCCAAAAATTCTGAATCTTTGCAATATTATAGATCATCGAGTTAGCTTTCCAATGGTTCAAACGGTGAGTCAATCGGAGTCCGGACGAGAGAGTTATGGTCGTTTTAGCTCACCCGCTCATTTTTCAGTTATTGGCCGATCACTGCCGACCGAACTCGGCCGTGTCGTCCGACACGGCCCGTGCTGTACTCATCCGGAAATGCCGAAGTCTCTGCCCACAGGACTCGACCGTGTCGTCTGGCACGGCCGAGTCTAACTCTTCCGGATAAGCCAGAACCGACTACCCAGACGCCCGACCGTGTTCCAGGACACGGTCGAGTCATGCCGAGTCGCTGTCGGACAGGTCACTATCGGAAGGCCCCTTCGCGCCGCGACCGTGTCAAGCAGGACACGGTCGAGTCCCTGCCGGCCAGTTGCGCGCCGCGGCCGTGCCGATCGGCACGGGCCGTGTCCGACAGACCAGTCAACCCCTATAATTTCGTTTTTTTTAGCATTTCAGCTCATTCCTTCCATTTCTTCCACCTTCATTCGAGAGAGAGAGGCTTGAGGGAGAGATTTTGCAATCATCTATCATTTGAGTGTGTATTTTTCATCATCTTCAATCATTTGGGAAGCTTGGATACTCGATTAAACTCGTGTTCTTCGGATCGAAGTGGTTGGATCTTCAAGAGGTAATTTCTTCAACACCTTGGACTTCAATTTTGTGTTGAGATATAATGTTTTAGACGTTATAATCATGTTATATGAAGGGATATGTATATGATTATGAGTTTGTATAAGGATTCATTGGATTATTGAGGGATTATTCAAGAACACCTTGAATATCGGGTTGAATTTGGGGGTTTTCGATTAATTGTCGTTATAATCATGTTTTCGGATATTCATTTTGGATTATTGATCTTTTGGAAGATGTTTGTTGGTTTGAAAAACTTCTTGGGGGATTTGATGGTGACTTATTGAGATTTGATTGTAAACAATCGGAGTTTGGCCACAACGTATTCGATATAATGCCCCAATGAATTTAGTTTAATCGTATCGATGTTTTGAGTTCGTTATATTCGTGTTTGATTCGTGTATTGAACGGGTTGTTGGATATTGTATAATTCAAGGTTGTTTGAGGGATCGATATCTCAATTAGGACGTCGTTCGTGGAAGGATAATTGTCACCGGTGTTGTGTAAGCTAATTCTTACTCGGTTAAAAGGATATTCATCCCTTTTGTTGTTGTTCATTCATAATCATAACTCATTCATCATTATATTAACCGTATCAAAACTTGTTGTTGTCAATTAATCACTTCAGTCATAAGGAACGACGGTTCCAATCTTTTCATTGAGCTGTCATTTATTTCATTACCATTCCACCTCGGTGAGTCATTATTCATTTTCGATGTCACTTTTGTTATATTGTGGCATTCCGGGTCATACTGGCGTGCCGGTTGGTATGTGTTGGATTTTCATGTCGGGCACGTTTAAGTCGTGTGTTGGTTGTTGGCCTCACATTGGACTGTGCACACGAGTCATATTGTCTCGTGAGACTGATTAGGTACAAGACCACACGGGTATTCAATCGATACTCGTTGGTGGCTTGTGCACGGACACATTTCCATCCCGGGCGTAGTGTGGTACCACCCTTTGAGCCGTATTGTTAGTTGCTTCATATAGCATGTTTGATTGCGTATGTTTCGACAAGATATTTCATAACTTCTGATATAATCATGATTGTGTATTTTCAACCCTTGAGGATTGTTGTTCTTTGTAACTGACCCCGTTTGGGGATTTTGTTTTTCAGGTCTTGGCAAGGCAAAAGTACGGGGAGAACACGCTGACGTCGAGGAGTCCCAGTGATACTAGTAGGGGCCCCCGATCTTTCAGTTATTCATGTTATTGTCCTTTATTTTCCGCTGCAGACTTTCATTTGAATACTCCATTTCATTCAGTGTTGTGTATTTTATCTTCATATAAAATACACTAGTATTCGGTATTGTCCTGGTGTGTTGTAACTAAACTCCTCATCGGAGTAATTATTGTTGTAATGTAGTTCGGTACTACATTTATCCTGTGTAATTCATTCATTTTCATTTGCCTGGTGGGTCCCAGTTGGGGATCTACGGCACTGTAATATCTGCCTAGTTTGGGGTGTTACATGATCATCCCGACGGATCGGGACACGATTTCTAGCTATAATATTAATTGTCATATAAATAATATTATTGCCCAAGATACGAAGCATATTGAGTCAATCATTGTGACTCTCACCCATGGTAAATTAAATAAATAAATATTGTAAATACACAATTAAATACTATATACTTAGAATTAAGAAATAATAATTATCCGAGATTTACGTTCTTCTTACAGTCAGTAGACACTATCTCACTTCGATCCAGTTCAACATATGCAAATACGCTAATGCATGCTAATACTCAAGACTAACTAATCTCAAGCATACATTACAACCTTTCACATAATTTATGTAGAATTATATAGGTTGTGAACTATTATATTATTTTATAAGGCACCGATAATATGATCTTCCGTGTGACACAAACAGACCACATTATCTACAATATAAAATAATTAAACAGGATATTTGCATAACCATAACGTGAATAAATATGCAAAACACGTGATTAAATTTAATTAATATTCTCATAGGTAGTTATAGGGAAATAAGATAATACAAGCATAAAATATGCTTTGAAGTATACAACCCTAACAATCTCCTACTTATACTCAAAGCATGCTTTTAAGTATACTACTCTATTACATAGTCACTCATTTCTCCCACTTATACTCAAAGCAATGATGCCATACACCGTAATCCCATTCCTTCCATATGCCTTTCAAAAACTTTTGAAGGTAGGCCTTTCGTGAAAGGATCAGCAAGATTATCTTCCGACGCAACCCTGGGTACAACTACATATCCTTCCTACGAAGTGTCGTATGATGTGGTACTTGCGGTTGATATGTTTACTTACCTTATGGGCTCGTGGTTCCCTCAAATTTGTGACTGCAGGGGTATTATCACAATAAAGTGTAATACCCTTAGGCAAATCGGGAATCACATCCAAGTCCTGCAGGAAGTACTTGAGCCATACCGCCTCTTTGGCTGCCTCAGAGGTTGCCACGTACTCGACTTCCATGGTAGGTCTGAGATGCATTTTTGCTTCACACTCTTTCAACTAATGGCTCCACCTCCTAGACTAAACACATAACCTGAAGTAGACTTGGACGTTTCTTTCTCTGATGAAAAATCTGAGTCAGTCAACCCAATGGACATATGTCATCTGATTGATATACTAACATATACTCCCTAGTCCTTCTCAGGTACTTGAGTATGAGCTTGACAGCAATCAAATGTCCTGGTCCTGGGTTCGGCTGATATCTAGCATCCATGCCTATGGCATGACAAATATCTGATCTATTGCAAAGCATAACATACATAAGTGTTCCCACAGCTGATGCATAAAGGACCAGCTTCATGTCCTCTATCTCCTTTTGTGTCTTGGGATACATATCGTTAGATATTTGAGTTCCATGTATGCAAGGTAGAAAACCTTTCTTGGAATTCTCCATGCTAAACCGCTTTAGCATTGTATTGATATTGGATGCCTGAGATAGGCACAACATCCTATTCTTCCGATCACGAAAGATCTTAATTCCAAGGATGTATCCTGCTTCTCCCAAATTCTTCATATCAAACTGCTTAGATAGCCATACCCGTACGTCCGATAACTCCTACGCACAGTACAAGAAGCACCAACACGTTTACATCGCATTTATTATACACACAACTCGCACTCAAACATTGGACGAATCCATATAACTAGAGTACCTCGTCAAATCGATTGTTCCAAGATCTAGATGATTGCTTATGTCCGTAAATAGACCTCTTAAGCTTGCCCATTAAGTGCTCTTGTTCTTCAGCAATGAATCCCTCTATGTAGATTTCCTTGTCTAGACTTCCATTAAAGAATGCAGTCTTGACATCCATAAGTCAAATATCCAGATCTAAATGCACAGCTATAGCTAAAAGAATACGGATTGACTTAAGCATGGTTACCAGCAAAAAAGTTTCATCGTAATCGATAATCTCTTTTTTAGTGTAACCTTTTGCTACAAGCCTCGCTTTGAAGGTTTCAACCTTCCCGTCACCTCATTTCTTTTGATTGTAGACCCACTTACTCCCATTGGGTTGTATCCCATTAGGTAGTTCTACTAGCTCCCACACTTGATTGGAATACATAGATTTCATTTTTAATTCCACTGCTACTTGCCAGGAGTTAGCATCTTTATCTTGGATTGCCTTCTTGTAAGTCTAGGAATCTGATTCATCTTCGCCTGGGATTGAGTTCGAAGACTGTCCCATGCCTATGAATCATTCCGGTTAACGAACAACCCTTATAATATGATGAGGCAAATCCTGAGTTTGTGTAAAAGTCTCAAAATCGATATATGGTGCAGTGTTGGTTGGCGCTTGTAAGATTAGTATAGATGGAGTCTCGCCCCTAAACTCTTCTATAATTATTTCACTCATGGGCTTGTGACTAATCATATAATCCTCTTCCAAGAATCGGGTATTGGTGCTAACAATGACCTACTGATCCTGGGCATTATAGAACAAGCCATCCTTCGTTCCCTTAGGGTATCCTACAAACACTCGTACCTATGTATGAGATGCAAACTTATCAGCTTCCTTATTCAGCACATGTGCTGGAGTAACCCAAATCCGAACATGTCCTAGACTGGGCTTTCCACAGAACTGTGGAGTGGGCGAAATCCCACTCCACAGTTCTGTGGGTGTTTCTGAATTGATTTCGAAATAACCAGGTTTAGAATATACGCTGCTGTTTCTAAGGCATACCCCCAGAACAGAATACGTAAATCTGAATAACTCATCATTGACCTAACCATTTCTAAAAGAGTTTTGTTTCTTCTCTCAGCAACACCGTTTTGTTGTGGAGTTCCCGGCGCAGTGATCTGGGATGAAATCCCATCATTTGCCAAAAAATCCAAAAGCTACCCACCAAGGTATTCGCCACCACGATCATATCATAGTGACTTAATACTCTTCCTATGACGCTTCTCCGTTTTAGCCTTAAAATCTCTGAACTTTTCAGAGGCTTCAGCTTTACATCGCATCGAATAGATGTAGCCATATCTCGAATAATCATCTATAAATGTGATGAATTATTCGAAACTACCCCTAGCCTGGATGTTCATTGGACCACATACATCCGTATGAACCAATTTTAACATGTTCTGAGCACGGTTTTCCTTGGTTTTAAAAACCATTTTTGGTCATCTTACCTTCCGGACAGGATTCATAAATTGGAAATGACTCAACTTGGAGGTCGACCAATAGGCCATCATTGAATTCTTCTATTTACATAACCTAACCGTAGATGCCACAGTTGTGTTTGGTTTATGCTTGAAGGTTCTTTTCTCTTTTTAGGTTTAGACAAAGAGTTTAGCGATTTATGTTTATACATGGGAGTTTGTGCAGTATCAATGACATACAATCCATCAGTATAGATACATTTGCAAACATATTCACCGTTTCTTCTAATAATAGCATCACCATCAAAAGAAACTGAATAAGCATCACAAATCAATTTAGAAACCGAAATTAAATTCATTCTAAAATCTGGTACCAATAATACATTATTAAGGACTAATAATTTATCATCAATCTTCAACTGCACGACTCCCACTGCAACAGCCATAAGCCTTGAATAAATGCCCCAGTTGATGGTGATCTTGCCCGCACTAAGCTGCTTGGTTACCTGAAAACCATGCGAGTCAAAGCAAACATGATGAGTGGAGCCTGAATCAACTATCCATGAAGTGGAAGAACAAGCTGCCAAACATGTTTTGACTACTAGTGCACGAGACATACCTTTCTTAAGAGCAGAGCAGTCTGCTTTGGAATATCCTTTCTGACCGCATTTGTAGCACCTTCCCTTTGGATTTTTGTTCGCCTCAGGCTGAAGAGCCTTTCTTTTAGACTTTGAGAGTTGCCACTTGCTTCTGGCCCACTTGTTTCTTCTTCTTTCCCTATTTGGGTTTAGAAGTTGAAACACCAGTAGCCGCAAGAACTTGATACCCTTACCTGAAAAGACCTTCCATAGCTCGAAGCTCTGTCAGCAATTCTGCCAAGGTGTACTCCCTTCAATTCATATCGTAGTTTAGGCGGAACTGCTCAAATCTCATAGGTAAGCTACCTAGGATGATATCGACCTGCGTTTATGCATCGATAGTAGCCCCTAAGATATCAAGTTCGTTTAGATGAGAAATTATCTTTAAAACATGATCCCTTACTGGGGTTCCTTCAGGCATTTGGGTCATCATCAAGACCCTCGTAGCATTTTGCCTAGCCGCCGATTCTGATGACCAAACATCTGGCCGAGATTTTTCATCATTTCTGCGGCCGTGCCCATACTCTGATGCTGATGCTGTAATATATTTTTTAAAGAAGCCAAGATGTAACAGCGAGCCATCTCATCAGATTTCTTCCATTTGCGGTACTCTTTCACCTCGTCGGGTGTAGAATCTGCATCTGGTCCCAATGGGCATTCCTCTGTTAGAACAAACTTGTGTTCTTCAGCAGTCACGATAGTATTAAGATTATGTTTCCAATCAGTAAAATTAGTGCCATCTAGTTTGTTTCTTTCAGAATTACAGTAAGTAGAATGAAAGACACCTGGGATAAAATTAAAAACATTCATCACATAATGCATAGCAAAATATATTGAAAAATCTCAAAACACAATATATATATATATATGCTAGCAACCAACACCTCGAAAAACCCGCATATGCAAGCCACGAACGTGTGGACGTTTACACACACATTTTTCAAGTAGAGTTTTACGTCTTTAATTTTACTATCTAGTCAATTTACGTTATGACAAGTAAAATTAATAGTTGGTTCCTCTTGGCCATGTATTACTTAACATAGACTCTGATGGGGAGCTTATTAACTAATACACCTAAGTGAACACCATAATTTTAAAAACCTTAAAATATTATCTTTTAAATAATAATCCTACAGATGGAGAGGTCCTATCATAAAAAGTAATATTTGTTGGTGCAATAATCGGTATTTGCGCCGTTGTGCAGAAGCACAAATTAAAAGTGCGGAAAATTAAATGATACAAGGATTTATAGAGGTTCGGCTATAATCGAGCCTACGTCCTCTCTCGGTATCTTTTTCAATAGGATGAAGATCAACCTATGCACCTCTCTTCTCTCGGTCAAGGGATTACCGTTACAATCACGTCTTCAATTGGTCCGTGATAAACCACTCGTACTTGTCTTTGTGTCGGTCCAAGTTAAACCGTTTTATTTTTCTATCGGACAAGGAATCAACCGCTCTAGCTTTCTATGGGTACTAGATAAACCTCACTTAGATATCAATTGCGATTCTAACAATGCCGTATCCTTGATCCTAATAACATCCAATCCAATCATATCTTTTCTTTTACATCTCGTGTATGTGTTGAATGTAACACCCCCAATGCGCTCAGGGATATTACACGTCGTAGAACCTTTCCTCAAGGATCTACCAGGCTGGTAACAACATCGAACATCTCAACAATGCCTTTAAGGATAAAATAACTCAGTAGACCGATTTGGTCTTTCAATAAATACATACAACTCCATCACAAGACATTCCCACGCAGGGGTCGAGTACAACACACTCCCGTACAATGGGGAAAAAATACTACAACGAAAAATAAAATACAACTAAACCAATACGACATCAAAGGGTCCACGTGTGATTAGTATCGTTCATCTTTCATCATCCTTCATGCCGACCCTGTGCTATGCTCCAAAACCTGAATGCAATACAGACATCCACCCCCCGATTTCTCGGGGGTTAGCAAAATTCCACTATTTTGCTAATACAAGTACAAGTGCAAAAATACGAGCCATACAATACAAGTTCCAAGGACAATAATAACCAGGAATCCTCAAAGATTTAAACATAACGAAAATACTTCCCGAGGCAAGAGTTTAGGTAAAGCTTTCCAAAATCGAAAGATCCCAAGTCGAGGGAAAACAATTTATAAAGTGATTTAAAATGCCATCGGAAGTTTTGATAGAAACAACTCAGAATTTTCGAATCCTTCTCTTTTAAAAATCAACAGGGGTCACTGCCCAAAGGTTTCATTTTCACAAATAGAACCAACAACAATCATAGGGCCAGAGCCCACATCAAGTGTCCTCAACGGACATAAAATCAACACAACATAATCACATACAACCATCGCCTAGGACCGGGATGAAGCCACAAATCCCACCCGAGGCCTCTAAGGAACCTACCGAGCTGGCTAGCGAAAGAAATCACGCACCATATCTCACGGTTGGATCAATCACTTGTTGCATCCTGACCACATGATCACAAGCCATGTGTCACCGTAGATTATCTTAGCCTCTCACGGTTGGATCAATCACTTGTTGCATCCTGACCACATGATCACATGCCATGTGTCACTGTAGACCTTTAACCATATCCACACATTCACACAAATAACATATCACATCAATAATATCCAAGTAATTCACTCAATGGCAACAAACACAATGCACGACGCAATGGTCAAATCACAACGCACCGATATGAGATAATATATACATATATATTATCAAAGCACAACGACAACACCAAGTGTATTCATAGTAATTCACATAACCATCCACAAACACAATGTTCACAAAACACACGCGTTTTGAAAGAGGGCCTTTAATAAGGCTAACCGAATCTTTGAAAGTGAATTCAAACGATCAAATAAACACATGGAGACAATCACTAATTATCATATCCATAAAACAAGAATTGTATGGACAAGGTACTTGCCTCAAATAACCACAATGTGGAGAATCGACCGAAGTTAGGAGACTCGAACCGACTACGAACCCGCTGACTCTGCCGAACGACAACCCGCAACAATAAACTACGAACGACAACAAGAACAACGAAAATGAATTCCAAAGGACGACCCAAAGCCGCTGAATTCAAGGAACCAACGACGAAAGTTCAAGGGTTTCCCCCAAAACGGCAAAGAACACGAATCAACCCGACAAAACATGAAAATGGAATTCCCAACCGAAATATAGATATTCAATCCATAGGATATGTTCAAAAACATCATTTTACAACAATCGGTTCATCAAAAACAGATGGAAAACGAAATCAAGAACAAATCCCCCAAAAAGTCAACTCCAAGGAAATCAAGAAATATACCTTGATTCGATGGAGAACAATGGATTAAATGACGTTAAAAACATGAATAATATTAAGATTAATCATACCCATCATGGATTAATCAACAATACGGAACGAATCGGACAAAAAACCAAAACCCCCAAAATTTCCCAAAGATAGGGTTCTAGGGAAATCTAACCTTAATTCGCTGAATCAAAGGATGTTATAGGATTATTAATCAATGATATGAACTCCCAAAATTCGTGGATTAATTGCTTGACAACATCTCTCCTTGACCACCAAGCCTCCAGCCGCGGAAATGAGAAGATGGAAATGAAAAACGGATGAAAATATGACTGCTCAGCCATATTTATACTGGCACGGCCTAGCGCGCGCTAGCCTTCCGGCAGTAGCGCGTGCTATCGGCCAGTATCGCCCAGAACCCCCGGTCGGGGCCCGCATGACCTGGCATTGTCGACCCAACCTGCCGACCAGGATTCGCCTGCCCGACCCCGATAGCGTGCGCTGTGCGGACGCTAGCGCGCGCTAGGCGACCTGTCGAGAACCCTCTGGACTAAACTGCTTGGCCAGGTAACGTGCGCTAGTCGGCCGACAGCGTGCGCAACACATGCCGGTTAGTGCACGCTTTGACCGATAGCAACATGCGCTACCTGCCGATCCTCCCTGAGTCCAGAACTCCAGGGACCTCTCTGCCCAGTCCGATAGCGTTCGCTGGCCGGCCGCATAACGTGCGCTACTCTTGCCGGCTAGCGTGCGCAGCCTTCCGGCAGAAGCGCTACGCCGTTCTCGCCAGAACCGCCTGCCGGTGCCCAAGACTTCCGAAGGTTTTCCGCACCCGTCCGGCCGGCTCACCGCCCGACTGACGATTCGATTTCCGAAAACACACGGAACGAAAGACGACGAAATGCTCGCGGACAACGTCATCGATCCGAAATGAAATACTACGCGACAATGAATCACACACGGCCAAATAAACACGAAAATCGATCAAGACAACAAATACGAATGAGGATACCCATAACTTTAGGTAAATTACAAAATGGCCCAAAACGCCCGAAAATCACGATACGTGATCGAATAACCAAACTGAAGTTCACAACACGTCTAACAAGCTTAAACGGACTTATGGGAAACTCTAAACAGTGGTTTCGAACGAGATTCACAAGAATCGAACTCGAGTGCGGAAAAGTCGCTAAGAAACACGAAACTCAACAAAACAGCACCGAAACGATCTCGGATGGCAAAAGTGCAGAATTAATCATTCCTCAGAATGACGAAACGGTCACAAGAGAGTCGTCAAAATGGATTCCCGCTAAAAAAAAGAAAATTACCGGAAATCAAAATGGCGGATATTACATACTACCCTCCTTAAAAGAAGTTTCATCCCGAAACTTAAAACAAGTAGGGAGAAGCAATCTCCCGCCTGGAAAACTCAACGAGATACACAAGAAACACGTAACTTTCGCCCATCGGCGAAACGTTACAAGCAATGCAAAGGAATATACGGCGTGAAAACGTGCTCCACGACGACCAACACAACGCCACCGATAGAAACATAATAAAACCAACAAGTGACAAGCGTTATCAAACAGATAATACAATCAAGTCAATTATCTGAACAACCACAAAACACTAAGCACCTATTACAAGGAAACACGCACAATCAAGAAAACATAAATAAACACACAAACGATCCACAAGGACAATCACAAGCAATTCGGACTACGCCGAAATCGTCAAAACCACAATAGGCATCTACGTGTCCTTTCGGAGCAGAGACGCAACCTCGATCCCCAAATCTCTCAGCTACCATCTCGCAAAGTACGGCTCGGTGACCCACCTGGCCACACTCGAAACAGCTGACTAACAGTGAACGACGATTCTTCGCGGTACGAGATCAGGCAACAACAGTCAGACAACCCCGATCGAACAACAACGATCGATCAACAACGATATAACAACAATGATATAACAACAACGATGAAACAACAACGATCAGATAACAATGATCGAACAACAACGGTCGAAAAATAACTCCGAAATTCACACTTCAACTCAAGACATCAAAAGAACTAGTAGAAACTAACAGATGTTACTTCCGATCAAGTTTCACAAGAATCGAACCTAACTCGGAAAGGTCACTGCGATAACCAGATCGACCCAAAACAAGATCACGGCTAGTTCGAACGATGAAACCGAAATACAGAACTAGTTCAGAAAGTATCAACGAACACGAGCGAGTCGATAGACTTGAGAAAGAGGAAATGCAGAAGTCCAAAAATAATACAGGTATTACATTCAACCTCTTATAAAAGAAGGTCATCCCCGCAACTCCCAATAATGGAAACAAGGCAACAACACAAAAGCAGTCGACGGAACCATTTCCCATGGGCCTCTTAGATCCGATCCTCATATTTGCACTAAAATTCGTGCCCCGAAAGACTCGGAACCCAACTCACAAAACTGGATCCTGCGTCTCCCGGGTCCACACTTGAAATGCGTTACTGATGAGAAGGACAATTGGTACGTGCATGCCCCCGGCACACCACGGTTGAAACACCTCGGATCGGCATACCAAATATACATATGCTAGATACAATGGAACATAACATCACAAAACAACAAACCGGAGATGCCAACTTGGCATAACATATCAACGCATACTAAAATCACAACAACCACGGCATCGTTCGACGATTACAACGGCCCGAACGATAACCAGCACATAATCACAAAATAGCATGAAACAATCACGCATTTACACAAACGTGCAAAGTCAAGTTCCAACAACTCGCACTGGTGTGATAACACACAAATCATCACAAAGCGACAACATTCAATACTAACATCTCACCTCTCACAGAGGGCTAATCACAACAAATGCGTGGCAAACGACTCAACGTTCACGCCACCGATTCCATCATACTCGGGAGCTAACATTCTAACGATAATGCGAATATCACATATACATTCTTGGACCGCAAACAGGAATGATAGGTTTTAAAAAAAACGAAAACCACCTTTTAAAAACAATTTGGAAACACCAGTTGATCTTAAGTATCACATGTTCAAAAAGTTGTACAAACATCACTGTCGAGACTTTGAAAACCATCTTGCGTTGAACAAAAATGAGGACACTCTTCTTTTAGTGAAAAACTTTCGGAAATATTCGACCCTCGGGTCTAAGCAAAGCATTTCTAAATAATTGAAAATATCTCAAAATATTTTGGTCCCCAATTGGAATAATTTGAAATATATTGCGGCACTAGAAAGCACTTTGAAAGTACCGCGAGAAAATAATTCATTTTAAATGTACGTCTCGAAATTTATTTTCTAAGATACTCAAGGTTTTCGAAAATATATTAGGCTAGAATGCCTAAAAACTCACATGTAACAATATTCACTTACATACACCACAACACACGCATCAACTCCCTCAAAATCAAGACAGCACATGTCTTTTACCGGAAAACAAACAGTCAAATATCACAGTCAAAAGGACATAAATAATGACAACACACCTCATATAAACGAAATATGAGAATCACACGAACGCATCACGAAACCAAGAATCTGCATAAAGGTTCCATCACTTAACACATAATCATACCAGTAACTCGCATCAGACGAGGCACAATCACAAAGAAGGGAGACTTACATCCACAGGTCACACGAAGATGATGATCGCCCCACGATACTAATCACGACTAACAAACTCAGACGACGCGTCGCGACACGAATTAGTCAGAAAAAATCTGACGAAACAAAGACTCAATAGACACCACTAAACCCAACGGCCTAGGTATCCACAACCTAAGCTCCGGTACCATTTATGTAACACCCCCTATCCGCTCAGGGATATTACACGCCGTAGAACCTTTCCTCAAGGATCTACTAGGCTGGTAACAACATCGAACATCTCAACAATGCTTTTAAGGCTAAAATGACTCAATAGACCGATTTGGTCTTTCAATAAATACATACAACTCAATCACAACACATGCCCACGCAGGGCTCGAGTACAACACACTCCCGTACAACGGGGAAAGAATACTGCAGCGGAAAATAAAATACAACTAAACCAATACGACATCAACGGGTCCTCGTGTGATTAGTATTGTTCATCTTTCATCATCCTTCATGTTGACCCTGTGCTATGCTCCAAAACATGTATGCAATACAGACATCCACCCCCCGATTTCTCGGGGGTTAGCAAAATTCCACTATTTTGCTAGTGCAAGTACAAGTGCAAAAATACGAGCCATACAATACAAGTTCCAAGGACAATATTAACCAGGAATCCTCAAAGATTTAAACATAACGAAAATACTTCCCGAGGCAAGAGTTTAGGTAAAGCTTTCTAAAATCGAAAGATCCCAAGTCGAGGGAAAACAATTTATAAAGTGATTTAAAATGCCATCGGAAGTTTTGATAGAAACAACTCAGGATTTTCGAATCCTTCTATTTCCAAAATCAACAGGGGTCACAGCCCAAAGGTTTCATTTTCACAAATATAGCCAACAACAATTCACAGGGCCAGAGCCCACATCAAGTGTCCTCAACGGACATAAAATCAACACAACATAATCACATACAAGCATCGCCTAGGACCGGGATGACGCCACAAATCCCACCCGAGGCCTCTAAGGACCCTCCCGAGCTGGCTAGCGAAACAAATCACACACAATATCTCACGGTTGGATCAATCACTTGTTGCATCCTGACCACATGATCACAAGCCATGTGTCACCGTAGATTATCTTAGGCTTTCACAGTTGGATCAATCACTTGTTGCATCCTGACCACATGATCACATGCCATGTGTCACAGTAGACCTTCAACCATATCCACACATTCACACAAATAACATATCACATCAATAATATCCAAGTAATTCACTCAATGGCAACAAACACAATGCATGACGCAATGGTCAAATCACAACGCACCGATATGAGATAATATATGCATATATATTATTAAAGCACAACGACAACACCAAGTGTATTCATAGTAATTCACCTAACCATCAACGAACACAATGTTCACAAAACACACGCGTTTTGAAAGAGGGCCTTTAACAAGGCTAACAGAATCTTTGAAAGTGAAATTCAAACGATCAAAAAAACACATGGAGACAATCACTAATTATCATATCCATAAAACAAGAATTGTATGGACAATGTACTTGCCTCGAATAACCACAATGCGGAGAATCGACCGAAGTGAGGAGACTCGGACCGACTACGAACACGTCGACTCCACCGAACGACAACCCGCAACAATAAACTACGAATGACAACAATAACAACGAAAATGAATTCCAAAGTACGACCCAAAGCCGCTGAATTCAAGGAACGAACGATGAAAGTTCAAGGGTTTCCCCCAAAACGGCCATGAACACGAATCGACCCGACAAAACATGAAAATGGAATTCCCAACCAAAATATGGATATCCAATCCATAGGATATGTTTAAAACCATCATTTTCAAACAATCGGTTCATCAAAAACGGATGGAAAACGAAATCAAGAACAAATCCCCCAAAAAGTCAACTCGAAGGAAATCAAGAAATATACCTTGATTCGACAAAGAACAATGGATTAAATGATGTTAAACACATGAATAATATTAAGATTAATCATACCCATCATGGATTAATAAACAATACGGAACGA
Source organism: Orobanche coerulescens (assembly GCA_033398695.1). Lineage (NCBI taxonomy): Eukaryota > Viridiplantae > Streptophyta > Magnoliopsida > Lamiales > Orobanchaceae > Orobanche > Orobanche coerulescens. Next base: position 25,197,865 of record CM065812.1, read on the forward strand.
ATCGGACAAAAACCCAAAAACCCCAAAATTTCCCAAAGATGGGGTTCTAGGGAAATCTATGGATCAAAGGATGTTATATGATGATTAATCAATGATATGAACTCCCAAACTTCGTGGATTAATTGCGTGACAACATCTCTCCTTGACCACCAAGCCTCCAGCCGCGGAAATGAGAAGATGGAAATGAAAAACGGATGAAAATATGACTGCCCATATTTATACTGGCGCGGCCTAGCGCGCGCTAGCCTTCCGGCAGTAGCGTGCGCTATCGGCCAGTATCGCCCAAAACCCCCGGCCGGGGCCCGCATGACCCGGCACTATCGACCCGACCTACCGACCGGGACTCGCCTGCCCGACCGAGAAGCGCACGCGCTTGACGCTAGCGCGCTAGGCGACTGCCCGTAACCCTCTCGACTAAACCGCCGCTGTAACGTGCGCTAGTCGGCCGACAGCGTGCGCTACACATGCCGGTTAGCGCACGCTACGACCGACAGCAGCATGCGCTACATGCTGATCCTCCCCGAGTCCAGAACTCCAGGGACCTCTCAGCCCAGTCCGATAGCGTGCGCTGGCCGGCCGCATAACGTGCGCTACTCCTGTCGGCTAGCGTGCGCAGCCTTCCGGCAGTAGCGCGCGCTACGCCGGTTCCTGCCGTGTCTGCCCGGCCAGTGCCCAGCACTTCCGACAGTGCCTTCCCCCGCGTCCGTCCAATGCCCAACCGCCCTGACCCGACTATTCGGTTTCCGAAAACGCACGGAACGAAACACGACGAAATGCTAGCGGACAACATCATCGATCCGAAATGAAATACTACGCGACAATGAATCACATGCGACCAAATAAACAGGAAAATTGATCAAGACAACAAATAGGAATGAGGATACCCACAACTTTAGGTAAATTATAAAATGGCCCAAAACGCCCGAAAATCACGATACGTGATCGAATAACCAAACCGAAGTTCACAACACGTCTAACAAGGTTAAACAGACTTATGGGAAACTCTAAACAGTGGTTTCGAACGGGATTCACAAGAATCGAACTCGAGTGCGGAAAAGTCGCTAAGAATCACGGAACTCAACAAAACGGCACCGAAACGATCTCAGATGGCAAAAAGTGCAGAATTAATCATTCTCAGAATGACGAAACGGTCACAAGCGAGTCGTCAAAATGTATTCCCGCTAAAAAAAGAAAAGAAAATTACCGGAAATCGAAATTGCGGATATTACATACTACCCTCCTTAAAAGAAGTTTTGTCCCGAAACTTAAAACAAGTAGGGAGAAACAATCTCCCGCCTGGAAAACTCAATGAGATACACAAGAAACGCGTAACTTTCGCCCATCGGCGAAATGATACAAGCAACGCAAAGGAATATACGGCGTGAAAATGCGCTCCACGACGACCAACACAACGCCACCGGTAGAAACATAATAAAACCAACAAGTGACAAGCGTTATCAAACAGATAATACAATCAAGTCAATTATCCGAACAACCACAAAACACTAAGCACCTATTACAAGGAAACACGCACAATCAAGAAAACATAAATAAACACACAAACGATCCACAAGGACAATCACAAAGAATTCGGACTACGCCGAAATCCTCAAAACCACAATAGGCATCTACGTGTCCTTTCGGAGCAGAGATGCAATCTCGATCCCCAAATCTCTCAGCTACCGTCTCGCAATGTACGGCTCGGTGACCCACCTGGCCACACTTGAAACAGCTGACTAACAGTGAACGACGATTCTTCGCGGTACGAGATCAGGCAACAACAGTCAAACAACCCCGATCGAACAACAACGATCGATCAACAACGACTGAACAACAACGTTATAACAACAACGATCGAACAACAACGATCAGATAACAATGATCGAACAACAACGGTCGAAAAATAACTCCAAAGTTCACACTTCAACTCAAGACATCAAAAGAACTCGTAGAAACTAACAGATGTTACTTCCGATCAAGGTTCACAAGAATCGAACCTAGCTCGGAAAGGTCATAGCGATAACCAGATCGACCCAAAACAAGATCACAGTTCGTTTGAATGATGAAACCGAAATACAGAACTAGTTCAGAAAGTATCAACGAACACGAGCGAGTCGATAGACTTGAGAAAGAGGAAATGCATAATTCCAAAAATAATACGGGTATTACATTCGACCTCTTATAAAAGAAGGTCGTCCCCGCAACTCCCAATAATGGAAACAAGGCAACAACACAAAAGCAGTCGACGGAACCATTTCCCATGGGCCTCTTAGAGCCGATCCTGATATCTGCACTAAAGTTCGTGCCCCGAAAGACTCGGAACCCAACTCGCAAAACTGGATCCTGTGTCTCCCGGGTCCACACTTGAAATGCGTTACTGATGAGAAGGACAATTGGTACGTGCATGCCCCCGGCACACCACGATTGAAACACCTCGGCTCGGCATACCAAATATACATATGCTAGATACAATGGAACATAACATCACAAAACAACAAACCGGAGATGCCAACTTGGCATAACATATCAACACATACTAACATCACAACAACCACGGCCTCGTTCGACGATTACAACGGCCCGAACGATAACCAACACATAATCACAAAACAGCATGAAACAATCATGCATTTACACAAACATGCAAACTCAAGTTCCAACAACTCGCACTGGTGCGATAACACATAAATCATCACAAAGCGACAACATTCAATACTAACATCTCACCTCTCACAGAGGGCTAATCACAACAAATGCGTGGCAAACGACTCAACGTTCACGCCACCGATTCCATCATACTCGGGAGCTAACATTCTAACGATAATGTGAATATCACATATACATTCTTGGACTGCAAACAGGAATGATAGGCTTTCAAAAAAAACGAAAACCACCTTTTGAAAACAATTTGGAAACACCAGTTGATCTTGAGTATCACATTTTCAAAAAGTTGTAAAAACATCACTGTCGAGACTTTGAAAACCATCTTGCGTTGAACAAAAATGAGGACACTCTTCTTTTAGTGAAAAACTTTCGTAAATATTCGACCCTCGGGTCTAATCAAAGCATTTCTAAATAATTGAAAATATCTCAAACTATTTTGGTCCCCAATTGGAGTAATTTGAAATATGTTGCGGCACTAGAAAGCACTTTGAAAGTACCGCGAGAAAATAATTCATTTTAAATGTACGTCTCGAAATTTATTTTCTAAGATACTCAACAATGCTTTTAAGGCTAAAATGACTCAGTAGACCAATTTGGTCTTTCAATAAATATATACAACTCAATCACAACACATGCCCACGCAGGGGTCGAGTACAACACACTCCCGTACAATGTGGAAAGAATACTGCAACGGAAAATAAAATACAACTAAACCAATACGACATCAACGGGTCCTCGTGTGATTAGTATCGTTCATATTTCATCATCCTTCATGTCGACCCTGTGCTATACAGACATCCACCCCCCAATTTCTCGGGGGTTAGCAAAATTCCATTATTTTGCTAGTGCAAGTACAAGTTCAAAAATACGAGCCATACAATACAAGTTCCAAGGACAATAATAACCAGGAATCCTCAAAGATTTAAACATAATGAAAATACTTCCCGAGGCAAGAGTTTAGGTAAAGCTTTCCAAAATTGAAAGATCCCAAGTCGAGGGAAAACAATTTATAAAGTGATTTAAAATGCCATCGGAAGTTTTGATAGAAACAACTCAGGATTTTCGAATCCTTCTATTTCCAAAATCAACAGGGGTCACAGCCCAAAGGTTTCATTTTCACAAATAGAACCAACAACAATTCACAGGGCCAGAGCCCACATCAAGTGTCCTCAACGGACATAAAATCAACACAACATAATCACATACAAGCATCGCCTAGGACCGGGACGAAGCCACAAATCCCACCTGAGGCCTCTAAGGACCCTCCCGAGCTGGCTAGCGAGACAAATCACACACAATATCTCACGGTTGGATCAATCACTTGTTGCATCCTGACCACATGATCACAAGCCATGTGTCACCGTAGATTATCTTAGTATCTCACGGTTGGATCAATCACTTGTTGCATCCTGACCACATGATCACATGCCATGTGTCACAGTAGACCTTTAACCATATCCACACATTCACACAAATAACATATCACATCAATAATATCCAAGTAATTCACTCAATGGCAACAAACACAATGCACGACGCAATGGTCAAATCACAACACACCGATATGAGATAATATATACATATATATTATCAAAGCACAACGACAACACCAAGTGTTTTCATAGTAATTCACGTAACCATCCACGAACACAATGTTCACAAAACACACGCGTTTTGAAAGAGGGCCTTTAACAAGGCTAACCGAATACTTGAAAGTGAAATTCAAACGATCAAATAAACACATGGAGACAATAACTAATTATCATATCCATAAAACAAGAATTGTATGAACAAGGTACTTGCCTCGAATAACCACAATGCGGAGAATCGACCGAAGTGAGAAGACTCGGACCGACTACGAACACGCCGACTCTGCCAAACGACAACCTGCAACAATAAACTACGAATGACAACAATAACAACGAAAATAAATTCCAAAGTACGACCCAAAGCCGCTGAATTCAAGGACCGAACGACGAAAGTTCAAGGGTTTCCCCCAAAACGGCCAAGAACACGAATCGACCCGACAAAACATGAAAATAGAATTCCCAACCCAAATATGGATATTCAATCTATAGGATATGTTTAAAAACATCATTTTCCAACAATCGGTTCATCAAAAACGGATGGAAAATGAAATGAAGAACAAATCCCCCAAAAAGTCAACTCGAAGGAAATCAAGAAATATACCTTGATTCGACGAAGAACAATAGATTAAATGATGTTAAACACATGAATAATATTAAGATTAATCATACCCATCATGGATTAATCAACAATACGGAACGAATCGGACAAAAACCCAAAAACCCCAAAATTTCCCAAAGATAGGGTTCTAGGGAAATCTAACCTTGATTCGCTGGATCAAAGGATGTTATAGGATGATTAATCAATGATATGAACTCCCAAACTTCGTGGATTAATTTCTTGACAACATCTCTCCTTGACCACCAAGGCTCCAGCCGCGGAAATGAGAAGATGGAAATGAAAAACGGATGAAAATATGACTGCTCAGCCATATTTATACTGGCGCGGCCTAGCGCGCGCTAGCCTTCCGGCAGTAGCGTGTGCTATCGGCCAGTATCGCCCAGAACCCCCGGCCGGGGCCCGCATGACCCGACACTATCGACCCGACCTACTGACCGGAACTCGCCTGCCCGACCCCGTTAGCGTGCGCTGCGCGGACGCTAGCGCGCGCTAGGCGACCTGTCCAGAACCCTCTGGACTAACTGCTCGGCCAGGTAACGTGCGCTAGTCGGCCGACACCGTGCGCTACATATGCCGGTTAGCGCGAGCTATGACGGACAGCAGCGTGCGCTACCTGCCGATCCTCCCCGAGTCCAGAACTCCAGGGACCTCTCTGCCTAGTCCGATAGCGTGTGCTGGCCGGCCGCATAACGTGCGCTACTCCTGCCGGCTAGCACGCACTACGGCTCGCCGCTCGACCGCCAAAGGCTCAAAGACTTCCGATGCTCGCTGCACCGTCCTGGCCGGCTGCCAGCCGCCCTGACCTGACGATTCGGTTTCCGAAAACGCACGGAACGAAACACGACGAAATGCTCGCGGACAACATCATCGATCCAAAATGAAATACTATGCGACAATGAATCACACGTGACCAAATCAACACGAAAATCGATCAAGACAACAAATACGAATGAGGATACCCACAACTTTGGGTAAATTATAAAATGGCCCAAAACGCCCGAAAATCACTATACGTGATCGAATAACCAAACCGAAGTTCACAACACGTCTAACAAGGTTAAACGGACTTATAGGAAACTCGAAACAGTGGTTTCGAACGAGATTCACAAGAATCCAACTCGAGTGCGGAAAAGTCGATGAGAAACACGGAACTCAACAAAACGGCACCGAAACGATCTCGGATGGCAAAAGTGAAGAATTAATCATTCTCATAATGACGAAACGGTCACAAGCGAGTCGTCAAAATGGATTCACACTAAAAAAAGAAAATTATCGGAAATCAAAATTGCGGATATTACATACTACCCTCCTTAAAAGAAGTTTCGTCCCGAAACTTAAAACAAGTAGGGAGAAGCAATCTCCCGCCAGGAAAACTCAACGAGATACACAAGAAATGTGTAACTTTCGCCCATCGGCGAAACGTTACAAGCAATGCAAAGGAATATACGGCGTGAAAACGCGCTCCACGACGACCAACACAACGCCACCGGTAGAAACATAATAAAACCAACAACTAACAAGCGTTATCAAACAGATAATACAATCAAGCCAATTATCCGAACAACTACAAAACACTAAGCACATATTACAAGGAAACACGCTCAATCAAGAAAACAGAAATAAACACACAAATGATACACAAGGACAATGACAAACAATTCAGACTACGCCGAAATCCTCAAAACCATAATAGGCATCTACGTGTCCTTTCGGAGCAGAGACGCAACCTCGATCCCCAAATCTCTTAGCTACCGTCTCGCAATGTACGGCTCGGTGACCCACCTGGCCACTCTCGAAACAGCTGACTAACAGTGAATGACGATTCTTCGCGGTACGAGATCAGGCAACAACAGTCAGACAACTCTGATCGAACAATAACGATCGATCAACAACGACTGAACAACAACGATCGAACAACAACAATCAGATAACAATGATCGAATAACAACGGTCGAAAAATAACTCTGAAGTTCACACTTCAACTCAAGACATCAAAAGAACTAGTAGAAACTAACAGATGTTACTTCCGATCAAGGTTCACAAGAATCGAACCGAACTCGGAAAGGTCACAGCGATAACCAGATCGACCCAAAACAAGATCACAGCTCGTTCGAACGATGAAACCGAAATACAGAACAACTAGAAAGTATCAACGAACACGAGCGAGTCGATAGGCTTGAGAAAGAGAAAATACATTCGACCTCTTATAAAAGAAGGTCGTCCCCGCAACTCCCAATAACGGAAACAAGGCAACAACACAAAAGCAGTCGACGGAACCATTTCCCATGGGCCTCTTAGAGCCGATCCTGATATCTGCACTAAAGTTCGTGCCCCGAAAGATTCGGAACCCAACTCGCAAAACTGGATCCTGTGTCTCCCGGGTCCATACTTGAAATGCGTTACTGACGAGAAGGACAATTGATACGTGCATGCCCCCGGCACACCACGATTGTAACACCTCGGCTCGGCATACCAAATATACATATGCTAGATACAATGGAACATAACATCACAAAACAACAAAATAACATACCAACACATACTAAAATCACAACAACCACGGCATCATTCGACGATTACAACGGACCGAACGATAACCAGCACATAATCACTAAACAACATGAAACAATCACGCATTTACATAAACGTGCAAACTCAAGTTCCAACAACTCGCACTGGTGCGATAACACACAAATCATCACAAAGCGACAACATTCAATACTAACATCTCACCTCTCACAGAGGGCTAATCACAACAAATGCGTGGCAAACGACTCAACGTTCACGCCACTGATTCCATCATACTCGGGAGCTAACATTCTAACGACAATGCGAATATCACATATACATTCTTGGACCGCAAACTGGAATGGTAGGTTTTAAAAAAAACGAAAACCACCTTTTGAAAACAATTTGGAAACACCAGTTGATCTTGAGTATCACATTTTCAAAAAGTTGTACAAACATCATTGTCGAGACTTTGAAAACTATCTTGTGTTGAACAAAAATGAGGACACTCTTCTTCTAGTGAAAAACTTTCGGAAATATTCGACTATCGGGTCTAAGCAAAGCATTTATAAATAATTGAAAATATCTCAAAATATTTTGGTCCCCAATTGGAATAACTTGAAATATATTGCGGCACTATAAAGCACTTTGAAAGTACCGCGAGAAAATAATTCATTTTAAAGGTACGTCTCGAAATTTATTTTCTAAGATACTCAAGATTTTCGAAAATATATTAGGCTAGAATGCTTAAATACTCACATGTAACAATATTCACTTACATGAACCACAACACACGCATCAACTCGCTCAAAATAAAGACAGCACATATCTTTTACCGAAAACAAACAGTCAAATATTACAGTCAAAAGGACAAAAATAATGACAACACTCCACATATAAATGAAATATGAGAATCACACGAACGCATCATGAAACCAAGAATCTGCATAAAGGTTCCATCACTTAACACATAATCATACCAGTAACTCGCATCAGACGAGGCACAATCACAAAGAAGGGAGACTTACATCCACAGGTCGCACGAAGATGATGATCGCCCCACGATACTAATCACGACCAACAAACTCAGACGACGCATTGCGACACGACTTAGTCAGACAAAATCTGACGAGACAAAGACTCAACATACACCACTAAACCCGACAATCTAGGTTTCCACAACCTAAGCTCCGATACCATTTATGTAACACCCCCAATCCGCTCAGGGATATTACACGTCGTAGAACCTTTCCTCTAGGATCTAGCAGGCTGGTAACAACATTGAACATCTCAACAATGCCTTTAAGGCTAAAATGACTCAGTAGACTGATTTGGTCTTTCACTAAATATATACAACTCAATCACAACACATGCCCACGCAGGGGTCGAGTACAACACACTCCCGTACAATGCGGAAAGAATACTACAGCGGAAAATAAAATATAACTAAACCAATACGACATCAACGGGTCCTCGTGTGATTAGTATCGTTCATATTTCATCATCCTTCATGCCGACCCTGTGTTATGCTCCAAAACCTGAATGTAATACAGACATCCACCCCCCGATTTCTCGGGAGTTAGCAAAATTCCACTATTTTGCTAGTGCAAGTACAAGTGCAAAAATACGAGCCATACAATACAAGTTCCAAGGACAATAATAACCAGGAATCCTCAAAGATTTAAACATAACGAAAATACTTCCCGAGGCAAGAGTTTAGGTAAAGCTTTCCAAAATCGAAAGATCCCAAGTCGAGGGAAAAATATTTATAAATTCATTTAAAATGCCATCGGAAGTTTTGATATAAACAACTCAGGATATTCGAATCCTTCTATTTCCAGAATCAACAGGGGTCACAGCCCAAAGGTTTCATTTTCACAAATAGAACCAACAACAATTCACAGGGCCAGAGCCCACATCAAGTGTCCTCAACGGACATAAAATCTGTTGGTATAAAATCGGATATTTGCGCCGTTTGTGCGGAAGCGTAGATAAGATGCGGAAAATAAATCACACAAGGATTTATAGAGGTTCGGCTATTAATGAAGCCTACGTACTCTCTCGATGTATCTTTTTCTTAGGATTAAGATCAAAACCTCTACACCTCTCTTCTATCGGTCGAGGGATTACCGTTTACAAGCTCGTCTTCTATCGGTCCGAGTAAAACCATTTTTCCTTTTCTATTGGATAAGGAATAAACCACTCTAGCTTTCTATGGGTACTAGATAAACCTCACTTAGATATCGATTGTGATTCTAACAATGCCGGATACTTGATCCTAATAATACCGAATCCAATCGTATATTTTCTTTTACCTCTCGTGTATAATGTTGAATGTATAAACACTCAAACTAACAATCTAAGCTCAATATTACAACAACAATGTAAGTATATGAATATAAGATCAATGTCTTGAATGCTTGGAGTTGTTGTAATCAAACAATACCATAGGAATGGTGTTTATAGGCATTTTTTATCAAACTAGCCGTTAGCTCCCTGGTGCATCATTACGGCCATTATATCCTCTTTATTACGACTGTTAGCCGTTTAACGTACCTTACAACATGTCCGTTAAGTACGTTAGCAACACCCAGATTGAGTCCAGTAGCATTCGTTTCTTGTGTTACATACGTTAGTCATTAACCATTACGTACGTTAACTTTTGTCAACTTATCCGTTGCTTGCTGACCTATGCCATGATGTCATCTCCAACGTTCATCTCGTTTGAACTCAGAAACTTAACATTACGTACGTTAATCACCCTTTCTTACGTACGTTAATATCCACACATTACGTACTTTATGTAACATATGTTACGTACGTTATACTTGTCCAGAACATCTTTTTGCACTTCGTTTTCTTCGATGATTGGCTTCGCCTCTTTCGCCTCTTCGTTGTTTTGTTTTGCTTATCAACTTTAATAATCAAAATACTTTTAATTTATGTATGGAACAAAATGTTCCAACAATCTCCCCCTTTTTGATGATTACAAAACAATCCTTCGTCAACGGGATTTATCTGCAAAAATACAAATATATGTATATGTGTACAGACCAAAGTTTTCGTCTTTGTCCGTTTCGTTAGTTTCTTCTCCCATTTCTTTTTAGACTCCTTCTTTTCTTTTCTCCTTTTATTTCCTCATTTTCAAAATTTCATCGTCTTTTCGACGTCTCCTCATTTTTCTTTTTCTGTCATTTTTCGACTTCTCCTTTTCATTTTTCAACTCCTCGTTTCTCCCCCTTTCAGGGTAAATCCCATTTTTCTCATTTTCCTCCTTTCTCTCGCCCTTTTTGTTTTCATCAAAAAGTAAAAAAAATAGCAATTGAATTTAATGATACCAAAATATAAAATATGCACGATATCAATTTTGATAAATAAATGCATAAAGGGTAAAAACTCCCCCTGAAAGTATTATCTACCAAAAAAACTATACTCCCCCTGAGTAAAATATCAAAAATCATTTTTTGAGGGCCCAACCGATAGTTGGTTTTTGTTTGGAAACATAAACGATATTTGAAATAATTGTTCTTTTAGGAACCCAAATTTTCTTAACTTTAATCGTTCGTCGTGGGCTTTTACAGTTTGAAATATGATGCCCAAGTTTTAAATATTTTTCACATCGGGGTATATTAAAATTGACAGATTCGTTTTTCGAACGTAGTTTGAATCCTAACCCCTCTTTATTTAAAGTGAATTTCTAAACACCAAGCATTTGTTCAAATTTCTCGTTTCCACACGAGAATTTCTTTGTCAGAGATTTAAGCTCGGTTTTTATTTTAGCAAGATCATCCTTCAAAATATTTTTATTTTCAATGCATTTCGAATGATCGATTTCAACGAATTTTCCCTTCTCGATAATTTTGGAATTTTCACTTTCCAAAGATTTAATTTTAGATTTCATGGATTTTATCTCGGATAAAGCATTTTGGAAATCCGTATGTAATAACTCAAATGCATCAAAAAGTTCGTCACGGGATGATGTACTTACTTGGCTTTCGACGTCGCTGTCGTCGAACGAACTTCGGGCCATGAGAGCGAGATTATTTTGATTGATAAATCCGTCGTCTTCGTCTTCATCGCTCCATGTTGCCACGAGGACCTCCTTTTTGGGTTTAGCTCGGCAATGCTTAGCGAAGTGGCCTGGTTTTCCACATTGTCGACAAGAATTGTCGAACTTCTTATATTCGCTTGAGATATCCTTCTTCCTCCGGTTTAATAAGGTTTGGAATTTATTAATATTCTTGGCATAATATGTGTTGTATCGAGATTTATTCACCTCGACAGGCGATCGACTACAAGGCCGAGCGACCGAGTTCACTATCACTCAAGCTATGGCAAACTCGCCTAAATCGAAGATACCAGACCACCATCAAGTACCTAGCAATCGACTCCCAAGGCGATCGCCTTTTGGCGTCCGGCGACCGACTCTGGTGCCCGACTAAAGATGGCCGACCTATGCCCCGAACGGAGACGATCGTCCATCAAAGTCTACGAAGACTGGATCTCAAAACAGTGCCCATGTGCAGATCCGAGACAAGATCCGCATTTCACGGACCATTGACCATAAACAGCTGTCTCTGACTGGGACGGCTTTACCTACCGACAAGCCCGCCGAAAGGCGCAAGGTGGGACCGCCCATGACAGCGACTTAGACGCGTGCAGGCTTCTCATTGGACCGCGCAACTGACTGCCAGCAACTCCTGCAGACTTTAAAGAGACAAACCCATGTGCTAAAAGACGATCGCCCACGTATTATAATACAACAAAGGCGATCGCCCAGCAAGTCCAAGTTCTATAAATAGAGAACCTCCTCCCACTGGAAAAGGGTTCTGCTTTCAGTTCCGAAATCATTAACGGAAATACAAAAATACATACATATCATCCAGCTCCCAGCTTTCTCTCCGGAACCTAACTCAGGACTTCTCTCTCAGCACCTCTCAACTAGTAGACGGTCGGCAGAAGCAAGAAGTCTCCACAGTGCAGATTCTAAGAGACATACAAGTCCAGGAGCTTTAACATACAGCTAATACACGTCGTCAGAGACACTCAATCTCTCACCGCCGTCACTGTTCATCTCCATTGTTACAAGAACTCACAGAGCATCATATCTGGTTCTTCCGGCAATCTACACGCTCACTAGCTAAGATAACAAGAATCTTTACACTCATTGTAATTGAATTCTAACATTAGTACTTGTATCCCCGAATATTAGTATTAATAATATCTCGCGAGAGCATTCAAGCCCGGGACTAACAACCCCGGAAAATCTTGTGTTATTTACCTTTCCCACGGAAGTGTTCTCGCATTTGTTTGCTATCCATCCATTCCAGCAATATCTATCTCCGGATAATATTTTGGGTAGCAACAATTGGCGCTAGAATGAGGGCGCCCCTCTAACCCTCAATTTTTATTCCTACCGTCTCGAAGAACACTCACTGTTCTCGAGGCATATACTTGAAGTGACACTCACTGTGCTTCAAAGAAATATTTCAGAAATCATGTCTTCCGCCTCCACGTCGAAGAAAGCCGTTGGCCAGCCCGCCAGACGCCTCATTCCGTCTCAGTCCGAACCACAACCGATGGCGGATGGTAGCCGCCGCGGTCCGAGACGCTCGATCCCGCCCCTGGGGAACGACCCAAGTCTCTCGCTCGATTAGTTCCGAACCGCGGAACAGATCGAGGAGACCATGGCTGTCCTACAGGAGCGACGGAGTGCTCTCAACGCGCCTCCCGCTATCACCCCCTCGGCCATCCGCCGGAGGATCAAACGGAAGTTCAAGGCGTTGCTGACCGAGCGATCGCCAGGAGGCTCCCGTTCGCAGGGAGATGCGCTCGCCAGCCGGGGCACCTCTGTTTTCGATCGCCTCGTCAGCAACCCATCTTGGCGACCGGGGCAGTTCGGCCCCAGCCACGAGACGACGGAGCTAGAGTCCGTCACCAGGAGTTCGGCGTATCCAACTCCCAGAAGGCAGGCCAGCTATCTGTATCCCCCTCGCCAAATAGCCGAGGTCGGCAGCATCGGAGTCAGGAGATCGGTACACGATCGCCTCGGCTCCCGCTCCCAAAACCGATCCACGAGCAACCAAGCTACAACGATGGCTGCGATGCAACGCCAGCTCAACGACATAAAGGCGCTCCTGGAATCTGGGGGAGGCGCCAAGAGCAAGGTCGCCGGGCCGAGCGAGCCGCTAGCGGTCCCCATCGAGCTCGCCCCCGTACAGCATAAGATCGCTCTTCCTCAAACACCTCTATACGAGGGGAGATCGGACCCAGAAACACACCTGAGCAAGTTTAACATCTACATGACCGGGTGTGGGGCATCTGACGCGACCAGGTGCCGAATGTTCCCTCTGACGCTGGACGACCTCGCCTACAGGTGGTACACCTCATTGCCACCTCGGTCCATTGGCTCCTTTAACGAACTGGCGAAAGTCTTCACAGCGTACTTCGCCACCAGGGCCGCTCGGCCAGAAGGTCCCCATCGCATGTTGCGAATCGTGCAAGGGGAAAAAGAATCCGAATCGGACTACATCGACCGGGTAGACGAGGTCATCCTAAACGGAGAGCCCGTAAGCGATGAGATCGCCCTTCACGCAGTCCTAGCAGGATTCCATGGTCTTTCGCCCATGTTCAGGCATCTTACGAAGGACCAGCCCTCGACCTATGCGATCTTCCGTGCTAAGGCTGCCAACTTTCTGGCCAGGCAAAGGCTACTCACCCTCAACCTAGGCAAGGAAACGTCACCTCCTGTCCGAAAGATGGCGATCGCCAAAACCAAGAAAGCGATCGCCAAGACGCCCGGAGATCTCAAGGCCTTCGAAGACATGGAAGCCCATCTCCTCCATACATTCGACCGAACTCCGGCCCACATTCTCTATGCCATCAAGGGGCACGAACCGCTAAACAAGCCAAAGGCGATAAGGGACCACGGTCACCTCGACAACAATCAATATTATGCCTACCATAAAAGTCCCGGCCACAGCACCAACCAATGTCGCGACCTACTCAAACAGCTCTGGATATTGTACGAGGAGGGCAGGTTGGACAGCTTATTGGCTTAGCTGAAGCCCCTACCAATCTCTAGACACGATCGTCCGAGTCGAACACAAACAGGTTGGGAAGCTCATACGAGCCGACACCTAGATCAACCTCGGCGACCGTCTCTACATGCTTCAATCAAGAGAAGTGGGCCTCGGAAGTCTCTCCCCGATCTCCCTCCTCATTTAAGAAACTGGAGGACTCGTTCGCCACCTACAGTTCATCGTCTGACATGGTGAACTACGGCACGAGATCGCCTCCACCGCACAACGTACACCGTCGAAGGTCGGCATTTAACATGACGATCTGAGGTGGAAGAGTGCAGCCATGGTCCTGGTGGTCGATGGAACCGACTGCTTAGGCCATGCAAGGTCCCTTTGGGACAAGATCGCCCGCCCTTCGTTTAAATACGAGGCTGGCGTAGTCTAAGGGCCCTCCAAAACTAATCAGTAGACACGATCGCCCGCCCTCAAAGGTTCATCATTTAACATGGTGAACCCGGACAATGCGACGCGTCACTACCCCCGTCTCAACGTACACCGTCGAGGGTCGCCATCTTCATGGCGGGCCGAGGTGGAAGCAGAGCTATCAAGCCACGGAAGTGGAGTTGATTAATCCGACGACGCCCCGCGCAAGGACTCCCCCAGACCAAGACCGCACGCCCTTCGTTTAAATACGAGGCGAGGCGCAGCCTAACGGAGGACCCTCACAATAAAATGAGTCACGAGACAGACAATGTCGCTCGGCACAAGACATGGTCATGGAATCGGTCCATCGAACTCCACGACTATGCACGGTTCCTCAAGATGGACGACCTTCCCCGAGGATTCGGCAAACATAAAGATCGCTCACTCAACGATTTATTTTCGTCCCCTTACTTTCACTAAGTGAACAAAAACAAGGGGGAAGAGTGCGGACTACATATTCGACGATCGTCCCTATTCAATCATATACGGAGATCGCCAGTTTTCAAAAAGAGTGCGGACTACATATTCGACGATCGTCCCTATTCAATCACATATGGAGATCGCCAGTTTTCAAATGTTGTGCAGCGATCGATTTAGTTGTAAAAGTTATCTATACGAGTTTATCAATTCACGTGGACCTACACTTGCAACGATCTCTCCTCACACATTTGTACAAAGTCAAGCAAAAGACTCAAAAATAGCAATCATTCAAGTGAAAAATCAAGGGTGTCAAACGTTCATTTTATTACTTGAAAGATCAGAGTACACGGTCGCCCGAAGGCCTAAATGCTACAAAAAGAAAGCTACGAATTACAAGCCAATAAGCTAAAACATTAAAAAATGAAGTGCCTCAGGCCCCTGCCTGGCTTTCGCCTTCAGCATCCGGTGCGGTCCCCCTATCTTCCGGAACGTCGGGATTAGCAAGATTGGCCGGAGTCGGATACCAGCTCAGATCCACGCCAAGCTCCGAGAGATCCAAGATCGGCAAGAAGAAAGCAGGATGGAGGGGATGCTCCAATGCATACGCCTTGAAGTTCTCAGCAAGAGGCCCGACCTCCAAACCTCCCTTCTTAGCTGCTCGGATCGAGTCGGCGAACGCCATATAATAGGCGAACTCACTGATAAACTCCAAGTTTTGAAAGGGATCAGCCTTGGTCGCCTCTACCTCTCTTTTCAGCTCCGCCATCGCCTGTTGCGACCCTTGGAGCTCGGACTCCCTCGCAGCTACCTTCTCCCTCGACTCCGCCAGCTCGCTAGTCAACCGAGCGATCGTCACCTTCTGATGAGCGGCCTCCTCCTCAGCAACCTTCTGCGCCCGGACGGCATTCAGCATCTTGTCCCGAAATCGGTCAACCGCCAAACGAGACAACTCGGTTTCCTTCCTCGCCAGCTCAAGCTCTTGGCTCGCCCGCTTGGCTGCCTCCAAAGAGTCTTTCTCCATTGCCACGATCTTATCGACGAACTCGGCGTTCTCTTTCCGAGCCGCCTCGAGATCCGCCTGCAGGCGAATAGTGGAAGGTCGCCCCTCAAACTCCTGCGCAGCCTGGACAGCCATGGTCTCCGTCTGGAGAGAAAGGGCGAGAACATCCTGCATCGTACTCCCCGATCGCTGACGAGCGATCGCATCTAGATCAGTCATCCAGGCCTTCGGTAGAGCAGAAGCGGCCTTGCTGACGTATTGTGGGATGTCACAGGACTAGCGAGGAGATCAGCTGGCTAAGATATCCAACACCATCGGCGGGCAAGATGGATCTGTACGACGGATCCTGCATCAAAACAACAAAGAGTTAACACAACTCCTACGCGAATGAAAAGTTTCAACTCAGCAAGATAAATCTACCTCTCGGCTCTCTCAGGATCGCGACCAAAGTATGGCTTCCCGCGAGGGGTCTCAGCTTCAGCGATCGCCATCTCTCGCAGGAAAGCCGCGGAGGGAGCTGGCTCTTTCTCCGGAGGAACAACGGTGATCGGAGGCACGACAATCGGCACCTCACTGACCGGGGCAGAAACTGGAGTTTCTACCGACCTCTGCCGTTTGCGATTCGTCCGCAGCCCCTCCTCACGAGCTTCCTCCTCAGCCACGATCGGCTCTACGCGAGGCTCCACCTCCGGAATAATAGGCAACGCCACAGGAGGAGCCCGAGATGACTTCGTCTCGCGGAGACGACCCAAAACTCCTGGGTTCGACATAGCGATCTCCGGTGGGGGCTCCAAGAAACGAGGAAAGCGAACCTCTGCAATAAACACAATCAAACCGCAGTTAGTCATATTCCTCCAAAAGGACGATCGCCCAACGAATGGAGATCATAGAAGTTCGTACCTGAGACCGAGAGATGTCTCGGAAAATAGAATAGGCGAGCGGACAACCGACGACTCTCCTTGTTGATCCGGTTAGCCTCCAATTCGTCGTCCGGCAAACTTCGTATCCGCTCCCAGACGACCAAGAAATCGAAAGGCAGCTCCTCGATCGACGGAATATGAAAACCTGCAAAAGCGAAATCAAATTAGATCAGTTCAGAACATATCCAAACAAAGGGAGAGTCTGAACCCTTACCGGGATTTCTCTCCCGAAAGCCAGTGGGAATATTCAGCCACAAGAGGTCGCTCGCTGAGGCTTTCCAGGCACCAGCGACCCAGAACCACTTCATCAGATCGCCCCGCATCTTGTTCGGGATTCCAAGGATCACCCGACCAGATCGGCCCTGAATATGATAACCTCCGACCGACCCTTTCTGAGTCATCAGTTTGAACAAATGGTTCATCTCCGACGGCGAAAGGAGGCGATACAGTCGGTGATCGCCAAACAAGGTCAGAGTGCAGATAATTTGGAGCCAAGCATTTGGCGTTAGCTGGAGCGGCGCCAAATTCCAAACAGCCAGCAGATAGGAGACAGAGTGCGGCATAGGAAATCGCAACCCCGCCTCCATGATCGCTTCGTTCACAGCGACCATACCCTCCGGAGGCTGATCGGCTCTCTCATTCTCGACCGGCACAAAGAGATCCACGTCTGAAGGGACATGGAACCTCGTCCTCCAGACGGCCAGATCCTTCCTGGTCGCCGAACTCCTGATTTGGCCAAGAGACCACAGAGATCGCTGAGCAGCCCGATATAGCGATCGCTTGGGAGATTGATATGGATGAGCGATTGAATACTCTCGGAAGTCAAAACTTGGAGACGGGTCGGCCAACCTCTCCATTATATCAGCAAATGCCACATATGCCTGTACAAAGACATTATGTCGCTCCCAGTAGGCCCTGACCGCAAGATCTCTCTCCGTCTGCGAGCGCCTATGTTCGACGGCCGCCCCCTTAGCCACGTTGGCCTCGTTGAACAGCGCCTCGACCTCCACAGGGTCAATTCCGGCCCGAATAGCCTTAGCGGCCGTATCCAGATGAAACTCAGTGGAGGATCCTCCCCGGACATCAGAAGTCCCGGCGGCAGAGGAAATGCGCACTCCGGATGAAGAAGATGTTCCAGCCATTTGTGAAGAAAAGAGGAGATAAGAAGTGTTCGTCTTACCCGAGATTGAATCGATCGACGATCGGCAGCAAAGTCTCCAGAAAAATCCACAGCGAAATCCTTCTTTCTCCAGTATGTGCACGTAAGAAAGAACACTGCCACCCTGCCCCTTTTTATAGGAGGAGGCATGGACTTAAGAGCAATTAAGGAGTATCTCAGGGGCCGAAACTCAACCGTCGCATTTATTGACCCCCTAGAAACCCACGTGCGCGTCTTTTCAAGGACGCGTTAGTCGAGGAGTCATAAATGACCGTCGGTCTACCCCAACATGAAACCGACACGTGTCCCAGAGACTATTCCGCATCCGCTGCCATTTCCCGATCATTTCAGCGGCCTACCAGATCGTCCAAACTCAGACTCTATCAGCTCAAAGACGATCGCCAGTTCAGTGTAACGCAGAGTCGCTCGTCGAAAGTTTAGCGACCGCCAGCAGAACCACCTCACCCCACGTTTCCAACATAGGAGCAAGCTAGGGGGCAATTGTTGTATCGAGATTTATTCACCTCGACAGGCGATCGACTACAAGGCCGAGCGACCGAGTCCACTATCACTCAAGCTATGGCAAACTCGCCTAAATCGAAGATACCATACCACCATCAAGTACCTAGCAATCGACTCCCAAGGCGATCGCCTTTTGGCATCCGGCGACCGACTTCGGTGCCCGACTAAAGATGGCCGACCTATGCCCCGAACGGAGACGATCGTCCATCAAAGTCTACGAAGACTGGATCTCAAAACAGCGCCCATGTGCAGATCTGAGACAAGATCCGCATTTCACGGACCATTGACCATCAACAGCTGTCTCTGACTGGGATGGCTTTACCTACCGACAGGCGCAAGGTGGGACCGCCCATGACAGTGACTTAGACGCGTGCAGACTTCTCATTGGACCGCGCAACTGACTGCCAGCAACTCCTGCAGACTTTAAAGAGACAAACCCATGTGCTAAAAGACGATCGCCCGCGTATTATAATACAACAAAGGCGATCGCCCAGCAAGTCCAAGTTCTATAAATAGAGAACCTCCTCCCACTGGAAAAGGGTTCTGCTTTCAGTTCTGAAATCATTAATGGAAATACAAAAATACATACATATCATCCAGCTCCCAGCTTTCTCTCCGGAACCTAACTCAGGACTTCTCTCTCAGCACCTCTCAACTAGTAGACGGTCGGCAGAAGCAAGAAGTCTCCACAGTGCAGATTCTAAGAGACATACAAGTCCAGGAGCTTTAACATACAGCTAATACACGTCGTCAGAGACACTCGATCTCTCACTGCCGTCACTGTTCATCTCCATCGTTACAAGAACTCACAGAGCATCATATCTGGTTCTTCCGGCAATCTACACGCTCACTAGCTAAGATAACAAGAATCTTTACACTCATTGTAATTGAATTCTTACATTAGTACTTGTATCCCCGAATATTAGTATTAATAATATCTCGCGAGAGCATTCAAGTCCGGGACTAACAACCCCGGCAAATCTTGTGTTATTTACCTTTCCCACGGAAGTGTTCTCGCATTTGTTTGCTATCCATCCATTCCAGCAATATCTATCTCCGGATAATATTTTGGGTAGCAACAATATGCCGCTTCTTCATCGCTTTCTTCGACCGGGATTTCTTCTTTCTTTTTCGACATCTTAGCCTTCATGGCTAACGATCGTTCCTTCGGATTTGGCTTGACACTTCTTGATTTTAACATGATCTCATAATTAATTAGCGAGCCAACGAGGGCGCTAAAATCGAGCGTATTGAGATCTTTGGATTCCATAATCGCGGTCACGGTGCCGTCCCATTCGCTAGGTAGTGATCGTAAATTTTTCTTGACTTTTTCACTACTAGATAATGGTTTTCCAAACGAAGCAAGTCCATTAGTGACAACCGAAAATCGGTCGAGCATATTGGTGATGGACTCGTCACCTTTCATCATGAATAACTCGTAGTCATGGAGAAGCATATTGATTTTCGTCTCCTTGACTTGAGTCGTTCCTTCGTGTGTGATTTCTAGAATTTTCCATATTTCTTTCGCACTCTCACACGATGATATTCGATTGACCTCTTCCGGATTTAAGGCACAAAATAAGAGTTGAGTAGCCTTACAGTTTAGATGGTCATTTTTCCAATCGGCATCGTCGTATTCTTCGAAAGATTTGAGCGTACCGTCGGATTTGAGAGGAATTTTTGGGCCAAGGCAATAATCTTCCAAATCTCTATATCGTAGGAACGAATAAAGATTGACATCTTTTTCTTCCATGTCAAATAATTTGAGCCATCAAAGAATGGTGGTCGGTTAAGAGCAAGGCCTTCGACAGGAGCAAAATGAAACGCCATTGGATTTTTTCTCCTCGGATGCTAATCTGGGTATTGGAGTACTGCTCCGATACCAATTGTTGGTATAAAATCGGATATTTGCGCCGTTTGTGCGGAAGCGAAAATAAGATGCGGAAAATAAATCACACAAGGATTTATAGAGGTTCAGCTATTAACGAAGCCTACGTCCTCTCTCGGTGTATCTTTTTCTTAGGATTAAGATCAAAACCTCTACGCCTCTTTTCTATCGGTCGAGGGATTACCGTTTACAAGCTTGTCTTCTATCGGTCCGAGTAAAACCGTTTTTCCTTTTCTATTGGATAAGGAATAAACCACTCTACCTTTCTATAGGTACTAGATAAACCTCACTTAGATATCAATTGCGATTCTAACAATGCCGGATACTTGATCCTAATAACACCGAATCCAATCGTATCTTATCTTTTACCTCTCGTGTATAATGTTGAATGTATAAACACTCAAACTAACAATATAAGCTCAATATTACAACAACAATGTAAGTATATGAATATAAGATCAATGTCTTGAATGCTTGGAGATGTTGTAATCAAAAAATACCATATGAATGGTATTTATAGGCATTTTTGATCAAACTAGCCGTTAGCTCCCTGGTGCATCATTACGGGCGTTATCTCCTCTTCATTACGGCCGTTATCTATCTAACGTACGTTACAACATGTCTGTTACGTACATTAGCAACACCCAGATTGAGTCCAGTAGCATTCGTTTCTTGTGTTACGTACGTTAGTCATTAACCATTACGTACGTTAACTTCTGTCAACTTATCCGTTGCTTGCTGACCTATGCCATGATGTCATCTCCAACGTTCATCTCGTTTGAACTCAGAAACTTAACATTACGTATGTTAATCACCCTTTCTTACGTACATTAATATCCACACATTACGTACTTTATGTAACACATGTTACGTACGTTATACTTGTCCAGAACATCTTTTTGCACTTTGTTTTCTTCGATGATTGGCTTCGCCTCTTTCGCCTCTTCGTTGTTTTGTTTTGCTTATCAACTTTAATCATCAAAATAATTTTAATTTATGTATGGAACAAAATGTTCCAACAAAATCAACACAACATAATCATATACAAGCATCGCCTAGGACCGGTACGAAGCCACAAATCCCACCCGAGGCCTCTAAGGACCCTCCCGAGCTGGCTAGCGAAACAAATCACACACCATATCTCACGGTTGGATCAATCACTTGTTGCATCTTGACCACATGATCACAAGCCATGTGTCACCGTAGATTATCTTAGGCTCTCACAGTTGGATCAATCACTTGTTGCATCCTTACCACATGATCACGTGTCATGTGTCACCGTAGACCTTCAACCATATCCACACATTCACACAAGTAACATATCACATCAATAATATCCAAGTAATTCACTCAATGGCAACAAACACAATGCACGATGCAATGGTCAAGTCACAACGCACTGATATGAGATAATATATATACATATATATTATCAAAGCACAACGACAACACCAAGTGTATTCATATAATTCACGTAACCATCCACGAACACAATGTTCACAAAACACACGCGTTTTGAAAGAGGGCCTTTAACAAGGCTAACCGAATCTTTGAAAGTGAAATTCAAACGATCAAATAAACACATGAAGACAATCACTAATTATCATATCCATAAAACAAGAATCGTGTGGACAAGGTACTTGCCTCGAATAACCACAATGTGGAGAATCGACCGAAGTGAGGAGACTCGGACTGACTACGAACCCGCCGACTCCGTCGAATGACAACCCGCAACAATAAACTACGAACGACAACAATAACAACGAAAATGAATTCCAAAGTACGACCCAAAACCGCTGAATTCAAGGAACGAACGACGAAAGTTCAAGGGTTTCCCCCAAAACGGCCAAGAACATGAATCGACCCGACAAAATATGAAAATGGAATTGCCAACCGAAATATGGATATTCAATCCATAGGATATGTTTAAAAACATCATTTTACAACAATCGGTTCATCAAAAATGGATGGAAAACGAAATCAAGAATAAATCCCCCAAAAAGTCAACTCGAAGGAAATCAAGAAATATACCTTGATTCGACGAAGAACAATGGATTAAATGATGTTAAACACATGAATAATATTAAGATTAATCATACCCATCATGGATTAATCAACAATACGGAACGAATCAGACAAAAACCCAAAAACCCCAAAATTTCTCAACGATAGGGTTCTAGGGAAATCTAACCTTGATTCGCTGGATCAAAAGATGTTATATGATGATTAATCAATGATATGAACTCCCAAACTTAGTGGATTAATTGCTTGACAACATCTCTCCTTGACCACCAAGCCTCCAGCCGCGGAAATGAGAAGATAGAAATGAAAAACGGATGAAAATATGACTGCTCAGCCATATTTATACTGGCGCGGCCTGGCGCGCGCTAGCCTTCCGGCAGTTGCATGCGCTATCGCCAAGACGCTGTAACCCGGCCGGGCCCGCATGACCCTGCAAGATCGGACCCGACCGCCAGAATAACACCCTGCATTCAATCGGAAATATTACAGCGCCATGGGCCCCGAGATGGAACCCACAAGGGTAAAAGAAATTTTCGCAAACATTTAAAAATGCCCAAGAGGCCAACGATGGTACTATCTTTAAAAAACATTCAAAGACTTAGTAAAATTCGTTTATCAAAACCGTCGTAAAATCTCATTTCGAAAAGGGCAAGGCCAGACGGTCAAAACTCAATAGTTTAGAGAAAGATTTCCAAAGTAACCTCAGTTACCAGATACCAAAGAGCATTTCAAAATACTCACGCAGCGGAAAAAGACCAACCATAAATATACTCTAGCAGCGGAACACGAGAACCAATCAAGAAACTCAATGCACAAAACATGTCCTAGCCAGTATCCCCCGGGAAGCTCATCTCTCCACGACCGCTACATGATCGATACTCGAAGACCTAAAAAGAAATCCCATGACAGGGTCAGCCATAATATCCAACAATGATAACCGTCACATCACATTAATAATTACATACCAATGAGAATACAACATAAGAATACGACCAATGTAATCTTACCACCATGACTTTGCTTAATCAAGTAATTCTCATCAGAATAACCATTATCACATTTCACATCCCGTACTCGATTAACTAATAAACTTGAACATAATATCTGTATTGTACCTCAAATAATACTCAAGATTCTCAAAACATTATCATAACTCGCGATACGGAAAAGTACCAGTTCTGACCAATACGATCCATCGGATAGCATCATCAAATCCCAAAATGATAACCGATTGTCTATCACAAGACGAATACCAAAGGAAATACGGAACATACCTCGAGATATGAAGTGCCACGACCATCATATCAGTCTAATCCGAGATCAGATCAATGCAATACGGGCACGGTCCTAACACAAGACCTACAAATGTATACTCATATGACCACGTCAATATGCTCACAACAATAACAATCATGTATATTCAATGGAAATCCAATGATCCAGCGCCCTCAGCATAGATCCCCTTGTTGATCCTATCAGATCAGCATAAGGTGGATAACCAACAATACACATATGAACAACAACACATGATAAAATCAATGATGCGAATTCACAAGATTCCATCAACACAATACTGGTAATCCAACGATCCAGCGCCCTCATCATAGATCCCCATGATGATCCCGTCGAACCAACGCATGGTGGAAAACCTGTCCAACGATCCAGCGCCCTCAGCATAGATCCCCATAATGATCCCGTCGAACCAACGCATGGTGGACATTCGATCCAGCGCCCTCAGCATAGATCCTCATGATCCCATCAGATCATTTACAACATAAACAATACAATTATGCATACACATATGCAACTCAATATGTTCATCAACATGAACAACATATGAATCAAAACATGAACGACACTATGATGAAACAACTAGGACGACTTCATGTTCAGCAACATGAATGACAACCTGCATGATCAACATCATTAACACTAAACCGAATCAAACTAAGATACTTGTCCCGAGTCCTTCAGGAGCAAATCTCGATGTCAAATCATCACCGGCAATTATCCTCAATGCTCGGCGATCCAAACGTACAATGAACCATAGATACTCATATCCTCGTCTTTATCATAATGTATCCTCGATACCCAAAATTCCAATAACCGAAATGAATCCGTTACCAATTCCTCATCGTCGAGTACAAGCTCCTCGGCTCCCGGCTCAAAGCGATTCACGAATGCACAAGAACACGACCGCAACATACGGTTATAATCACCGATCACTTACCACAACCTATGGCAATAATCAATAAACAACAATCCGATAACAATCAATAACCGACATAACCAATCCACAAACCCAACAGTTTTACGACATCTCGGTTAAACATAAGTCTGAACAATCCGACTCAAACCAGTACAAATTCACAACCACAACACGAAAATACTGCACTGTCTGCCTACTTAGCGCACGTTAAACGCATAACGTAGCGTGCGCTAGCCCTTAAGCTTAGCGTGTGCTAATGCTGTACAGTGGCATGCATTCCAAGCATCGTCTAACACTTCCATCATATCAATAATCAACTCATCTCGATATTAAGGATTTCATAACATATTCGATTCCAACTTTTATCTTTAAACACAAGTCAACAAGATTCCTTCTTGTTCATATTTGGTAAATTCATAGAAAAATTTACCGGTTATTATCATGAATAATCATATTCCAAAGTCATCCGTAACCTTTCAAATTTCCAGTTCTTATTCATAACAATCATGACATATATAATTCAATAGTTCTTCAAGAACACGAATTATCTGAATTCACGTTCATGATCCATAAAATGACATAATCCGATGTGTTCTAACATCTAAAAATCCTTATTCATCATGTTCTTCGACATACAATTCATATAACTTCAAGAATCACAACAGCATCACCATAATCGTTACCATACGAAGTAACCAACGACAAAACATTAAAAATCCGAATTGAAGAAGGGAATTACATCAACATATCTCTTGAATTCCATCCAAAACCATACGAAACATATCAATACTCATATATTGATAACAACACTAACTTAGTTCGGTAATCCAACTCGTTATCATGCTCATCAACTCGAGAACATCAATAATCAATCCAAACGAAATCCAAAGAGTGAAGAACTATTACCTTGTATAGACGAACCATGAAGGAGAACAATCAACTTCATTCCAAGAATCATCAAAAATTTCAAGAACAACACTTTAATCCATGTTCCTCAGCTTAATCTTTGTTAAAGATCATCATCTCTCAGTGTTTGGAACCTCAAACTTCTCTCTAAAAACTCTCTCTCTCGGTTGCAAGGAAAGAATGGACGAAATGAAGGATAATGCCCAACTACGCACACACACACACACACACACACACACACACACACACACACACACACATATATATATATATATATATACTGTATATTATTAACGTGCGCTAACATCTCATGTTTAGCGTGCGCAACAGCCTTAGCGTGCGCTAACTGACTTTGTTAGCATGCGCTATCGCGGTCCAGAGGCTACTGTCTGGCTTCGTACATGTGCTTATGTACGTAATGCCCATGCATTAGCGTGCGTAACTTACACTGTCTAGCGTACGCAAGTCATTACATTTAGCGTGCGCTAATACCAGTTGACTTGCTACAGTCTACACCTACCACGAAGATGCTCGTGACCCACATGCCGAAAGCAACCAATAAAGCCAAGATTCCCTGTTGACCGATCTGATTAGCGTGCGCTATAAATATACATTAGCGTGCGCTAATAGCTCACAACAAACATCTGTTGACCTTGTCGGTACATGCGCCGAAAGTGACCGGGTCCACACATAGATTCCTTCTGATCTGTTCTGCACTAGCGTGCGTTGCCTTTTACCTTTAGCGTGCGCTAAACCAGTACGATAGCGTGCGCTTTACATGATTATTAGCGTGCGCTAATAATGCTACACTTAGCCATTTTTAGCTATTCTTGCTCGTCGTCTCAACATACTAGATACGTATACATGACGCAATATATCCTTTGTCGACCAAGTACGACAATTATATCAATACAGATATCTCAGTTCTACAATTATTTTATCCATACTGTACAGATTCTACGCTGTACAACATAACTCGGACAAAATAACATTAATAACAGTAGTAGAAATTCCGGATATTACATACTACACCACTTAAAATAAGTTTCGTCCTCGAAACTTGCAATCCGTCATAGAAAAATCAACAAACCGTTCCACCCAAAATATTCTGAAACCATCATGACAATGATCAATCATCATTATTAACGAATAACCAACACAGTATACTAGCAAGTGACCCCACTGTACAGTCTCAATACGCTTACAATCACCGTTCCATGAGCCCCAACAAAAATATATCATCTTCGGATGAAAATAATTTGCCCGTGTCAAATCTTGTCTACCTGATTACACAATCAAGTCCCAATTCCGATAAGACGAATAATACACAATACATCTGCGAAACAACTGCCCAAAACGACACGAATCCCGAAACATCAACACAAAATCTGAACGCTTATACGATCATTAACAATGATCAACCAACTAACTAACCGAGAAGATCATCGATAAGATATCTCCAATACGATTAATCCAATGGTCAAAACACAACTGAGAATATCATCAACATGATAAACTCTATTATTACCAACGAAGGAGCAACAATAATCGGGAATACCTTCACACGGTAAATTCCAATACGATCAACACAGAACCACAGAAATCGATATACAAAAGAGCGAAATTCTCAAAACGCTAAACAAATCACATACAGTGGATCTCAACGAAAACACAATCGACCGTTGACGAACCTCTCAGGCGTACGAACAATCAGTCGCAAATCGGCGAACATCCCAAATCATACATGGAGTGGGAATGACCAATCAGTACTGCTCAAAATTTAAAAGGTGATAAAATCACGCTACCACCACATCAATAGAGCCACATAGCACAGATGTCCCGGTTTCAGAAAATCCAAAGTTCCAAAATCATATTCTGTACCCGAATCTATGATACGCAGCATATTGTTCTTATCTGATAAATCAACCGATCATCCCTGGATAACCAAACTACCATACTGAAGCTCGAATCTTTATTCATCGTTCCACATTGATATATTATCCAGTTCGTGAGTCACACTCACAACTTCACCATGATATTTGTAATATACACTAAATGCGTATGGTTATCAATCACATTTTCAAAACCAGTTTGAAATCATATAGTCTTGTCAAGAGACAAATTTTCGAAAATTCTTTCAAAAATTTCGAAACTCAAAACATAAATTTTCGTAAGACCACGAAATCAATTTTAAAAATTAAATCGGCTCGCCGGTGCCAAGTTCTCGATAAAAATTCTTTTCGAATACACATGATTAAATAAAATGGAATTTATGCAAATGCTTGTCCATATCCATACTCCTGTATACCACTTCGACTTGTCACCAAATCCATTGACATTCCAACGGAAACCACACGATCAAGTTCTAAAACCTCAATATATAGACTCCGATAAAAACTCCTTTTCCACATATGATTCGCAACGTCAACCATTAATCCATCCTGGAGCACCTCTAATATGCTATGACAAAACATTGAATGACCAACAACTCAATCACAGCGAAAGACTTCCCGAGAAGTTTCATTTGAACAAGTAAATCAAAACCGCGACAGGTAGAAACGAAATAGGTAGATGATTGATAAAGTACTTTACAAGTCTTGGGAGTTTTAAAAAAACAGAAAAGCCTTTTGAAATATTAGGGTCTCAGCCCGAATCCCGTTTTGCATTACAAGAAGTTTATAAAGTAGAAAACTCTTTTCGGACCCAAAGTCCTGAGTTATAAAACCATTTCAGAATCGATTGGGCCTCGGCCCAAAAATCATTTTCCGTAAAACATCCGTGAAACGTTCATTTTGAAAAGTATCATTTTCAAATGCTCAAAAGCAGTTCATATATCACAAAATGAACTAACATGACTACATGTTCTTCTCAACAATCCACAGTCCTCTTCCCGATTACACAACTCCGTTTCCAAAATCTAACTGACATAATGATTTCCAAAATCATAGTTTCTCAATTCATCAATCCTGTACCAATTTTGTTACCTTATACTGTAACACATAATATTATGCTGAATCTCAAGGCATATCAACTTAGAACGGCAATAAATCTCAATGAAATTCAAAAATCCAAATACTTACAGATCGTGAAGCCGACGATTCCCCGTGAAACTGGCACATGTCTCGACTCAAGAAAATACTCGACACAGATAATTTTAAAACACATGTTTGCAAACTCAGTTCAGTTCGAGAACACAACACATCTCTTTCAAGAGAATCACGTTAGCACCATCTGGAAAAGTTTACAACAATCCCAGTACCACACTGATAAATCACATAACCCATAAGCCCGAGTGAACAACAAAAACTCACGGCTCTAGTATTAGTCAATTGACAACTCGAATGATGCGACAAAACACGACCCAACTCGACCCAAATTCCTAGGTTTTCTCAACCTAAGCTCCGATACCATATTCTGTAGCACCCTCAGATTCAACCGGAAATATTACAGCGCCATGGGCCCCGAGATGGAACCCACAAGGCTAAAAGAAAATTTTCGCAAACATTTACAAATGCCCAAGAGGCCAACGATGGTACTATCTTTAAAAAACATTCGAAGACTTAGTAAAATTCGTTTATCAAAATCGTCGTAAAATCTCATTCCGAAAAGGGCAAGGCCAAACGGTCAAAACTCAATAGTTTATAGAAAGATTTCCAAAGTAACCTCAGTTACCAGATACCAAAGAGCATTTCAAAATACTAACGCAGCGGAAAAAAACCAACCATAAATATACTCTAGCAGTGGAACACGAGAACCAATCAAGAAACTCAATGCACAAAACATGTCCTAGCCAGTATCCCCCGGGAAGCTCATCACTCCACGACCACTACATGCTCGATACTCCAAGAACCTAAAAATAAATCCCACGACGGGGTCAGCCATAATATCCAACAATGATAACCGTCACATCACATTAATAATTACATACCAATGAGAATACAACATAAAAATACGACCAATGTAAATCGTACCGCCATAACTTTGCTTACTCAAGTAATTCTCATCAGAATAACCATTATCACATTTCACATCCCGTACTCAATTAACCAATAAACTCGAACATAATATCTGTATTGTACCTCAAACAATACTCAAGATTCTATCATAATTCGCGATACGGAAAAGTACCAGTTCTGACCAATACGATCCATCGGATAGCATCATCAAATCCCAAAACGATAACCGATTGTCTATCACAAGACGAATACCAAAGGAAATACGGAACATACCTCGAGATATGAAGTGACACGACCATCATATCAGTCTAATCCGAGATCAGATCAATGCAACACGGACACGGTCCTAACACAAGACCTACAAATGCATACTCATATGACCACGTCAATATGCTCACAACAATAACAATCATGTATATTCAATGGAAATCCGACGATCCAGCGCCCTCAGCATAGATCCCCTTGTTGATCCTATCAGATCAGCATAAGGTGGATAACCAACAATACACATATGAACAACAACACATGATAAAATCAATGATGCGAATTCACAAGATTCCATCAACACAATACTGGTAATCCAACGATCCAGCGCCCTCATCATAGATCCCCATGATGATCCCGTCGAACCAGCGCATGGTGGAAAACCTGTCCAACGATCCAGTGCCCTCAGCATAGATCCCCATGATGATCCCGTCGAACCAACGCATGGTGGACATTCGATCCAGCGCCCTCAGCATAGATCCTCATGATCCCATCGGATCATTTACAATATAAACAATACAATTATGCATACACATATGCAACTCAATATGTTCATCAACATGAACAACATATGAATCAAACATGAACGACACTATGATGAAACAACTAGGACGACTTCATGTTCAGCAACATGAATGACAATCTGCATGATCAACATCATTAACACTAAACTGAATCAAACTAAGATACTTGTCCCGAGTCCTTCAGGAGCAAATCTCGATGTCAAATCATCACCGGCAATTATCCTCAATGCTCGGCGATCCAAACGTACAATGAACCATAGATACTCATATCCTCGTCTTTATCATAATGTATCCTCGATACCCAAAATTCCAATAACCGAAATGAATCATAAACCTTATGATTTAACTCCCAGAATCGGAAAGACAGCACATAATCCAAATCTCCAGAATTTGCAGTAATAACCATCGCTATATGCATTATAAACGAAATAAAACTGAAACCATTCATTAAACATTATAACTGAGCAAGTAATAACTTGCCTCGATACCGATGAATCCGTTACCAATTCCTCGTCGTCGAGTACAAGCTCCTCGGCTCCCGGCTCAAAGCAATTCACGAACGCACACGAACACGACCGCAACATACGGTTATAATCACCGATCACTTACCACAACCTATGGCAATAATCAATAAACAACAATCCGATAACAATCAATAACCGACATAACCAATCCACAAACACAACGGTTTTACGACATCTCGGTTAAACATAAGTCTGAACAATCCAACTCAAACCAGTACAAATTCACAACCACAATACGAAAATATTGCACTGTCTGCCTACTTAGCGCACGTTAAACGCATAACGTAGCGTGCGCTAAGTAGCTCCCGTTAGCGTGCGCTAGCCCATAAGCTTAGCGTGCGCTAATGCTGTGAAGTGGCATGCATTCCAAGCATCGTCTAACACTTCCATCATATCAATGATCAACTCATCTCGATATTAAGGATTTCATAACATATTCGATTCCAACTTTTATCTTTAAACACGAATCGACAAGATTCCTTCTTGTTCATATTTGGTAAATTCATAGAACAATTTACCGGTTATTATCATGAATAATCACATTCCAAAGTCATCCGTAACCTTTCAAATTTCCAGTTCTTATTCATAACAATCATGACATATATAATTCAATAGTTCTTCAAGAACACGAATTATCCGAATTCACGTTCATGATCCATAAAATGACATAATCCGATGTGTTCTAACATCTAAAAATCCTTCATCATGTTCTTCGACATACAATTCATATAACTTCAAGAATCACAACAGCACCACCGTAATCGTTACCATACGAAGTAACCAACGACAAAAGATCAAAAATCCGAATTGAAGAAGGGAATTACATCAACATATATCTTGAATTCCATCCAAAACCATACGAAACATATCAATACTCATATATTGATAACAACACTAACTTAGTTCGGTAATCCAACTCGTTATCATGCTCATCAACTTGAGAACATCAATAATCAATCCAAACGAAATCCAAAGAGTGAAGAACTATTACCTTGTATAGACGAACCATGAAGGAGAACAATCAACTTCATTCCAAGAATCATCAAAAATTTCAAGAACAAGACTTTAATCCATGTTCCTCAGCTTAATCTTTATTAAAGATCATCATCTCTCAGTGTTTGGAACCTCAAACTTCTCTCTAAAAACTCTCTCTCGGTTGCAAGGAAGGAATGGACGAAATGAAGGATAATTCCCAACTACACATATATATACTGTATATTATTAACATGCGGTAACATCTCATGTTTAGCGTGTGCAACAGCCTTAGCGTGCACTAACTGACTTTGTTAGCGTGCGCTATCACAGTCCAGAGGCTACTGTCTGGCTTCGTACATGTGCTTACGTACGTAATGCCCATGATGTTGGAACATTTTGTTCCATGCATAAATTAAAAGTGTTTTGATGATTAATGTTGACAAACAAAACAAAACAATGAAGAGGCGAAGCAAAGCATCGAAGGAAACAAAGTGCAAAAAGCTGGAAAAACACAAAGCTAACGTACGTAATGTGGGATCACTAACGTACGTAATATATGGAATTTTATGTACGTAATGAAAGTTATATAGCGTACGTAACCAAGTTCAAACCAGATGAACGTTGGAGGAGTCAAAGTCAGAAAAGCATGCAACGGACATATGACGTCAGCAGTGACGTAAGGCTTAACGTACGTAATAGTGAAAATGTTAACGTACGTAATCAAAAATGACGAAACTCCCTGAACTGTTTTGTGAATATGCTAACGTACGTAACCAGGAAAGGTTAACGTATGTAAAAGGACTTACGTATGTAATGTAAGAGTTATAGCGTACGTAATCAGTGCATAGGAAGCTAGCGGCTAGTTTGTTCATGAAGGCTATAAATACCATGCTTATGGTATTGATCAAGCACAACAACTTCAAGCATACAAGACAATCATCTGATATTCATATTGATATTATTGTTGTTGTAATATTGAGCTTACATTGAGTGATTGAGTGTTTATACACAAAATCATACACGAGAGGTAAAAGAAAAGATACGATTGGATTCGGTGTTATTAGGATCAAGGATCCGGCATTATTAGAATCGCAATCGTTATCTTCGCGAGGTTTATCTAGTACCCATAGAAAGCTAGAGAGGTTGATTCCTTGTCCTACGAAAAGGAAAACGGTTTAACTTGGACCGACACAAAGACAAGTACGAGTGGTTTATCATGGACCAATAGAAGACGTGATTGTAACGGTTATACCTCGACCGATAGAAGAGAGGCGTAGAGGTTTTTATCTTGATCCTATAGAGAAAGATACCAAGAGAGGACGTAGGCTCGTTTATATCCGAACCTCTATAAATCCCTGTGTGCTTTAAATTTCTGCACTTAATATTTACGCTTCCGCAACACGGCGCAATATCTAATCTTGGACCCAACAATTGGCATCAGAGCGGTACTCCAATACACGGCTTAACATCCAAGGAGAAAAAAGATCCAATGGCGTTTCAATTTGCTCCTGTCGAAGGCCTTGCTCTTAACCGACCACCATTCTTTGATGGCTCAAATTATTTGACTTGGAAGAAAAAGATGTCGATCTTTATTCGTGCCAATGATATAGAGATATGGAAGATTATTTGCCTTGGCCCAAAAATTCCTATCAAATCCGATGGTACACTCAAATCTTTTGAAGAATACGATGATGCCGATTGGAAAAATGACCATCTAAATTGTAAGGCCACCCAACTTTTATTTTGTGCCTTAAATCCCGAAGAGGTCAATCGAATCTCGTCGTGTGAAAGTGCTAAAGAAATATGGAAAATTCTTGAAATCACACAAGAAGGGACAACTCAAGTCAAGGAGACGAAGATCAATATGCTTCTCCATGACTACGAGTTATTCATGATGAAGGGTGACGAGTCCATCACCAATATGCTCGACCGATTTTCGGTCAATACCAATGGACTTGCTTCGTTCGGAAAACCATTATCTAGTAGTGAAAAAGTTAAGAAAATTTTACGATCACTACCTAGCGAATGGGACGGCACCGTGACCGCGATTATGGAATCTAAAGATCTCAACACGCTCGATTTTAGTGCCCTTGTTGGTTCACTAATTAATTATGAGATTGTATTAAAATCACGAAGTGTCAAGCCAAAGCCGAAGGAACGATCGTTAGCCATGAAGGCTAAGATGTCGAAAAAGAAAGAAGAAATCCCGATGGAAGAAAGCGACGAAGAAATGGCATACTATGCCAAAAATATTAATAAATTCCAAACCCTATTAAACCGGAGAAAGAAGGATATCTCGAGCGAATCTAAGAAGTTCGACAATTCTTGTCGAATATGTGGAAAACCAGGCCACTTCGCTAAGCATTGCCGATCCAAACCAAAAAAGGAGGTTCTCGTGGCAACATGGAGCGATGAAGACGAAGACGATGATTTCATCAATCAAAATAATCTCGCTCTCATGGCCTGGAGTTCGTTTGACGACAGCAACGTCGAAAGCCAAGTAAGTACATCCTCCCGTGACGAACTTTTTGATGCATTTGAGTTATTACATACGGATTTCCAAAATGCTTTATCAGAAATTAAATCCCTTAAGTCTAAAATTAAATCTTTGGAAATTGAAAATTCCAAAATTATCGAGAAGGGAAAATTTGTCAAAATCGATCATTCGAAATGCATTGAAAATGAGAATATTTTGAAGAATTATCTTTTAAAAGTTCAAGATGAACTAAAATCTTTGACAAGAAAATTCTCGTGCGGCAACGATAAATTTGAACAAATGTTATGTGTTCAAAATATACTTTAAATAAAGAGGGGTTAGGCTTCAAACCACGTTTGAAAAATGAATCCGTTAATTTTAAAATACCTCATTGCGAAAAGTGTCTGAAAATCGGGCATCACTTTTCAAATTGCAAAAGCCCTCGCCGGACGATAAAAATTAAGAAAATTTGGGTTCCTAAAGGAACAAATATTTCAAATATTGTTTATGTCTCGAAAAAAAACAACTATAGGTTGGATCCCCAAAAATTGATTTTTGTATTTTACTCAGGGGGAGTATTTTTTTTAAGGGGAGATATTATTCTCAGGGGGAGTTTTTACCCTTTATGCAATTATTCATAAATTGTATCATGCATATTTTATATTTTGGTATTATTTATTTCAATTGATATTTTATCCACTTTTTGATGAAAACAAAAAGGGGGAGAATGGAGAAGGAGAAAAGAAGTCGAAAATGGGATTAACCCTAAAAGGGGAGAAAATCGAAAAATGAAAAGGAGAAGTCGAAAATGACGTAAAAGAAAATGCGGAGACGTCGAAAAGACGATGAAAATTTGAAAATGAGAAAAGAAAAGGAGAAAAGAAAAGAAGGAGTCGAAAAAGAAATGGGAGAAGAAACTAACGAAACGGACAAAGTCGAAAACTTTGGTCTGTACACATATACATATATTTATATTTTCGCAGGTAAATCCCATTGACGAAGTGTTGTTTTGTAATCATCAAAAAGGGGGAGATTGTTGGAACATTTTGTTCCATGCATAAATTAAAAGTGTTTTGATGATTAATGTTGACAAACAAAATAAAACAGCGAAGAGGCGAAGCAAAGCATCGAAGGAAACGAAGTGCAAAAAGCTGGAAAAACACAAAGCTAACGTACGTAACGTGAGATCACTAACGTACGTAATATATGGAACTTTACGCACGTAATGAAAGTTATATAGCGTACGTAAACAAGTTCAAACCAGATGAACGTTGGAGGAGTCAAAGTCAGAAAAGCATGCAACGGACATATGACGTCAGCAGTGACGTAAGGCTTAACGTACGTAACAGTGAAAATGTTAACGTACGTAATCAAAAATGACGAAACTCCCTGAACTGTTTTGTGAAGATGCTAACGTACGTAACCAGGCAGGGTTAACATACGTAAAGGGACTTACGTACATAATGTAAGAGTTATAGCGTACGTAATCAGTGCACAGGAAGCTAACGGCTAGTTTGTTCATGAAGGCTATAAATACCATGCTTATGGTATTGATCAAGCACAACAACTTCAAGCATACAAGACAATCATCCGATATTCATATTGATATTATTGTTGTTGTAATATTGATCTTACATTGAGTGATTGAGTGTTTATACACAAAATCATACACGAGAGGTAAAAGAAAAGATACGATTAGATTTAGTGTTATTAGGATCAAGGATCCGGCATTATTAGAATCGCAATCGCTATCTTCGTGAGGTTTATCTAGTACCCATAGAAAGCTAGAGAGGTTGATTCCTTGTCCTACGAAAAGGAAAATGGTTTAACTTGGACCGACACAAAGACAAGTACGAGTGGTTTATCACGGACCAATAGAAGACGTGATTGTAACGGTTATACCTCGACCGGTAGAAGAGAGGCGTAGAGGTTTTTATCTTGATCCTATAGAAAAAGATACCGAGAGAGGACGTAGGTTCGTTTATAGTTGAACCTCTATAAATCCCTGTGTGCTTTAAATTTCCGCACTTAATATTTACGCTTCCGCAACACGGCGCAATATCCGATCTTGTACCCAACACATGCATTAGCGTACGTAACTTACACTGTCTAGCGTACGCAAGTCCTTACATTTAGCGTGCGCTAATACCAGTTGACTTGCTATAGTCTACACCTACCACGAAGATGCTCGTGACCCACATGCCGAAAGCAACCAATAAAGCCAAGATTCCCTATTGACCGATCTAATCAGCGTGTGATATAAATATACATTAGCGTGCGCTAATAGCTCACAACAAACATCCGTTGACCTTGTCGGTACATGCGCCGAAAGTGACCTGGTCCACACATAGATTCCTTCTGATCTGTTCTACACTAGCGTGCATTGCCTTTTACTTTTAGCGTGCGCTAAACCAGTACGATAACGTGCGCTATACATGATTATTAGCGTGCGCTAATAATGCTACACTTAGCCATTTTAAGCTATTCTTGCTCGTCGTCTCAACATACTAGATACGTATACATGATGCACTATATCCTTTATCGACCAAGTACGACAATTATACCAATACAGATATCTCAGTTCTACAATTATTTAATCCATACTGTACAGATTCCACGCTGTACAACATAACTCGGATAAAATAACATTAACAACAGTAGTAGAAATTCCGGATATTACACCTGCCGACCGGGACTCGCCGGCCCGACCCCGATAGCATGCGCTGCGCGGACGCTAGCGC
This sequence comes from Orobanche coerulescens, assembly GCA_033398695.1. Classification (NCBI taxonomy): domain Eukaryota; kingdom Viridiplantae; phylum Streptophyta; class Magnoliopsida; order Lamiales; family Orobanchaceae; genus Orobanche; species Orobanche coerulescens. The sequence goes on from CM065812.1 coordinate 25,235,256, forward strand.
GCGCTAGGCGACCTATCCAGAACCCTCTGGACGAAACTGCTCGGCCAGGTAACGTGCGCTGGTCGGCCGACAGCGTTCGCTACACATGCCGGTTAGCGCGCGCTACGACCGACAGCAGCGTGCGCTACCTGCCGATCCTCCCCGAGTCCAGAACTCCAGGGACCTCTCTGCCCAACCCGATAGCGTGCGCTAGCCGGCCACATAACGTTCGCTACTCCTGTCTGCTAGCGTGCGCAGCCTTCCGGCAGTAGCGCGCGCTACGCCAGTTCCTGCCACGTCTGCCCGACCAGTGCCTAGCACTTCCGACAGTGCCTGCCGCACCCATCCGGCCAGTGCCCAGCCGCCCTGACCCGACGATTCGGTTTCCAAAAACGCACGGAACGAAACACGACGAAATGCTCGCAGACAACATTATCGATCCGAAATGGAATACTACGCGACAATGAATCACACGCGATCAAATAAACACGAAAATCGATCAAGACAACAAATACGAATGAGGATACCCACAACTATGGGTAAATTACAAAATGGCCCAAAATGCCCGAAAGTCACGATACGTGATCGAATAACCAAACCGAAGTTCACAACACGTCTAACAAGGTTAAACGGACTTATGGGAAACTCAAAATAGTGGTTTCGAACGAGATTCACAAGAATCGAACTCGAGTGCGGAAAAGTCGCTAAGAAACATGGAACTCAACAAAACGGCCCCAAAACGATCTCGGATGGTAAAAAGTGCAGAATTAATCATTCTCAGAATGACGAAACGGTCACAAGCGAGTCCTCAAAATGGATTCCCGCTAAAAAAAGAAAATTACCGGAAATCGAAATTGCAGATATTACATTGAATGTATAAACACTCAAACTAACAATATAAGCTCAATATCACAACAACAATATAAGCATATCAATTTTTGATGAATGTATCGTTTTCTTGAAGTTGTTGTAGTGAAACAATATCATAGGAATGGTATTTATAGCCTCCAAAGCTTTACTAGCCGTTAGCTCTCTGTGCATTGATTACGGCTGCTATCATCACTGTATTATCTGCGCTACAATGGTTATGTACGTTATATCGATCTCGTTATGTACGTTATCAAGTACCAGTTTTAGTCCAGTAGCCTTCGTCTTGAACATTACGTACATTAGCCAACACCCATTAGGTACGTTAAGGATACGTCATTGCCGACGTCATATGTCCGTTGCCTCTGACTTTGACTCTTCCAACGTTCTTCTTGTTTGAACATCGAATACTTGGTTATGTACGTTGTCACTCATGTTTTACGTACATTAACGTAGCAATATTACGTACGTTAATATATCCTTCTTACGTACGTTAAGTATGTATTTTCCATCTTTTTCCACTTCGATTCCTTCGATGCTTTGCTTCGTCTTTTTGTTGTTTTGTTTTGTGTATCAACTTAAATCATCAAAATATTATTATAGCATGTATGGAACAAAATGTTCCAACAATCTTTCCCTTTTTGATGATTACAAAACAACACTTCGTCAATGGGATTTACCTGCAAAAGTTACAAATATATGTATATTTGTACAGACCAAAGTTTTGGACTTTGTCCGTTTCATTAGTTTCTTCTCCCATTTCTTTTTCGACTCCTTCTTTCCTTTTCTTTTTCCTTTCGAATTTTCAAAGTCTCATCATCTTTTCGACGTATCCTCATTTTTCTTTTCAACTTCATCTTTTCGACTTTTCTTCGATTTTCTCCCCCTTTCAGGGTTAATCCCATTCTTCAATTTCTCCTTTCTCCCCCTTTTTGTTTTCATCAAAATGTGTAATAAATGACAATAAAATGATAAATACCAAAATGATGAATATAACTATATGCGCGAATAGGGTATAAACTCCCCCTGAAAATATTATCTCCCCTTTTGGAAAAAAAATTATTACTCCCCTTGAGTAAAATACAAATTAAATTTTGGGGATCCAACTTATAGTTGGTTTTTATTTCGAGACGTGAACGATGTTTGGGATTGTGGTTCCTTTAGGAATCCAAATTTTCTTAACTTCAATCGTTCGTCTTGGGCTTTTACAGTTTGAAATATGATACCTGATTTTCAAATATTTTTCGCAACAGGGTATCATAAAATTTAAGGACTCGTTTTTAGAACGAGGTTTGAATCCCAACTCCTGTTTATTTAAAGTATATTTTGAATTGAGAGCATATTTTCAAATTTCTCGTTTCCGAGAGAAAATTTCTTCGTCAAATTTTTTAGCTCGGTTTGAATTTTAATAAGATCATCCTTTAAAATATTTTTGTTTTCAATGCATTGTGAATGATCGGTCTCGATAAATTTCCTTTTTTCAAGAATGTTGGAAATCTCATTTTCCAATGATTTATTTTTGGATTTAAGGGATTTAATCTCGGATAAAGCATTTTGAAAATCGGTATGCAGTAATTCAAATGCTTCAAATAATTCATCGTGAGAATTACTTACTTGGCTTTCGACGTCGCTATCGTCGAATGAACTTCAGGCCATGAGAGCGAGATTATTTTGATTGATAAAATCATCATCTTCGTCGTCATCGCTCCATGTTGCAACGAGAACCTCCTTCTTTGGTTTAGCTCGGCAATTCTTGGCAAAGTGGCCTGGTTTACCACATAATCGATAATTATTGTCGAATTTCTTAGATTCGCTTGCTTGAATGTCCATCTTCCTCCGGTTTAATAAGTTTTGAAATTTATTAATATTCTTGGCATAATATGCCGATTCTTCGTCGTTTTCATCAACCGGGATTTCTTCTCTTTTTGACATATTAGCCTTCAAGGCTATCGATCTTTCCTTCGGTTTCGGCTTTGCATTTCGAGATTTAAGGACAATCTCGTAATTTATTAGTGAACCAACGAGGGCACTAAAATCAAGATTATTGAGATCTTTCAATTCCATAATCGCCGTCACCGTTCTGTCCCATTCAACAGGTAGTGATCTTAAGATTTTCTTGAATTTCTCACTATTTGATAATGGTTTACCGAACGAAGCTAGTCCATTGGTGATGACCGAAAATTGATCGAGCATATTGGTGATGGACTCGTCACCTTTCATCATGAATAACTCGTAGTCATGGAGAAGCATATTGATCTTCGTCTCCTTGACTTGAGTTGTCCCTTCGTGTGTGATTTCAAGAATTTTCCATCTCTCTTTAGCACTTTCACACGATGAGATACGATTGGCCTCTTCTGGATTTAAGGCACAATATAGAAGTTGAGTAGCCTTACAATTTAGATGGTCATTCTTCCAATCTTCGTCATTATATTCTTCGAAACTCTTAAGAGATCCGTCAGATTTGATTGGAACTTTCGGGCCAAGACAAATGATCTTCCAAATCTCGATGTCATACGCTCGGATGAATATTGACATCTTTTTCTTCCATGTCGTGAAATTTGCGCCATCAAAAATGGTGGTCGGTTAAGAGCAAGGCCTTCGAAAGGAGCAAATTGAAATGCCATTTGGATCGTATCCTCGGATGTTAAGCCGCGTATTGGAGGTACTTCTCTGATACCAATTGTTGGTGCAATAATCGGTATTTGCGCCGTTGTGCGGAAGCGTAAATTAAAAGTGTGGAAAATTAAACGACACAAGGATTTATAGAGGTTCGGCTATAATCGAGCCTACGTCCTCTCTCGGTATCTTTTTCAATAGTATGAAGATCAACCTCTGCACCTCTCTTCTATCGGTCGAGGGATTACCGTTACAATCACGTCTTCAATTGGTCCGTGATAAACCACTCGTACCTGTCTTTGTGTCGGTCCAAGTTAAACCGTTTTCCTTTTCTATCGGACAAAGAATCAACCGCTCTAGCTTTCTATGAGTACTAGATAAACCTCACATAGATATCGATTGCGATTCTACCAATGTCGTATCCTTGATCGTAATAACACCGAATACAATCGTATCTTTTATTTTACCTCTCATGTATGTGTTGAATGTATAAACACTCAAACTAACAATATAAGCTCAATATCACAACAACAATATAAGTATATCAATCTCTGATTAATGTATCGTTTGCTTGAAGTTGTTGTAGTGAAACAATACCATAGGAATGGTATTTATAGCCTCCAAAGCTTTACTAGCCGTTAGCTCCATGTGCATTGATTACGGCCGCTATCATCACTGTATTACGTGCGCTACAATGGTTATGTACATTATATCGATCTCGTTACGTACGTTAGCAAGTACCAGTTTTAGTCCAGTAGCCTTCGTCTTGAACATTACGTACGTTAGCTAACACCCATTACGTACGTTAAGGATATGTCATTGCTGACGTCATATGTCCGTTGCCTCTGACTTTGACTCTTCCAACGTTCTTCTTGTTTGAACACCGAACACTTGGTTACGTACGTTGTCACTCATGTTTTACGTATGTTAACGTAGCAATATTACGTACGTTAATATATCCTTCTTACGTACGTTAAGTATGTATTTTCCAGCTTTTTGCACGTCGTTTCCTTCGATGCTTTGCTTCGTCTTTTTGTTGTTTTGTTTTGTGTATCAACTTAAATCATCAAAACATTATTATAGCATGTATGGAACAAAATGTTCCAGCAATATTTACCTTGTTATCATTTGAAATTTAAAATTAGTGAAGTTATAATTAGCACATCTGATACGAAGGAAGACCCTAATGTCAACACGCATGCTAATTACTTCACAATTTAAATTAATTATGGAGGCCAATTTGATTTTATTTTAAAAAAATAAATCAACTTAATCACTTAGTTATTTTAGCTTTAAGGTTTTTAATTCTCTCGTCCTAACATGCAAGAAACATATCACGCATACATTCATACATGCCATACATTCAAAACATAAAAAAAACAATAATAAAAAAAAATTGGATAATTAAATCTAATTATCATGGCTTTTATTCCTCGTTTTGGATAACGAGAAAATCTTCGGCTAGAAAGCTCCCACTACTTCAAGCATCTCGTCACCTCTTCCCGGTTGGCCCATAAAATTTTCAAATGTAGAAACTTTCTTTTCATGCAAATTAATTCCACAAGAAAACCCCAAATTTAAATATTATGCACCAACGGACGCAACGAACGCCGGGAAAACGAACAGCCATGCAACGGACGACCCGGATAAAGCCCAACCTGCTGCATAACCCGACCTGTCCAGTGGCCTGATCCGCGGCCTGGACCGCATGCCCGCGGTCGGACCCGATCAGCAGCTTTTCGGTCCCAGCCGGTTCGTCCGATTGAGACTCCTTTTCGTGGGGGACTCATTTTTCCTTCATACTTTGTGTACTCCAATTTGATTATAATTTTACACAAAATAAAATAAATCGAATTTACAACAATTAACATGAAAAATAAAATCCTATTTTACCCGTGGATTTTCTCACGGGAAAAACTTATACATGCCTCAAAAATGGGCCAATTACCAAAAGGCGTAAAAAAATCATATACCATGATAATTGGACTATATTGTCCTCCAAGATAAATTCTAGCAAAATAATCCAAATATCATAATATATAAAAAAAATTAAATTGCTAGCAATTAATCACAAAATTAATTAAATTGAACGGAATCTAAAGACCGATTCTGATACCAATTGATGGAAATAAAACGAAGCGGAAGCAGTGGGTTTGATTTGACTAGAATCGATCCTCAAGAATCGGATCTATTTAAGCTCGTCAAATAATTAACTACACATATTAATAAGTATTTTAAACGAACACTATATATTTATGCGTTTAAACATGATAATTTGTAGTATTCTACCTAGATATAAAAGATCTTAGAATATGTTACCTTTGAAGCGAAGTGTTTGAATTTCTCCTTGATCTTCTTGTATTGCTACCTTTAGATCTTTTATAGTATATCCTGCCTATATCCGCATGTCGTGTGGGCAACAATCTAATGGAACTTGCTTGGACTTCAACTCGAATCGGCTGAATATGTTCTTACTTGGTGTCACTCGATTTTTCTTTATTTTCTAGTATTATGTAAATACTCTTAGAAAATTGATGTGTTATCTAAATTGTAGAATCAAAGACACAAGTCAAGATCTACTATTAAACACAAGAAAAAAAATCGAACTCTCAAGCTTTTTTTGGATCACCTCACGGACGAACCCCATAGTCCTATTTATAGGTGTTATGGGCTACTCTCGGGATCTTAAGGAGGATTAGGCAAATGACTCATAATAGACCTCAAATTTCCATGTTAGGGCTTTCCTAATATATTGAGTCTAATATCAACTCAATACACTAAAGAGTTAATATTGCACTTCCTACCCAAATTCCAAATTACGAGCTCCATTTTAAATTAATTATTACTCGTGTCTAAGATATCACATGTCCATTAATTAATTTAAGCTTGCTTTAATTAATTAATTTCTTTTGCAAGAGTATAACCACTCGACTTTTATTATTATATCGGAAAATTAATTCCACCTGCAAAATTTAATATAATAATCCTTTCGAGTGCCTCAAGGGACGTGATCAGCCCGACAGATCGGGACATAATTTCTAGTTATAATATTAATTGTCATATAAATAATATTATTGTACAAGATACGAAGCTTATTGAGTCAATCATTGTGACTCTCACCCATGGTAAATCAAAACAATAAATATTATAAATACACATTTAATTATTATATACCTAGAATTAAAAAATAATAATTATCCGAAATTTACGTTCTTCTTACACTCAGTACAGAAGACACTATCTCACTTTGATTCAGTTCAACATATGCAAATACGTCAATGCTAATAGTCAAGACCAACTAATCTCAGGCATACATTACAGCCTTTTACATAATTTGTCTAGAATTATATAGGTTGTGAACTTTTATATTATTTTATAAGGCACCGGCAATGTGATCTTCCGTGTGACACAAACACAGCAAATTTATCTACAATATAAAACAATTAGACAGGATATTTGCATAACCATAACATGAATAAATATGCAAAACGTGTGATTACATATAATTAATATTTTATAGGTAGTTACAGGGAAATAAGGTAATACAAGCATAAAGTATGTTTTGCAGTATACAACCCTAACACTAACATGTCCTGATTCCAGTCCAGTAGCTTCTGGACTGTCTCGGCCTCTCCAGGTAGCGTGCGGTACCTGCCACAATAGCGTGCGTTAACTTTGCAAATTAGTTCGCGCTATTACACCGCATAGCGTGCGCTATGACTACAACACACGCAGCAGGACAGATCTGGAATTTCAACACAACAACGAAACTCCTCAACAGAACAACGATTACGCGACATGCGACAAAATGCTAATGGACAACACCAACAATCCGAAATAAAAACAAACACGATCCACTTTACATCATAAACAGGGTAACATGATCCAATACATATCGGTCAGCGGGAAAGTAATACCAACCGCTCGACAATAGAAAAAATATCTGCTACAAACTGACAAATAATTCAAGATAACCAGAAACGAAAATCCGGGATATTACAGTTGGCATGTTTCACAATGCTCCAAATTTTGGTATCTCTGAAGTTCAATGCATATGAAGTCCTTGGAAGGTACTATATTGCCTTTTCTTGGCTTGTACAAAGCATTTGCTCCCTACATTGACTGCAGTTATCAGCGGCAAGGTGTTTCCCAGCTAAACAAAATTAATAAAACCTCTGGAGTTCATTGTCTCCTGAGGAGGTTGATATGTATGGTAAAAAGTTTCTTATTATTTGATTGCAGATGATTACAAACTTCAGCAGCAAATTAGCTTCTCCCAACATAGAATATTAATCAATGATGAGATCAAAGAGTTTGGACTAGCAAACTTCTAAATTTAATACTAGTCTCCCCAGAGTAATTAAACCATGCATATACCTATCCAGATCTAGTTGAAACAAGACATCACCATGACAAAGGAGGGAAATCCTCTCTCATGATTAGTCTTTCAATAAGGTATATTAGACTTTATCAATGAAGGGTAAAAGAAAGAAGAAAGAAGATCTATATCAATAAAGGTAAAGGTAACATACAAATAGACCATCGCCCAACGTAATGTTGAGATGGGGAATTTTACATTAGAGAAATTAGTAGTATGTGCAAAGGGAGCTATGAGTTATTACCTTGCCACAGCTAGTGCAAGGAGCATCACACTTAAATCACTGTCAGTATCAATGTCGATAAAATAATGTCTCGGAGGATTCCCAACTAGCATGTATGTGAAATATAATATGCACGGATGAGAAAATTTTAGTTGACATACTATTCCACACGCACACATAAATCACCCTTTAAACTTCAAGCATTGTAGTGTATCACAAGATTAACTATGTATAGCACCCAGATGATCTCATTGCAGAGGTATTCACCATGAGTCCAAAGTTTTGCCATGTTGAAGCAACAACTTTAAATCTCACAGAACATTAGTTCAGGCCTCATGGAATGAGTCACCAGTAGCAGTAACAGTCACAACGGTCATCTGAAAGGCTGATGTCTACAATGCATCTCCGATCGTTAAAGGCAGCATGAACTGGTCCTTCAACTTCATTCATTCACGGCGTTACCATAAAGATTCAAGGACTGCAAGTTTAATTTCCAAATCCAACTGGGTACTTTACCCTGGATTTTGTTAACAAAAAGATCAAGCTCAAATAACCCATTTTGGTTCCTCAGGAAAGTTAGGAAATGAGAAGTTGATTGACTTAGGCAGATTCAGCTGCCTATTGTAAGACAAATCAAGATATGTAAGTTTGTCAGGACTGATAAGCATATTCGGATCGACTATGCCACTGAAATTATTGGAATTAGACCTTCCAGGTTGTTGTTGCTTAGATCATAGACGGTCAGTAGCAATAATGATGCTCCCTTGAAAGGATTTAAGTTTCCTACAATCTTGTTTTCACTTAATAGCAGTTTCTCCAATGATGGGAGAGTAAAGAGTGACGAATCCAAGGTGGTTTCCACTGAATTGTTCTGGATGGCCAGAAACTTGAGTTTCCTGAGGCACCTGAAAGAGTTGAATCGGTCAACTTCTTGAGTAGGGGTGACGAGTGGTTCGGTTCCGGTTAACCGAACCACAATTTTTGATTAATCGGAACCATAAACGCCCCAAAATAGGAACCACTAACAACAAAACAATTTAAATTTCGGTTAACCGGAACCACACCGATTATATATGGTTCCGGTTCGGTTAACCATAAAAACCATTTTTCTTTTTTTGATCCGAAAAAAGCTGAAATAATCAATTCTAAAATACTAAAATTAATCGTTTAAAATAAAAATAGTAGACAACAACACAATTAATCCATAAATAGAACAACTATAAGTCAAAATCTCCCCTATATACTAATGCAGAATACGCTGAGCCTAAGTGGCAGCTTCTCATCAGTGTTCTAAAAATCCCCGCCTAGACCGATTAATCCTCCGATTAGTCCCTAGAAGGTCCTCAACCATTCCGATTATGGCCTAAGCGTTTGTACTGGGCGGTTAGATGATTAATCGATCGTCTAGGCTGGCTGGGCTGGGGTCTACGAAGGCAATCTAAGATGCTACAGATATTATGGACTACTTTATATCTATATCAATGTTTCAAATTTCTAGTTATGTGGCAGGCGGATGACGCTGGCGGTTATACTTTTTTTTTTGTTGTAATAGTACTATAAATTCATAAACTAAGATAGTATGGATATTATGGACTCTCTTCTATCTATATAATATTTCAAATTTAATACATAATTGTTATATTTTACATATATATAATTTTTATATATAAAAATGATTAAAATAATAATAAAAAATAAATCCGCCTAGTCCGATTACTCCCCGATTAATCCCCGAGTAATCCTATGGGCGCTAGGCGTTAGCAATCCGAACGCCTAGCGCCTAGCGTTTTTTAGAACCATGTTTCTCATGCTTCGGCTGCCACATGTCTTCTGCTGGTGCTTCGTGTGCTTATGTGTCAGCCTCTCATGCTTCAGCTGACACATAATCAATTACTGGCATAATCATCATTGCATTAATGACATTATAATTATACCACAAATAACTCCTACCTACCTTATTAATTTTTACGAATAAAGCAATGTAAATTACGAATAAATAAGAATTGATTATATTTACAAAAATATTTCATGTTTTCATTAATTAGAAAATATAAATCTCAAACAAAGAGAAATTTAATATAATAGTGTGCACTATGTATTAAAAACTTAAACCTAAAATCTCGCGAAAATATTATATATTTCAAATAATTAATTAGTTTATATTAGTTAGTCACTATAATTAGGTATATCAATAAAAGAAATATCAACTCAAATGAAAGATACTTGGGAGTATTGGAAAGAAGTGTTGAATATATATAATTAAAAAAGTACTCGAAGTCCTAATTAATTAAATAAGTTGAAATAATCTCATTACATAAAATTATTAAAAGTGTAGAAACAATAGTTTTAATTAATATTTATAAATAAAACAAAGAAACTATGAAATAAATCAATTAGTCTATTTTAGTTTTAAATCTTATTTAAATAATATAAAATAAAAAAGTAAAAAAAATAACTCATATTTAGTAAATTATATAATTACTAATTTTATGAATTTTCAAAGAGATGTTTCTAAATATATTAGAAATTAAATTTAATAATAATATACTAATCCGTAGATTCATCTTTGTACAAAGAGAATTTCAGGAAAAAAAATAATCGTTTTAAGTGATTTTTAAGTGATTTTTTATTTTTTTAATTTTAAAAGATTTGTTAATTTCTCTACTTTTGAAATCAACTATATATTTTTGAAATTTTTGGATTTGCTTTTGTGTTTTAAATTATATCCAAATAATTTATGTAATTTTTTCAGATATAAGGATTAAATTATCTCATTTTTGGTCATTTAACATAAATTAGTTAATACTTAACGATTTGGACCATTTTAGCAAAAAAAAGAACCAACTATTTATGTCCTTCTCTTGATCAATATAAAATGTGCCAACTTTAATACTTCTATATATTGAGTTAACTGTTTTAAAATAATATCATATAAAAAATGATATAAAGTTTCAACTGAACCAAATGTCACTTAGATGTTTTGTGATACAAGTTTCACAAATTACAAAAAATACTCTAATTATTTTTCTCTTCTTTTGAATGTAAATTTTCTTGAATTTTGTACTCTTAAATATGAAGTTCAATGTCTGAAAAGTACCCTATAACTTTTCTCGGCTAATCTTATATTACAAACAAAATTGGGCCTTTTTTTGCTTTTAAAAAATGGGATAATTTTAATTAGTCTAGGATGTGGATGTAGTTTTCTCAGTTAACCCCGCGATTGGTATATTTACAATAAGTCATACAGGTAATTCACTTATATATATATACTACGATGTTGCTGCGTCTTTTTTGGGGCAAATTGGGAAGTACTTAATTTTAAGTTATGACTCATAATCTCCTTACTTTGTAATTTCAAAACCTATTTTAAAATGAATATACATATAGTTTCACTTCAACCAAATGCCGTCAGAAGTTTTTGTAATACAAGTTTCAGAAATTACTAAAGTACTTCAACTCTTTTTTTATTTTTCTTAAATATAAAATGGGTAGACTTTAATACTCTTAAATATGAAGCTAAATATTTGAAAAATATCATATAATCATAAATATGACGTTTCACTTCAATCAAATCAATTGAGTTTTTTCTTTTGTAAATTTCTAAAATTTTAAGGTCATTTGTAATTAGGATAAAATTCTGATGTGTATTTTTTAACTTATCCAAGCTATTCTTATATTACAGTCTAAATTGTTAAATTTTTCTAAGGCTAGGACTTGGACGTAGTTTTCTAAATTAACAGGTATATTTATAATAGGTCATACAAGTAATTAAATTATATATACTACTATTATATTTTTTTTATTGCAATTTGAGAAGTACCCTTGCCACAATTATTTAGTATAATTCTACATATGAAGTTGTATCAATGGACAATGCATATATCGTTTATTCAAGTATTTCATTTTGACATCATTGCAAACTCATGAGACTGACCAAGAATATGAGATTAATTGTTGGACACACAATGTCATCTCACCATCTACAAGAAATTAAGGACTTCTCCGAATGAATCCTCAAAATTGTAGATGGTGAGCTGGGTGAAGAAGTCGGTAGAAAAATCTTGATTGATATTCTTGATATTTACTAATCCGGAATGCCGAAAATCATATTTTAGCCATTGTTGAAAGCACTACCATTCACTTATAAGTAACTTTCCATAAAGTAATTTTTTGAAGAAAGAGCAATCCTGGCGCCAACAAACGACATTGCGAATATATCTCAGTTCTGATAGTATATGCAAAATCTCTGCAACCTCTAAAAGTCAAAATCAAGTATATCCAATGAATTTTTTGAATAACATCAAGTGTTCTAGAATTCCAAATCACATCTTGAAATCCTAAGTTAGAGTTTCAATTATGCTAATTCAAAATATGGATCAATTATCAGGATTATGCAATGTCACATCATTAATAATTATCCAAATCCGTAATCATCTTATTGAACAAAAAAAATCAGGGAATAATTTTGATAGTAAAGTATTTATTCCACAATTGATATGAAGCCCGTTAGATGACAGATTACAATTTAAATTTTAAATACGTTAGTTCCCACTTATTATGAGCTTTGCCATGACTATGTTTAAGAGTCAAGGTCAAACGCTCTCTCATGTCAGTATGTATCTTCCAAGACCCATATTGGTCATGGTTAGCTTTATGTAGCCATATCAAGAGTGAAGATCAGGAAAGACTAGAAATTTTTTTGTTGCGATCAGAATGGTGACAAACAGAACAAATAGTGTAGTTTATAAAGAAGTATTATGAAATTTATAATGAACGATTGACATATTATATTTAAATAAGAGGTCTTTTTTGCGTTCCCGTGTAATTACACGGGCGTTACACTAGTTAATCCATAAATCCAACAATTAAAAATGCAACACAATCACAACGGAGAATTGATGTGGGGGTAATTAATTTACATATTATTAATTCAATTGAATTTTATTTTAGGATAAAAATATATAATTATAATTTATTAATTTATCATAATTTCGGTTTGTGGTTCTGTGGTTCTGGAACTATTCGGTTCTGGTTAACCACTAACCATATTTTTTTTTGAAGGAGGAACCACAAACCGCACCCTAACCACAAATAGTGGTTCTCGGTTAACCGAAACCACGTCGGTTCGGTTCCAGTTAAAACCACTGACCACAAACCTTTTAGACAGCCCTACTTGAGTGGTGGCAAGAAAGGAATCCAACCTTCAAAGCTGTTGGAGGAAAGATCCAGATGAAAAAGTTGGGTCAGATTTGCAAAAGAAGAACGTATCAAGCCAGAAAAGTTGCAATAGCTAAGGTGCAATTTCTTCAGTAGTTTAAGATTGCTAATTGAATCCATAGTTGTTAGAGGCGCAAAGGCTGCCCTAGTGCTCGAGGCGAACGCGCCTCTTGAACAGAGGCGCAAAATTAATTAAAAATTAAAAAAAAACATAATTCAAGTAATTAAGTCTAAGAATTCCATAACATAAAGTTTAACTTCAACTTCAATAATAAATCACATAATCAACAAAAACCAACACATAACCAACAAAAACCAACACACAAAAGACATGTTTAGGTTCAATACTTCTTAAAGAGATAAATGACAAATAATTAAAATAAAACAGAAAATATAATAAAAACAACATAAAAGAGACATAAATACTAGAAATGCATTATAAGAAAGAAATAGATATAAAATTAAATATAGATAACAATATTAATCAAATGAGAAATTAAAAAAATAATAAATAAAAAAACAGAAAAATAAACATAAAACAGAAAATATAATCTTTAGATACAAAAAAGCTGAAAATATGATAAATCATATGACATATTAATCAAATGAGAAATTAAAAAATAATGAAAAAAAACAGAAAAATAAATATAAAAACAGAAAATATAATCTTTAGATACAAAAAAGCTGAAAATATGATAAATCATATCACATATTAATCAAATGAGAAATTAAAAAATAATGAAAAAAACAGAAAAATAAACATAAAAACAGAAAATATAATCTTTAGATACAAAAAAGCTGAAAATATGATAAATCATATCACATATTAATCAAATGAGAAATTAAAAAATAATGAAAAAAAAAACAGAAAATATAATCTTTAGATACACAAAGCTGAAAATATGATAATTCATATCACATATTATATTATACAATAAATTGCCAAAAAAAACTGAAATAAAAATAAAAAAAATAGCCAAAACTTACCAGTAAACCCTATTTTTGAATTCTCTAATATATAACATCTAATATATATTAATATATATATATATAATATTATTAAAGGTTGAAAATTAAGAGGGGAGAGAGGCGCGCCTGAGGTGAGGCGCGCTAGGGGCACAAAGGCGCCCGCCTCCCTCCCCGCGCCCGCCTCGCCTTCCAGGAGGCGCTGCCCTTGGCGCCCCTAGCGCCTCGCGCCTCGGGCACGCCTCTAACAACTATGATTGAATCTGGTATCTCTCTTGAGAAACTTGTGTAGGAGAGGACAAAACCTCTAACTTGCTGTTTGCTGGAAATTCTGGCAAAGCCCCACGAAGAAGATAGTTCTTTCTGCGACAAATCAAGAGTTTGCAGGTTTGGCAACAGCATGATACTTACTCTTTGGAAGCAAGAAAAGCCCTTACCAAAAAGAGGGAGCCAAGAAAGCTAGCAGCAGCCAATTTACTGAATCCACCGAATTGATCCCCAAAAAACAATTGAACTAAATCAAATTGATGCATTACAAGTATAATATATTGAGACACGTGACCAAAGTATATACTTATGTTGTTTGATTAAATATAAACTGTCATGAATCATACAAAAGAAACACACACAAACGCACACAAGACTCTGACAGAAAGATACTAGCTAGCAATGCATGATCATCTTGATAGTGAAATATGAATTACATAAGAATAGGATACATGACTGTCTATACTTTGTGAGGCACTATTAATTTCCTGATCATAGACGCAAATTAAAGCAACACATAAGCCAATGAAAAGAAAAAAAACTTTTTTCTTTTCACACTCCAATGAAAAGCTAAAAGTGAATTTGTTTTTTTATTGAGAGCTATGAGATTGAAATACGGAAATCCAAGGGTGAACAAAAGGACGCATCAAAGGATAAGGAATCTAGCCGACTCTAAAATAATTTTCCCAAATGTTAGTATATTGCTTGAAAATTGTAAACTTAATATAATTAAATTTACTTTTTAATTCTGAAAATAACATTATTGTATTATAGTAAACCAAGTTTTAAGCCACAACAAAGCAAGCAGCAAAAGCATAAGCACAGAACCAATACATCATTAGCACATAAGATATATTGAATGTAAGCGACTATACATTAAGATATAAAACAGACCAAGAGATATATCAATATCTGATTCAACATTAGATGCTGCTAGTCCAATTACAGAAAGACAAGTCTTCAACTTTGCACATGGTTCTACTATGTGTAACATCATAATTGAAAGGAAGTGAAATGGGGTTACACTGAACATAAGGTTCAAAGCTCTGACCAGCAAATTTTCTGGTTAGAAAAATATGTGTTATATATTGGTTGCACTTTGTTATCTCGTGGATGTAGACGGAAACATGAAGACATATTTACTCTTCTGAATGAATGTCATAATCCGCATCCCATACCTGAAAAGATTTGCTCCAATATTGTTCTCCTTGGGCTAATAATTTTATACTACGTACTTCTCTGTTCCACAAATACGCCAAGTATATACATGAATCTCTTACTGTCGTTTCTGAAATGTCAAACCAAGACAAAGATATCCTTTGAATGGAGAAACTGGATCTATTGCACAGGCATCAAGATTAGCAGATTTCTAATACAACTATATCATGATAGACTTAATTACTGAAGAATAACAAGAAATGCAATTGTCTAGAACTGGCTCAAAATATCTTAGCATGATGAAACTGTATGAGTCAATTCTTTGCCGATTCAAGGAAATCATATATGGTTGCAGAGCTTAGTCGTATCTCAAGCTTTCACAAGTACTACTTACATATTTAATGGTAGCATGCCATGTGCATAGTCGTCACCAACAATAGAAGATTGGCAAAAGACGAGGCAAACGTTCTTCCAGAAAGCAAAAACCAGTAGAACAACAGAGCAAAGACAAGGAAACATATGAATGCCTTCTTCTCATCTCTCTAGAGCAAATTTTCTGCAACTCAGTGAGGGTCACTTTAGCAACCGGTAACAAGTTAAATGAGCATATTATGACACCCAGAACATTTTACAAACACATCCACTAAAGTATTATAGTAACCGATATGCATAATTTTATAACGCATCTCAATAATTCTGTTAATGTGTAATGTTAGTTATCTTCCTCTTCCAAATATAAGAAAGCAGGAACAACAAGAGAAAATAAAGAAACCTAGCAGAGAATGGAATGAGAGAGAGAGAGGTGTGTAATGGTGGCAATTAAGTGGGTATTCAAAATTCAACAGACAAATATTTATGTAGGCTATTATGGCCACTCTCAGGTAAGCAAAAAATCTGGATAAGGAAAAAGACAAAACAAACGGGCTTTGGGCATAGCCTACTCGCGTGCAGGGAGGGAGCGCGAATGGCCCATTTTGCCATACAGGCTCACTTCACATGCGTGCGAGCACATTTCACTTGCTTGTCACTTTTCTATGCCTAAAGTCGCATTAGCTTTATAAAGCTCTCCAAGTTCGTGGCTTTCCAATGTGGGATTGTAGACAAGAAAAAAGTCTTTACTTTTGCAATATCTACGACAATCCACCATATATTGCAAAAGTAAAAGGAATTTATGTTGGGTTTATAATGGGTAAAAATGCATCGTTCATGGTGTATACGAAACTATGAACCAGAACTAGAAAGAATAAGACATATCTTATAGAATAATTGGTGAAGCTTTTAGCTTGTATGAGCCAAAGATTCTAGCGTAAGTTAGAGGTCTTATCAATCACATGACACCTCCACAATTGTTGTTGTTCAACGCGGTTGTACGCCAATAGGCCATGCGCGTGCCCGGTTTTCATGAGTGCTCTAGTGATCTCGCCACAGATCTCATAGGAGCAGCTCCACTCCAGTCATATAGGTGATTTCATCAAGTGTACACTACAATGATACACCACCCACAAGGGATATGAAATTCGTTAAGAGCTTAACTCATCCTCACATTAGTTTGCAGCTTTAAAGCACAACACACACCATAGGAGGGACTAAATTATTTTAGTGCTTTAAAGGATCAACAAATTAGCCTAAGTCCCATTCCCCTCGATGTTTCAATAATATGTTTTCTCCTCAATGGTTTAGTCGGTGGATCGAAAAAATACACATCTGACTTCACATAATCTATAGCTATAGTTCCATCTTTTAGCAATTGCTTTACCACATCATGTCTTAATCTAATATGTCGACTTTTACCATTGTAAGATTTGTTCTTAGCAATGGCTATTGCCGCTTGGCAATCACAATGCATAGACACAGAAGGTGTAGATTTCATTCTCAAAGGAATATATGCTAAGAAGTATTTTAACCACTCGGCCTCAGTGCTTCTAGAGCTATAAACTCTGATTCCATAGTAGATTTGACAATAATAGTTTGCTTGGTTGATTTCCAAGCAACCGCACCTCCACCTGAAGTAAATATATAACCACTAGTGGATTTAATCTCATCTGAATATGATATCCAGTTAGCATCACTGTACCATTCAAGTACATCGGGAAATCCACTATATAAGATACCATAACTCATGGTACCTATCAAATATTTTATCACCAATGCAGACCAATGCTTATTACTGGGATTATGTGTATACCTGCTCAGTCTACCGACAACATATGCAATATCAGGTCTAGTAAAATTCATCAAATGCAACAGACTCCCTATAATCTGTGCATACTCAGACTAAGAATATGATCACCTCTATTTTTCTTTAACTGAATACTAGAATTATAAGGAGTACACACTGATATCACCTCAAATTATCAGACTTCTTAAGAAGTTTCTCAACACAGTGTTCTTGTGACAACAGTATACCATTATCATTCCTTATGATATTAATACCCAATATCACACTAGCTTCTCCCATATCTTTCATATCAAATTTAGAAGCTAAAAAAAGTTTAGTACTTAGTACTATCTCCACACAAGTGCCAAATATAAGCATGTCACCCATAAAGACTAATGATAACACAATCACCATTGGTTAGGTTAGTATATACACATTTATCCACTCCAACAGCAGAAAAACCATTACTAAGTAACACATCATCAAGTTTCTCATGCCAATGTTTAGGTGCTTGTTTAAGGCCATATAGCGATTTACGCAATTTACATACTTTGTTTTCTTGGCCAGACACAACATACCCCTTGGGTTGCACCATATAAATCTATTCTTCCAAATCACCATTTAGAAAAGCAGTTTTAACATCCATTTGATTTATCACAAGCTTATAAAACAGAAGCCAAAGCTATTCAAACACGAACAGAAGCAATTCTACCAATTGGAGCAAAAGTATCAAAATAGTCAATATTTTGTTTTTGTGTAAAACCTTTAGCAATTAACCTAGATTTATATTTATCAATAGAACCATCAGGTAAACGTTTTCTTTTGAAAATCCATTTACAAGAAATAGGTTTTGCTCCAGGAGGCAAATCAACCAACTCTAGACAAAGTTTGCTTCAGCTTTATATAAAAGAAATTTATCAAAGGCCTCATCTTTATGCTTAAGTAATAAAGTTTTGGATATCTAGAACAATCATCAATAAAAGTAACATAACACTTATTACCACCTCTAGATAAAGTTTGTTTCATATCGCCAAGATCAGTATGAACATTGTGGGCCGTCCGAGGCGGATGCAAGAGCTCAATATTACTGGTGCACTGGATATGCTACATAAAAAAAATTCAGGGACGGAGTAAGTACATGGCAAATTCCAACAATCATCTCGACAATCTTTTTTTTAGTATTTAGGTTGTATTTTGCATCATTTTCCTTTCTTTTTAAGTACATAAATATAATTTCGTTCTCCAAACTTGTTCACAAATACATAAATGCGCTCTCATTATGTCCACTTTTAAATCCTAGCTCCCCCATTAGAATTATTAAGAGAATGTAACATAAATAATTTTAAAAGTTAGAAGTTTTCTTCATCTCATCTTAAATTGAGGGATGAGAATTCGGAATTGGTTTCCTACACCCGTGATCCGCTACCCATATTTTAAAATTAATGATTGCTTTCAAAATTAGTTTTCAACATTTGACTAATTGAAACCTTAGAGATAGTTTTGTATTTAGGACCCACTTAATTTTTTCATCATCTTACATAAATATTCTTCAAAAAAAGCGAACATTTGATCAAAATATATTAAATCATATCAGAAAATATATGATATAATAGGTATACAATTTTTACCAACTAATCGAAACATTGTATGAGAGTAAAATAACTCACTTTATGGGCCAGTTCAACCACTATCAAATTAAAATAACGAGAAACATAATACTCCCTCGTCCCATAAAGTTGTGCTCATTTTGATTTTTATTGTTCAAAATTCATAAACTTTGACCATGAAATGCAACCAATATATAAAAATTATAGTAATGTAAGTACTTATTTGATTTGTCTTAATGTGTATTTTCCAAATATTATTTTTTTTATAATTTTTATTCATATATAATTGAAGTTATTAATGATCAAATGTGTATTTAGAGAGATTGATCAAAGTCAAAATGAGCACAGATTTATAGAAAGAGTGAGTATTTGATATAATAGAGGAGGTGAGTCTTTTTAAAAAAAAATGGTGGTGCAGGATGTACATGCACCCGCCTATGATCGTGAGACTTTAACATGGTACGGAGCAGGCTCTCTATACGTGCGAGCCCAACGGCTTACGTTATTCTAATTCTCCGCCACCCGAGTTAAAAAAGTCCACGATGTAAGTCTTGACTCCGACTACGCGTGAGGGAGCATGTTGAAGCATGTATAAAGATCATGGACTACTCCTCTTATTGTTAATTGAGCAAAACTTGATCCGAAATTTTGGATTAATCCGAAATTCAAATCGAATCGGATTGATCTGATGCACCCTCTCTCTCTCTCCATGCATCTACTGTGTTCAAAGTTCCGATGAATAATGAATTACAGCAATGGTATGTCCTCCCCTTAAGACCAATTTAAGCCCTAATTAAATATCACCAAAGCCGCACAAATCACAATAATTTATTCTCTTAGTGTTCTAAAAATCGGTTTGGGCGGCCGCCTAGGCGGCGCCTAGGCGCTAGGCGGCCCCCGGGCGCTCCGATTATGCCCTGGGCGTTTGTCCTGGGCGTTCGTGTGATTAATCGGCCGCCTAGGCGGGCTGGGCGGCGCCTAGGCGGGCTGGGCGGCGCCTAGGCGGATAAACATTTTTTTTTTATTTTTTTATATTAGCGGTACTATAAATTCCTGAATTGAGATACTATGGACTATGTTATGCTTATGTCAATGTTTAACAATTTAATATATGATTGATTATATGTTTGTTTAAATATTTAAATATTAGATGTTTTTTCTTCTTTACATAAATATAATTTTTTATATATAAAAATAATTATTATAATAATAATAATAAATAAATCCGCTTAATCCGATTAATCCCCAATTAATTTCCGATTAATCCTCTAAGCGCTAGGCGTTAGCAATCCGAACGCCTAGCGCCTAGCGTTTTTTAGAACTTGTTCTCTTTTATCAATATTGATACTCCAAATAAGACATGGAGATATGATAAAATTAATCTGCAGAGTATAACTGGTAAGATTAGACGGCTTGCTTATAAAGAAGAAAGAAAAAATGAAAAGGAAATGGAGTAAAGTTACCAATTTGTCCATAAAGTCTTTAATTCATTGGACCCACAACTTAAAACAAATAACGCTAAAAGAACTTGGCACTAGTTGAAGCAATAGAAAAGTGGATCGATTGGTAACAGGGGCAATTGGTAAATTAGCTTAGAATTCGTCGCTCTCTTAAGATCATTTTCAACAATTTACATAAAAATACTGCAACTTTAAATATAAAAATACAAAAAATCAATAATGCATTTCCAACAATCTACCTTTACTATTAAAATAGGGTCGCACATAAATTCTGATAACAAGTGTCACTCCCTGATTAACTTTGTTAATTCGTTTTTTACAAAAATAAATATGAAAGCAATTCTTGAAAACTGTCCACTAATTAATTTTCTGATTCGAATGAAGAAACCGATATGAAAGTGGTCCACTAACTTCAAATTTGAATGAAGAAACTGATCAAGCCACTACTCTGCACATTTGATGGAACTCACGGAAACTACCTAATATGTTAGTGGGGTAGGCCAGTTAAAGTGAATAATTCGAGTACCCCTTTAGTATAGTGGTTCAATTGCTCACCCCCACTAATTTAGAGGTTGTATGGATACCTCTTTATTCTACAACTATAAATTGTAACACCCCCAATCCGCTCAGGGATATTACATGCCGTAGAACATTTCCTCAAGGATCCACCAGGTTGGTAACGACATTGAACAACTCAACATTGCCTTTAAGGCTACAATGACTCAGTAAACCGATTTGGTCTTTCAATAAAAACATACAACTCGAATACAATACTTGCCCACGCAGGGGTCAAAATACAACAACTCCCATATAACGGGAAAAATACTGCAGTGGAAAGTAAAATACAACTAAACCAATACGACATCAACGGGTCCTCGTGTGATTAGTATCGTTCATCTTTCATCATCCTTCATGTCAACCATGTGCTATGCTCCAAAACCTGAATGCAATAAAGACATCCACCCCCCGATTTCTCGGGGGTTAGCAAAATTCCACTATTTTGCTAGTGCAAGTACAAAGTGCAAAAATACGGGTCATACAATTCAAGTTCCAAGAATAGTAACAATCAAGAATCCTCAAAGATTCCAACATAACAAGAAAATACTTCCCGAGGCAAGAGTTTGAGTAAAACTTTCCAAAAACCGAGAGAAATCACCAATCAAGGGAAAATAGTTTACAAAATGGTTTGATATGCCTTCGGGAGTTTTAATAGAAAACAATTTAGGATTATCGAATCCTTCTCTTCCCAAAACTGGAAATACGAATGGGGTCACCGCCCTAAAGGTTTATTTTCCGTAAAATGACCTTTACCAAACCGTTGGGATTTTAGCCCCAAATTTCATCAAATCACAGTACACGAGAACGATAGCAAGTTTCGTTTTCCAACATCAAAACCCCATAATTAAAAGACTAAAACACATATGACAAAATACTCTAGCGCCATCCTAGCCAACTAGGCCAAACGAACAACTTACCTATTACACACTTAGTCAATGCATGCAATCATGAAAGCCGTTCAAAACCGATCGTTTCCGGAAATGCCAATCTCAAAACACATTTGTAAAATGCACCACAATTAACCGTCGATCCATGTCTCTGTGGACCCCTACCGAGACCCCGTCGGATCTAACCCGTAGTGGTTAAAAGCAAGCTCGTCGATCCACGTCTCTGTGGACCCCTACCGAGACCCCGTCGGATCTAACCCGTAGTGAGCATACACACACAGGTTACTCATGCAATACTAATATGCTAAGAATGTAAGCTCATCAAGAATACTTACAAGAGATGGCCACTTACTCGACACCATTATCAAACTCATCACAACACAACACGATTAACGCGGAATACATGATTCCATAACTTTAAACAACAGGGGTATCACCAAAACCCTCAACGTTCAAAACAATCGAATCATAATCAATTCCCCAAACCACACCGTTCATAAAACACACACATTTTTAAAAAGAGCCCTTAACGAGGCCAAAACGAATCTCTTGGAAATTCATTTCAAATAACCAAACAAACACACCAAGACGACCACCGATCATCATATCCACAAAACGAGAAGCGTATGAACAAGGTACTTGCCTCGAAATCGGCACGAATGTACTCCAGCGGACGCGGTTCAACCGGGAAGCTTCAAAACGCTCGATGCCATCGAAAAGGATGACGACGACGAACGGAAGGGTTCAACACGGTTTCTTCGCAAGAAACTCGACCCTAACAACATATAATTAATAAATCAACGATCAAACGAGAAGGAATAATCGTAGAATGCCCGAAAACCCCTCTATGACATTCTACCGGACACCTTCAAGGCGTCAGTCAAGAACTCGATCCAAACAACGAATCGATACGATCTAACCATGGAATAACAAGGGAAATGATATAATATATCTAAATAATCATCAATCCATCACAATCCTAAGTTAAATCGGATTAAACAGACGAAATCAACCAAAATACCCAAATTCCCCAAAACTAGATTTCTAGAAAATCTAACCTGATTCGCTCGATCAAAGGATATTATAGGATGGATGATTGATGATATGAACTCCAAGACTTCATGCATTGATTGTCCAACAACATCTCTCCATGATAACCACACCTCCAGCCGCGGAAGAGAAGAAAAAGAATGAAAAAATGGGTGAAAAACCCGTCTGCAGGGCCTTAAATAGGCTGCCTGCCGGCACGGTTATGTACGTAACCGGCCAAGGGCTTACGTACGTAACCGGCCATGGCCGATACACTGCCCAAAAATGCCGGCATCGTTACGTACGTAACCGGCCAAGGCTTACGTACGTAACCGGCCTTACGTACGTAACTGCCAAGCACTACCGGTCGTAACTCGGCCAGTGCCGGCCTGGGCCCAGACTGCCCGGTCATGACTCGGCCGGGACCAACTCCGACGACCCCAAAACCCGAACCTGAATACGAAACGAAGATACGGTTACGAAGTACTCGCAAAGACGAATTCGAGCACTAAGAGAACACACGATTCCGACCACCCGAAGGCTCGAAATTCGACAATGGAAAGTAATTACCCCAAAGTTTAGGAAATTACGAAAATG
The DNA here is from genome assembly GCA_033398695.1 of Orobanche coerulescens. NCBI lineage: Eukaryota > Viridiplantae > Streptophyta > Magnoliopsida > Lamiales > Orobanchaceae > Orobanche > Orobanche coerulescens. Next base: position 25,259,223 of record CM065812.1, read on the forward strand.
GACCAAAACGTCCGATACAAATGTGAAACATCGTTATCGAGACTTTGGAGAACCATTTCGCATTTGATAAAAATGAGGACACTTTCTCTTAGTGAAAAACTTTCAGAATATTCGACCCTTGGGTCTAAGTAAAAGTGTTTCTAAAACATTGAAAATATCTCAAAACATTTTGGTCCTCGAGGTAGAAGAATTTTGAAACATATTGTGGCACCTTGGATGTACCACGAGAAAATAATTCATTTTAAAAGTACGTCTCGAAATTTATTTTCTAAGATACTCAAGGTTTTCAAAGATAATTCAATGGGCTAGAATGCCCAAAAATTTCAGGTAATTACACGGAATATTATAGCGCCGTGGGTCCCACGCCGGAACCCACCAGGCTAAAAATCATTTACAAAAATGCCAAAAAGGCCGATGACGGTAATATTTCAAAAACTCACAAAGCCATTTACATAGTACTAAATACCGTCATAAGAATTTCGCCAAAACGATAAAGGCCATAATACCAAAAACTCGGTTAAGAAAATCGGTTTTCAAAATAAAACTCAGTCGTTAAAATACCGAAAGCCATTACAAAAGAACTCACGCAGCGGATAAAAGAAATACAGCCCAACATGCACAATCCAGCAACACTACTCCTCATATGAATGAAATATGAGAGTCAAATAACCACATATCACGAAATCAAAATCCATAAGATGATTCTGTCAATTAACTCATAATCATACCTGTAACTTGCATCAGACGAGGCACAAACACAAAGAAGGGTGACTTACATCCACAGGTCGCACGAAGATGATGATCGCCCCACGATACTAATCACGACCAACAAACTCAGACGACGCGTCGCGACACGACTCAGTCAGATACAATCCGACGAAACAAGACTCAAACAACACGACTTGACCCGACAGCCTAGGTTTCCACCACCTAAGCTCCGATACCATTTATGTAACACCCCCAATCCGCTCAGGGATATTACACACCGTAGAACCTTTCCTCAAGGATCTACCAGGATGGTAACGACATTGAACAACTCAACATTGCCTTTAAGGCTACAATGACTCAGTAAACAGATTTGGTCTTTCAATAAAAACATAAAACTCGAATACAATACTTGCCCACGCAGGGGTCAAAATACAACAACTCCTATATAACGGGAAAAATACTGCAGCGGAAAGAAAAATACAACTAAACCAATACGACATCAATGGGTCCTCGTGTGATTAGTATCGTTCATCTTTCATCATCCTTCTTATCGACCCTGTGCTATGCTCCAAAACCTGAATGCAATACAGTCATCCACCCCCCGATTTCTCGGGGGTTAGCAAAATTCCACTATTTTGCTAGTGCAAGTACAAAGTGTAAAAATACGGGTCACACAATTCAAGTTCTAAGAATAGTAACAATCAAGAATCCTCAAAGATTCCAACATAACAAGAAAATACTTTCCGAGGCAAGAGTTTGAGTAAAACTTTCCAAAAACCGAGAGAAATCACCAATCAAGGGAAAATAGTTTACACAATGGTTTGATATGCCTTCGGGAGTTTTAATAGAAAATAATTTAGAATTATCGAATCCTTCTCTTCCCAAAACTCGAAATACGAATGGGGTCACCGTCCTGAAGGTTTATTTTCCGTAAAATGACCTTTACCAAACCGTTGGAATTGTAGCCTCAAATTTCATCAAATCATAGTACACGAGAACGATAGAAAGTTTCGTTTTCCAACATCAAAACCCCACAATTAAAAGACTAAAACACATATGACAAAATACTATAGCGCCATCCTAGCCAAGTAGGCCAAACGAACAACTTACGTCTTACACACTTAGTCAATGCATGCAATCATGAAAGCCGTTCAAAAACGCTCGTTTCCGGAAACGCCAATCTCAAAACACATTTGTAAAATGTAATATCCGTACTTTTTATTTTTGGTAATTTCTATTTTTGGGATATGTTCATTTCGGACGACTCGCTTGTTACTGTTTTGGGATTCTGAACCTATTTTGTTCTTGGAGTTTTTCCGTTTGGTCGAGTTTCGAGGATGTTTTTACGTAATTTTATCTTGAATTATATCTTGTCACATGTACGTTCAATTCTCGTAAAACTCGTTCGTTTTCGTTGTTTCTTAGTTTGCATAAGTTTGTATGGTTGAGTTGGTCGTGTTGAAACTTTCGGTTTGTTAATCCGACGTCGTATCGTGATTTTCGGGCACTTGGGCCATTTTTGTAATTTTCCATAAGTTTAGGGAATTTCACTTTCTTTGTCGTATTACGGACCTCCGGTGGTCGGAAATGAATTTCCTTTCAGCGCTTAACTCTGTCATCTTGAATATTCCGTGTTTGTGTTTTTGGATTCTGGTCTTGCTTCGTATTTCGACTTTTTTTGTACTGTCGGCAGCAGTGTACTGAACAGTACTTGACTGCTGCCTGAGTAGCACGCTACTCCTGGTTTCCTTGCGTGCGCTATCGCTGCGTGGTTAGCGTACGCTAACTTGGAGTTCGTAGCGTGTGCTAACGATTTCAGCGGACTGGGCAGAAGGTTCAGTATTTCGATAGTGGACCAGATAGCGTACGCTAATTTAGCGTTAATGCATGCTAATTCCTAGCATTAGCGCACGCTAATATTGTTAGCTTGCATACGCTAACAAGAGGACAGTAGGCTGACTGCAATTCCACACCCTGTTAGCGCACACTAATTCTTGTGCGTAGCGTGCACTAAGCCTATTTAATATAAATAGGACAGCAACAGCCCAACTTCGTCATTTTCCATCATTACTTATTCTCTTCGGCTTTGAGCGATTCCAGACGAGGGTTAGGGCCGATCCCGACCAAATATCATCATCCACTACCATCCGTGCATTCCTTGCGTGAATTCTTCAACTTCTTAACATTTTCCACCATCCGAATCAAGGTAAGAATCCCTGAAAACCTTGTTTTGAGATTTTGGGGATTTCTTATGATTTGACTCTTTTAATCCGAATTGTCATGGATTATGGCTAAACTTCAATCGTGTACTTGTAATCCTTCGTTTTTATTGAGGATTTGTGGTTTTAAACTCCGATTTTTCCATTATTCGTCACTTATAATCGACGATACCCTAGTAATGTTCGACGAATTATTCCAGCGGGTAGAACTAGGATGTATTCCTACATTTTCGTAGTTTTAAGATTGGTTGTTTATCGTTATTGTGTTAGGATCGGATTTGTGAAGATTATTAGGGCCAAAACCTTTCCGTTCACCATTTTCCTTCACGTCGTATTAACCAAGGCAAGTACATGTATTACATTCTGTTATGTATGTTACGTTTTAGAAATGAATGATGAATTGCGGTTTTCGGGTGCATGAGTTATGTTCCTTCCACCCGGAGCATTCGACGGGATGTCTGGGGGTCGATACTAACGGGTACGGCCGCGGTAGTGGACTTGGGTGCGTGTGTGATTGAACTTCCACCCGGAGCGTTCGACGGGATGTCTGGGGGTCGATACTAAGGGGTACGGCCATGGAAGTGGTATCCCACCCGGAGCGTTCGACGGGATGTCTGGGGGTCGATACTAAGGGGTACGGCTACGGGATACCAGTTGTGATTTTATGATATCGTGATGAATTGATAACTAATTTGATTGCCAATATAGTATTCCGGAATATCTATAGCAAATTATTTCTGCTTGAGATGACTGTGTAAAAATCGTATTTGTATATAATGTTGTGTAATTGTGTACTTGCACTAGCTATTCGAATGCTAACCCCTTAAATAGGGGAAATGCGTCTTATCCATTTCAGGTACCGGGAGAGCTGAGGAGCAGGCACGGGATATGCACGCAAAGGATGGGTTGGCATGATTATGAGGCTCGAGTCTTTATTTATTTTGGGTCATTTATATTATTTGAGTATTGGAATTTGAACGGTTTTATTGTATTCGATTAAAGTCCCCTGCGTGGGCAATGACATGGTATCGACTTATACTTTCCCGTACTTCTATTAAAACGTTTTGGCCGAGGCCGCGGCCCATTTTTACATTAATGATTATGTCTTTGGGATTTTTCTTGTACTGAATATGTATCATGTGTTAGCCTGGTAGACCTCACGAGGGTTCTACGGCGTGTAATGTCCCATTTGAGAATTGGGGTGTTACATTTATGGTATCGGAGCCTAGGTTTTGAATGTCTAGGCTGTCGGTTAATTTTGGGTCTGTCAGTTAAGTCGTTTGAGTCAGTTGTTGAGCCTAATATCATCATGCTACTGTCTTTTCGTGCGACCCATGGCTGTAAGTCTCCTCGAACTCTTATATTCTGAAATTCATTTTCTTGTGTTGTTTGAGATTGTGAATTGTGATACCAACCTTGTAAACTGTGAACCTTTCTGATCTTGTTCGTTCTTATCTTTTCTTCAGTGTGTTGAGAGGTCGTGGTAGACCAGCTAGGGGATGCGGCCGAGGCCACGGACGGGGTGCTATTAATGAGGAAGTTTTGCTTTCTCAGTCCTCTGCAGATTCGGCCTCCCAGTCAGTGCCGAGCACTCTACCTCTGAGCTCTGACGGGCAGCAGGATATGTCAGTCAGTCAGGATCTATCGTCGGGTAATAATGCCGCGGCAGAATCTTGCCGTACTTGTGATTAGTAGCCCAGCTTGCTCAGATAGCTCAGGGTGGACGCCAGAATCCGCCCCTGACACCTGAAGAGGAAGCTAGTAAGTGGCTTCAGACGGTAACTAAGATGCACCCTCCTCGTTTCTCCGGATCTTCTGACTCCCTCGGTTGGGAGAATTAGCTCTTTCAATTGTCCAGGACCTTCGATGTCATAGATTGTCCCGAAGACAGGAGGGTACATATTGCCCAGTACCTCCTGGATAAGGAAGTTGCGGAATGGTGGGAGGCTGTGGCACCCAGAGATCGTCGAGCCACTTGGGATGAGTTCAGGGCTGCTATGGAAGCAGAATATTGTCCGCCGCCAGTCAAAGAACACAGAATTGTGGAGTTCTTCACTGCCACACCCCAGGATGTGCCGATTTCTCAGGCCATTATCTCTTACAATCAGCAGTTGGGTTTCGTGAAAGATCGGGTGAGGACGGAGGCTGATAAAATCCGTTATTTCAATATGCGCATGAAACCACATATCAGGCAGAGTATGGCACCGCTCATGTGTGCTACTTTGAAGGAGTATCAGGATCGCGCTCTAGCGATCGAGATGGCCGCACCGGAATCAGAGTTGGGTACCGAGGCCAAGAAACAGAAAATGGTTGGCAGTTTTTCATCCGGCAAGAGTGGCCAATTTTCGAGAGCACAGTCTGCCCCTACACCTGGGAAGAGGCCGTTTCATCAGGCTGGGGGATCTCAGAGTAATCGTTCAGTCCAGTCCGTTACTTCTGGTGGCAGGGTTTGTTATAACTGCAACCAATATGAGCATTAGATGAAGGATTGCCCTTTTCCTCCAGTTACTTGCTTTACTTGCGGGCAGACCGGGCACCGAGCAGCACATTGTGAGAGAGCCACCAGGGCTGCCAGAGCTCCGACTACCACCGCTATTCAGAGAGAGCACAGTATTGATCAGAAGACTCCAGTTACTCATGTTCCTCAGAGTTCGGGCCATGGTAAAGGCCGGGGTCAGCCGGACCGCCGAGCTGCATCTAGTTCGGGCTCAGTCCACCCTCGGTTATATCAGATGAGGCGCACGGATGAGACAGACGTTCCAGTGGCGTCAGGTACCACTCATATCCTTTCTCATCTAGTTTCGGTGCTTTTCGATTTGGGTGCTACTCATTCTTTTATTACTTCGGATTGTGTGTGTCGTATTGGTATTGACTGCTTGTTTGAGTGTGAACCATTCATAGTGGGTACGCCTAGCGGGGATCGTATGGTTGGGGACCGGGAAGTTAGGGATTGTCCAGTGAGGATCGGGAGCCGAGATTGGCCCTCGAACCTTACTGTTATAGATCTTAAGGGTGAGGATTTGATCCTCGGGGACGATTGGTTGGATCGTCACGGTGCTATCATGAATTATCGGACTCGCACCATCTCGATAGTGGCTGAGGACGGCACCGAGCATACTCTCGTCGGTTGTAAACCGGGTATATCGGGAAGTGTGATTAGCGCCTTGAAGGCGAAGAAACTTCTGAATTAGGGTTGTGTCGGCTATTGGTGTTACGCTTTGCAGGCGGAGGATGGTGGAGTCGACATGTTGTCGATTCCAATTGTCAGCGAGTACCCCGACGTATTTCCAGATGACTTGTCGGGATTACCACCACAGCGGGAGGTTGAGTTTCCTATTGATCTTGAGCCAAATGTGGCTCCTGTTTCTCGAGCGCCATACCGTATGGCACCATCAGAGATGTTAGAATTGAAGAATCAGTTGGGGGAATTGTTAGATAAAGGGTATATTCGACCGAGCGCATCGCCTTGGGGTGCGCCCGTACTTTTTGTTAAGAAGAAGGATGGATCGCTTCCTTTATGCATCGAATACCGAGAATTAAACAAGTTGACCATCAAAAACAAGTACCCTTTGCCCAGGATCGACGACTTGTTTGATCAACTTCAGGGATCGACAGTCTTTTTGAAGATTGATTTACGATCGGGCTACTACCAGTTGAGGATTCGGGACAGTGATATACCGAAAGCTGCCTTTCGGACAAGATATGGCCATTACGAGTTTGTGGTTATGCCTTTCGGGCTGACCAATGCCCCAGCAGTGTTTATGCAGTTAATGAACAAAGTTTTTATCGAGTATTTGGACAAATTCGTAGTCGTCTTTATCGACGACATCCTTATCTATTCCCAGAGTCTAGAGGAGCATGCTTTACATCTCCGGATTGTGTTGGACACTTAGAGAACTGAGTAGTTGTACGCGAAGTTCTCTAAGTGTGAGTTTTGGCTCGAGGAAGTGATGTTCCTCGGGCATGTAATTTCAGCAGAGGGAGTTCGGGTAGATCCGCAGAAGATAGAGGCAGTGATGGCTTAGGAGCCACCTAAGAATGTAAAGGAGGTGAGGAGTTTTATGGGTCTTGTCGGCTATTACCGTAGATTTGTTGAGGAATTTTCTAAGATCACTAGACCACTCACTCAGTTGCTCCAGAAGACTCAGAAATTTGAGTGGACCGCAGACAGACAGAGTAGTTTTGACGAGTTGAAGAGACGACTAACTACCGCTCCCGTGTTAGCGTTGCCTCAGGGTAACGAAGATTTCGTGGTATATAGTGATGCTTCGAGCCTCGGGCTCGGATGTGTTTTGATGCAGAGAGATAGGGTTATTGCTTATGCATCCCGCCAGTTGAAACCTTATGAGGTGAATTACCCCACACATGATTTGGAGTTAGCTGCGATCGTTTTCGTCTTAAAGATATGGAGGCATTATCTCTATGGGTCGTCGTGTAAGATTTTACGGATCACAAGAGTCTGAAGTATATCTTCAGTCAGAAAGAGTTGAATATGAGGCAGCATAGGTGGTTGGAGCTAATTAAAGATTACGACCTCGAGATACTTTATCATCCGGGTAAGGCTAACGTAGTGGCTGATGCGTTGAGCCGGAAACCGATGGCGTTACAGATGTTAGAGGTACTTACACCACAGAGCAGGATCCAACGGGATTTGATTTGTCAGAATATCGAGGTCTGGGTTCAGAGAGTTTAGGGTGAGTTTGTGCGTTAGAGCTAAGTTCGTCCTTGACAGATGATATCAAGGCGAAACAGTATGATGATCCGTGTTTGGTCCAGTTGAGGGAGGATGTGAGGAAGGGGAAAGCCCCTGGGTTTGTGATTTAGGATGATGGGGTTTTGAGATTTCACGGCAGATTATGTGTATCGAATGACATTGAGTTGAGGCAGAAGATTTTGAGTGAGGCTCATACTACGCCTTACTCCATACATCCTGGTACGAGCAAAATGTACAAGGATGTGAGGAGTAACTACTGGTGGAGCAATTTGAAGACGGACGTTAACGAGTTTGTGGCGAAGTGTTTGACCTGTCAGCAGGTTAAGATTGAACATCAGCGGCCCGCGGGGTTGCTACGGCCACTTTCCATTCTAGAATAGAAGTGGGAAGACATCTCTATGGATTTCATTACCGGGATGCCTAGAACTCGGACTGGAATGAACATGATTTGGGATATTGTCGATCGACTAACCAAATCAGCTCATTTCCTGGGTATTAAGGACACTTGGGGGCCGGAGAGGCTGGCACGAGTATTTATTGCAGAGATTGTGAGATTGCATGGGACTCCTAGGAGTATTGTTTCAGATCGAGATGGCCGGTTTGTATCACATTTTTGGCAGGCTGTTCATCGAGATTTGGGGACTGAGTAGAGACTCAGTACATCTTACCACCCTCAAACTGACGGGCAGTCAGAGCGAACGATCCAAACGCTGGAGGATATGTTGAGAGCCTGTGATTGGAAGGATGATTGGGAGTCGCACTTGCCGTTGATCGAGTTCACGTACAACAATAGTTGGCACGCCTCGATCAAAATGGCACCATTTGAGGCATTGTATGGGAGGAGATGCAGATCTCCGTTGTGTTGGTACGATGCGTCCGAGCTGATTGGTACCGAACCCGATATAGTAGTTGAGACGAGAGAGAAGATTGCTCTGATTCGTGATAGGTTGTTGACGGCCCAGAGTCGGCAGAAGTCTTATGCCGATACGCATCGCCGGCCATTGGAGTTTAAGGTGGGAGATCATGTCTTGCTTAAGGTGTCTCCGATGCGGGGAGTTTACTGTTTCGGTCGGAAGGGTAAACTTAGTCTGAGATATATTGGACCGTTCGAGATTTTAGAGAGAGTTGGAGAGCTTGCCTATCGGTTAGGCTTGCCGCCGTCCCTGAGTCACGTGCATAATGTATTTCATGTTTCCCATGTTAGGAAGTACGTGCCGACCCTATCCATGTTATTGATTTCGGAGAGATCGAGTTGGGACCCGACATTACCATCGAGGAGAGGCCGATTCAGATTTTAGAGCGTCGGGTGAAGCAACTTAGACACAAAACCATTCCTCTGGTTAAAGTTCAATGGTCGAGGCATGGATCCGAGGAAGCCACATGGGAGACGGAAGAGAGTATGCAGTCAAGATACCCCGAGTTATTCGCGTTGTAAGTTTCGGGACGAAACTTATTTTTCGGGGGAAAGAATGTAATATCCGTACTTTCTATTTTTGGTAATTTCTATTTTTGGGATATGTTCATTTCGAACGACTCGCTTGTTACTTTTTTGGGATTCTGAACCTATTTTGTTCTTGGAGTTTTTCCGTTTGGTCGAGTTTCGAGGATGTTTTTACGTAATTTTATCTTGAATTATATCTTGTGGCATGTACGTTCGATTCTCGTAAAACTCGTTCATTTTCGTTGTTTCTTAGTTTGCATAAGTTTGTATGGTTGAGTTGGTCGTGTTGAAACTTTCGGTTTGTTAATCCGACGTCGTATCGTGATTTTCGGGCACTTGGGCCATTTTTGTAATTTTCCATAAGTTTAGGGAATTTCACTTTCTTTGTCGTATTACGGACTCTCCGGTGGTCGTAAATGTATTTCCTTTCAGCGCTTAACTCTGTCGTCTTGAACAGTACTGGACTGCTGCCTGAGTAGTGCACGCTACTCCTGGTTTCCTTGCATGCGCTATCGCTGCGTGGTTAGCGTACGCTAACTTGGAGTTCGTAGCGTGCGCTAACGATTTCAATTGGTGGCGGAAGGTTCGATATTTGATCTTGGACCAGATAGCGTAAGCTAATTTAGCATTAACGCACGCTAATTCCTAGCATTAGCGCACGCTAATCTTGTTAGCTTGCGTACGCTAACGAGAGGACAGGAGGCTGACTGCAATTCCACACCCCGTTAGCGCACGCTAATTCTTGTGCGTAGCGTGCGCTAAGCCTATTTAATATAAATAGGACAGCAACAGCCCAACTTCGTCATTTCCCATCATTACTTATTCTCTTCGGCTTTGAGCGATTCCAGGCGAGGGTTAGGGCAATCCCGACCAAATATCATCATCCACTACCATCCGTGCATTCCTTGCATGAATTCTTCAAGTTCTTAACATTTTCCACCATCCGAATCAAGGTAAGAATCCCTGAAAACCTTGTTTTGAGATTTTGGGGAAATTTTGAGGATTTCTTGTGATTTGACTCTTTTAATCCGAATTGTCATGGATTATGGCTAAACTTCAATCGTGTACTTGTAATCCTTCGTTTTTATTGAGGATTTGTGGTTTTTAACTCTGATTTTTCCATTGTTCGTCACTTATAATCGACGATACCCTAGTAATGTTCGACGAATTATTCCAGCGGGTAGAACTAGGATGTATTCCTACATTTTCATATTTTTAAGATTGGTTATTTATCGTTATTGTGTTAGGATCGGATTTGTGAAGATTATTCGGGCCAAAACCTATCCGTTCACCGTTTTTCTTCACGTCGTGTTAACCAAGGCAAGTACATGTATTACATTCCGTTCTGTATGTTACGTTTTCGAAATGAATGATAAATTGTGGTTTTCGGGTGCATGAGTTGTGTTACTTCCACCCGGAGCATTCGACGGGATGTCTAGGGGTCGATACTAAGGGGTACGGCCGCGGAAGTGGACTTGGGTGCGTGGGTGATTGAACTTCCACCCGGAGCGTTCGACGGGATGTCTGGGGGTCGATACTAAGGGGTACGGCCATGGAAGTGGTATCCCACCCGGAGCGTTCGACGGGATGTCTGGGGGTCGATACTAATGGGTACGGCCACGGGATACCAGTTGTGATTTTGTGATATCGTGATGAATTGATAACTAATTTGATTGCCAATGTAGTATTCCGGAATATCTATGGCAAATGATTTCTGCTTGAGATGACTGTGTAAAAATCGTATTTGTATATAATGTTGTGTAATTGTGTACTTGCACTAGCTATTCGAATGCTAACCCCTTAAATGGGGGAAATGCGTCTAATGCATTTCAGGTACCGGGAGAGCTAAGGAGCAGGCACGGGATATGCACGCAAAGGATGGGTTGGCATGATTATGAGGCTCGAGTCTTTAATTATGTTGGGTTTTTTATATTGTTTGAGTATTGGAATTTGAACGGTTTTATTATATTCGGTTAAAGTCCTCTGCGTGGGCAATGACATGGTATCGACTTATACTTTCCCGTACTTCTATTAAAACGTTTTGGCCGAGGCCGCGGCCCATTTTTACATTAATGATTATGTCTTTGGGATTTTTCTTGTACTGAATATGTGTCATGTGTTAGCCTGGTAGACCTCACGAGGGTTCTAAGGCGTGTAATGTCCCATTTGAGAATTGGGGTGTTACATAAAATGCACCACAGTTAACCGTCGATCCATGTCTCTGTGGACCCCTACCGAGACCCCATCGGATCTAACCCGTAGTGGTTAAAAGAAAGCTCATCGATCCACTTCTCTGTGGACCCATACCGAGACCCCGTTGGATCTAACCCGTAGTGATCATACACACACACACACGTTACTCATGCAATACTAATATACTAAGAATGTAAGCTCATCAAGAATACTTACTAGAGATGGCCACTTACTCGACACCGTTATCAAACTCATCACAACACAACACGATTAACGCGGAATACATGATTCCATAACTTTAAACAACTGGGGTATCACCAAAACCCTAAACGTTCAAAACAATCGAATCATAATCAATTCCCTAAACCACACCGTTCATAAAACACACACACATTTTTCAAAAGAGCCCTTAACGAGGCCAAAACGAATCTCTTGGAAATTCATTTCAAATAACCAAACAAATACACCAAGACGACCACCGATCATCATATTCACAAAACGAGAAGCGTATGAACAAGGTACTTGCCTCGAAATCGGCACGAATGTACTCTAACGGAAGCGGTTCAACCGGGAAGCTTCGAAACGCCCGAGGCCATCGAAAAGGAAGACGACGACGAACGGAAGGGTTCAACACGGTTTCTTCGCAAGAAACTCGACCCTACCAACATATAATTAATAAATCAACGATCAAACGAGAAGGAATAATCGTAGAACACCCGAAAATCCCTCTATGACATTCTATCGGACACCTTCAAGGCGTTGGTCAAGAACTCGACCCAAACAACGAATCGATATGATCCAACCATGGAATAACAAGGGAAATGATATACATCTAAATAATCATCAATCCATCACAATCCTAAGTTAAATCGGATTAAACGGACGAAATCAACCAAAATACCCAAATTCCCCAAAACTAGATTTCCAGAAAATCTGACCTGATTCGCTCGATCAAAGGATGTTATAGGATGGATGATTGATGATATGAACTCCAAGACTTCATGGATTGATTGTCCAACAACATCTCTCCATGATAACCACACCTCCAGCCGCGGAAGAGAAGAAAAAGAATGAGAAAATGGGTGAAAAACCCGTCTGCAGGGCCTTAAATAGGCTGTCTGCCGGCACGGTTACGTATGTAACCGGCCAAGGGCTTACGTACGTAACCAGCCATGGCCGAGACACTGCCCAAAAATGCCGGCATCATTACGTACGTAACCGGACAAGGCTTACGTACGTAACCGGCCTTACGTACGTAACTGCCGAGCACTACCGGCCGTAATTCGGCCACTGCCGGCCTGGGCCAGACTGCCCGGTCATGACTTGGCCGGGACCAACTCCGACGGCCCGGACGACCCCGAAACCCGAACCTGAATATGAAACGAAGATACGGTTACGAAGTACTCGCAAAGATGAATTCGACCACTAAGAGAACATACGATTCCGACCACCCGAAGGCTCGAAATTCGACAATGGAAAGTAATTACCCCAAACGTTGGGAAATTACGAAATGGCCCAAAACGTCCGAAATACACGATACACGATTGAAACACCAAAACAAAGCTTACAACATGAATAATAATATTAAATGAACTTACGAGAAACTCGAAACAACAGTTTCGGACGAGATTCGCAAGAATCGAACTCAAGTGCGGAAAAACCGCTTAAGAACACGGAACTCAACAAAACGATACTGAAACGAACTCGGATGACAAAAAGTGCAGAATTAATCATTCTCGAAATGACGAAACAGTCATGAGCGAGTCGTCAAAATGGGCTCCCGCCGAAAAAAAAAATTACCGAAGTCCGAAATTGCGGGTCTTACATTCTACCCTCCTTAAAAGAAGTTTCGTCCCGAAACTTAAAACAAGTAGGGAGAAGCAATATCCCGCCAGGAAATACTCAACGAGATACACAAGAAACGCGTAACTTACGCCCAAAGGCGAAACGTTACAAGCAACACAAAGGAATATACAGCGTGAAAACACGCTCCACGACGACCAACACAACGCCACTGGTAGAGACATAATAAAACCAACAAGTGACAAGCGTCATCAAACAGATAATACAATCAAGTCGATTATCCCAACAATCACAAAACACAACGAATGAAAATCAATACGATTGACCAACCCAACGGTACATCAATCAAAACGCGAGCCAATCGCTGAACAAATACGGAATTCCATCGCCCAAGGGTTGGAAGATCGAGAACGATTCTAATTTCCCGAACTTAAGGGATTTACGAAGGAGTCTGAACATTCAACAATCACGAAACGAGATCAACAAAAACCGAACAATCAAACGATCGAACCACAACGACCGAGACAACAAAAATCGAACAATCATGTTCGGATCACGAAGAACAATAAGGTTCAACCGACAACTCTTAGGTTCACATCTCGACTCGAGACAAAACATGATCCGGTGAAAACAACAAGACGTGCACTCACATACGATCCACAGGAAAGGGAATAGCAATTGAAAAGTCACAACGACAAACGAGTTATTCCGAAATAATACCACACTCATTCGATCAATAAAAGCAAGGGGCAGGACAAGTTCAGAAGGTGTCAAAGAACATGAGCGAATCGCTAGACTTGAGGGAGAGAAAATGCGGAAGTAAAAAATGATACGGGCATTACATTCGACCTCTTATAAAAGAAATGTCGTTCCCGCAACTCACAACAATGGGAGTAAGGTGACAACACAAAAAGCAAACGACAGAAACATCTCCCATGGGCCTCTCAGAGCCGATTCTGATATCTGTGCTGAAGCGCGAACTCCGGAAGTCTCGGTAGCCAATTCTCAAAACTGGATTCGGTGTCCCTCGAGTCCGCACTTGAAACACGCCACTGGCGAGGAAGGACAATTTGCACGTGCATGCCCCCAGCACAATACGTTTGAAATGCCTCGGCTCGGCATACCGAAAATACAGATGCTAGATATAATGGAACATAACACCGCAAAGCAACATACCGGAGATACCAACTCAGCTTAACATATCAACGCGTACAAAAATCACAACAACAGCGGCATCGTTCGACGATTACAATGTCCCGAACGATAGCCAGCACACAATCACAAACATCATGAAACAATCACCCATGTGCATAAACGCACAAAAATCCAATCTTTAACAACTCACACTCGTGCGACAACACGCAAATCACCATGAGATAATAAACAGTAAACACCAGTTCACACCTCTCACAGAGGGCTAGTACAACAAATGCGTGGCAATGCCTCGACGTTCAGGCCACCAATTCGATCATACTCGGGAGCAAATATCATAACGACAATGCGAACATCATACATACATACCCAGCCCTCAAACGGGAACGGATAGGTTTTAAAAACGAAAACCTCCTTTTGAAAATAATTTAGAAAAACACCGGTTGATCTTGAGTATCACCTTTAAAAAAAATACAAACGTGAAACATCGTTATCGAGACTTTGGAGAACCATTTCGCATTTGATATAAATGAGGACACTTTCTCTTAGTGAAAAACTTTCAGAATATTCGACCCTTGGGTCTAAGTAAAAGTGTTTCTAAAACATTGAAAATATCTCAAAACATTTTGGTCCTCGAGGTAGAAGAATTTTGAAACATATTGTGGCACCTTGGATGTACCACGAGAAAATAATTCATTTTAAAAATACGTCTCGAAATTTATTTTCTAAGATACTCAAGGTTTTCGAAGATAATTCAATGGGCTAGAATGGCACTGCCTCTCCCGCTCTCGCCGAATTCCTCAAGTGTAGCTTAGCCCTGTTCGAGGCTAGGTCCCAAAAATTTCAGGTAATTACACGGAACATTATAGCGCCGTGGGTCCCGCGCCGGAACCCACCATGCTAAAAACAGTTACAAAAACGCCAAAAAGGCCGATGACGGTAATATTTCAAAATCTCACAAAAGCCATTTACATAATACTAAATACCGTCATAAGAATTTCGCCAAAATGATCAAGGCCATAATGCCAAAAATTCGGTTAAGAGAATCGGTTTTCGAAATAAAACCCAGTCGTTAAAATACCGAAAGCCATTATAAAAGAACTCACGCAGCGGATAAAATAAATACAGTCCAACATGCATAATCCAGCAACACTACTCCCTATATGAATGAAATATGAGAGTCAAATAACCACATATCACGAAATCAAAATCCATAAGAGGATTCCATCAATTAACTCATAATCATACCTGTAACTCGCATCAGATGAGGCACAAACACAAAGAAGGGAGACTTACATCCACAGGTCGCACGAAGATGATGATCACCCCACGATACTAATCATGACCAATAAACTCAGACGATGCGTCGCGATACGACTAAGTCAGATAAAATCCGACGAAACAAGACTCAAAAAACACGACTTGACCTGACAGCCTAGGTTTCCACCACCTAAGCTCCGATACCATTTATGTAACACCCCCAATCCGCTCAGGGATATTACACGTCGTAGAACCTTTCCTCAAGGATCTACCAGGCTGGTAACGACATTGAACAACTCAACATTGCCTTTAAGGCTACAATGTTTCAGTAAACCGATTTGGTCTTTCAATAAAAACATACAACTCGAATACAATATTTGCCCACGCAGGGGTCAAAATACAACAACTCCATATAACGGGAAAAATACTGCAGCGGAAAGTAAAATACAACTAAACCAATACGACATCAACGGGTCCTCGTGTGATTAGTATCGTTCATCTTTCATCATCATTCATGTCGACCCTATGCTATGCTCCAAAACCTGAATGCAATACAGACATCCACCCCTCGATTTCTCGGGGGTTAGCAAAATTCCACTATTTTGCTAGTGCAAGTACAAAGTGCAAAAATACGGGTCATATGTAATACCCGGTTGTAATTCATTCATTTTCATTCAGTAATTATCAGTCTGTAATTGTCACTCAGTAATTTTCACTCATTATTAATCACTCATCATTCATGAATCATTCATTTGTGTTCACTGTTGGCATGTTGTAATCGTATATCAGTTACCGATCGTCATTTCATCTCCGTTTATAGATCGAGACGGGAGTATTATCATTTTCATTGTGATTGATAGCCTTGTACTGGGAGTATCATCTTTGGCTTGTGTTAGACTTGTTCACTTTCACATTCGTATGATATGTCGGATCATTCATCAGTCGTAGCGAGGAATCGGAGTTATCGGATTTTTCACCTTGGCCAGCATTGAGTTACGGCCGTAAGGACTTTGGGTTACGGCCGTAACAAGGGTTCGTTGATTTCGTGCCATTTTGGATTTAACGGGACTTACGGCCGTAAGGTTTGAATACGGCCGTAAGTTGAGCAGTGCACGGCCGTAAGGGCCGGGCCGATTCTGACGCGGTGTCAGCAGTCGCCTGCATTTTGGTCGAAGGCGAGTTACGGCCGTAAGAAGGGGAGGATACGGCCGTAAGTGGTGTTCGTAAATTTCAGGTGTTGTCGGGCAAGGGGGACTTACGGCCGTAAGGGTTGCGGCATACGGCCGTAAGTCGAGGAAGGTACGGCCGTAAGGCTTGGCCGGATACGGCCGTACGCTGCAGGCAGGGTGCCTGGTCATTTTCGACGAAGGGGGCTTACGCCCGTAAGTTCGGCCGGATATGGCCGTATCATCCGAATTATGCCCGTATGATGTGCGGGTACGGCCGTAAGGTGTCGGCAGTTGTATTTGACGAAGGCGAGTTACGCCCGTAACCCAGGAGCAGTTACGGCCGTAAGTCTGTCGGCAGGTTTTTGGACGAAGCCGAGTTACGGTCGTACGATTTGGCCGGTTACCGCCGTAAGGCCATTGACCTGGGATGTTACGGCCGTATGAGGGCCGAGTTACGACCGTAACTTCCGGCAGTATATAAGGATCCGGCCGGGACTTTTTCTTCATTTTCATCTATTTTCTTCTTTTATCCGAAAGAGAGGGTTGAGGGAGAGATTTTGCCATCATCAATCATTTGAGTGTGTAATTTTTATCATCTTCATTCATTTGGGAAGCTTGGATACTCGTTTTAACTCATGTTCATCGGATCGAAGTGGTTGGATCTTCAAGAGGTAATTTCTTCAACACCTTGGATTTCGATTTTGTGTTGAGATATGATGTTTTGGACGTTATAATCATGTTATATGAAGGGACATGTATATTATTATGAGTTTGTATAAGGATTCATTGGATTCTTGAGGGATTATTCAAGAACACTTTGAATATCGAGTTGAAATTGGGGGTTTTCGATTAATTGTCGTTATAATCACGTTTTCGTATATTATTTTTGGATTATTGATCATTTGGAAGATGTTTGTTGGTTTGAAACACTTCTTGGGGGATTTGATAATGGCATATTGAGATTTGATTGTAAACAATCGGAGTTTGGCCACAACGTATTCGATATAATGCCCCAATGAACTTAGTTTAATCGTATCGACGTTTTGAGTTCGTTATATTCGTGTTTGATTCGTATATTGAATGGGTTGTTGGATATTGTATAATTCAAGGTTGTTCGAGCGACCGATATCTCAATTAGGACGTTGTTCGTGGAAGGATAATTGTCACCGGTGTTGTGTAAGTTGATTCTTACTCAGTTAAAAGGATATTCATTTCCTTTTGTTGTTGTTCATTCATAGTCATAACTCATTCATCATTGTGTTAACCGTATCAAAACTTGTCATTGTCAATTAATCACTTCAGTCACAAGGAACGACGGTTCCAATCATTTCATTGAGCTATCATTCATTTCACTATCATTTCATCTCGGTGAGTCATTATTCGCTTTAGATGTCACTTTTGTTATATCGTGGCATTCCGGTCATCTTGGCGTGCAGTTGGTATGTGTAGGATTTTCATGTCTGGCACATTTATGTCGTGTGTTGGTTGTTGGCCTCACATTGGACTGTGCACACGAGTCGATTGCTTCGTGAGACTGATTAGGTACAAGACCACACGTGTATTCGATCGATACTCGTTGGTGGCTTGTGCACGGACACATTTCCATCCCGGGCGTAGTGTGGCGCCACCCTTTGAGCCGTACTGTTAGTTGATTCATACATCATGTTTGATTGCGTATGTTTTCAACAAGATTGGGTTATAATCTAACCGATTCATTTTGATCGAACTTGTGGTTTATACTACATATATATATGATTGTGTTTATTCAACTCTTAAGGATTGTTGTTCTGTATAACTGACCCCGTTTGGGGATATTGTTTTTCAGGTCATGGCAAGGCAAAGGCACAGGGAGAGCACGTTGACGGCGAGGAGTCCCAATGATACTAGAAGGGGCCCCCAGTCTTTTCAGTCATTTACGTTTCTTTCATTTATTCCGCTGTAGACATTCCGTTTGAATACTCATTTCACTTAGTATTGTATATTTTATCTCCATATAAAATATACATGTATTCTGAAATATCCTGGATGTGTTGTATGAAACTCCTCATCGGAGTAATTATTGTTGCAATGTGGTTTGGTACTAAATTTACCCTGTGTAATTCATCAGTTTTCACTCGCCTAGTGGGTCTCAATCGGGGGTCCACGGCACTGTAATTTCCGTCTAGTTTGGGGTGTTACAGAGTTGGTATCGGAGCGTGGTTTTGAATACTACCTTCCGAGTCATGTCTCATTTGGAATCATCGTCATCGGACTAGTATCATTGGACTTTCGCGTCACGTGTGACCTGTGCAGATGCCGAGCCAATCAGACCGAAAGAACTGTAAGACTTCTAACGCCATGGTATAATTTCTGGCAATAATCATTCATTCATAATTCATCAGTAACAATCCTCAAACATCATTTTCATTTTGACCAGGACGGTCATTTTAACTCATTAATCACTCAATTCATTTCATTATTCAGTTGTTGATCTAGAAGGTCATATAATTAATCTTGTTAGCTTGTTCAAGATAATCATTTCAATAATTTCATCAGATAATCTTCTCACCTCAGTTAATCATTCATGTGATCACTGTGTTAGAGCGTGTATGCTCATTTTCATCACCTCATGTCATAATCATAACGTGATATTCATGCGGGGAATATATTCATCATGTAACTTTCCTACTTCCGTATGGAGAGAGCAAGAAGAGGACGCGGAGGACGAGGCCGTGGCGCGGGACGAATCCCGAGAGCTCGTGTGAATACACGTGCGAATGCGAGAAATAATGCTAATTCATCGAGCAGTGATGCTGCCACTCATTCACCTGGACGTGATCATTCACTATCGGGGAGTCGTACCCGGGACACGGCTCAGTCAGAAGGTGTTCGGGTTGACCCACTTGCTTTTATGCAGGGAATGATGGCCCAAATGACGCAGATGGCACAACTTATGGAGACGATGCACAATTCAGTCAATCAAAATCAACAGGCTCCTCCGCCGTCACCTCAGAGGCAAGAGAGGAATGTGAGCAGTATCATCGGCGACATCTCTCGCCAAAGGCCACCTACTTTTGAAGGCTCATCTGAGCCGGCGGATATTGTTCATTGGCTCAAACACTTCGAGAAGCTATTTACGATGGTTGAGTGTCCCGAAGGACACAAAGTTTTAGTTGCGGCTTACTATCTGGATAAGAGCGCTCATTCTTGGTGGTTGTCGTTGAAGCCCACCGAAGGATCATGTACTTGGGACCAGTTCAAGACTCTCATGATGGAGAGGTATTATCCGGCCCCACTCAGAGAGGCCAAGCTGTCAGAGTTACTCACTCTCGACCCCTCATCAGACGCGGATGTTCTCGCCATTGCCGAGAAATTTCAGGAACTTCTTCCGTTCGCCTAATCTATCATTCACTCTGAGGCGGACAAGATCAAGTATTTCAGCAAGAGGCAGAAACCTCGTATGCGGCTACAGTTGCTTAATCATAATTGCACCACGTTGGCCGAATTCATTGAGAAAGCTCTTACTTACGAGCTTACTGCTAAGGAGATTGCTAAGCAACAACCTTCATCTGCTGGCAAGAAGTCCAAGAACCGTAATCAGTCTGACGGCAGTCAGGCCACTTTCAAGAAACCATGGGCGGGCTCTACCTTTTCTGAGCGACCTCCTATGGCGCCTAAAACCGGTGAATCTCAGTCTCGAGCGGCCAGTTCGGCCGTCACCTGTTTCAATTGTGAAGAACAGGGTCATTTCAGCACCAAATGTCCGAAGCAGACTGTCACGTGCCATAACTGTGGAATTGCTGGGCATAGGGCCCGTTTTTGCCGAAGGGACTCTAAACCCACTCCGGCGTCATCTCAGGCCCCAGCTCTTTCTAAGGTGCAGAATCAGGCCACTCAGTCAGCGTCGTTTAAGACGACAGGAGCTAACAAAGGCGGAGCCAAGAGCTATCAGACGAGAGCGTCTGGTTCGGGGACCGGCAAGCCCCGAATTTACGAGATGAAGAAGACCGATGATCCAGAGGCCCGAATGATATCAGGTACACTCGATATTCTATCCCAGCCTGTGTGTACCCTTTTTGATACTGGTGCATCGCATTCATTCATTTCCGAGTCATGTTTGAGTAGACTACGTCTGGGTAGTGCTACTAGTTGTGAGCCTTATGTCATTGGCCTACTTGATGGTAGACGAATTGTCGGTAATCGTGAGATTCAAAATTGTCCGATTCAGTTTCATGGTCGTGTATGGCCAGCGGACCTAATCGTAGTAGATTTGCCGAGGGACGACGTCATCTTGGGTATTGATTGGATGGATCGTCATGATGCCATCATTAGTGTCCGTAAGCATATGATCACTATCATTTCAGACGATGGGGTTGAATGTGTGTTTCAGGGAGGTAATCCCAGCTGTTCGGGAAGAGTTATTAATTTGATGAAAGCAGTGAGATTAGTGAGTCAGGGATGTGTTGGTTATTGGTGCTATATGACCAAAACCGAGGAATCATCAGTAATGTTGTCGGATATTCCGGTAGTTAGGGAATATGCCGACGTTTTTCCAGACGAGTTACCTGGTTTGCCTCCACAAAGAGATGTAGAATTCACGATTGAGTTGGAGCCTGGTACGTCCCCGATATCGAAGGCACCGTACCGGATGGCCCCGACCAAAATGCAGGAATTAAAGAACCAACTTGAGGAGTTGTTCGAGAAAGGTTATATCCGTCCGAGTGCGTCCCCGTGGGGAGCACCAGTGTTGTTTGTCAAGAAGAAGGATGGTTCATTCCGCTTGTGTATTGACTACCGGGAATTGAACCGAGCGACGATCAAGAATAAGTATCCTTTACCCCGTATTGATGATCTCTTAGATCAACTTCAGGGAGCTTCAGTATTTTCCAAGATCGACTTAAGATCTGGCTATCATCAGTTACGGATTCGAGAGTCGGATATTGCGAGGACGGCGTTTCGAACACGCTATGGTCATTATGAGTTTGTGGTTATGCCGTTTGGATTGACTAATGCACCTGCGGTATTCATGGAGTTAATGAATCGGGTTTTCATCGACTTTTTGGATCAGTTTGTTGTCGTCTTCATCGACGACATTTTGATTTATTCTCGTAACCGAGAGAAACACGAGGTTCACCTTCATCAGGTTCTCGACGTGTTGAGACGAGAACGACTTTATGGAAAGTTTTCCAAATGTGAGTTCTGGATGTCCGAAGTGACTTTTCTCGGACATGTAATTTCATCATACGGAGTTCGTGTCGACCCTCAGAAGACGGAGGCTATCCGAGATTGGTTACCTCCGAAGAATGTTAAGA
Organism: Orobanche coerulescens; assembly: GCA_033398695.1. Classification (NCBI taxonomy): domain Eukaryota; kingdom Viridiplantae; phylum Streptophyta; class Magnoliopsida; order Lamiales; family Orobanchaceae; genus Orobanche; species Orobanche coerulescens. Next base: position 25,281,173 of record CM065812.1, read on the forward strand.
AAATCCGAAGTTTTCTCGGATTAGCGGGTTATTATCGGCGGTTTGTGGAAGGATTTTCTAAAATCGCTCAACCCTTGACGAACCTTTTGCGAAAGGATAAGAAATACACGTGGTCCGACGCGTGTCAACGGAGTTTTGAGGAACTCAAGAGCCGGTTAATGTCAGCGCCTGTACTTTCCTTGCCGCAGGGGACGGAGGGATTTGTGGTTTATAGTGATGCGTCCGGACAGGGTCTCGGATGTGTGCTCATGCAGAATGGAAAGGTTATTGCCTATGATTCACGGTAATTGAGACCTTACGAGGTTAATTATCCGACCCACGATCTGGAGCTAGCAGCCGTGGTGTTCGCTTTGAAAATTTGGCGTCATTATCTTTATGGCGTTACCTGTCAGATATTCACCGATCATAAGAGTTTAAAGTATATATTTACTCAGAAGGAGTTAAATATGCGACAGAGACGGTGGTTGTAATTAATCAAAGATTATGATATCGAGATCCTTTACCACCCGGGCAAGGCGAACGTTGTCGCCGACACCTTGAGTCGTAAGTCCGTGCAGGAGCAGAGGCTTGCTTGTTTAACAGTTCAGAAGGAGCTTCAGCAGGAATTCCTTAGACCCGAGATCGAGGTCTGGCTTCAGCGAATTCAGGGACAGCTTTGTATGTTAGAGATTTCATCGTTACTTGAGGAGAAATCAGGGAGAATCAGGGTTCAGACCCAGCATTGTCGCGCATCCATGAGGATGTGGCTCAGGGAAAAGCCCCTGGATTCGTGGTCCACGATGATGGACTTTTGAGATTTAAGAATCGATTGTGCATGCCGGCGAATGACGAGTTGAAAAACTCGATTTTGAGAGAAGCTCATGCTACCCCTTATTCTGTTCATCCGGGGTCTAGCAAGATGTACAAGGACTTGAAACAAAATTACTGGTGGAGTAATATGAAGCGAGAAGTCGCAGAATTTGTTTCGAGATGCTTAACCTGTCAACAAGTCAAGATTGAACATCAGCGACCGGCGGGTATGTTGAAACCTCTCCCTATTCCAGAATGGAAGTGGGAAGACATTTCTATGGACTTCATCACGAGTTTGCCGACGAGTCGTCGTGGCATGAATACGATCTGGGTGATTGTGGACCGCTTAACTAAATAAGCTCATTTTCTTGAGATTAAGGATACTTGGGGTCCCGAGAGACTTGCCCAGTTATTCATCAAAGAGATAGTGAGACTTCACGGTACTCCTAAGAGTATTGTTTCCGATCGTGACGGACGGTTTGTGTCTCATTTTTGGAAATCAGTTCATCGTGCTATGGGAACCCAACTCAATCTCAGTACCGCCTTTCATCCTCAGTCCGACGGACAATCAGAGACGACTATTCAGACATTAGAGGACATGTTGAGGGCATGCGTCCTCGATTGGAAGGACGATTGGGAAGCCCAACTACCATTGATCGAGTTCACGTATAATAATAGTTGGCATGCTTCCATTAAGATGGCACCTTACGAGGCCTTGTACGGTCGTCGTTGTCGATCTCCTTTGTGTTGGGATGACTTGTCAGAATCAATCGGCACCGAGCCCGATATGCTTATAGCATTCCGGGAGAAGGTAGCTTTGATCAAGAGTCGTATGCTGACAGCTCAGAGTCGACAGAAATCATATGCAGATAATCGTCATCGACCACTTGAGTTCGAGACGGGTGACCACATTTTGGTCAAGGTATCCCCGAGTCGAGGTATTTTCCGTTTCGGAAAACGGGGGAAGTTGAGTCCGAGATTCATTGGACTGTTTGAAATTTTGGATCGAGTAGGCGAGTTAGCTTATCGATTGGCTTTACCTCCGGCATTGAGCCGAATTCATAATGTGTTTCACATCTCTCAGTTGCGGAAGTATGTTGCCGACCCAAGTCACATACTTCAGTTCGACGAAATCGAGATCGCGGATGATCATTCGTACGAGGAGCGTCCTGTACGAGTGTTAGAGCGGCGAATCAAACAGTTGAGGAACAAGACGATCCCTTTGGTCAAGATTCAGTGGTCTAGACACAGAGTCGAAGAGGCCACTTGGGAAACCGAGGAGAGTATGCGGGAGAGTTGCCCCGAGTTGTTTGACCCTTAGTTTCGGGGACGAAACTCTTTTTAAGGGGGGGAGTATGTAATACCCGGTTGTAATTCATTCATTTTCATTCAGTAATTATCAGTCTGTAATTGTCACTCAGTAATTTTCACTCATTATTAATCACTCATCATTCATGAATCATTCATTTGCGTTCACTATTGGCATGTTGTAATCGTATATCAGTTACCGATCGTCATTTCATCTCCGTTTATAGATCGAGACGGGAATATTATCATTTTCATTGTGATTTATAGCCTTGTACTGGGAGTATCATCTTTGGCTTGTGTTAGACTTGTTCACTTTCACATTCGTATGATATGTCGGATCATTCATCAGTCGTAGCGAGGAATCGGAGTTATCGGATTTTTCACCTTCGCCAGCATTGAGTTACGGCCGTAAGGACTTTAGGTTACGACGAACGGGACTTACGGCCGTAAGGTTTCGGAATACGGCCGTAAGTTGAGCAGGTACGGCCGTAAGTCTGGCCGGTTACGGCCGTACGTGTCCAGCAGGCTGCCCAGGCATTTTTGGCCGAAGGCGAGTTACGGCCGTAAGAAGGGGAGGATACGACCGTAAGTGGTGTTCGTAACTTTCAGGTGTTGTCGGGCAAGGGGGACTTACGACCGTAATGGTTGCGGAATACGGCCGTAAGTCGAGGAAGGTACGGCCGTAAGGCTTGGCCGGATACAGCCGTACGCTGCAGGCAGGGTGCCTGGTCATTTTCGACGAAGGGGGCTTACGCCCGTAAGTTCAGCCGGATACGCCCGTATCATCCGAGTTACGCCCGTATGATGTGCGGGTACGGCCGTAAGGTGTCAGCAGTTGTATTTGACGAAGGCGAGTTATGCCCGTAACCCAGGAGCAGTTACGGCCGTAAGTCTGTCGGCAGGTTTTTGGACGAAGCCGAGTAACGGCCGTACGAGTTGGCCGGTTACGGACGTAAGGCCGTTGACCTGGGATGTTACGGCCGTATGAGGGCCGAGTTACGGCCGTAACTTTCGGCAGTATATAAGGATCCGGCCGGGACTTTTTCTTCATTTTCATCCCTTTTCTTCTTTTATCCGAAAGAGAGGGTTGAGGGAGAGATTTTGCCATCATCAATCATTTGAGTGTGTAATTTTCATCATCTTCATTCATTTGGGAAGCTTGGATACTCGTTTTAACTCGTGTTCATCGGATCGAAGTGGTTGGATCTTCAAGAGGTAATTTCTTCAACACCTTGGATTTCGATTTTGTGTTGAGATATGATGTTTTGGACGTTATAATCATGTTATATGAAGGGACATGTATATGATTATGAGTTTGTATAAGGATTCATTGGATTATTGAGGGATTATTCAAGAACACTTTGAATATCAAGTTGAAATTGGGGGTTTTCGATTAATTGTCGTTATAATCACGTTTTCGGATATTCTTTTTGGATTATTGATCATTTGGAAGATGTTTGTTGGTTTGAAACACTTCTTGGGGGATTTGATAATGGCATATTGAGATTTGATTGTAAACAATCGGAGTTTGGCCACAACGTATTCGATATAATGCCCCAATGAACTTAGTTTAATCGTATCGACGTTTTGAGTTCGTTATATTCGTGTTTGATTCGTATATTGAATGGGTTGTTGGATATTGTATAATTCAAGGTTGTTCGAGCAACCGATATCTCAATTAGGACGTTGTTCGTGGAAGGATAATTGTCACCGGTGTTGTGTAAGTTGATTCTTACTCAGTTAAAAGGATATTCATTTCCTTTTGTTGTTGTTCATTCATAGTCATAACTCATTCATCATTGTGTTAACCGTATCAAAACTTGTCATTGTCAATTAATCACTTCAGTCACAAGGAACGACGGTTCCAATCATTTCATTGAGCTATCATTCATTTCACTATCATTTCATCTCGGTGAGTCATTATTCGTTTCCGATGTCACTTTTGTTATATCGTGGCATTCCGGGTCATACTGGCGTGCCGGTTGGTATGTGTAGGATTTTCATGTCGGGCACATTTATGTCGTGTGTTGGTTGTTGGCCTCACATTGGACTGTGCACACGAGTCGATTGCTTCGTGAGACTGATTAGGTACAAGACAACACGTGTATTCGATCGATACTCGTTGGTGGCTTGTGCACGGACACATTTCCATCCCGGGCATAGTGTGGCGCCACCTTTTGAGCCGTACTGTTAGTTGATTCATACAGCATGTTTGATTGCGTATGTTTTCAACAAGATTGGGTTATAATGTAACCGATTCATTTTGATCGAACTTGTGGTTTATACTATATATATATGATTGTGTTTATTCAACTCTTAAGGATTGTTGTTCTGTATAACTGACCCCGTTTGGGGATATTGTTTTTCAGGTCATGGCAAGGCAAAGGCACAGGGAGAGCATGTTGACGGCGAGGAGTCCCAATGATACTAGAAGGGGGCCCCAGTCTTTTCAGTCATTTACGTTTCTTTCATTTATTCCGCTGCAGACATTCCGTTTGAATACTCATTTCACTTAGTATTGTATATTATATCTCCATATAAAAAATACATGTATTCTGAAATATCCTGGATGTGTTGTATGAAACTCCTCATCGAAGTAATTATTGTTGTAATGTGGTTTGGTACTACATTTACCCTGTGTAATTCATCAGTTTTCACTCGCCTAGCGGGTCCCAATCGGGGGTCCACGGCACTGTAATGTCCGCCTAGTTTGGGGTGTTACATCATACAATTTGTAACACCCCTAAGACGGCCAGGGCAAATTACAGCTCCGTGGTCCTCACACTGTGGAATCCACCAGGCTAACGTACCAAAATGACATCCGACGAAGACATGCAACCATCAACAAAATGACAATTCAAATAAAAGACTACAATCCGACAGAAAAAATCTGACATCAAACCCATTTCCCAAAACGGGAACACAACATTAACAAATTCAAAAAGGGAAGTACTCGAGTACTTAAACCAATTTCAAATTACAGAAATCTCAAAACAAGACATCGATAATAACCGAAAGAACAGAAAACCAACATTTGACTAATGAACAGTATCATGCTTGCCTGTCATCCTCGTACGGCTCGAATGCTCGCTTGTCTCCAAGACCTGTACCTGAAATACAAAAAGTATTTCCCCCATTTAAGGGGTTAGCGACAACTGCTAGTGCAAGTACAATCCATTTGAACTACATTCTAATCAGATGAATATATGCGCCAAAAACCATTTTAGAAAACATTTTATATTCCGGAATATTTACAATGAACAATCACAAAACACATTATCTCCAACAATCACAATTCAAAGTTAACCGTTGGTACGAGACTCACGGCCACCGTACCCCGTAGAGCCCCGTCGGACATCCCTGGGTGGCTAACCACAGTTCGCGATACGCACACTCACGGCAATATGTATCCCTATAGGCCCCGTCGGACTGTCCCTAGGTGAACATACACATATCCATCCACAACAACCACGATAAAGCCATAATTCAAATACTAGAACATGTAAACAAATGTAAAGTACTTGCCTTTGTGACATATTGGAAGAATCGGAAGTGAAAAACGACTACGGACGATCCGAATGGAAAACGACGGTTCCTAAACGAAGAATTAACATAACTCAGTCCCAACGGACATCAATAATCGAAAGGAATACTCCTATAACCCTGATTACATGTTACGACAATGAACAATCAATCAATACGGGCGAGGGTTTACGCAAAATCTCCCCGTATTGATAATTCACGGATTAAAATCAAGGAAAATGGATTTAGAATCACCCAATAACCACAATCGGTAAGGAATATCATAACATACTAGAATAATTCGAGTCTAATAAGATAAACCCGTAAAAAACCCCAAAATTGACAATTTAGGGTTCTAGACGAAAATACCTTGAATCGGAGTGAAGGAGATGGATTTAGATGATGATGTGTTATGCTCGAGACACAAGAATCGGACTGGAAGGAGACTCCACTGATTACTCTCCACAATCTGCTCTGAAATCGCCGAAATCGCCCGTAGGAAGGGAAGGAAAGAAAAAGAATGAAAAAAATGATGTTTCTGAACTGCCGCTGATCTATTTAAACTGCAAAGTTAGCGCACGCTAACTAACACAAGTAGCGCGCGCTAACGTGACTTAAAAACGGTCCCGAAGCTACTGCCCGACATCGATAGCGTGCGCTAGACACGCTTAGCACACGCTAAATAATACCCGATAGCGCACGCTAACAACAACTAGTTAGCGCACGCTAACTGCACATCGATAGCGCACGCAACGGGAAAGGAGTAGCGTGCGCTACCTACGCAGCAGTCCAGTACTGCTCAAATCAGCAGTACGCTGCTGCCGAAGGTACAAATCTCGAAACGCACGACAAGGCCAGAATCCAGAAACATAAATACGAGGTATACAAGACGACGGAGCTAAGCGCTGAAAGAAAATACAATTCCGACCACCGGAGGGTACGTAATGCGACAACGAAAATTAGATTCCCTAAATTTATAGGAAATTACAAAAATGGCCCAAGTGCCCGAAAATCACGAAAAGACGTCGAATTTACAAACCGAAAGTCTCAACATGACCAACTCAATCATACGAACTTGTACAAACCAAGAAGCAACGGAAACGAATGAGTTTTACGAGAATCGAACGTTCATACGGCAAAACATGTCATAAAATGAAATAACGTGAAAACATCACCGAAACTCGTCCAAATGGAAAAACTCCAAGAATAAAGTAGATTCAGAATGTCAAAACAGTTACAAGAGAGTCGATAAAAATAGACATACACCAAAACTGGAAACTGCTAAAAATTGAAAGTTACGGATATTACACAATTCAAGTTCCAAGAATAGTAACAATCAAGAATCCTCAAAGATTCCAACATAACAAGAAAATACTTCCCGAGGCAAGAGTTTGAGTAAAACTTTCCAAAAACCGAGAGAAATCACCAATCAAGGGAAAATAGTTTACAAAATGGTTTGATATGCCTTCGGGAGTTTTAATAGAAAACAATTTAGGATTATCGAATCCTTCTCTTCCCAAAACTCGAAATACGAATGGCGTCACCGCCCTGAAGGTTTATTTTTCGTAAAATGACCTTTACCAAACCGTTGGGATTTTAGCCCCAAATTTCATCAAATCACAGTACACGAGACCGATAGCAAGTTTCGTTTTCCAACATCAAAACCCCACAATTAAAAGACTAAAACACATACGACAAAATACTCTAGCGCCATCCTATCCAAGTAGGCCAAACGAACAACTTACCTCTTACACACTTAGTCAATGCATGCAATCATGAAAGCCGTTCAAAAACGCTCGTTTCCGGAAATGCCAATCTCAAAACACATTTGTAAAATGCACCACAATTAACCGTCGATCCACGTCTCTGTGGACCCCTACCGAGACCCCGTCGGATCTAACCCGTAGTGGTTAAAAGCAAGCTCATCGATCCACGTCTCTGTGGACCCCTACCAAGACCCCGTTGGATCTAACCCGTAGTGAGCATACACACACACACACACACACACGTTACTCATGCAATACTAATATGCTAAGAATGTAAGCTCATCAAGAATACTTACTAGAGATGGCCACTTACTCGACACCGTTATCAAACTCATCACAACACAACACGATTAACGTGGAAAAAATGATTCCATAACTTTAAACAACAGGGGTATCACTAAAGCCCTCAACGTTCAAAACAATCAAATCATAATCAATTCCCCAAACCACACCGTTCATAAAACACACACACATTTTTAAAAAGATCCCTTAACGAGGCCAAAACGAATCTCTTGGAAATTCATTTCAAATAACCAAACAAACATACCAAGACGACCACCGATCATCATATCCACAAAACGAGAAGTGTATGAACAAGGTACTTGCCTCGAAATCGGCACGAATGTACTCCAATGGACGCGGTTCAATCGGGAAGCTTCAAAACGCCTGATGCCATCGAAAAGGAAGACGACGACGAACGGAAGGGTTCAACACGGTTTCTTCGGAAGAAAATCGACCCTAAAAACATATAATTAATAAATCAATGATCAAACGAGAAGGAATAATCGTAGAACGCCCGAAAACCCCTCTATGACATTCTACCGGACACCTTCAAGGCGTCGGTCAAGAACTCGACCCAAACAACGAATCGATACGATCCAACCATGGAATAACAAGGTAAATGATATAATACATCTAAATAATCATCAATCCATCACAATCCTAAGTTAAATCCATTAAACGGGCGAAATCAACCAAAATACCCAAATTCCCCAAAACTAGATTTCTAGAAAATCTGACCTGATTCGCTCGATCAAAGGATGTTATAGGATGGATGATTGATGATATGAACTCTAAGACTTCATGGATTGATTGTACAACAACATCTCTCCATGATAACCACACCTCCAGGGCGGAAGAGAAGAAAAAGAATGAGAAAATGGGTCAAAAACCCGTCTGCAGGGCCTTAAATAGGCTGCCTGCCGGCACGGTTACGTACGAAACCGGCCAAGGGCTTACGTACGTAACCGGCAATGGCCGAGACACTGCCCAAAAATGCCGGCATCGTTACGTATGTAACCGGACAAGGCTTACGTACGTAACCGGCCTTCGTACGTAATTGCCGAGCACTACCGGCCGTAACTCGGCCAGTGCCGGCCTGGGCCCAGACTGCCCGGTCATGACTCGGCCGGGACCAACTCTGACAGCCCGTACGACCCCAAAACCCGAACCTGAATACAAAACGAAGATACGGTTACGAAGTACTCGCAAAGATGAATTCGAGCACTAAGAGAACACACGATTCCGACCACCCGAAGGCTCGAAATTCGACAACGGAAAGTAATTACCCCAAACTTTGGGAAATTACGAAAATGGCCCAAAACGTCCGAAATACAAGATACACGATCGAAACACCATGCCAAAGCTTGCAACATGAATAATAATATTAAATGAACTTACGAGAAACTCGAACGTTCATACGGCAAAACATGTCATAAAATGAAATTACGTGAAAACATCACCAAAACTCGTCCAAATGGAAAAACTCCAAGAATAAAGTAGATTCAGAATGTCAAAACAGTTACAAGCGAGTCGATAAAAATAGACATACACCAAAAATTGAAACTGCTAAAAATAAAAGTTACGGATATAACATCCTCCCCCTCTAAAATAAAGTTTCGTCCCGAAACTTAAGAATCAAAAACCTCGGGGTGCCTCGAACGCATATCCTCTTCTAACTCCCACGTCGCTTCTTCTACTCCGTGTCTCGACCATTGCACCTTAACCAAAGGAATGATTTTGTGCCTTAACTGCTTGTCTCGACGCTCAAAAATCCTGACGGGCCTCTCCTCAAACGTAACATCCTTCTCGATCTCCACGTCTCCAAAATCAATAATGTGGCATGGGTCCGGAACGTACTTCCTCAATTGGGAAACATGAAATACGCTATGAACATGACTCAGCGAGGGAGGTAAAGCCAAACAGTATGCCAACTCACCGACTCTCTCTAATATCTCGAAAGGCCCAATATACCTCGGGCTGAGCTTCCCCTTTTTCCCAAAACGGAAAACTCCCTTCGACGGAGACACTCTCAACAGAACATGATCCCCCACCGCAAACTCCAAAGGTCGACGCCTAACATCCGCATAAGACTTTTGTCGACTCTGAGCAGTCAACATTCTCTTTCTAATCAACTCAACTTTCTCCCTCGTCTCTAACACAAGGTTTGGCTTGGTGCCAACTAGATCGGATGGCTCATCCCAACATATCGGTGATCGGAAACGTCGGCCATAAAGTGCCTCATACGGTGCCATCTTAATCGACGCGTGCCAACTGTTATTATAAGTAAACTCAATCAAGGCCAAATGCTCCTCCCAGTCACTACTCTAGTCTAACGCACACGCGCGCAACATATCCTCGAACGTCTGAATAGTACGCTCGGACTGTCCGTCGGTCTGAGGGTGGAATGATGTACTCAAACGCAAATGTGTCCCCAATTCCTTATGTACTGCCTGCCAGAAGTGCAATACAAACCGGCCGTCTCTATCCGAAATAATAGACTTCGGCATACCATGAAGTCTCACTATCTGCGCGATAAAAACAAGAGCCAACTTTTCTGGACCCTAAGTGTCCTTGATGCCCAGAAAATATGCCGACTTAGTCAGTCGGTCTACGATCACCCACACCATATTCATTCCGGTCTTCGTCCTCGCACTACAAAAAAAACAGTATTTACCGACGCCATTTACCGACGCCAGTAAAGGCGTTGGTATTTTTTGGCATTTAACGACGCCGTTACCGACACCCGTGAATTTGGACAATTACCGACGGCTTTAACGACGCCATAGCGCGGGTGTCTTCCCGCGAAATTTGCCGACGCCAGTACCAACGTCGGAAGTCTTCGGAGAGATACCGACGGCACTTTTGCCGTCGTTAAATGGCATGACTTACATGAATTAACGATGCCACTCCCGGCGTCGGTATTTGTTATATTTAACAACGCCATTACCGACGGCCCGTTGGCGTCGGTAAATTTTAATACATTCTCAGCCCTCTGCCTATTCTGGTTTGACCTAAAATCAGTCATTCACCTCCCGCACCCAAAACCCCTCTCTCCCCGCACCTCTCTGCAAAACGCCTTCTCCCCGTGTAAAACGCCTCTCTCCCCGGCGAAAGATTTCCCCGACGGAGATATCTGAGATTTCTGCCTCCGGCGCACCTCCGCAAAACACCCCCAATCGGCGACCTAAAATCCCCAATTCAGGTAACATCTCTCTATTCTTGATCTTCTTGAGGAATTCAGAAATTTATATTTTTGATTTAACATGTGGCTCAAGGATCAAATTGTTCCGAAAGGTCGACCTATTTAGGATTGATGTCGATGTAATTTCTTGAGTTTCTGGCTGTTGAATCCTTGTACTATATTTCTCTCAATATTACCTAGAATTGCCCAATTTATTTCAATTCCGAGTATTACGATCCTATGGATTAGTTTTCTTGTAGCTTCTGTACAAGAATAAGTCACTTTACCTATTTGTTTGAAGATTTCGATCACTTTACCTTTAATGTTTTGTATTGATTAAAAACTAGAAACATAACATACATTAAAAATGAAAAAAAATCAACATGGAGGATCCATTAACTGAACTTCATGAACTTCATAAAACGAGCAGTAGCGGAATGTGAATTTCATGAAAAATAAACTACTCTTACTTCACATAAATTGATTGGGTAAAATGATAAGGCGTCACGACAGTAGAAACTACTCTTACTTCTCGTATGATCTTGATCAGTTTCATTGTTTACTGACTCAATAATGTCTTCAGCATGTTCTCCAGTTGCCCGATCCTTTTCGAATATAGTTTGTTTTCATAATGTTCTTCATAAGATGAAAAAAACCTTGAGTTTTTTTTGATCATTTTGTTACAATTTTTAGAATGGGTGACAACCGTGAGTGGATGTATCGCCGGAAACTTGATGGCTCTTGGAATCCTGCATTCCTCTCTGGACTTAACAACTTTATTGAGTATGCAAGTAGTCAGCCGCACTGCATGTCGGGTGACCAAATAAGATGTCCATGTAAAAAATGTGATAATATACAGTTTCATGATACAGAAAAAGTTAAGTATCACATTGGGAAATTTGGGTTCATTAGGGAGTATAAAACTTGGATTTTTCACGGCGAAATTGAAATGGATGAGGGATGTGAAGATATGGATGAAGATGTGAATATAGATACCAACGAGTTGGGATCTAATTGCAATGCACGATGGTCATGGAGCATGTCGGGCCACAATTTAATGTTGAGAATGTGGAAGAACCACCAAATCTGAAGCAAAACGAATATATGACATGTTGAATGCCGGAGACAAAGAGTTGTGGCACAGTTGTGCTAATTACTCCCAATTGTCTTATATGACTCGTTTCATGAGTTTGAAAGCAGAGAACCACTTATCGAAAAGTGTTTTAATCGGTTTGCGAGTTCATGAAAGACAGTCATCCAAAAGGGAATCTATGTCCCGATAACTTCTATAGTACAAAGAAATTATTGCGTGGGTTGGGATTACCTGTAGAGAAGATTGATTGTTGTCCAAACAGCTGCATGCTTTATTGGGACCATTACAAAGACAGTGAGAGTTGTATATTCTGTGGTACATCACGCTACAAAGATATGTGTCGTGCCTCGGGAAGCCGTAGGAGGAAAAAGTGGCGGCCATGAAGATGTACTACTTTCCTCTTATTCCCCGATTGCAAAGGCTATACATGTCAAATGCTACCGCGGCGGATATGAGGTGGCATGCTTCATGTTCTGGTTCAAATGATGGAATTATGCGTCATCCTGCAGACTCTCCGGCATGGAAGCACTGGACACTATTTATCCAGATTTTGTCATGAGGCTAGAAATGTGAGATTAGGTCTTTCGATTGATGGTTTTGCACCTTTTGCACAATCAGGCGACAATATTCATCGTGGCGATTATAGTCACACCCTATAACTTACCACCTTGGCTCTGTATGAAGGAACAATTCATGTTCCTAACAATCTTAATACCAGGGCCACGCAATCCTAAGATGCAATTGGATGTGTTTCTTGACTCATAAAGGAGTTGACGAATTTGTGGGAAGAGGGTGTTCCAACATTTGACATCTCATTGAAGCAAAATTTTCAAATGCGAGCACCGTTGTTGTGGACTATTAGTGATTTTCCAGCGTATTCAATGTTGTGCGGATGGAGTATCACTGGAAGATTGGCATGCCCTCATTGCATGGATGAGGCTCAAGCGTTTACTCTTCCTAAGAGTGGTAAACAAACATGGTTTGATTGTAGTCGGAAATTCTTGGAGCCGGATCACATGTTTAGGAGGAACCGACGAGCATTTAGAAAGAATATGACATGTGAAGTACCTACACCGAGAAAAGGTCGGGGGCGAGATATTGAATCAAATAGAGGCACTGGGTCTTGTGAAAGTGACAGAGGACTACAATGAGACAAACAAAGAGATATCCAAGAATTCTAGGAGCGGGTGGAAGAAAAGAAGCATCTTTTGGGATCTCCCATATTGGAAAGAACTTCTGATTCGTCACAATTTGGATGTCATGTACATTGAAAAAATGTGTTTGACAATGTGTTCAACACTGTGCTTAATGTGCCGGGAAAGACCAAGGATACCACCAAGTCTAGAGACGAGTTGCAATTGCTCTGCATCGGACTGAATTGAAGAAAAATGAGGCGACAGAAAGTATCCGAAAGCTTGTTACTCACTTGAGAGATGAAAAGAGAGTAATATGTGAATGGATATCTCGTCTTAAATTTCCTGATGGCTACATGTCCTATATTAGTTGTTGGGTGGATAAGAAACAACTAAAGATGAGAGGGATGAAAAGTCATGACTGCCATGTGTTCATGCAACGCTTGTTACCTATTGCGTTTCGTGAACTTCTTCCTCAAGCTGTTTGGAAGGCAATTACAGAGTTGAGTATCTTCTTTAAAGACTTGACATCTCGGACAATAAAAATAGAGGACATGTGTAGACTTCATGAAACAATTCCAGTTACTTTGTGCAAACTTGAGCGTATCTTTCCGCCTAGCTTCTTTGATTCAATGGAGCATCTTGTTATCCATCCTGTTGTGAAGCCCGAATTGCTGGTCGAAGACAATATCGATGGATGTATCCATTTGAGAGGTATATGAAGACATTGAAAGATTTTGTAAAGAACAAAGCCAAAGTTGAAGGATCCATCACCAATGCCTACTTAATGAAAGAGGCATCAACATTTAGCTCACACTACTTTGAAGATTGGGTGACTACGAAGATTAGAAGTGTGCCTCGAAATGATGAGGGGGGAGCTGATGAAAATGATGATCCAAATATGCTCTAAATTTTCAAATTGGATGGCCGTCCTTTTGGCAAAATGCCTTCACGATATTTTGATGCCAAAGAGTATAATGCAGCACATATATATTTTATCCAATTGTGCCGAGGTTTCAGAGACATACTTGACGTGAGTACCCTCGTGATATTTTATTTTAATGAAGAATATATTCATTCATTAAATATATAATAACTCGTGTGTTTTTTGAAGATTGTTTGAAGATCAAATTCGAGCAACTAATCTGGGGATAACGGAAAATGACTTACAAACAAGAGTTGAAAAGGAGTTTGCAAGTTGGTTCAAAACATATGTAAGTGTGGGGTCTCATATCAAATTATTTATAGACTAATTTCATATGTAGAAAGTTACATAACTAACATACTTAATAATTGTCATAGGTTAATGATCCTTCAAGTAATGCAAGCCAATGCATTAAGGACCTTGCAGAAGGGCCATCAGACGGGTTCAAATTTATTCTGGGTGTTTAGTTAATGGATACGGAGTTCCACACGGTTGACCATGGGTCAGATAAAAGTACTATGAATAGTGGTGTCTGCATAAAGGGCGAGGTTTATAATAGTGATGAGCAAGATTTTTGCGGGCGATTAATGGAGGTGTGTGTGGTAGAGTATAATGGTGAACCTACTAAAACAATTGTGTTATTCAAGTGTGAGTGGTTTGACTTATCACCTCTAGGGACTTCGGTGAATCTGATTTCAATTTGGTTTCGAAACCACACCCGTAAATACAAGAAGTACGAACCTTTTGTGTTAGCCAATCAAGCTACTCAAGTGTATTATGCTTCCTATCCTAGTATGAATCAAGCTAAGAAGGATTGGTGGGGAGTGTGCAAGGTCACACCTAGATCTAGAGTTGAAGTAGCTTGTGAACCATCCGCCTCGTCATTACATCAACCGTTTCAAGAGGATGTCGTGGTCATGAGGACTAGAGGTAGTCAAGCTACTGTAGATGATGAGATATCAATATCGCATCCACGAGGTGGACTTATTGATATTGATGATGTGGATGAGGCATCGGATGATGGATATATAATAACGTCAGATGAGGAAGATAGTAATGATGATGATGATTCTGATCATATGTTATAGTCTTTACGATCATGTCAATTTTTGGTGAAGTATGTAATTTTTTCTTTGGTCAGATGAAGTAGCTAGTGACTGTTGTTTGGTGAAGTATGTAATTTTTGCTTTGGTTATAATTTATAAAAAAACAGATTCTATCTAGTATCTTCATTGATGGCGCTTTATTAAGTACTAATGTTTTGCTTTTTCATCATTATATGCTGAAAATGTGGATCCACTTTCTTTTTGGTTATTTATAGAGGAAAGAGCACCGTGCCCTATTAGGATATCTCACTTAGCAAAGTGAATCCATATATGAACACTGAAGTTCACTAGAAATTGTTGCATAATGTTACCTGGTTGGAAATCCTAGTTTCAAGTTTTATCTTAATGTTCATCTGTTTTATGTTTTTTAACAACTTCAGATTCTAACTCTGGCCCTCCTCTTTTAGAACTACTCTCTTGTTCTAATACTTGTGCGGCTGTCTTAGAACCTCCCACCTCCTCTGTTTCCATAGGAACAAATCTGTCTACTTTTCTTTTAGCCTGTTCATAAAGCTCTCCCATCATCAAAATGAGTTAAATCCTTGAGCTTCCAATTTTCCATATTCCTTAGATAAGTAGTCATGACCTTCCTTCTTTGAGCTCTGGTAGGTGGTTTGTTCCTCTTAGCTTTAGCTCTTTCTGCTGCATAGAACTTTCTCTTCTTTCCAAAGAACTCAGCCAACAGTTTAGCTTTTTCTTCAATAGTATACTGTGCTTGTTCTTCTTGAGTCAGCTTTTGGGCTAGCTCCCAATCAGCAGCACACTGTGCTCTCTCATCATCCCACTCTTGAAGTTTTTTAATTAGTGCAATACTGGCTTCTTCCTCTCTTTGAACTCTTTCAGCCAGTTGTATTTGATTCTCAGCATCATACTCTTTTTGATCTCTTTCTGCTATCTCTGCATCTAAGAGCAACTGCTTTTTCTTAGAAACAGGTTTCTCAGGTTCAATCATAATGCTCTTTCCTTTGTCTTTTGATTGTGCTGAATTTATTGTTGTTTTTGTAATTGATAGTAATTCCTTTAGCCTTGGGTTTTGATGTCGGTAAGCACTTGAGCTAAAGTAGCCTCTTCTGTAGTGATAGTTGCTTCAGCAGCACTAACATTTGTCTCTGCAGCAACACTAACTTCCACGCCCAAAGCGGAGTAACTTTTTCACTAGCGGACTAACGATTGTTTCTCTGACATCAACTCCAGCAGACTTCAACCATAAGCTTAGCAACCTTAACCACTTCAAGATCATCAATCCCAGCAGATTAACTGTCTTAGCAAAACATCTTCAACCTCGGCGGATCAACCATCTCTACTTGCTCCTCCCACAACAACTTCAGCAGTATTATCTTCTATTTCTTCAACAACCATCTTAAAAGACTAATTATTAGTGTTTGAACACTGAAGCTTATAAGTGCTTTTTTAAATATCTTAAAAGTTATTAGTCTTTCCATATATGGCAAGTTATGTCGGTAAAAATAAAACATAACAAAAAATACCCCCTAGGTTGTATACAACCAATTATGTGTTTATTTGATTTTATTTTATTTTCTACACAAGCAATTTTAGATGTTCTCGATGAGGAGAGGTGGTGGCGGGCGCCGCATGATGCACGGGCTCCTCACGAGCAGCTCCCGGACACTCTTCACCAGCTACGGACCCCCCACGAGAAGGTCCTGTTAGGTCTTCGTCTGCTCTACCCGAGACTCCACCGATTGTTCTACTCCGAGACAGGGCAGACAAGGAGACTAGTGCACACATTTCTGAAGATGAGGATCGAGAGATAATAGCTTCTGAGGCAGCCTCAAGTGTTGTTTCCTGTAGAAAGATTGCTCTTGAAAGAGATACTAAAACCGGGTTAGTTATTTACTGTTTAATTGGTATAAAAGTATTTCCGAATAATTACAAAAAGAAAAGTAATCTTACAAATTTGCAAATACCACCTTCACAGTTGCTTCTATTTCAAAAATTGCTTCCCCAACTTGTGTAAGACTTTCATACGTTCCCTTTAACTTATATTTAAAGAAGAAAACAAGTACTAAAAAATAGAAAACAAATGTTGATTAAATGCTATAACTAAGTATTGTGATGATCTAAATGATTAATTTGGTTTTGGTTACAGAGATATAGTGATTCATCCCCAGATTTCCAGGGTGTGCACGAGGAGTTTTAAAAGAGTTCCCAATCCGACAGGCTTCAACTGGAAAGATACTCCTAATAGCGTAAAGGCCCAATACTATACCTTCTTTAAGGTAATTTGTAATCATTATGTAAACTAATTATATTCAATTGGAAAGTTAGTTTTATTAACTTGATATGCAATATTTCATAGAAATTTTTCACGTGGCCTGTTGAGTGGGAACAAGAAGTCTATGATTTTTGGGAGTCTCGTGCACGGATTAGGTTCAGCAATTTCCTAAGTGATGCAAAAAAGAAAAGGGATCAAGGGAGGCCGAAACACATCCCTACTGATTGGTGGGAAGGTTTGTGTGCTTACTGGGATACTCCCGAGGTGAGAGATGTATCTACGAGGGCGAGAGGCAACCGAATGGCTGAAGTGGATGGCCACTGTACCGGATAAGCAAGCACAGTGGAGGCTCTAAGTCTGTTAGCGTACTTGCTCGAGAGTTGGTTAGTAATTATCTAATTATTTTTGCTTGTATATGTAAGTGTGCATCATAATAATTTCGAAGTTTTTTTTAATAAATAGGCAACGAAGAACAATCTTCCATTAGAGCAGTGTGTTTATGCCTCTTTTCGAGCTATCCACATGAAAAAAGATGGAACTTTTACGACACAGAAGGATGCGGATATTGATGTAAGTATATATGCATTCGATTCATCTACGGTATTTTGGAATGCATTCGATTCATCTACGGTTTATTTAAAATGAACTGATCTGCTGTTCATTTCTTCACTTCTATTAGCATTTGCTTGTCTTTTTAATTTACTTCCTGAGCGATGCTTTAGTTTCATTAGTTGGTGATTCCTGCTGGTTGTGTATTTCATTGTATTTCACTTAGACCTATGGTGTTGATTGTGAGATGTTTACCTACCCTATTAGCAAAATAACAGTACTTTTGTATATAAAATGCATGTTTTAATAGACACTTGCATGTCCAGGGGAGTTTGCCTATGAATGTGACATGTAAATGAGTCAATTTGCTTGATTGGAATAAGAGGCGAGTCGCTTCCTATTTTTTCTTCTCTTCTGCTGAAACCTTTATAATAGTAATCAAGATTTATACTATCTTGTGGACTACCGTCATAAATGTGATGAGGTTTTGATTTTAAGTACTGACTCCAAGGCTGCTTTAATCAATTCTTGAGCACAAAGGGCAAAGGCTGGAGTATGAACTCTATCTATGATGATATCTTTAAGGACTTATTGTTGATCACTAATGATAAATTTAGCCAAATATAGCTCTTTTCAAGTCTTTATTATCTTCATCTGCAGCTTCATTACGAACTTTCCCAACATTTTCATCATTTCTATCCCAAGGATAGATACATACATAAGCGCTTCGGCGTTAGTACGCAAACAAGTTTTACAGGGAAAATGTGCCAGATTTCCCATCTCCTAGACAAAGAACCCAAGTGAAGAAGTGTCTTTGACTGTACAATTTCTAGAAGATATGTTTGGGCTCAGACAAATAATTAAAAAAAAAAACCATTTCTCAAGTCCTGTTTTCCAACATTCAAAACTATGGTAGTTGAAGTCATTACAACACTGGCCTAGAGCAGTGAGTGCCTTAACCTTTAGTGGAAGGCAATCCAAAACTGCATAATAGGATAAGTAATGGTGCCCAGACGATTCCATTTTTTTTGGTGCATTGTCAAACATCAAAATGAATGTGACATGTAAATGAGTATTATATACTCTTGCCGGGACGACGATATCGCCCTGCTATGATGCTAATGGTTACGGCGATTGGCTTTAAAATATAGATGCGGAGCCAAAACCTCTGGCAAGTCCCGGTCCGGGTTTTCACTTCAACTATATTTACGTTGTATTTTATATTTTTCTACCCCACTTTTTAAATAGAAAAACATGACATTGTCCGTCCGAACTTGTGCCTAAATACGTAGATATAATCTTGCTCCTGCATTCCTAAAATTATTCCATTTTTTTCCTTGTTGATGCTTAAATGTAATTAGAATATTTATTTCTGTAAAGTTGTATTCATTTGGAATGTTTTTCTCATTGAGCATGTTTTTCTTCTCAGGCTAGGGTTAAGCAGCTTGCTGCAGAGCAAGGAGCGGGAGCAGATTTAAATATGATCTATAAGACTGTGCTGCAGGAGAAGGAGGCCGCCAAAGAATATGTCAAGAAAAACAGGATGTATGGCACTGGCAGTCTAGCTCCCAGCATCATAAGCACAGGCTCTAGCGGCGGTGGATCAACGACCTCACAGTTTCACGCATCTGAAGAGATCCACACTCGATTCACATCCTTAGAGGAGCAGCTGATAGAGGAGCGCAGAGTGAGAGAAGAGCAGGCAAAGATGATTGAAGAAGAGCGCAGACTGAGAGAAGACCAGGCAAAGGTGATTGAAGAAGAGCGCGTGAAGAGACAGCGCCTTGAGGAACAGTTGCAAGCTATTCAAGAAATGCTAACACAACAAAATTTTCCACCTCCGAGTCGCTCTTCTACTTCACCTTGATTTAGACTACTTATTTCTTTTTTTATTGTATGATGAAATGATGACAACTCTTGATTGTGTACGACGATATAACTATGACGATTGTGTAACATTGAGACGTTTTTGATGTTTATGACTAGTTTGTTTGATTATTCAGAAATTGAAAGCGTGTAATTAAAATAATTAAAAATTTAGAATATTCAGAAAAACAAAAATACCGACGGCATTCCCGACCGAAAAGCTGCGATTAATAAATTACTGACGCCCTTTTACCGTCGGTAAAACGCGTCGTGATTTACAGTTTTACCAACGGCTGCAAGACCGTCGGCAATGGTACATTAGCGACGGCTAAATTCCGTCGGCAATGGCGTCGCCATTTTTCGGTTTAACAACGCCTGGAACGGCGTCGTTATTTTAAAATTAACGACGGCAAAACGGCGTCGTAAATTCCGTCGGCCGTGGCGTCAGTAGTGGCGTCGGTATCCGTCGGCAAAACCGTCGATTTAGTCACCCGGGGATTGCCCGACGCCAACGGCGTCGGTAAGCCGTCGGTAATTTAACAACGCCACGAAATGGCGTCGGTAATTTTTTACCGTCGATCGGTTTTCCAACGCCCTTCTGGCGTCGGTAATGGCGTCGGTATTCATTTTACCGACGCCCCCTGCTTATTTTGCCGACGGAATTTGGCGTCGGTAAACACTGTTTTTTTTGTAGTGTCGGCAAACCCGCGACAAAATCCATAGAGATATCCTCCCACTTCCACTCCGGGACGGGAAGTGGTTTCAACAACCCAGCTGGCTGCTGATGCTCAATCTTGACTTTCTGACAAGTCAAACACTTAGTCACAAATTGAACTACCTCATTCTTCATGTCGTTCCACCAGAAATTTTTTCTCAAATCCTTATACATTTTACTCGATCCCAGATGGACTGAGTAAGGTGACGCATGAGCCTCTCGCATAATACTCTGCCTCAATTCCGAGTCGTTCGGAACACACAACCGACCTCGGAATCTCAACACACCGTCCTCATGAATAACGAATCCCAGGGCTTTCCCCTTCCCTACACTCTCTCGAAGCTGAATAAACATCGGGTCCTCTAACTGTCCCGACTTAATGTCGTCGACTAAAGACGACGAAATCTCAAGTGTACGCAACTGCCCGGAACTCTCTGGTAGTACAATCTCAATGCTCAACCTCATAAACTCTCGCTGAAGTCCCGATTGAGCCGTAAGCAATTCAAGCGCCCGAAGCGATACCATTTTCCAGCTCAAGGCATCTGCCACCACATTTGCCTTGCCCGGATGATAGAGAATCTCGATGTCGTAATCCTTAATCAACTCCAACCATCTCTGCTGTCTCATATTAAGCTCTTTCTGCGTAAAAATGTACTTCAGGCTCTTGTGATCGGTGAAATTATGACACGACGAGCCATACAAGTAATGACGCCAGATCTTCAATGCAAATACAACTGCGGCCAACTCAAGATCGTGCGTAGGGTAATTCAACTCGTACGGTTTCAACTGGCGGGAAGCATAGGCAATCGTCCTCCCGTGCTGCATAAGTACGCATCCGAGCCCTTGGCCCGAAGCATCACTAAAAACTGAGAAACCCTCATTACCGCTCGGTAAAGCCAAGACAGGAGCGGTCGTCAACTGCTTCTTCAACTCCTCAAAACTATTCTGCCTCTCATAGGTCCACACAAACTTCTCTGACTTCTGTAACAACTGAGTCAGCAGTCGAGCGAGCTTAGAGAATCCCTCGACAAATCTACGGTAATACCCGGCTAATCCCAGAAAACTGCGGACCTCCTTCATGTTCTTGGGCGGTGCCCAATTCCCGGTAATCAATACACAAGCGGAACGAACCATCCTTCTTCTTGACAAATAACACTGGTGCTCCCCACGGGGATGCACTCGGTCGAATATAACCCTTCTCGAACAATTCTTCAAGTTGGTTCTTTAATTCCTGCATTTCGGTCGGGGCCATCCGGTACGGTGCCTTCGATATCGGGGACGTACCAGGCTCCAACTCAATCATGAATTCCACATCCCTCTGTGGAGGCAAACCAGGTAACTCGTCTGGAAAAACATCGGCATATTCCTTCACTACCGGAATGTCCGTCAACATTACTGATGATTTCTCGGTTTTGGTCATATAGCACCAATAACCGGCACATCCCTGATTGAGTAACCTTACTGCTTTCATCAAATTAATGACCTTACCAGAACAGCCGGGATTACCTCCCTGAAACACACATTCAACCCCATCGTCTGAAATGATAGTGACCATACGCTTACGGACACTAATGATGGCATCATGACGATCCATCCAATCAATACCCAAGATGATGTCGTCCCTCGGCAAATCTACCACGATTAGGTCCGCTGGCCATACACGACCATGAAACTGAATTGGACAATTCTGAATCTCACGATTACCGATAATTCGTCTACCATCAGGTAGGCCAATGACATAAGGCTCACAACTAGTAGCACTACCCAGACGTAGTCTACTCAAACATGACTCGGAAATGAATGAATGAGATGCACCAGTATCAAAAAGGGTACACACAGGTTGAGATAGAATATCGAGTGTACCTGAGATCATTCGGGCCTCGGGATCATCGGTCTTCTTCATCTCATAAACTCGGGGCTTGCAGGCCCCCGAACCGGACGCTCCCGTCTGATAGCTCTTGGCTCCGCCTTTAGCTCCTATCGTCTTGAACGACGCTGACTGAGTGGCCTGATTCTGCACCGCTGAATGACCTGGGGCTTGAGATGACACCGGAGTGGGTTTAGAGTCCCTACGGCAAAAACGGGCCTATGCCCAGCAATCCCACAGTTATGGCACGTGATAGTCTGCTTCGGACATTTTGTGCTGAAATGACCCTGTTCTTCGCAGTTGAAACAGGTGACGGCTGAACTGGCCGCTCGAGATTGAGATTCCGCGGGTTTAGACGCCAGGGGAGGTCGCTCAGAAAAAGTAGAGCCCGCCCGTGGTTTCTTGAAGGTGGCCTGACTTCCGTCAGACTGATCACGGTTCTTAGACTTCTTGCCAGCAGATGAAGGTTGCTGCTTAGAAATCTCCTTAACAGTAAGCTCGTAAGTGAGAGCTTTCTCAATGAACTCGGCCAGAGTGGTACAGTTATGATTAAGCAACTGAAGTCTCATACGGGGTTTCAGCCTCTTGCTGAAATACTTGATCTTGTCCGCTTCTGAGTGAATGATAGATGAGGCGAACGGAAGAAGTTCCTGAAATTTCTCGGCACTGGCGAGAACATCCGCATCTGACGAAGGGTCGGGAGTGAGTAACTCTGACAGCTTGGCCTCTCTGAGTGGGGCCGGATAATACCTCTCCATCATGAGAGTCTTGAACTGATCCCAAGTACATGATCCGTCTGTGGGCTTCAATGATAACCACCATGAATGAGCGCTCTTACCGAGATAGTAAGCCGCAACTGAAACTTTATGCCCTTCAGGGCAATCCACCATAGCAAATAACTTCTCAAAATGCTCAAGCCAATGAACAATATCCGCCGGCTCAGATGAGCCCTCAAAGGTAGGTGGTCGCTGGCGAGAGATATCGCTAATGATATTGCTTACACCCCTCTCTTGCCTCTGAGGCGGCGGCGGAGGAGCCTGTTGATTTTGAGTAGTGGAGTTATGCATCGCCTCCATTAGTTGTGCCATCTGAGTCATTTGGGCCATCATGCCCTGCATAAAAGCGAGTGGGTCAACCCGGACACCCTCTGACTGAGCCGTGTCCCGGGTACGACTCCCCGACAGTGAATGATCGCGTCCAGGTGAATGAGTGGCAGCGTCACTGCTCGATGAGTTAGCATTATTCCTGGCATTTGCACGTGTATTCGCACGAGTTCTCGGGGTTCGGCCCGCTCCACGGCCTCGTCCTCCACGTCCTCTGCCAGCCCTTTCCATACTGAAGTGGAAAGTCATATGATGATTATATATCTCGCATGAGTATCACATTATGATTATATTATGAAATGATGAAAATGAGCATACGCGCTCAAATACAGCGATTGCATGAATGATTAGTTGACGTGACATGATTATCTGATGAAGTTACTGAAATGATTATCTTGAATGAGTTAACAAGATTAATGATTCGATCTTCCTGATCAACAACTGAACAATGAAATGAATTGGTGATTAATGAGTTAACTCGACCGTCCGGTCAAAATGACAATGATGATTGAGGATTGTTAAGCGATGAATTATGAATGAATGATTAATGCGTAAATTATACCATGGCATTAGAAATCTTACAGTTCTTGGTCTGATTGGCTCGGCATTTGCACAGGTCACATGTGACGCGAAAGTCCAATGATACTAGTCCGATGACGATGATTTCAAATGAGACATGACTTGGAGGGTAATATTCAAAACCACGCTCCGATACCAACTCTGTAACACCCCAAACTAGGCGGATATTACAGTGCCGTGGACCCCCAACTGGGACCCACCAGGCGAATGAAAATGAATGAATTATACAGGTAAATGTAGTACCGAACCACATTACAACATCAATTACTCCGATGAGGAGTTTTATACAACACACCCAGGATGATACTGAATACCAGTATATTTTATATGGAGATAAAATATACAACAATGAGTGAGATGAATATTCAAACGGAATGTCTGCAGCGGAATAAAATAAAAGAAACATAATGACTGAAAAGACTGGGGCCCCTACTAGTATCACTGGGACTCCTCGCCGTCACCGTGCTCTCCCCGTGCCTTAGCCTTGCCATGACACAAAAGCAGTATCCCCAACGGGCCGGGCCATACGTAACAACAATCCTCAAGGGTTGAAAATACACAATCATGATATATCCGGAATTATGAATTATCTGCCGAAACATACGCAATCAAACATGCTATATAAATCGACTATCGATGCGGCTCAAAGGAATGGCGCCACACAACGTCGGATGGAAATGTGTCCGTACACAAGCCACCATCACACGTGGTCTTGTGCCTAATCAGTCTCACGAAGCAATCGACTCGTGCACACCCAATGTGAGGCCAACAACCACCACACGACATAATTGTGCCCGACATGAAAATCCTACACATTCCAACTGCACGCCAAGATGACCCGAATGTCACAATATGGCAAAAGTGACAACGAAAATGAATAATGACTCACCAAGGTTAAATGATGGTGAAATGAATGATAGCTCAATGGAATGATCGGAACCGTCGTTCCTTATGACTGAGGTGATTAATTGACAATGACAAGTTTTGATACGGTTAATACAATGATGAATGAGTTATGATTATGAATGAACAACAACAAAAGGAATGAATATCCTTTTAACCGAGTAAGAATTAACTTACACAATACCGGTGAAGAATGTCCTTCCACGAACAACGTCCTAAATGAAAAGTCGGTCGCTCGAACAACCTTGAACATCAATAGTTATCAACGACCGATCAATACACGACTCAAATACGATCATAACCGACCCAAACGTCGATACAACAATATCCGAACTCGTAGATGTACTCTAACGAAAACGTTGAGATACCCGTTGGTTAAAACCAAACCCAAATAATCGAACCAACTCCAACATGATTGATTCAAACCAGCAAAACATTATCAATGACATCAATAATCTCATAGAAATCCACAATCCATGTTTATAATAACGACAATCGGAAATCCCCAAAATAACCGAAGTCAACCCCAAGGGTTCTTGGAATAATTCCGAAAATAACCATTAAATCCGTAGGAATATATTTATCCAAGTTAGATAATCCATAACTAACATATTCCAATGATAATCCAAGCTTACACGAAGAAATCGGAAGGAAAACCCAAAAATCCAAAATTCTAGATCCAAGAGATTAATACCTTTGATTCGATGCGATGAAGATGATGAAATGATAATTAATCCGAAAGATGAGCTTGAAGATGATGATTGATGAATACACCTCGAAGAATCCTCTCCGAATCGCTCGAAATCGCCCAAAATCACCGAAGGAATGAAATGAGATGAATAAATGACGAACTCTGACTAA
Source organism: Orobanche coerulescens (assembly GCA_033398695.1). Taxonomy (NCBI): domain Eukaryota; kingdom Viridiplantae; phylum Streptophyta; class Magnoliopsida; order Lamiales; family Orobanchaceae; genus Orobanche; species Orobanche coerulescens. Next base: position 25,306,957 of record CM065812.1, read on the forward strand.
ACTGTCCAATTTATAGTCAGTCCAGGTTAGCGTGCGCTAGCCCTTGTGCGTAGCGTGCGCTAACGAGTAATCTGGGTAGTCCAGTACCCACTGTCCGAACACGGTAGCGCGCGCTACGTACCTTCTTGTAGCGTGCGCTACGGCCATATTACTAGCGTGCGCTAAGACCCATTATTAGCGTGCGTTAACGAAATATTGATGCCCAGCACTGGAGTCCAGAAAACTGTCTGACCTCTGATCTGACCCCGATAGCGTGCGCTACAACCATTGTTTAGCGTGCGCTAATATATCGGTTGCGTACGCTAACAACAACACATAGCGTGCGCTATGAATTAATCCAGTGCAGTCCAGTAGCCACTGGACTCAACCTGATTCGACCCTAGCGCGCGCTACTCCACACGTATAGCGTGCGCTACTACAACCCGTTAGCGCGCGCTACTTACCACTCGTAGCGTGCGCTACAAATAATCTCACCTGCAGTCAAGACCTTTTCCGGATCGCAGTGGCAACCTTAGCGTGCGCTACAGCTGAGTGGTAGCGTGCGCTACCTATACCCATTTAGCGTACGCTAAAAGGAGTATGTAGCGTATGCTACTCCTCACGCACAGCTCGCAACGAAAATGACAATGATGATAAACGCGGCACGAAACTCCAATCAGATTAGTGATGAATGACGATTGATACACGATACAATTACTCTGAATGATGAATACCATGACTGAAAATGAGTGACAAATGATCAATAATGAATGAAATTACTGAGTATCAATTACTGAATGGTAAATACTGAATGATAATTACTGAATTACAACCGGGTATTACATACACCCCCCCTTAAAAGAGTTTCGTCCCCGAAACTAAGGGTCAAACAACTCGGGATAACTCTCCCGCATACTATCCTCGGTTTCCCAAGTAGCCTCTTCGACTCCGTGTCTAGACCACTGAATTTTAACCAAAGGAATCGTCTTATTCCTCAACTGTTTGATTCGCCGCTCTAAAACTCGTATAGGATGCTCCTCATATGAATGATCATCGGCAATCTCGATTTCGTCGAACTGAAGTATGTGACTCGGGTCGGCAACATACTTCCGCAACTGAGAGACGTGAAATACATTATGAATTCGGCTCAACGCCGGAGGTAAAGCCAATCGATAGGCTAACTCGCCTACTCGATCCAAAATCTCAAACGGCCCAATGAATCTCGGACTCAACTTTCCCCTCTTCCCAAAACGGAAGATACCACGACTCGGGGATACCTTGACCAACACATGGTCACCAGCCTCGAACTCTAATGGTCGACGACGGTTATCTGCATATGATTTCTGTCGACTCTGAGCGGTCAACAAACGACTCCTGATCAAAGCTACCTTCTCACGGGCGGCTATAAGCATATCGGGCTCGGTGCCGATTGATTCTGATAAGTCATCCCAACACAACGGAGATCGACAACGACGACCATACAAGGCCTCGTAAGGTGCCATCTTGATCGAAGCATGCCAACTGTTATTATACGTGAACTCAATTAATGGTAGTTGGGCTTCCCAATTGTCTTTCCAATCGAGGACGCATGCCCTCAACATGTCCTCTAATGTCTGAATGGTCCTCTCTGATTGTCCGTCGGACTGAGGATGAAAAGCGGTACTGAGATTAAGCTGAGTTCCCATAGCACGATGAACTGATTTCCAAAAATGAGACACAAACCGTCCGTCACGATCAGAAACGATACTTTTAGGAGTACTGCATGCGATCGACTATCTCTTTGATGAACAGTTGAGCAAGTCTCTCGGGACCCCACGTTTCCTTGATCTCAAGGAAATGAGCTGATTTAGTTAAGCGGTCCATGATCACCCAGATCGTATTCATGCCACGACGACTCGTCGGCAAACTCGTGATGAAATCCATAGAAATGTCTTCCCACTTCCACTCGGGAATAGGAAGGGGTTTCAAAGATACCCGCCGGCCGATGTTCAATCTTAACTTGTTGACAGTTAAGCATCTCGAAACAAATTCTGCGACTTCTCGCTTCATATTACTCCACCGGTAATTTTGTTTCAAGTCCTTGTACATCTTGCTAGACCCCGGATGCACGAGAATAAGGGGTAGCATGAGCTTCTTTCAAAATCGAGTCTTTCAACTCGTCATTCGCCGGTACGCTCAACCGATTCTTAAACCTCATAAGTCAATCCACGTGGACCAAAAATCCATGGGCTTTCCCAGTAGCCACATCCACTCGGAAGCGCAACAATGATGGGTCCGTACCCTGATACTCTCGGATTTCCTCCTCGAGTGACGATGAAATCTCTAACATACAAAGCCGCCCGAACTCGCCAAGCCGGACCTCGATCTCGGATCTAAGGAATTCTGCCGAAGCTCCTTCCGAATCAAGCAAATGGGCAAGCATCATTTCTGAGCAGACTTACGACTCAAGGCGTCGGCGACAACGTCGCCTTGCCCGGTGGTAAAGGATCTCGATATCATAATCCTTGATTAACTCCAACCACTGCCTCTCGACGCATATTTAACTCCTTACGAGTAAATATATACTTTAAACTCTTATGATCGGTGAATATCGGCAGTAACGCCATAAAGGTAATGACGCCAAATCTTCAGCGAACACCACGGCTGCTAGCTCCAGGTCGTGGGTCGGATAATTAACCTCGTAAGGTCTCAATTGCCGTGAAGCATAGGCAATAACCTTCCCGTTCTGCATGAGTACACATCCGAGACCCTGTCCGGATGCATCACTATAAACCACAAATCCCTCCGTTCCCTGCGGCAAGGAGAGTACAGGTGCTGACATTAACCGGCTCTTGAGTTCCTCAAAACTCCGTTGACACGCGTCGGACCACGTGTATTTCTTATCCTTCCGCAAAAGGTTCGTTAAGGGTTGAGCGATTCTAGAAAATCCCTCTACAAATCGCCGATAATAACCTGCTAATCCGAGGAAACTTCGGATTTCCTTAACGTTCTTCGGAGGTAGCCAATCTTGAATAGCCTCCGTCTTCTGGGGATCGACGCGAACTCCGTATGATGAAATTACGTGTCCGAGAAACGTCACTTCGGACATCCAAAACTCACATTTGGAAAACTTCCCATAAAGTTGTTCTCGCCTCAACACGTCAAGAACTAGATGAAGGTGAGACTCATGTTCCTCCCGGTCACGAGAATAAATCAAAATGTCATCAATGAAGACAACCACGAACTGATCCAGATAGTCTATGAAAACCCGATTCATTAATTCCATGAATACCGCAGGTGCATTAGTCAATCCGAATGGCATAACCACAAACTCATAATGACCATAGCGTGTTCGAAACGCCGTCCTCGCGATATCCGACTCTCGAATCCGCAACTGATGATATCCAGATCTTAAGTCGATCTTGGAAAATACTGAAGCTCCCTGAAGTTGATCTAAGAGGTCATCGATACGGGGTAAAGGATACTTATTCTTGATCGTCACCCGGTTCAATTCCCGGTAATCAATACACAAGCGGAACGAACCATCCTTCTTCTTGACAAATAACACTGGTGCTCCCCACGGGGACGCACTCGGTCGAATATAACCCTTCTCGAACAATTCTTCAAGTTGGTTCTTTAATTCCTGCATTTCGGTCGGGGCCATCCGGTACGGTGCCTTCGATATCAGGGACGTACCAGGATCCAACTCAATCGTGAATTCCACATCCCTCTGTGGAGGCAAACCAGGTAACTCGTCTGGAAAAACATCGGCATATTCCTTCACTACCGGAATGTCCGTCAACATTACTGATAATTTCTCGGTTTTGGTCATATAGCACCAATAACCGGCACATCCCTGATTGAGTAACCTTACTGCTTTCATCAAATTAATGACCTTACCAGAACAGCCGGGATTACCTCCCTGAAACACACATTCAACCCCATCGTCTGAAATGATAGTGACCATACGCTTACGGATACTAATGATGGCATCATGACGATCCATCCAATCAATACCCAAGATGATGTCGTCCCTCGGCAAATCTACCACGATTAGGTCCGCTGGCCATACACGACCATGAAACTGAATCGGACAATTCTGAATCTCACGATTACCGATAATTCGTCTACCATCAGGTAGGCCAATGACATAAGGCTCACAACTAGTAGCACTACCCAGACGTAGTCTACTCAAACATGACTCGGAAATGAATGAATGAGATGCACCAGTATCAAAAAGGGTACACACAGGTTGAGATAGAATATCGAGTGTACCTGAGATCATTCGGGCCTCGGGATCATCGGTCTTCTTCATCTCATAAATTCGGGGCTTGCCGGCCCCCGAACCGGACGCTCCCGTCTGATAGCTCTTGGCTCCGCCTTTAGCTCCTGTCGTCTTGAGCAGCCGACCGAGTGGCTTTGATTACGCACCGCCAATGACACAGGGCTTGAGATGACGGAGTGGGTTTAGAGTCCCTACGGCAAAACGGGCCCTATGCCCGCAATCCTGATTATGGCACGTGATGCCGCCGGACATTTTGTCTTGAAATGACCCTGTTCTTCGCAGTTGAAACAGTGGCGGCTGAAGGCCGCTCGAGATTGAGATTCCGCGGGTTTAGACGCCGAGGTCGCTCGAAAAAGTAGAGCCCGCCCGCGGTTTCTTGAAGGTGGCACGACTTCCGTCAGATCGATCACGGTTCTTAGACTTCTTGCCAGCAGATGAAGGTTGCTGCTTAGAAATCTCCTTAACAGTAAGCTCGTAAGTGAGAGCTTTCTCAATGAACTCGGCCAGAGTGGTACAGTTATGATTAAGCAACTGAAGTTTCATACGGGGTTTCAGCCTCTTGCTGAAATACTTGATCTTGTCCGCTTCTGAGTGAATGATAGATGAGGCGAACGGAAGAAGTTCCTGAAATTTCTCGGCACTGACGAGAACATCCGCGTCTGACGAAGGGTCGGGAGTGAGTAACTCTGACATCTTGGCCTCTCTGAGTGGGTCCGGATAATACCTCTCCATCATGAGAGTCTTGAACTGATCCCAAGTACATGATCCGTCTGTGGGCTTCAATGATAACCACCATGAATGAGCGCTCTTACCGAGATAGTAAGCCGCAACTGAAACTTTATGCCCTTCAGGGCAATCCACCATAGAAAATAACTTCTCAAAATGCTCAAGCCAATGAACAATATCCGCCGGCTCAGATGAGCCCTCAAAGGTAGGTGGTCTCTGGCGAGAGATATCGCTAATGATATTGCTTACACCCCTCTCTTGCCTCTGAGGCGGCGGCGGAGGAGCCTGTTGATTTTGAGTAGTGGAGTTATGCATCGCCTCCATTAGTTGTGCCATCTGAGTCATTTGGGCCATCATGCCCTGCATAAAAGCGAGTGGGTCAACCCGGACACCCTCTGACTGAGCCGTGTCCCGGGTACGACTCCCCGACAGTGAATGATCGCGTCCAGGTGAATGAGTGGCAGCGTCACTGCTCGATGAGTTAGCATTATTCCTGGCTTTTGCACGTGTATTCGCACGTGTTCTCGGGGTTCGGCCCGCTCCACGGCCTCGTCCTCCACGTCCTGCCAATTTCTTTCCATCTTGAAGTGGAAAGTCATATGATGATTATATATCTCGCATGAGTATCACATTATGATTATATTATGAAATGATGAAAATGAGCATACGCGCTCAAATACGGCGATTGCATGAATGATTAGTTGACGTGACATGATTATCGATGAAATTCTTGAAATGATTATCTTGAATGAGTTAACAAGATTAATGATTCGATCTTCACGATCAACAATGAACAATGAAATGAATTGGTGATTAATGAGTAAACCTGACCATCCCGGACAAAATGACAATGAAGATTGAGGATAGTTAACTGATGAATTATGAATGAATGATTAATGCCAGAAATAAAACCAAGGCATTAGAAAACTAACAGTTCTTGGTCTGATTGGCTCGGCATTTGCACAGGTCACATGTGACGCGAAAGTCCAATGATACTAGTCCGATGACGATGATTTCAAATGAGACATGACTTGGAGGGTAGTATTCAAAACCACACTCCGATACCAACTCTGTAACACCCCAAACTAGGCGGATATTACAGTGCCGTGGACCCCAGTAGGACCCACCGGGCGAATGAAAATGAATGAATTATACGAGTAAATGTAGTACCGAACCACATTACAACATCAATTACTCCGATGAGGAGTTTTATACAACACACCCAGGATGATATGAATACGGTATATTTTATATGGAGATAAAATATACAACAATGAGTGAGATGAATATTCAAACGGAATGTCTGCATGGAATAAAATAAAAGAAACATAATGACCGAAAAGACTGGGCCCCTACTAGTATCACTGGGACTCCTCGCCGTCACCGTGCTCTCCGTGCCTTAGCCTTGCCATGACACAAAAGCAGTATCCCCAACGGGGGCCATACGTAACAACAATCCTCAAGGGTTGAAAATACACAATCATGATATATGCGGAATTATGAATTATCTGTCGAAACATACGCAATCAAACATGCTATATAAATCGACTATCGATGCGGCTCAAAGGAATGGCGCCACACAACATCCGGGATGGAAATGTGTCCGTACACAAGCCACCATCACACGTGGTCTTGTGCCTAATCGATCTCACGAAGCAATCGACTCGTGTGCACACCCAATGTGAGGCCAACAACCACCACACGACATAATTGTGCCCGACATGAAAATCCTACACATTCCAATCGGCACGCCAAGATGACCCGGAATGTCACAATATGGCAAAAGTGACAACGAAAATGAATAATGACTCACCAAGGTTAAATGATGGTGAAATGAATGATAGCTCAATGGAATGATCGGAACCGTCGTTCCTTATGGTCGAGGTGATTAATTGACAATGACAAGTTTTGATACGGTTAATACAATGATGAATGAGTTACGATTATGAATGAACAACAACAAAAGGAATGAATATCCTTTTAACCGAGTAAGAATTAACTTACACAATACCGATGAAGAATGTCCTTCCACGAACAACGTCCTAAATGAAAAGTCGGTCGCTCGAACAACCTTGAACATCAATAGTTACCAACGACCGATCAATACACGACTCAAATACGATCATAACCGACCCAAACGTCGATACAACAATATCCGAACTCGTAAATGTACTCTAACGAAAACGTTGAGATACCCGTTGGTTAAAACCAAACCCAAATAATCGAACCAACTCCAACATGATTGATTCAAACCAGCAAAACATTATCAATGACATCAATAATCTCATAGAAATCCACAATCCATGTTTATAATAACGACAATCGGAAATCCCAAAAATAACCGAAGTCAACCCCAAGGGTTCTTGGAATAATTCCGAAAATAACCATTAAATCCGTAGGAATATATTTATCCAAGTTAGATAATCCATAACTAACATATTCCAATGATAATCCAAGCTTACACGAAGAAATCGGAAGGAAAACCCAAAAATCCGAAATTCTAGATCCAAGAGATTAATACCTTTGATTCGATGCGATGAAGATGATGAAATGATAATTAATCCGAAAGATGAGCTTGAAGATGATGATTGATGAATACACCTCGAAGAATCCTCTCCGAATCGCTCGAAATCGCCCAAAATCACCGAAGGAATGAAATGAGATGAATAAATGACGAACTCTGACTAAACTGTCCAATTTATAGTCAGTCCAGGTTAGCGTGCGTTAGCCCTTGTGCGTAGCGTGCGCTAACAAGTAATCTGGGTAGTCCAGTACCCACTGTCCGAACACGGTAGCACGCGCTACGTACCTTCTTGTAGCGTGCGCTACGGCCATATTACTAGCGTGCGCTAAGACCCATTATTAGCGTGCGTTAACGAAATATTGATGCCCGGATCGAGTCGTAAACTGTCGACCTCGATCGACCCGATAGCGTGCGCTACAACCATTGTTTAGCGTGCGCTAATATATCGGTTGCGTACGCTAACAACAACACATAGCGTGCGCTATGAATTAATCCAGTGCAGTCCAGTAGCCACTGGACTCAACCTGATTCGACCCTAGGGCGCGCTACTCCACACGTATAGCGTGCGCTACTACAACCCGTTAGCGCGCGCTACTTACCACTCGTAGCGTGCGCTACAATAATCTCACCTGCAGTCGAGTACCTTCTGGACTGCAGCCAGGGCAACCTTAGCGTGCGCTACAGCTGAGTGGTAGCGTGCGCTACCTATACCCATTTAGCGTACGCTAAAAGGAGTATGTAGCGTACGCTACTCCTCACGCAACGAAAATGACAATGATGATAAACACGGCACGAAACTCCAATCAGATTAGTGATGAATGACGATTGATACACGATACAATTACTCTGAATGATGAATACCATGACTGAAAATGAGTGACAAATGATCAATAATGAATGAAATTACTGAGTATCAATTACTGAATGGTAAATACTGAATGATAATTACTGAATTACAACCGGGTATTACAGCTGAGTCCTCAAAATATCTAGCACGACATGCAAATGACGGGCGTGCTCCTCCTTGCTCCTCGAGTAAATCAGGATGCCATCGATAAAAATGACTACACACTTATCGAGGTACTCGATAAAGACTTTGTTCATAAGCTGCATGAACACGGCTGGGGCATTGGTTAGCCCAAAAGGCATAACCACAAACTCGTAGTGACCGTATCATGTCCGAAAGGCCGTCTTCGGAATATTGGTAACCTTTACTCGGAGCTGATAGTACCCCGATCTCAAATCAATATTTGAAAATACGGTTGCCCCTTGTAGCTGGTCGAACAAATCATCAATCCTCAGAAGCGGATACTTGTTTTTGATGGTCACTTTTTTCAACTCTCGGTAGTCGATACACAAATGAAGTGACCCATCCTTCTTTTTCACAAACAAGACCGGTGCGCCCCAAGGCGAAGCGCTCGGTCGAATATAACCCATGTCTAGAAATTCCCCCAACTGTTTCTTCAACTCAAGCATCTCGGCAGGCGCCATACGATATGGCGTCTTAGAAATCGGTGCTGCACCCGGTTCTAAATCGACGGTAAACTCAACTTCTCGGTCCGGCGGCAATCCCGGCAACTCGTCTGGAAAGATGTCAGGATACTCACACACTACCGGAATAGACGAGAGCTCGACTCCCCCTTCTTCTGATCTCAAAGCGTAACACCAATAACCCGTACAACCTCCTCGAAGAAGTCTCACCGCCCTCAAGGCGCTGATCAGGAGTCTCTAGCTACTCCACTTACGCCCCACAAAAGAATGCTCGGTACCGTCAGAGGCTAACATCGAAACGGTTCTCATTCTATAATTCATGATTGCTCCATGACGGTCCAGCCAATCCTCGCCAAGAATCAAATCCTCATCTCTAATATCTACCGCAATCATGTTAGAAGGCCAAACCCTCCCCGCGATACTCACTGGAAAATCTCTAATCTCACGATCCCCCACGATGCTATCCCCACTAGGCAATTTAACAACAAATGGTTCACACGCAACTAGGCAATCAATATGCATACGATGCACACAATCCATAGATATGAAAGAATGCGTAGCACCAGAATCGAATAGTACAGAAACAGGATGGTCAAGGATGTGAACGGTACATGTAGCCACCGTCGCGTCTGGGTCTCCTGCTCGTCTCATCTCATATACTCGGGGCCGAACAGACCCCGCACTAGAAGCTCCCCCTCTAGAAGGTTGTCCACGTCCTCGACCTCTACCAAAACTCTGCTGTGGCTGAGGAACTGTTGGTGCCTGATTCACACTCGACTCTCCCGCAGCTGGGACTGCTATCTGAGTAATTGGAGCCCGAGCTGCATCCGTACAAAACTTAGCACGATGACCCATCCGACCACACGCAAGACACTGAATCGGAGGCCTATTACACTCACTCATCATGTGGCCCAGACGACTACAGTTGAAGCATGTAGGACCACGAACGGAACCAGTAGGAGCAGACCTAGAACCGTTTCCTCGCCCAAATGACGAAGACTGACCCCCGAAGACTCTCGAACCAGACTGAGCCTTCGGATGCCCACCAGACTTGCCTCCCGAAAACTGGCCAAAGGTCTTCTATTTCTTTCCCTCGGCTGCCGTCTCTATCGCAGCAAACGACATCTCATAAGCCATCACCTTATTCTAATACTCTTTCAAAGTTTTGCACCCCAGACCAGACATGTAGTGGCGTACCCTCGGTTTCATCCGCATATCAAAGTGGCGGATCTTATCAAGCTCATCTCGAACTTGGTTTCTCACATAATTCAGATGTTGATTGTAGTCTTTGATAGCTTGAGAAATAGGAACATCTTGGGGCTTAGCCTCAAAGAAGGCTCGGATCCTTCCCTCTTTCACTGGCCATGGACAAAATTCATCTTCCATCAGATCCCCAAACTCTGCTCACATGGCTGCCCGGTCACGCGGTTTCACCGCTTGCCACCACGTTGCTGCCTCCTTGGCGAGGAAGTACTGAGCAATGGGTACTTTCCTCTCCTCAGAACAATTAGTAGCCTCAAATACTTTTTCCATCTCAAATAGCCAACTCTCCCATCCGGAAGGGTCGGAAGCACCATCAAATTGTGGAGGACGCATACGTATCACGTCCTGAAGTAACTTGTCATTTCCAGATCTAGTAGGCGGAATCGGGTTAGCATTAGCCTGGCCGACCAAAACGGCCTGAGTCAGTAGCGTCATCTGGTTCGCTACTCCGACATTCTCATGAGCATTACCGGAGCTAGCAGACTGGTCCTGCTGACCCCCGGAACTAAGCGGGACACTGTTCGACAAAGAAGGCATAGCCGAATTGGTTCCCGAGTGATAGGACATGGCCGCCCCACCGGTTGCGCCACGTCCCCTACCGCGTCCGCGTCCGCGGCCTCTACCAGCAGGAATTCTGAAGAAGTAGCGGGTGAGTACAATTCAAACGCAAAACACAACAAGATACCAAGAAGGAATAGAACAGAACGACGCAACTAGTCAAGTTAGGAAAACTTACGAGCACCGGCGTACTGAGATGATGGCATGGCAGCGATACTGTTCAAAAACGACACTCGACTAGACCCAAATAACCGACAGCCTAGGTATCCATAAACCTAAGCTCCTATACCATATTATGTAACACCCCCAAGACGGTCAGGGCATATTACAGCGCCGTGGACCTCACACTGTGGAATCCACCAGGCTAACGTACCAAAATGACATCCGACGAAGACATGCAACCATCAACAAAACGATAATTCAAATAAAAGACTACAATCCGACAGATAAAATCTGACATCAAACCCATTTTCCAAAACGGGAACACAACATTAACAAATTCAAAAAGGGAAGTACTCGAGTACTTAAACCAATTTCAAATTACAAAAATCCCAAAACAAGACATCAATAATAACCGACAGAATAGAAAACCAACATTTGACTAATGAACAGTATCATGCTTACCCGTCATCCTCGTACGGCTCTAATGCTCGCTTGTCTCCAAGACCTGTACCTGAAATACAAAAAGTATTTCTCCCATTTAAGGGGTTAGCGACAACTGCTAGTGCAAGTACAATCCATTTGAACTACATTCTAATCAGATGAATATATGCGCCAAAAATCATTTTAGAAAACATTTTATATTCCGGAATATTTACAATGAACAATCACAAAACACATTATCTCCAACAATCACAATTCAAAGTTAACCGTTGGTACGAGACTCACGGCCACCGTACCCCGCAGAGCCCCGTTGGACATCCCTGGGTGTCTAACCATAGTTCGCGATACGCACACTCACGGCAATACGTATCCCTAGAGGCCCCGTCGGACCGTCCCTAGGTGAACATACACATATCCATACACAACAACCACGATAAAGCCATAATTCAAATACTAGAACATGTAAACAAATGTAAAGTACTTGCCTTTGTGACATCTTGAAAGAATCGGAAGTGAAAAACGACTACGGACGATCCGAATGGAAAATGACGGTTCCTAAACGAAGAATTAACATAACTCAGTCCCAAGACATCAATAATCGAAAGGAATACTCCCATAACCTCGATTACATGTTACGACAATGAACGATCAATCGATACGGGCGAGGGTTTACGCAAAATCTCCCCGTATTGATAATTCACGGATTAAAATCAAGGAAAATGGATTTGGAATCACCCAATAACAACAACTGGTAAGGAATATCATAACATACTAGAATAATTCGAGTCTAATAAGATAAACCCAGAAAAAACCCCAAAATTGACAATTTAGGGTTCTAGACAAAAATACCTTGAATCGGAGTGAAGGACATGGATTTAGATGATGATGTGTTATGCTCGAGACACAAGAATCGGACTGGAAGGAGACTCCACTGATTACTCTCCACAATCTGCTCTGAAATCGCCGAAATCGCCCATATGAAGGGAAGGAAAGAAAAAGAATGAAAAAAATGCTGTTTCTGAACTGCCGCTGATCTATTTAAACTGCAAAGTTAGCGCACGCTAACTAACACAAGTAGCGCGCGCTAACGTGACTTAAAAACGGTCCCGAAGCTACTGCCGGACATCGTTAGCGTGCGCTAGACAGGCTTAGCGCACGCTAAATACTACCCGATAGCGCACGCTAACAACAACTAGTTAGCGCACGCTAACTGCACATCGATAGCGCACGCAAGGGGAAAGGAGTAGCGTGCGCTACCTACGCAGCAGCCCAAGATCTTGCTTCGGACAGCAGATGGCTGCGCCAAGGTACAAATCTCGAAACGCATGACAAGGCCAGAATCCAGAAACATAAATACGAGGTATACAAGACGACGGAGCTAAGCGCTGAAAGAAAATATAATTCCGACCACCGGAGGGTCCGTAATGGGACAACGAAAATTAGATTCCCTAAATTTATAGGAAATTACAAAAATGGCCCAAGTGCCCGAAAATCACGAAACTACGTCGGATTTACAAACCGAAAGTCTCAACATGACCAACTCAATCATACGAACTTGTACAAACCAAGAAGCAACGAAAACGAACGAGTTTTATGAGAATCGAACGTTCATACGGCAAAACATGTCATAAAATGAAATAACGTGAAAACATCACCAAAACTCGTCCAAATGTAAAAACTCCAAGAATAAAGTAGATTCAGAATGTCAAAACAGTTACAAGCGAGTCGATAAAAATAGACATACACCAAAAATGGAAACTGCTAAAAATAGAAAGCTACGGATATTACACAATTCAAGTTCCAAGAATAGTAACAATCAAGAATCCTCAAAGATTCCAACATAACAAGAAAATACTTCCCGAGGCAAGAGTTTGAGTAAAACTTTCCAAAAACCGAGAGAAATCACCAATCAAGGGAAAATAGTTTACAAAATGGTTTGATATGCCTTCGGGAGTTTTAATAGAAAACAGTTTAGGATTATCAAATCCTTATCTTCCCAAAACTCGAAATACGAATGGGGTCACCGCCCTGAAGGTTTATTTTCCGTAAAATGACCTTTACCAAACCGTTGGGATTTTACCCCAAATTTCATCAAATCACAGTACACGAGAACGATAGCAAGTTTCGTTTTCCATCATCAAAACCCCATAATTAAAAGACTAAAACACATACGACAAAATACTCTAGCGCCATCCTAGCCAAGTAGGCCAAACGAACAACTTACCTCTTACACACTTAGTCAATGCATGCAATCATGAAGCCATTCAAAAATGCACATTTCCAGAAATGCCAATCTCAAAACACATTTGTAAAATGCACCACAATTAACCGTCGATCCACGTCTCTGTGGACCCCTACCGAGACCCCGTCAAATCTAACCCGTAGTGGTTAAAAGCAAGCTCGTCGATCCACGTCTCTGTGGACCCCTACCGAGACCCCATCGGATCTAATCCGTAGTGAGCATACACACACACACGTTACTCATGCAATACTAATATGATAAGAATGTAAGCCCATCAAGAATACTTACTAGAGATGGACACTTACTCGACACCGTTATCAAACTCATCACAACACAACACGATTAACGCGGAATACATGATTCCATAACTTTAAACAACAGCGGTATCACCAAAGCCCTCAACGTTCAAAACAATCAAATCATAATCAATTCCCCAAACCACACCGTTCATAAAACACACACACATTTTTAAAAAGAGCCCTTAACGAGGCCAAAACGAATCTCTTAAAAATTCATTTCAAATAACCAAACAAACACACCAAGACGACCACCGATCATTATATCCACAAAAAGAGAAGCGTATGAATAAGGTACTTGCCTCGAAATCGGCACGAATGTACTCCAACGGATGCGGTTCAACCGGGAAGCTTGGAAACGCCCGATGCCATCAAAAAGGAAGACGACGACGAACGGAAGGGTTCAACACGGTTTCTTCACAAGAAACTCGACCCTAACAACATATAATTAATAAATAAACGATCAAACGAGAAGGAATAATCGTAGAACGCCCGAAAACCCCTCTATGACATTCTACCGGACACCTTCAAGGCGTCAGTCAAAAACTCGACCCAAACAACGAATCGATACGATCCAACCATGGAATAACAAGGGAAATGATATAATACATCTAAATAATCATCAATCCATCACAATCATAAGTTAAATCGGATTAAACGGACGAAATCAACCAAAATACCCAAATTCCCCAAAACTAGATTTCTAGAAATCTGACCTGATTCGCTCGATCAAAGGATGTTATAGGATGGATGATTGATGATATGAACTCCAAGACTTCATGGATTGATTGTACAACAACATCTCTCCATGATAACCACACCTCCAGTGCGGAAGAGAAGAAAGAGAATGAGAAAATGGGTGAAAAACCCTTCTGCAGGGCCTTAAATAGGCTGCCTGCCGGCACGGTTACGTACGTAACCGGCCAAGGGCTTACGTACGTAACCGGCCATGGCCGAGACACTGCCCAAAAATGCCGGCATCATTATGTATGTAACCGGCCAAGGCTTACGTACGTAACCGGCCTTAAATGCGTATCGCCGAGCACTACCGGCGTAACTCGGCGGTCTTGGCCCCAGGCCAGTGCCGGTCATGACTCGGTCGGGACCAACTCCGACAGCCCGGACGACCCCGAAACCCGAATCTAAATACGAAACGAAGATACTGTTACGAAGTACTCGCAAAGACGAATTCGAGCACTAAGAGAGCACACGATTCTGACCACCCGAAGGCTCGAAATTCGACAACGGAAAGTAATTACCCCAAACTTTGGGAAATTACGAAAATGGCCCAAAACGTCCGAAATACACGATACACGATCGAAACACCATGCCAAAGCTTGCAACATGAATAATAACATTAAATGAACTTACTAGAAACTCGAAACAACAGTTTCGGACGAGATTCGCAAGAATCAAACTCAAGTGCGGAAAAACCGCTTAAGAACATGGAACTCAACAAAACGATACCGAAACGAACTCGGATAACAAAAAGTGCAGAATTAATCATTCTCGAAATGACGAAATGGTCCTGAGCGAGTCTTCAAAATGGGCTCCCGCCGAAAAATAAAATTACCGAAGTCCGAATTTGCGGGTATTACATTCTACCCTCCTTAAAAGAGGTTTCGTCGCGAAACTTAAAATAAGTAGGGAGAAGCAATATCCCGCCAGGAAAAACTCAACGAGATACACATGTAATGTGTAACTTACGCCCAACGGCGAAACGTTACAAGCAACGCAAAGGAATATACGGCGTGAAAACACGCTCCACGACGATCAACACAACGCCACTGGTAGAGACATAATAAAACCAACAAGTGACAAGCGTCATCAAACAGATAATACAATCAAGTCGATTATCCGAACAATCACAAAACACAACGAACGAAAATCAATACGATTGACCAACCCAACAGTACATCAATAAAAACGCGAGGCAATCGGTGAACAAATACCGGATTCCACCGCCCAAGGGTTGGAAGATCGAGAACGAGGCTAATTTCCCGAACTTTAGGGATTTATGAAGGAGTCTGAATATTCAACAATCACGAAACGAGATCAACAAAAACTGAACAATCAAACGATCGAACCACAACGATCGAGACAACAAAAATCGAACAATCATGTTCGGATCACGAAGAACAATAAGGTTCAACCGACAACTCCGAGGTTCACATCTCGACTCGAGACAAAACATGATCCGGTGAAAACAACAAGACGTGCGCTCACATAAGATCCACAGGAAAGGGAATAGCAATTGAAAAGTCACAATGACAAACGAGTTATTCTGAAATAATACCACACTCATTCGATCAACAAAAGCAAGGGGCATGACAAGTTCAGAAGGTATCAACGAACATGACCGAATCGCTAGACTTGAGGGAGAGAAAATGCAGAAGTCAAAAATGATACGGGCATTACATTCGACCTCTTATAAAAGAAATGTCGTTCCCGCAACTCACAACAACGGGAGTAAGGTGACAACACAAAAAGCAAACGACAGAAACATCTCCCATGGGCCTCTCAGAGCCGATTCTGATATCTGTGCTGAAGCGCGAACTCCGGAAGTCTCGGTAACCAATTCTCAAAACTGGATTCAGTGTCCCTCGAGTCCGCACTTGAAACACGCCACTGGTGAGGAAGGACAATTTGCACGTGTAATATCCGGATTTATTATTATTATGTATTTCATCTGTATTTGAACCCTGTATTATTCGGAATTGTGATCTTGATAATTGGAGTATGATATTTCTCACATTGGTATCTTTATACATGAGTATAACAACATGCAAAATTACCCATGCAAACTCGTGATAGCGCACGCTAAGAATGCAGCTTAACGTGCGTTATCGGACTACAACTAGCGCATGCTACGAATGAAGAATTGCGTGCGCTAGGCCATCAATTATTGAGTTGGGCGGCTAGCACATGCGCCGCCGGACGTAGGACCGGATAAGATTCCCGCGGACGAACCTGGATAGTTTTGGAGTCAACTCTTATTAGCGCGCGCTAAGGATTGTATGATAGCGTGCACTAATCAGCTATTGTACAGAAACTTTATATAAGGGACAACACTCCATTTTCTTCTCATTTCCTTCGAGCATCCTTCGTTCTTGAGAGACTAGAGAACATTATATCTTCCTTAAACACACTTAGAACACATCTACTTGATCATTGCAGATTGGATATTACTTGTGATTGATCATTGAAATGGAGTAGCACCTTGGAGTGGCATACAACCAACCGAAGTCGGATTCTATCTTTTTGGTTCAGTGATTTCATCATATTAAGGTATGTTAATTCTATCTCCAGCTTTAGATTCAGATTCTAAAGAATAAGATGATCATACTAGCAATATTTTGAGTCCCTTTCGTGAATTATTCAACAAACATCATGTTTAGAAGATTGGAATGTTTATGCTTATGAAATTGTCGTTGGAACCTCGTAGTTGGAATCTTAGTACGTCAAATGATGAGAGGAACATTCTGAAGTTGATTATCTATATGATTTATATTGTTATATTGATCGTAAACTTGGAGGTGATATCACTTTTGGTTATAAGGAATTAAGAAAGAATCATCTTAGATTGCATCCTTTCTTATAAAGCTGGAATTGTTAGTTTATGTCCATGGTTAAATCGGGATGTAATGATGAAATTGAAATCTAGTGCGTCGACCTTAAGAACACCAAACTTCGCATGAGAATTGTAATCGAAATGGAATATGGTTTTATGATGATATACGTATTCTCGAATTGAAAGTTGTTGTTATCCGTAAGATCATTCATAAACCGTATGAGCATGATATGAATGGAGATGACATGTATTAACACTGAAGATTTCATGAGTTTCATCACCATTAGATCAAGTCTGCTGCCCAGTAGTGTACTGTCCTACATGTTTAGCGCACGCTAAGCTTTGTAGATTTACGTGCGCTATCGTGCATGAGTTAATGTACGCTACGTTTGGTACATAATGTACGTTAGGTCATCAGGCGAGTCAATCGGCTGATCAGTGAGGTACTGACGTGTGTAGTTAGCGTACGCTAGGTTTCGTTGTTTGCGTGCGCTAACGAGCAGGCTTAACGCACGCTATGTATAATATTTAGCGTACGCTAAGCAGTTCAGGCAGATTGTGTTTTATAAACTTTCGGCCGTAAATTGGATTGGTAGACATTCGTACGACGTGAGATAAATTCTATATTATTTCTTTTGTTAAGGTTCGAGCTTGCTACGTGATTGATTGAAGGGGCGACCTTCGAGTGTTTCGTTTTTTGTGAAGTAGTATTCTTGTCTTCGAATCGAGGCAAGTACCTTATTTGTTTTACGTATTGATGTTATACATATTGTCGTGCATATATGTTGTTGTTGTATGTCCACCTCGTGTTGGTCCGACGAGATTATCGGGGGATCTATGCTAGCATGCGCTGGATCATCGGACGGGTTTTTCCACCACGGGTTGGTCTGACGGGATCATCGTGGGTTCTAGACAGTGAACGCTGGATCGTCGGAATTACCATGTGTATGTTATGATATCATATTGTGATTATCAGTTGTGTATGTTATTTATGAGTTTCTCGTAGGAGAAGACTCGTTGGTATTTTTGTCATTTACGTTATTATTATTATTCGTGAGATGTTGAATAATATGTTGTGGTACTTGTACTAGTATCGTTGTGCTAACCCCTTTGGGGGTGAAGATTTGTTTATGTTCAGGATCCAGGAGAGCGGGAAAACAACCACTGGAGCTGCATGACGACGAGGGTGCAGAGTGATGTTCCGGTCGGATTTATTATCTGTTGTTGGTTATTTAATAAGTACTCGAGTACGTCGTAATTTGTGATGTTTGGATTTCAGTGATGTATTAATATTCTCCATTTGGACATTTGTACTTTCGGTATTGAACCAGAACTATCGTATTTTATTTTAAGTGATTTCATAAGCTGGTATATGTTATTTTCTTTTCATTTATTCAACCTTGTAAATTCTTATGTAAAGGATTTACGGTGCTGTAATATTTCTGAATATATCGGGGGTGTTACAGAATATGGTATCGGAGCTAAGATTATGGATATCTTGGCCATTGGGTTAAAATAAGGGTCATATATGTCTTTTGAGGTAACCGGCCGCGAATAACATCACTGTACTGCCTACGTCTTCGTGCGGGCGGTGGTTGTAAGTTTCTAAACTCTACCTCATCCTTTACATGTTATATTTCTTTGTACTTGAGCATTTGAACGGTATTGTTTCCTGTATATTGAGTATTTATGCTTACAGTATATTGAGAGGCGGGCGTGGACGTGGTCGCGGTCGCGGACGTGGACGCGGTCGTGGTACCGGATGCGGACGAAGGAATGCTGAAATGGAAGCGTCGCCTTCTAATCAAGCCAGTCATAGCTCAGGGGAGCCACAAAGATCTATCAATAACGAACCGGAACCTGCTGTACCAGAAATCCTTCGTCAGGTGGTAAACCAGATAACTCAGTTCGCTCAGTGATAAGTGTCAGTTTTGTACACTTATCCATGGTTTGTATCGATAAAATTCACCCATAATTGAGCTAGTCTACTTGTTTTTTTCTTTTAATTAATTAGTTTTAATAATTTTATTTTTATCGGATGATGATCGGATTAAATAACTGATTTACTCAAGAAATAACATGTTTATTAAATTTTCTCTTTGTTGAATTTTGATATATTCATGTTTTAGGGCTTTCCGAGACTAATTTGGCAGTCTTTCCGGATTCAAAATCAGAGTTATATATGATAAGTTATCATCCGAAGAAGATCTGGGGCAAAAACGCAAAGTCTGAGAAATTCTGGGCTGAAAACGTAACTTTCAAAGCATCCAGTGAGCAAATTTACGAAGCCAAGTTACGGCCGTAACATTCAGGAGTTACGGACCGTAAGTCACCCTAGTTACGGCCGTAAGTCCTGAATGTTACGGTCGTAACTCTTGACAGATTGTTATGATTTGTCTAATTTTTTATACTTTTTGTGTATTATTGAGGGGATGGCTGGCATTGATCCGATCTAATATAATAATGCTAGAGTTTTGGAGCTATTAGATGACTTTAAGTGTATAAATAGACCCCTTAGATCCTTCATCATTCATCATTCATCTTATAATTTTCCATTTTTTGTAAAATTTTCTTTTTGTGTGAAGAACACACTTGTGTTCTTGAGTGATATTTGTAAGTGTGGTATAGCATATGTTGTTCAGAGAGTTTATTGCTTCTATCTCCTTTATCTACTAAGGGAGTTAGGATCAATTATTTCTCTTGATTAAACTAATAATGACCACCAAAGCTTGTAATATGTATAATAAACCCTTCATGGGCTAAGTAACCTTTAGTTGGGATTATAAACAAGGTTAGTCATATTATTTATGTTTGTATAAAAGATCTACTGTGAATTACTTATTATTGTGTGTGATTTTCATTGTTTTAACAATCTTTATTTATTTGGCCAATAAATGACGATATTTATGGTCTTCATATGTTTCGAAAGAAAATATGTTTGATTAGATCAAATGATCTTCACTCTAAGTTGTTCTAGGGGATAGAAATATACCTCTAGTCCTTAGATGATTCTTTGAGTTATTTTCATAAATCCTAATGCTATGTATTGAAGCCAATCAACATAGAAATATAGTGGAATGATTCAATATGTAAGGGGCGTTTTATAGTTCGAAAGAGAAACCGTCTTTTTAAGGAAAATCGAATATACACAACATAATAAGTAAATTCATTTTATGATCTCCTATACATCTTTTATAACTAATGATGAACTAAGTTTGTAATCCCAACTATTTCAATTTATCGTTTAATCAATCTATTATTATTACTATCTTTTTATTTCCTTATAAGTTTAGAACTATTATTGCATTATCTTTGCAATTATTAAATCAAAATTTTTAATTGTGTGTTTCACTTATCTTAGTATCTATAAAAATAGACTAATAGTGTATAATTCAAATTATAACAAAACTTCCTTGTGGGATCGATAAACCGGACTCAAAAAGTCCACTTTACTAATTGATACGATATCGTGCACTTGCGATAGTTACACTAACAACGTGTCAAGTTTTTGGCGCCGTTGCCGGGGAAGTATAAGTTATATTTGAAATCTTACATTGTAAACTATTTTTATAGGTATAAATTTCTCGACATTGTAACTTAAGTACTAAATTGTGTTTGTCCGGTCAAGTGGCGGATAACGGTACTCCGTGACTATTAAAGTTGGATTTTTAAGTTTCCCACAACAACTGATATTTGTAGATATTTTCTTCAATTATTTCCATTGTCTTTTTATTTTTTTTATCATGGAAGAAACGTTGTATAAAATTGAAAAAAGATTTCCATTTTCTAATCAAAAATGCAATTTTAAAAATTTACAAGGCAAGGCTTGAAAGGATGAGGTTGCTTATGAATAAAAGCATACCTTTTGACATCAGATTCATAATTGAAGCCAAAGTAAGAATAGAGGGTGAATTCACAGAAACACCGACTAGATTTTTACCAGGGCTAGGAAAAAGTTCATATGCCAAGAAACGACGAGCAAAGATGATAGCCGTTTGCTATAAATGTGCTAGATGGAACTGTAATTTAAAATATCGATCTTTAGGAATTCCATCTACAAACAGAGAAGATAAAATTCAGTTCATTAAAGATGGTCTGAATAAGGAGAATTTAGATGATATCGAAATTTCTCTTGACACGCATCCTAGTGGACTCGTACATTACGGAATTCGATGTTTGTGGAATAAATTCCAACCGGAATATGAACAACGTCTTGGGAATCGGCGTTAAAAGACCACTGTTTGCCAATTTGTAAGAAAATTGGATGGGAAGCTTCTCCCGACTCATAGAAGGCGTTTAGGCCGTTTGAACATAAAATCGAGAGGAAGATGTGAGCCACAATCACAACTCCGTACATACGCGTAAGTATCTTTTATTTTTGTCGTGTGGTGAGATTTTACAATAAAAATGTGATACGCGATAAATGCTTTCATTATTCTATTGAGTAGTTGAAGCACAATCAAACGCAATCACAAACTTGTTAAATAATTTTTACCTTCTTTTTCTTCTATAAATAAACTTTCTACTGGTTTCTTTCATTCATCCCTCAAACTTGAACTTTTCTCTGTTTCTCTCTAAAAAAAATTTTCTTTTCAAAAATGGAGTCATCATCTTCAACAAAAAAATTTAGCACATTCTGCATTTTTGGTGGAGCTAGTTATGGAAAAGAGGCATGCTTTGCTGAAGCAGCCCACAACTTGGGTCTTACCTTAGGAGAAATATGCATTCATGTAGTTTACGGAGGAGGAAGTCTAGGATTAATGGGACGAGCTGTTGCTTCTGCCTATATAGAAGGAGTAAGAGTGTTGGGAATAATCCCAAAACCTCTGGCTGAAAGTAAAATCACCGGGCCAACTATTGGAGATGAGTTTAGATCTGTGAATATGCAAGATCGCATAACTCACATGATAAATAATTTTGGCGCCTTTATCACCCTTCCCGGTGGTTTTGGCACCCTTAAGGAACTTTTTCATGTGGTTACCAGAGCCTAGCTAAATGTTCATCAAAAACCAATAGGTGTGCTTAATGTCAATGGTTTCTTTGATGGTTTACTGTCTTTCATCGACTACTCTGCTGAAAAGGGTTTTATTTCCGAGCGTGCAAAACGAATCATAGTCGTTGCAACAACACCAGAAGAACTAATCAAAAAACTCAATGAATTTGTTCCTCAACCAGATCCAGCTCTAGCTAAAATTATGCAGGTAGAAGATTTTACCGTGAGAAAACGAAAAGTGGATTCATTCCTCTCCCTTTGATAACCCATGTCGGACCTCTTGTATTTTTACTTTCTGTCGTGTGTAATAATTGTGCTAAATGATGGCAGCTTAAGGAGTTTCTTCTTGATCTCTTGACGCGCATCTATTCGCGATTTATGTATTGTTATTTTATTGCTGTAATTTTTATTGCGTGTTTTGCTTTTATAAAAACTTTGATGGTAGCGTAAGGCGACTCTTCGGACTTTCTTGATGCGCATCTTAAAAATTGTGTTATACTTACGAGTATATTTTATTTTCTTTTGTTGTGTGCCTCGTATATTTATTCTCTTGCAAATTCTAAAAGGCGTTAGCTCAGACATCAACTTTCTTGACAGGGAGTATTCTGTTTTTCTGCATTGATTTTTAATTTATTTTATTTTTATTTTTAAAAACTGAGGACAGTTTTACTTTCAAGTTTGTGGGTGGTTTGTTTTATTATTTTAGTGTGTTGTAATTTTGGTGTGTTTTGATTGATTTGGATATTTGCCTTAATTTATATATATATATATATATTATTTTGATTTATGAGATTTCTAGATCTGGCCATAACACCAATAAATTAGCTATATACAAGCTTCTAAATCATTTTAACCGGTACAAAAAAATTTTGTATATTCCAAAATTTTTGAGCCTTAATCTCTCTTTCCAAGCCTTGTAGTTATCATATAAAATCGAGTCATTCGTTATCTTGAGAAAAGAAGAATCAGTCGGTTGATGAAAAATAGAACTGAAATTTACTTAATTTGTGGAGTTTTTGATTTTTCATGCTTAACTAAAAAATGATTTTCTGCAATAATTCTATTCCCTAAAAAAAAAAGAGTCATTGGTGAAAAGAGCTACACGTTAGCAAATAACGGTGTGAAAGCTATCACTTAAAAAAAATGACGAAAAGGAGAAGTGTTGAGCAGCAACAGCTGCCTAATTTTGGGGGTCTTAAATTTTGCGAAAAATAAAGGACTAACCATTGTTGGTGCGTAGCTGCCGTCTCAGAAAAATTGGTGAAAAGAGCTACACGTTAGCAAATAACGGTGTGAAAGCTATCACCTTTTTACGAAAAAAAAGTGAGATAGAAATTGTGTTAGTGAAAAGAGCTACACGTTAGCAAATAACGGTGTGAAAGCTATCACTAAAAGGGGTGTAGTTTATGAGCAGATTTGAATTAATTAGCGGCTGAATTTCAATACACTCAATTTTGTGAATGATCACAATATTTGATGACGTCAATGAAATTCTTCTTCATATTGAGTCGAAAAATAAACGAGTGATCGAGAGCAACCATTAAGGGAGTCGTGTGTATCACGAGTGGGAAAGAAATAATCAACCTTTTGGGGGGAAAACCTTGAATTTGGAATTACAAAATAAAAACCGTGTTTTAACTTCAAAATCATTAGTAGATTTATTTTGAATCTTGATTCATTTCTATCTACTGTATAAAGCTGGTTGTTGTGTATTAATGGCATTTTGATCTACTTTTCTCTTTTTATATTTTAATTTATGTGTGTATTAATTTTTCTTATTTTTTGGAGCATGAATAATAAATTGTCTTGCTCGGGACTAGCAAGAATTCAAGTTTGGGGGTGCGATAAGTGTCAGTTTTGTACACTTATCCATGGTTTGTATCGATAAAATTCACCCATAATTGAGCTAGTCTACTCGTTTTTTTGCTTTTAATTAATTAGTTTTAATAATTTTATTTTTATCGGATGATGATCGGATTAAATAACTGATTTACTCAAGAAATAACATGTTTATTAAATTTTCTATTTGTTGAATTTTGATATATTCATGTTGTAGGGCTTTCCGAGATGAATTCGGCAGTCTTTCCGGATTCAAAATCAGAGTTATATATCATAAGTTATCATCCGAAGAAGATCTGGGGCAAAAACGCAAAGTCTGAGAAATTTTGGGCTGAAAACGTAACTTTCGAAGCATCCAGTGAGCAAATTTAGGAAGCCAAGTTACGGCCGTAACATTCAGGAGTTACGGCTGTAAGTCACCCTAGTTACGGCCGTAACTCCTGAATGTTACGGCCGTAACTCTTGACAGATTGTTATGATTTGTCTAATTTTTTATACTTTTTGTGTATTATTGAGGGGATGGCTGGCATTGATCCGATCTAATGTAATAATGCTGGAGTTTGGAGCTATTAGATGACTTTAGGTGTATAAATAGACCCCTTAGATCCTTCATCATTCATCATTCATCTTATAATTTTCCATTTTTTGTAAACTTTTCTTTTTGTGTGAAGAACACACTTGTGTTCTTGAGTGATATTTGTAAGTGTGGTATAGCATATGTTGTTCAGAGAGTTTATTGCTTCTATCTTCTTTATCTACTAAGGGAGTTAGGATCAATTCTTTCTCTTGATTCAACTAATAATGACCACCAAAGTTTGTAATATGTATAATAAACCCTTCATGGGCTAAGTAACCTTTAGTTGGGATTATAAACAAGGTTAGTCATGTTATTTATGTTTGTATAAAAGATCTATTGTGAATTACTTATTATTGTGTGTGATTTTCATTGTTTTAACAATCTTTATTTATTTAGCCAATAAATGACGATATTTATGGTCTTCATATGTTTCGAAAGAAAATATGTTTGATTAGATCAAATGATCTTCACTCTAAGTTGTTCTAAGGGATAGAAATATACCTCTAGTCCTTAGATGATTCTTTGAGTTATTTTCATAAATCCTAATGCTATGTATTGAAGTCAATCAACATAGAAATATAGTGGATTGATTCAATATGTAAGGGGCGTTTTATAGTTCGAAAGAGAAACCGTCTTTTTAAGGAAAATCGAATCTACACAACATAATAAGTAAATTCATTTTATGATCTCCTATACATCTTTTATAACTAATGACGAACTAAGTTTGTAATCCCAACTATTTCAATTTATCGTTTAATCAATCTATTATTATTACTATCTTTTTATTTCCTTATAAGTTTAGAACTATTATTGCATTATCTTTGCAATTATTAAACCAAACTTTTTAATTGTGTGTTTCACTTATCTTAGTATCTATAAAAATAGACTAATAGTGTATAATTCAAATTATAACAAAACTTCCTTGTGGGATCGATAAACCGGACTCAAAAAGTCCACTTTACTACTTGATACGATATCGTGCACTTGCGATAGTTACACTAACAACGTGTCACTCAGGTCGTGGACCGAATGCAGGTGGCGGTGGGATTACAACAGGGAGATAGGTAGCAAGGGATCCCAGATATGGGAAATCGAGGTGACCGATGGCTGCAAGAGGTGGCGAAGATGCAACCACCTAAATTCGACGGTATTTCTGAGACTCCCACTTGGGACCATTGGTTGAAGGAATTGGAGAAAATTTTTGCCGGGATTAACTGCCCGGACGACCGGAGAGCCTCTATCGCTCAATACTTTCTAATAGGGGAAGCGTCCGAATGGTGGGAAGCCATCCGGCCTGTAGACCATGATACTGATTGGACAGAATTTAAATTGATGATGGAAGCTCAATACTGCCCTCGTCCTGTGAGTGAAGCCAAGGTTCGCGAGTTTTTCTCCGCTCAGCCTTCAGATGTGCCAGTATCTCAGGCAATTAAGACGTTTAACCAACAGCTGGCATTTGTTCGACATCTAGACAGAACAGATGCTGAAATAATGATCCATTTTGATATGAGGATGAAACCAGAAATCCAGAGGTACATGTCCGGTTTTGAGTGTACCACTCTTCGTCAATACCAGGATAAGGTGTTGCCGTATGAGATCAAGGAAGCAGCAATGGAGAAGTTTACGGAATCCAAGAAGCAGAAAGTCTCTGATACTTTTAGAGAGCATAAGAACAACGGGCCCCGCAAGACCCAGTCATCTTCTAATTCTTTCAAGAAACCTCCGCACCCATCTAGGAGCGGAAAGAACTTCGGAGCAGCATCAACCATGACAGATGTCACCGGGAAATGCTTTAACTGTGCCCAAACAGGGCACTATTGAAGGAATTGCCCCTTACCTACTGTGACTTCGTGCGGTGTTCTGTGAAGAGGTTGTAAAGTCTTTTAGAGCCCGTACACAGCAGCCAGTTCAGAAGGAAGCTAGTATCCAATAGACGCGGCAAAGTGTACAGATGCCTTAGAATTTTGGCCGCGGACGAGGCAGAGGACAGTGGGACCGAAAGGGTACATCGAGTGCCAGATCTGTTGCCCCACGTTTGTATGAGATGAGGAGAACAGACGATCAGGATGCTGTTGTCGTATCAGGTACTGTTCAGATCCTTTCCCAGCCACTTAGTGTTTTATTCGATACAGGAGCTACGCATTCATTTATATCCTTATCTTGTGTAAATCGTTTGAATGTTTCTGGTTTTCATAATTGTGAACCTTATGTTGTTGGTTTACCGAGTGGAGAGAGAATTGTTGGAAGCTTAGAAACTAGAGATTTCCCTGTATCGTTTGGAGGCAGAGAGTGGCTCTCAAATCTGATTGTAATATAAATGCAAGGAGACGACCTGATACTCAGAGATTATTGGCTTAATCGATATGGAGCTATTGTAAACTACCGAAGGAGGAATATCTCGCTGATCGCTGACGATGGTTCCGAAATACTGTTTGAAGGATGGAAACCAGGAAGCTCAGGAAAGTTGATCAAGGCGATGAAAATTTGTCAAATTGTTGAAAGCAGTGCATCTGGGATCGGTGCTATGCAATGAAGAAAGAAGACGAAATTGTGGAACTTTCATCCATTCCTGTTGTGAACGAATTTCCGGATGTATTTCCTGATGAATTACCTGGACTATCTCCACGACGGGATGCAGAATTCACTATTGAGCTGGAACCCGGAGCCACACCAATATCTAAGGCGTCGTATCGTATGGCACCTACTGAGATGTACGAACTGAAGAAGCAGCTGGAGGAGTTATTGGACAAAGGCTATATCCAGTCAAGCATTTCGCCTTGGGGAGCGCCAGTTCTTTTTGTCCGGAAGAAGGATGGATCGCTTCGACTATGTATTGACTATCGAGAGCAGAATAAAATGATGATTAAGAACAAGTATCCGTTGCCACGGATTGATGATTTGTTTGATCAGTTGCAAGGAGCAACAGTATTTTCTAAAATCGATCTGAGATCAGGATATCATCAGCTGAGGATTAAGGAATCTGATGTTCCGAAATCAGCGTTCACAACTCGCTACGGACACTATGAGTTTGTAGTGATGCCGTTTGGTCTCACTAATGCACCTGATGTATTCATGCAATTGATGAACCGAGTGTTCATCGAATATTTGGATAAATTTGTGGTCGTTCATTGATGACATTCTAGTGTATTCTAAGAGCCCGGAAGAACATGCGCAGCATTTACGGATTGTATTAGAACTTTTAAGGAACGAGCAATTGTACGCCAAACTTTCTAAGTGTGAATTCTGGCTAAAGGAAGTAATGTTCCTCGGCCATGTAGTATCAGCTGAAGGAGTCCGAGTAGATCCTCAGAAGATCGAAGCAGTTATGGATTGGAAGTGTAACACCCCCAGAATACGACCGGGAATATCACACGCCGTAGACCCTTATCACAAGGATCTACCAGGCTAAACTCCAAAAGACTACTCAATGATTGACCGACCGGGGTCAAAATTAAATACAAAGCAGACCCACAAGGTCATTAACCAATTCAGAATTAACGACATTCATATTACAATGACAATAATAAACTTGAACACCAAAAAGAATGACAACTCAATTTAATAAATAAAAACTACACCCATGCAAGGGTGAATACTCGAACGACAGAGAAATACCGACCAAAATGAAACAAAAGAAAAGACTCTGACTCTGGTGTGATTAGTATCATTGTCCTCCATCTCCTTCCAAGCCAATCTTGCGACTGCTCCCGAGCTGCCAAAACCTGAGCGTATAACAGGCACCCACCCCCCGAAAACTCGGGGGTTAGCAAACTGGAATTTTGCTAGTGCAAGTACATAATATACAAGATATACGAACAGTAACAACACAAAATTCAACCGCCGTGAAGCCTTAACACAAACCATACATTCCCATAGTCAACACAGAATAGCACTCGCATACACAAGGTGAAAGATAATCACATAATCATATTCTCTTTACGGAACATAACATCAATGAAACTTTAAACGAGCCCAAGGAGTCAGGAAAATCCCTTTTGTAAAAGGAAAAAATGTTTTGACAAGATAGTTTGCAAACGTTATTATTGACTCGGGCCGTCTGGGGGTTTTTAAGATCGAATGGGAATACTTTTGGAAATAATTTCAAAAGCACTCGCGTCCTTGACCCAACATATGGAAAACAATTACACGAAAACCAAGTCAACTTATTCGGGGTCCTCGACCCAATTTATAGAACACTGTCACAAACGAAATCATTACAACATCTCACAGGGTTCTCAACCCAATCCAAATAACATCATCACGAAATCAATCATCTCAACATTCCACAGGGTCCTCGACCCAATACACAGAATAGCACCACAATACAATCAAAGGTACAAACTCTCATTCGACATATCCTGCTCAAGACCCCCGATTAATTAACCCTAGGAGATTTCGTCAAACCTCGTTGGTTAATTAACCTTGATACCAACGCTTTAAAAACAAGTTGAAACAAGCTTTCAAAACACGAATCGCGGTCTATATCAAGACAAACATTTAAAAGTGAGTTGAAAGAATTTGAGATACGTACATCATTCGGTAACAGGGTCTTAGCTATCACTCACATACCCGTAACCAATAAGCCTGCCAGACGCCTCCCTTGCGCACCTGTGTACCGGCGTTCACTCCATCATGTTGGCCGCTCATTGAACATGTCACCGCGCCGGCGATCACTCCCGTAAGAGCCGCCCCTTGCGCGCGCGTTAGGTAACACCGGCGTTCACCACCCATATGGAGCCGCACATTGCAGCATACCCCAGGCCGGAGTGCACGCTCCGCCCTCAGAGGTTCCCGGATACGACGTTTCTCACAACAAGTATCCACATTATTTCAAACATCAAGCACACGGACAAACGTCACAACAATTTTCAACTCGGTACATCAAGTCACACAATTTCTCCGCCAGTCCATAACCACACAAATAAATAGTAACACACACGTTATCAATCAAACTCAATCACAATAAGCCTTTAAGCATAACCAATCAACACCGCACATATATCTCTATATTGCGACTCAACCGAATATATATTTATATATATATATATAACCTTACTATATTATATGAATAACTATAGTTCATCCATCAATCCAAGTTGAGTACGTCAACTAGTGTTAGCATTCATCACTCGTCGATCACCGATATAAGCATATATATCAATATACGTATATACGTACATATATTTAACATATAAATATATATATATAAATATATATATACACATACATATATATATATACACATATATACATCCGTATAAACTCATACACCTCGAAACCAATGATTTCACGCAGTTACAATTCGTATATCGAGGTACTTGCCTTGGTAATCTCTCGCGGATTCTCCGAAAGTACGGTCGGTTGGCAAAATCCGGAACTCCAACAAAAACAACGATCGGAATGGCTCAACACCATATTTTTGTAGGGAAATCATCCCTAATATCCTATCATCGAATAAACAATCAATCACACGAGGAAAAACATCACAAAACAACCAAATTCCTCACTGCGGCATTTCCCCGGACACCTTGAAGGCGTCAAACGGAAGTTCATATAATCGACGAATCGGAAATGGTAAAACCGTGGAAAGATGATGAAAATGATAGAATACAACTTAATCTACAATTATCCATCAGTAATTTAAGTTCATAAGGCTCAAACGGATGAAATCTACCAAGATCCCCAAATTTCCCAAAGTTTGGATTTTAGGAAAAACTAACCTAGATTCGGTCGATTGGAGGATGTTATGGATTGATCGATCAATGATATGGACTCAGGATCTTCGTAGATTTGTTGTTCAATAACATGCCTCCTTTCTCTCAAAAGATCCAGCCGCGTACATGAAGGAAGGGAAGTGAAAAATGGGTGAAAACAGGGCTGCTCGATCATATATATACTGGGAACTGACTAGCGTGCGCTAGGTTGTCCGGGTAGCGTGCGCTATCGGCCGGCCCTGGTCCAGAATCTTCGTCCGGGGTCCGATAGCGTGCGCAATACATCGGCAGCAGCGTGCGCAATCGGCCGTCCGGAGACCTCTTGGACTAATCTGTCCGGCCAGTAGCGTCGCTAACTTTGGCGAGTTAGCGCAGCATTGTCCGGCCGTGGCGTGCGCTACTGCTGATCGGCGAAGTCAGACCCTCTGCCAAGATCGCCGGCGATTAGCGTGCGTTACCTCCCGGCAGTGGCGTGCGCTACTCCTGCGGGTTAGCGCCGCCTTGTTGTCGGCCGTAGCGTCACGCTAAGTGGTCCCTGCCAATCGTCCGTGGCCGGCCTCCGTGTCGGTTCCTCCATAGCCGTCCGGCCAAGACTGCCGTGTCTGACGACTCGATTCCTAAAAGCGCCGCAGGCGAACGCGACGAAACGCTCGCGGACAACAACATCGATCCGAAATGAAATTAATATACAACAAATCGCCACATATGGCCATAAACACAAAATCAATTGTCGAGAAAAATAATACCAACATTCGGAAACCGAGAAATTTCCGGTCTAAAAAGAAAAATTCGAATTAATCAGAATAAAAATCTCGGATATTACATTCTACCCCCTTAAAATAAGTTTTGTCCCGAAACTTAAAATATAGAGCGGCGGAACAATCAAGGAAATAACTACTTGCTCAGCCCCAAAACATCACGAGCAATGCGCGAATGCGAGGTTCTAACAATGTAAGTGAACACGATAAGTCGAGGTGGAGGATTATGAATTTCGAGACAAAAACTCCAAGAGTTAAGAAAATCACAAGACGGCTCAGACGTCCTGAAACCATGTTTCGAGCTCGACCAACCGCATCCAAGTTTATAACACATCGGAAGTGTTAATTGCACGCGTGGGAAGAATAGTTTCAAACAAAATTTTCAAGGATTAAGTCCAGATATGGAAAGACCACAATAATCCACGGGATTTAATAAAACAGCTCCGAAATTCGTTCGGAGGACAGCAGGCTAAGTAGAACAAGATAGTTTAAAATCGTCGAGAGGATCATAATTGAATTACCAACAATGAAAAGTCACACAATACTGGAAATACTAAGAAAAGTACGGGTAATACACTCCCCCATACTAAAAGACATTTCGATCCCGAAACTTAGAACAACAAGAGTTGGAAACATAGAGCAATGAAATGAAGAACGATCAAAGTCACGATTGTTCAAAACAGCAATGATTAGGACATATTACAAAATATTCATCCTCCCATGTTAGGCTCTTCAGAAGGAGACATAGGGTTTCGGGACATTCTCCGGTCACTTGCTCTGTTCGCCAATAGGGTAGCATTCTTTGCCAATTCGGAAATTATCTCACAATGCTTCTCCCGATGACCTTCACACCCGCACCGGTAACAAGTCAAGAGTGGAAAGGGACAATTTGCACGAACATGTCCCTGACGATTGAAGTTGAAGCACCCTCCCTTCTTACCGAGAGTCACCGATGCTGGCTTGGGATTCCCAGCGCTCACTCCCGATCGCGAAGACGACGCGTTCGAACGACGTGGGGGTTTGGGAGCCTTAGACTCTTCACCGCCCAAAAACTTCCCAGATATCCTCCGTCTCTTGGCTTCGCTCGTGGGCTCGACCACTGAGGAGATTTCATAGGATATCGTTTGATCTTGATACTCCTTCACCGTAACATGAATCGTGGTCGTACGAACCACCTCGCCGCTTCCATTTCCATCATCACGTCTACGTCCGCCGAGGCTCGACATACTAATACGGATAACACCGATCAACAGTATTAGTTTATCAGTCGTACAATATACCACAATTATCAACCCGAGTTTTAGTTAGCATCCTTAGAATAACAGTACTATCGTAAAGCACAAAGTTTTATGAAGTCAATTTCGAGTTCTTCGACGAGGACGATCATTATATGTATGCACTTAATGAAAACAAATTTTTGAAAAAGAGGGCTAGTCACGTTGCGCCCAAGACTTGTAAATACTGTTGTGCGGCATTTAAACACGCCTCGAAGGCGATCGTCATAGCAGTCGGGAAGTCTACCATGAGAGATATGCTCGGGGCAAACACCCTGAACTCGGCACCCACGGCGATCGCCTTTTGTTGATTGGCGATCGTCTTTTGTTGATTGGCGATCGTCTCGTGCCGTGTATTAATCCAACATCCGTCAAAAGTCATCAAAGCCCAAATCTCGGGCTGGGACCCGCGTGCAGATCTCAAAAGGTGCTGACAGACAAGATCGGTGCCCACAGCCTGCCACCTACTTCACCTACCAACAGGGCCGCAGACCTGCGAAAAGTACTGACAGACAAGACCTGTGCTCACAGTCTGTCACCTACTTCACCTACCAACAGTACCGCCGAAAAGGTGGGTGACAGCGGCTGAGGGCGCATGCGAGTTCCCCGTCAGACCGTACAACCGACTGTCAGTAACAACCGCGGACTTTAAGGGAAAAGCCCCACGCGACGAGACGATCGGCCGTCTTATTATAATATAAATAACGACGATCGGCTGCGATCGCAGCAGGGCCCCCAGGAACTTGGTCTGCTATAAATAGAAGGTCCATAACACAGAATAAGGACTTCGAAACACACAGCAAACAAGAGAGAGAAAAGAGAAAGACATTCTCACACATAGAACATCTATAGCAAGAATTCAGAGAACTCCATATCTGATTCTTCCGGCATTCTATACGCTCCACAGCTTAGAGAACTAGAATTCTTTACACTCTTTGTGATAGATTCTAACGTTAATATTTGTACTCAACAGTATACTTATTAATAAAATCTCGCGAGAGCATTCAAGCCCGGGATTAACAACCCCGGAAAATCTTGTGTCATTTAAATTCTCACGGACGTGCTCCCGCACTTGTTGGTTACTCGATCATTCCAGCGACACTATCTTCGGATAATATTTTGGGTAACAACAATTGGCGCTAGAAGAAGGGGTGACCTTCACTTTTATTCCGATCGTCTCGTAGAACACTCATTGTTCTCCGAACTCAGACCTGAAAAAACACTCACTGTTCTTCAAAAGAAACAAACCTCCAGAAAAATGACGTCTGCTACAACTTCCAAGAGAGCCACCCTGAGATCCGCCGGAAATATCATTCCGACACGGACAGAATCCCAGCCCGCGACAGAAGGCGACCGCGGCGACGCTAGATCCTCACTCCCGCCCCCAAAGGACGGCCCTAGTCTCTCACTCGATCAGTTCCAGACCGCGGAACAGATTGAGGAGGCCATAG
This sequence comes from Orobanche coerulescens, assembly GCA_033398695.1. Lineage (NCBI taxonomy): Eukaryota > Viridiplantae > Streptophyta > Magnoliopsida > Lamiales > Orobanchaceae > Orobanche > Orobanche coerulescens. Next base: position 25,341,080 of record CM065812.1, read on the forward strand.
CCGTCCTCAGGGAGCGGCGGATTGCATGCTACTCGCCCACCATCACTCCGTCAACCATCCGCCGAGCTGGCAAGCGGAAGCTCAAGGGGATATATGTTGAGAAATCAACAGAAAACCCAGAGCCGCAGTCAAAGGCTCTCGTTAGGCGGCACGACTCCGTCTTCAGCCGCCTAGGGAGTGATCCCTCGTGGCGACCCGGACAGTCGGGCCCGAGTCGGGAGGCATCGAGTCGAATCCTTCACCAGAGTTCGGCATATCCGACTCCCGGAAGACAGGCCGGTCGACGGGCCCCCACTCGCAGAAATGAGTCTGCGGGCGAAGAACTCGTCATCCACCATGGGGGCGAGATCGGTACATGATCGCCTCGGCTCGCGCTCGTAGCCAATCGCGAGCTGTCGAGGCCACGGCGATGGCCGCAATGCGGCCTTGACTCGGCGAAATGAAGGCGCTACTAGACACTGGGCGGCGCCGGGAGATCGATCTCTGGACCAAGTGAACCACTCGCGGTCAGATCGAGCTCGCCCGGTTCAACCAACAATCGCTCCCCACGAGACACCTCTATATGAGGGAAGATCGGACCGGAGACCCACTTGAGCAAATTCGGATCTACATGACCGGATGCGGAGCATCGAGATGCGGCGAAGTGTCGGATGTTCCCGCTAACTCGGGCGACCTCGCCCAGTGGTACATCTCACTTTCTCCTCGCTCAATCAATTGCTTTGAGAAGTTGGCGAACGACTTTACGTCGTGCCGCCGCCAAAGTCGCTCGCCACGAAGGCCCCACCGCATGATGAAAATCAAGCGGGGAAGGGCAGGCAGGATGCAGATTACATCGACCGGGTAGACGAGATAGTCCTCACCGGTGAACCCATTAGCGATGAGCTCGCCCTCTATTCGATCTGGGGATTCTACGGCCACTCACCCATGTTCGGGCATCTCACAAAGGATATCCCCCGACCTACTCGGTCTTCGCGTCGAGCCCCGATTTCTGGCCGGGCAGAGGATGCTCTCCTCCGTTTAGATGAGGAACCCACCGGAGAGGGAGGATGCCATCCCATGTTCAAGAAGGCGGTCGCCAAGCCCGAAAAGCGGTCGCAAAGCCGCTGGCGAATTCAAAGCTTTCGGTGATGTAGAGGTTCACCTCCTCCACAACCTCAACCTGTCTCCGGCCCACATCTTCAACGCAATTAAGGGGCGGGAGTGGCTTTCCAAACCGAAGCCAATAAGGGACCACGGTCATCTAGACCGTAGCAAATTCTGTGCCTATCACAAAAGTCCCGGCCACAACACCAGCCAATGCCGCGACCTCCTCAGGCAACTCTGGCGACTGTTCGAAGAAGGCAAATTAGACAACCTGGTCACCAAGCCAGAACCTCGACCAGAGAGGACCGGAGGGCGCGAGCGCCGTCAAATCGAAAGGACGCCTCCCAATCCGGTCGCCAGAATCGAACACGAGCCAGAGCATTCCGATGAATCGATTCCTCCGATCAACCCTGGCGGTCGGATTAATATGCTCAGCGGAGGTGGGAACCTCGGGGCCTTTCCCGGTTTCCACCGCGTCAAATAGGAAGCGGAAGGCCGAACTAAGGGCATTCGCGGAGTCCATATTGTGGTGCCCCAGGCCGACCATCGCTAGAGACACGCTCATCACCTTCTCCAATAAAGACAGGGAGGGGTACAATGCCCCAAAGAGGATGCCTGGTGATCTCTGCTGTATCCTTGGGAAGGCGGTCGGCCGCGTCTTTGGTTGACAACGGGAGCTTACGCAATATCATATTCAAAACGACTCTGGATCGGCTCGGAAACGACCAAATTCATCAAGCCATTCGGCACCGTGCTCCAAGGATTCGGCGACAGCCTTTGTCGAGCTATGGGAGGATCAAGCTCTCCGTCGAGTGATATGCATTTACGATCCCAAGGTTAGGATTACTAGGAACCTATCTTTTGTAATCATAGATAGACCCGGATCTATAATGGGTTCTTAGGTCGTCCATTCTTAGAAACCTTTGAGGCGGTCGCTTCGTCCTTCTTTTATTGTATCAAATTCCCCACTGCCGATGGGACGGTCGGTACTGTAAAGGGGGACCAGCTAATGGCAAAAAGATGTTTAAATTACCCCTATGTCGTTACTGTTTTCAATACTTCCCCCGATATTTGTAACGTTGAAACGATCGACGATCGACCCATGGAGATCGACGAACCAAACACATCGTACCAACCCAACTCAGAGGAGGCCATCTCGGATCAGTTAACGGACGACATCGAGCCAAGGATCGGTTTCGAGCCAAGTCTCGACGTCGATCCAAGGATCGAGTCCGGAAACCGTTCCAAGCAAGAAGCGACCGTCCCCATCAAAGAGTTGGAGAGTATAGCCATAGATCCGGCTCGTCCAGAACGGGAAGTGCAGATCGGCGCAAGCATCGACCTCGCACTGAAAGGATATCTGGTCAATTTGCTACGTAAGAACATCGGAGTCTTCGCCTGGTCGCATCAAGATATGGTTGGCATAAGTCCCGAGCACGCTTGCCACTATCTAAAGATCGACCCGGCGATGAAGCCTGTTCATCAAAAACGTAGGAAATTCGGCCCCGAAAAATACGCGGCGCTCGACATAGAGGTCCAAAAGTTGCTCGACAACAAGTTAATCGGGGTAGCTACGGACGACCCACAATGGGTCGCTAACGCGGTACTCGTCAAGAAGCCGACTGGTTCCTGGAGGTTATGCATCGACTTCACCGACCTCAACGCGGCTTGTCCAAAAGATCACTTTCCGATGCCTCATATTGATCACTTGGTCGATAGTACTGCAGGCTGCGAAATGATGTCATTTATGGATGCCTTCGCCGGATATCATCAAATCCCAATGGCGGAGAAAGACATAAAACACACATCTTTCCACACGGAGAAAGACATATACTTTTGGGTCCGGATGCCGTTCGGCTTGAAGAATGCGGGGGCGACCTACCAGCGTCTGGTCAACAGGATGTTTGCGAATCAGATCGGCAAGACCATGGAGGTCTACATCGACGACATCGTTGTCAAAAGCCTCAAGAAGGAAGATCACCTCAACGATCTCGCCGAGACGTTCGCCATCCTCGAAAAGTTTAACATGAAGCTGAACCCCAAGAAATGCAACTTTGGGGTGGGCTCCGGGAAGTTCCTGGGGCACATTGTCAGCCAGAGGGGGATCGAGGCGAATCCCACCAAGATACAGGCGATCCTCGACATGCAGGAACCTCGGAACATCAAGCAGGTACAACGCCTCACAGGTTGTCTGGCCGCCCTCAACCGCTTCATATCTCGGCTCGCCGATAAAAGCAAGCCTTTCTTCGCGACCATCAAAAATAAAAAGTTCGCATGGACGAGGGAGAGTCAGATGGCGTTCGCCAAAATAAAGGAATATTTATCCAACCCCCAGATCCTGGCAAAGCCGATCCCCGGGGAGAAATTATTCCTTTACCTAGCGGCCTCGGAGGTCGCGCTTAGTGCGGTCTTGGTGCGAGCGGAGGGACTAGTCCATCTGCCGATCTACTATGTCAGTCAAGCGCTCCACGACGCTGAAACACACTATACGCCTTTGGAGAAGATCGCCTACGCCCTAGTCATGAGTGTCCGTAAGCTAAGAGCCTATTTTTTCGACCATCAAGTGGAGGTTTTGACAACCCTCCCTCTAAGGCAAGTTCTACATCGACCGGACACCAACGGGCGACTCCTCAAATGGTCACTAGAGATCGCCCAGTACGGCATCACATACGCTCCTCGCACGGCGATCAAGGGCCAAGCTCTGGCGGACTTCATGGTGGAGTTAACATTCCCTCACAGTCCGACCCATGTCGGTCGACCTGCCTGGAAGCTGTACGTTGACGGTTCGGCGACCAACTCGCGATCAGGGGCAGGGATCGTCCTCATTAGCCCCAATGGACAAAGCTTCACAAATGCCGTGCGTTTCGGGTTTCGAGCGACCAACAATGAAGCCGAATACGAAGCCTTGGTAGGCGGGCTCGACCTGGCTCTCGCCCTAGACGTTCGTCGCCTCCATATCTTCATGGACTCCCTCCTGGTGGTGAACCAAGTCAAAGGAGAATATGAGGCACGTGGCGAACAGATGATCAAATACCAAGAGCTGGTCGCCGAGATATGCACGAAATTTGAAGAAGTACAAATCGAACAAGTCCCGAGAGAGCACAACTCTCAGGCTGATGCCCTATCCAAGCTAGCGTCGTCGGATGGGGCAGCCGATTTCTCTAATATCCAAATTACAAAGTCAGAAAGGCCGGCAATCGAAAGAAACACGGTAGCCCACGATTTGCCGTTCGAAGAAAGGCTGGATGACTCCGTTCATCACATACTTGAAGGACGGGACGGTCCACGGCAGCCGTATCAAAGCTCGCCAACTCCGGCTCGGCGACCGGATACACCCTGCTTGGGCGATCGTCTTTACAAACGAGCTTTCGGCCTTCCCTCCTCAAGTGTATTACAGGAGGAAGGACATTTCGTTTTAGCCGAGATCCACGACGGAATCTGTGGGAATCACGGCAGTGGGACGAGCTCTCATCCATAAGACGACCAGGCAAGGTTTTTTCTGGCCGTCACTTCAGAAGGATGCGATCGCCTATGCCAGGTCGTGTCATAGATGTCAAGTAATGGGACCAAGTATTAAAATCTCCCCCGAGCAGCTCACCTCGATGTACAGCCCATGGCCATTCGCTCAATGGGGCATCGACCTTATAGGTCCCTTACCGACGGCTCCAGGAGGCTGTAAGTTCGCCATCGTCGGGGTCGACTATTTCACAAAATGGGCAGAGGCCGAACCGCTAAACAAGATCGGCCAAGAGCAAGTGATCAAGTTTATCTGGAGAAACATCATATGCCGGTTCGGTCTACCCCAGGCCATCATCTCCGACAATGGAAAGCAGTTCGACGGCTTAGAAGTCATGCAATTCTGTGATAAGTGGGGAATCAAAAGGTTGTTCTCGGCTCCCTATCACCCTCAGACGAACGGGCAGGTAGAGGCAGTGAACAAAATCCTCAAACACACAATTAAAGCGCGACTCGGATCCAGGCTAGAACGATGGGCGAGCAAGCTCCCAGACGTTTTGTGGTCTTACCGAACAACGACCCACAATTCAACGGGCGAAACCCCATTCGCCCTAGCCTTCGGAACAGAAGCGGTGATCCCCTCGGAGATCGCCTTCCTCAGCCATCGAACCGAACAAGAGATGACGATCGATAATGATGTGGCCCGGCGGATCGACCTCGACATGCTCGAAGAACGTCGACTGACCTCGGAAATGAAGAACACTATCCACAAAAGGAGATCCGAAAAGTTCTTCAATTCAAAGGTCAGGGAAAGGCGGTTTCAAGTGGGCGATCTCGTCCTCAAAAAGATCCAAACCCACACAGGTGTCTTTGGACCAAGTTGGGAAGGCCCCTTCAGAATATGGAAATGGCTAACTAAGGGAGCCTACGAGCTGGAACACCCCGACGGTACTCCGGACCGGTATCCCTGGAACGTTATACATCTGAAGAAATACTATCAATGATAACTTTGTATTCATTTTCCACTGCCAAATGTACAAGGAACATAATGAAATATTTTTTGTTCTCTATCCCATCTATTCTGGCGATCGCCCCACAAGCATATTACATACCGTAGAGGATCGTCGTTCAAAAATGACAATCCGAGGTAGAATACAATACAACCATGACACTGGAGGTCGATAGAACCAACAGCTTCGCCCATGCGAGTTTCCTTCGAGCTTAGATCGCCCGCCCTTCGTTTGAATACGAGGCCGGCGTAGCCGAAGGACCCTCCAAAACTAATCAGTGGACACGATCGCCCTCCCTCAATGGTTCATCATCTAACTTGGTGAACCCGGGCAATACGACGTGCCACTACCCCCGTCTCAACGTACACCGTCGAGGGTCGCCATCTTCATGGCGGGCCGAGGTGGAAGCAGAGCTGACAAGCCGCGGGCGTGGAGTCGAACAAACCGACGACGCCCCGCGCAAGGATTCCCCCAGACCAAGATCGCCCACCTTTCGTTTTCACACAAGGCAGGCGTAGTCCAACGGAGGACCCTCACAAAAAGTGAGTCGCGGGATACACAACGTCCCTCGCACACAAAGACACGATAAGGGAGGTCGGTCAATCGACACCCCAACCATACATGATTCTTCAGAAACGACGAAACTGAAGGTAGCCCGCCGGACAACCTAGTTTTCGTTTCCTTACTTACAATAAGCAAACAAAAACAAGGGGCAGAGATGGGTCGAGCTAATCCCAAATACGATCGAACAAAAGGAACCACACACGATCGGCCTCACTCAAACACATTCGATCAAACACGCGCAGGACGATCGAAGTCGTCCAACAAAAATTACAAGTAAGAATTCCGATTCAATACATATCAATGCTTTCAACACTCAGACAATCGATCGGATGAACAAAACGTCGAAAGCAATCATACACATACTTGTAAAAGTTGCGCGAAAACGTTCAAAGGCGATCGTATGAAAAGAAGAACATTTTATTCATAACGCAAGTTGAGTACATTACGGGGCCCGAAGGCATTACAAAAAAAAAACGAAAAGTACATAGTGCTGGAGGAAAACAAAAATGCCTCTCAAGGCTCACTTTCTTGGTCTTCGCCCTCGGTTTGCGGATCGGCTTCGGCCTCGGGATGAATAAGTTTACCCGTATACCAACTCAAGTCGATCCCGAAGTCGGCCAAGTCAAGAATCGGCAAGGAGAACTCCGGGTGCAAAGGATGCGCGAGGGCGTAAGTTTTGAAGCTCTCCATCAAGGGACCGATCTCGATCCCTGCCTCTTTGGCGGCTCGGACAGCATCAGCATATGCCAAGTAATAGGCAAACTCGCCGGCGAGCGCCACACTTTGGTAGGGATCGGTCTCGATCGCCTTCAGTTGGCCCTTCAACTCCGCGGCCGTCTTCTCAGCCTCACTTGCTCGGCAACCTTGGCGGCATTCTCATCCAGGACTTCTCGGCTCTTTCCTTGCAGCGTCGGCTCACCGCTAAGCCGATCAACCATCGCTTTCAGTCCGGTCGCCTCCTCCTGCGACGCCGCGAGCTTCTGGCGAGCTTCGCGCTCCTCGTCACGGGACCGATCGGCAGCCTCCTTGGAGCGGCTCAGCTCCTGCATCAATCGATCCACATCCCGCTTAGCCCTTTTGGCCGTCTCCTCATACTCCTTCTCCATAGCCCGGATCCGGTTGGCATCCGCGATATTTTTGTTCCGGGCGGCCTCGAGGTCGCGATGGAGATGAGCAGTGGAGGGTCGCCCCTCAAAATCCCTTGCATCTTGGACGGCCATCGTCGCCGTCTGAAGAGCTGTGGCAACGGTCGCCTGCATGGCGTCTCCGGATCGCCGACGAGCGATCGCATCGAGTCGGTCGTCAAGCCTTGGGCAAAGAGGTGATGGCACGGCGAGCGTAGCGGGGACATCGATAGGTTGTTGCGGAGCCTTGCTCGACAGAAAGTCGGCACCATGGGAGCAACGTCCGGATCGGCGAGACGAACCTGCGGCGCAAACCCGGTGAAACCAAAAGAGTTAGCCTAAGACTTACTCGGAACGCCTAGCTCGGAAAGTTCAAAACATTCTCACCTGTTGACCAGCTCTGGATCACGGCCGAAAAAGGGCTTTCCCCGAGGAGTCTCGGCGTCAGCGATCGCCGTCCTTTTCAAGTAGCCGGAAGACGACACTGAGGCCGGGCCCGACGGCTGGGATCAGACCCCTCCGCCATCCAGGCGAGAAAAGCGGGGAGCGGCGATCGGCGGCTCTAGAATAGCTAAATCCGCCTCGCCCGACGGAAGGGACGCCTCGGCCTCCGCCTCTTGCTGTTGGGCTTGAGTTGTTCCTCACCTTGAGATTCCGGTTCGGCGACCGGCACCGCAACGGGCTTCACCACAGGGGCAGGGCGAGACGACGTCGCGGCAACGCGACCCGTTTTCTTTCCCAGATGAAGGCGACCGAGAAAACCGGGATTGGACATGGCGATCTCCTGAGGTAGCTCGGTGATACGGGGAAAATAAATCTCTGCCAAAGAAGAAACTAAAACAAGTTAGACACTTACGTAAACATGGCGACCTCTTGGAGACAATCGCCTCGCAGAAAAGAGTGGATAAAAAGTCATACCAGGTGCCTTCAGTGGCGAGGAAGCGAAACAGTCGAGCTCCCAACCGATGAGATTCGTGGTCGACCGATCGAACGCGTCAGATAGAGACCGGCAATGCGCGAATCCGCTCCCGCACGATCGAGAAATCAAAGGGGAGTTGGTCTGTCGATGGATCAAGGGATCCTGCAAAAGGGAAATAAATTAGATCGGTCAAGGAGTATCGAATAAAGGGAGAAAGGAAACCCTTACTTGGATTCCTCTCCCGAAAATTGGTAGGGATATCCAACTCCTCCTCGTGGTTCGCTCGATGCCGACTTCGATGCACCACCAACCCGGACCACTTTTTCGTGTCGCCCGAGTCTTGCTCGGCACCCCGATAACCACCCTACCCTGGAGACCTTGGATATGGTACCCGCCAATCGTTCCCTTCTGCACAGTCAACTTAAAAAGATAATTCATCTCCAGCGCAGAAGGCAGGCGAAACAACCTGTGACCGCCAAATAATGTCAGTGTGCTGATAATCTGCAGCCAGGCGTTCGGCGTCAACTGAAGAGGCGCCAAATTCCAGGCGATCAGCAGATACGAAACGGCGAACGGCAAGGGAAACCGCAGACCGGCAGCCAGGGTCATTTCGTTGATGGCGACCATACCCTCGGGAGGCTGGTCGGCACGTTCGTCCTCGGAGGGCACGTGCAATGACACATCAGAGGGGATATGATATTTGGCCCTCCAGCGGGTCATGTCCTTCCAGGTCGCCGAACTCCGGATCTGACCAAGAGTCCATTGAGACGGTTCAGCAGCCCGAAACTCCGTCCGCTTCACATGTACGTAGGGATGAGCGGCGGAGTAAGCCTCGAAATCGAACTCCGGACAGGGCCCGGCGATCCCCTCCATCAGTTTAGCAAAAGCCGTATAGACGGGGCCGGAGACGCTATCTTTTTCCCAAGACAAACGCGTCAGTTCATCTTCCTCCACCGGCGACGCATCTCGCTCCTCCGACGCCGCAGAGCCCGCCACTACGGCCTCTTTGAAAAGCTCCTCAAGCTCTGCGGGGGCAATCCCCGCACGAATAGCCTCTGTGGCCGTTTCCACGGGGATTCCCACAGGAATTTCCTCCCGGTCCGGCGAAGCCGCGGCGGCAGAAGTGCTTCCGACCTCGAAGGCTTTAGATCCTCCCGACATATTCTCAAAAAATTAAGGGAGAGAGAAAAATTGGGTTTCTTACCTAAAGAAAGGGGGACGGTCGGCACAACAAGCTACGGAAATTTTGCGAGCTTGGCGGGAAGGCAAGGACGCGTAAAGAGGAAAATGGAGTAGCCTAGCCCCTTTTATAGATGGAGGCGGGGTCTCTGGGCAAATAGGCGAAAGTCCGAGGGCCGATGCAACCGGCCGGGACGCAACAAATGCGGCCCTCGAGTCCAGCGTGCGCGTCTTTTCGAGGGCACGCCAATCGACAAAGTCGGCGAACCGTCGGGCTCCCTCAATAAACGCGACGCGTGTCCTTGCATTGTTTCGCGAGCCCGTGTCTCTTTTCCCGCCGCTCCCAGTATAAAGGAGATCGTCCGAATTTGAAATCGGATCGCCGGTCGTCTAAAACATTGGCGATCGCCAAAGTGCCACCTCACCCCGTGTTTTCAACATCGAGCCGAGGCTGAGGCAATTGTTGTGCGGCATTTAAACATGCCTCGAAGGCGATCGTCATAGCGATGAAGTCTACCATGAGAGATATGCTCGGGCAAACACCTGAACTCGGCACCCACGGCGATCGCCTTTTGTTGATTAGCGATCGTCTTTTGTTGATTAGCGATCGTCTCGTGCCGTGTATTAATCCAACATCCGTCAAAAGTCATCAAAGCCCAAATCTCGGGCAGGACCCGCGTCTGAGATCTCAAAAGGTCTTGTGAGACAAGATCGGTGCCTGACTGCCACCTACTTCACCTACCAACGGGCGCAGACTGCGAAAATCTTGTGAGACAAGACACATGCTCACGATCTGTCACCTACTTCACCTACCAACAAGACCGCCGAAAAGGTGGGTGAGCGGCCGAGGGCGCATGCGAGTTCCGTCGGACCGCACAACCGATCGGTAACAACCGCGGACTTTGAGGGAAAAGCCCCACGCGACGAGACGATCGGCCGTCTTATTATAATATAAATAACGACGATCGGTGCGATCGCAGTGAGGCCCCAGGGAACTTGGTGCTATAAATAGAAGGTCCATAACACGTAATAAGGACTTGAAACACACAAAGAAACAAGAGAGAGAAAAGAGAAAGACATTCTCACACATAGAACATCCATAGCAAGAATTCATAGAACTCCATATCTGATTCTTCCGGCATTCTATACGCTCCACAGCTTAGAGAACTAGAATTCTTTACACTCTTTGTGATAGATTCTAACGTTAATATTTGTACTCAACAGTATACTTATTAATAAAATCTCGCGAGAGCATTCAAGCCCGGGATTAACAACCCCGGCAAATCTTGTGTCATTTAAATTCTCACGGACGTGCTCCCGCACTTGTTGGTTACTCGATCATTCCAGCGACACTATCTTCGGATAATATTTTGGGTAACAACAAATACTGTCTTTTATTTCGGAAGAGGAAGTTTATATAACGACTCTAAAAATTATTTTCGAGTGATGTATAAAAGAAAAATCGAAAATTGAATTGTAACTAATTTGAAATATTTCAGAAGTGTTGAGTCCCAAATACCACAATTTTGAAAATCTTTCCTCTTCTTCCAAAATGTTTATTCGAAAGAATTCTCCACCGAGATACGTGACCATTTAACATGACGATATTAAATCATGGCTTTTCACAATGTTAGAAAATTTCAAAGCATCACTTTAAAATATTCGTGATACTACAGCGCCATGGGCCCCGTGCCGGAACGTACCAGGCTAAAAATCATTTAAAAAAATGTTCAAAATGCCAAAAAGGCCGATGTCGGTGATATTTTCAAATACTCACAAAAGTCATTTATAAAATATCAAATACCGTCATAAGAATACTATCAAAACGTGCAAGACCAAAATATCAAAAATCGGTTTGCAAGATACCAAAATTCATCTTAAAATACTCATGTGGCGGATAAAATTAACATTCATAAGTTTATTCTAATAAAGTGCAGAAACAGATAAATATACTCGACTTCCGAAACATATTACATAACCATTTTTACTCGGACCGCATACGCATGTTATATCCTAAAACAATAATATCACCAACAAGTTCCAATTCCAAGTTCACATTAAACATATTAGCACAATATGATCAAATACGTATATAAGGGGACTTACGATCGGGAGGCTTACCATCACGGATTGCCGGAAGATGATGTCGAAACCACGATACTAATCACAACTCTGATGCTCGCGACTTACACAAGACATGGACTTGACCCAACGGCCTAGGTTTTTCGCAAACCTAAGCTCCGATACCATAAATGTAACACCCCCAGAATACGACCGGGAATATCACACGCCATAGACCCTTATCACAAGGATCTACCAGGCTAAACTCCAAAAGACTACTCAATGATTGACCGACCGGGGTCAAAATTAAATACAAAGCAGACCCATAAGGTCACTAACCAATTCAGAATTAACGACATTCATATTACAATGACAATAATAAACTTGAACACCGAAGAGAATGACAACTCAATTTAATAAATAAAAACTACACCCAAGCAAGGGTGAATACTCGAACGACAGAGAAATACCGACCAAAATGAAACAAAAGAAAAGACTCTGACTCTGGTGTGATTAGTATCATTGTCCTCCATCTCCTTCCAAGCCAATCTTGTGACTGCTCCCGAGCTGCCAAAACCTGAGCGCATAACAGGCACCCACCCCCCGAAAACTTGGGGGTTAGCAAACTGGAATTTTGCTAGTGCAAGTACATAATATACAAGATATACGAACAGTAACAACACAAAATTCAACCGCCGTGAAGCCTTAACACAAACCATACATTCCCATAGTCAACACAGAATAACGCTCGCATATACAAGGTGAAAGATAATCACATAATCATATTCTCTTTACGGAACATAACATCAACGAAACTTTAAACGAGCCCAAGGAGTCAGGAAAATCCCTTTTGTAAAAGGAAAAAATGTTTTGATAAGATAGTTTGCAAACGTTATTATGGACTCGGGCCGTCTGGGGGTTTTTAAAATCGAATGGGAATACTTTTGGAAATAATTTCAAAAGCTCTCGGGTCCTTGACCCAACATATGGAAAACAATTACACGAAAACCAAGTCAACTTATTCGGGGTCCTCGACCCAATTTATAGAACACTATCACAAACGAAATCATTACAACATCTCACAGGGTTCTCAACCCAATCTAAATAACATCATCACGAAATCAATCATCTCAACATTCCAGAGGGTCCTCGACCCAATACACAGAATAGCACCACAATACAATCAAATGTACAAACTCTCATTCGACATATCCTGCTCAAGACCCCCGATTAATTAACCCTCGGAGATTTCGTCAAACCTCCTTGGTTAATTAACCCTGATACCAACGCTTTAAAAACAAGTTGAAACAAGCTTTCAAAAACACGAATCGCGGTCTATATCAAGACAAACATTTAAAAGTGAGTTGAAAGAATTTGAGATATGTACATCGTTCGGTAACGGGGTCTTAGCTATCACTCAAATACCCGTAACCAATAAGCCTGTCAGGTGCCTCCCTTGCGCACCTGTGTACCGGCGTTCACTCCATCATGTTGGCCTCTCATTGAACATGTCATCGCGCCGACGATCACTCCCGTAAGATCTGCCCCTTGCGCGCGCGTTAGGTAACACCGGCGTTCACCACCCATATGGAGCTGCACATTGCAGCATACCCCAGGCCGGAGTGCACGCCCCGCCCTCAGAGGTTCCCGGATACGACGTTTCTCACAACAAGTATTCACATTATTTCAAACATCAAGCACACGGACAAACGTCACAACAATTTTCAACTCGGTACATCAAGTCACACAATTTCTCCGCCAGTCCATAACCACACAAATAAACAGTAACACGCACGTTATCAATCAAACTCAATCACAATAAGCCTTTGAGCATAACCAATCAACACCGCACATATATCTCTATATTGCGACTCAACCGAATATATATTTATATATATAGATATATATATATATATATAACCTTACTATATTATATGAATAACTATAGTTCATCCATCAATCCAAGTTGAGTACGTCAACTAGTGTTAGCATTCATCACTCGTCGATCACCGACATAAGCATATATATCAATATACGTATATACGTACATATATTTAACATATAAATATATATATATATACATACATATATATATATATACATATATACATCCGTATAAACTCATACACTTCGACAACAATGATTTCACGCAGTTACAATTCGTATATCGAGGTACTTGCCTTGGTAATCTCTCGCGGATACTCCGAAAGTATGGTCGGTTCGCAAAATCCGGAACTCCAACAAAAACAACGATCGGAATGGATCAACACCAGATTTTTGTAGGGAAATCATCCCTAATATCCTATCATCGAATAAACAATCAATCACACGAGGAAAAACATCACAAAACGACCAAATTCCTCACTGCGGCATTTCCCCGGACACCTTGAAGGCGTCAAATGGAAGTTCATATAATCGACGAATCGGAAATGGTAAAACCGTGAAAGATGATGAAAATGATAGAATACAACTTAATCTACAATTATCCATCAGTAATTTAAGTTCATAAGGCTCAAACGGATGAAATCTACCAAGATCCCCAAATTTCCCAAAGTTTGGATTTTAGGAAAAACTAACCTTGATTCGGTCGATTGGAGGATGTTATGGATTGATCGATCAATGATATGGACTCAGGATCTTCGTGGATTTGTTGTTCAATAACATGCCTCCTTTCTCTCAAAAGATACAGCCGCGGACATGAAGGAAGGGAAGTGAAAAATGGGTGAAAACAGGGCTGCTCGGTCATATATATACTGGCAACTGACTAGCGTGCGCTAGGTTGTCTGGGTGGCGTGCGCTATCGGCCGGCCCTGGTCCAGAATCTTCGGCCGGGGTCCGATAGCGTGCGTAAGACATCGGCAGCAGCGTGCGCAATTGGCCCGTCCAGGACCTACTGGACTAATCTGTCCGGCCAGGTAGCGTGCGCCGGCCGAGCCGGTAGCGTGCGCTAGCCTGCCAAGTTAGCGCGCGCAGCTGTCCGGCCGTAGCGTGCGCTACCTGCTAGTCTGGCCGAAGTCCAGACCCTACTGCCAAGACTGCCCGGCCGATTAGCGTGCGTTACCTCCCGGCAGTGGTGTGCGCTACTCCTGCGGGTTAGCGCACGTAGCTGTCTGGCCGTAGCGTACGCTAGGCCGGTCCGTGCCGCAACTGTCCGACAGCGCCCAGCCTCCATGTTGGTTCCTCCCGCAACCGTCTGGCCAGCACCCGGCTGTCGTGTCCTGACGACTCGATTCCTAAAAATGCACGGAACGAACACGACGAAACGCTCGCGGACAACAACATCGATCCGAAATGAAATTAATATACCACATATGGCCATAAACACAAAATCGATTGTCGAGAAAAATAATACCAACGTTCGGAAATCGAGAAATTTCCGGTCTAAAAAGAAAAATTCGAATTAATCAGAATAAAAATCTCGGATATTACAGGAAGCCTCCAAAGAACGTGAAAGAAGTCCGGAGTTTCTTAGGACTTGCTGGATATTATCGTCGATTCGTGGAAGGGTATTCTAAAATTTACCGCCCACTTACTCGACTCCTGCAGAAAACTCAAAAGTTTGAGTGGAACGAATTGTGCCAGAATAGCTTTGATGGATTGAAGAAAGATTGACGACAGCACCGATTTTAACACTTCCACAGGGAACTGGAGGATTTATAGTTTACAGTGATGCTTCGAACCAAGGACTCGGATGTGTATTGATGCAGAATGATAAGGTGATCGCTTATGCGTCACGCCAGCTGGAACCTTATGAAGTGAATTACCCAACGCATTATTTGGAGCTAGCAGCAGTAGTTTTTGCTTTGAAAATCTGGAGACATTATCTGTACGGGACTCACTATCAAATCTTTACGGATCACAAGAGTCTCAAATACATCTTCAGTCAGAAAGAGTTGAACATGCGGCAAAGAAGATGGTTAGAGCTGATTAAGGACTACGACTTGGAAATTTTGTATCATCCAGGCAAAGCGAATGTAGTGGCCGATACACTCAGCCACAAGCCTGTTTCTATCCAAATGCTGGAGACTCTGACCTCCCAGCTCAGCATTCAACGAGAAATGATTTGAGAAGGAATTGAAGTATGGTTACAAAGAGTCCAAGGACAACTGTGTGTGATGGAAATAACTTCATCATTAATCGAAGAAATCAAATCTATGCAGACAGATGATCCTCTGATTATTCGGTTACGTGATGAAGTGATCAAGGGGAAGGCCCCCGGATTCATAATTCATGATGATGGAGTTTTGAGATTTCAGAACCGACTCTGCGTTCCTGATGTCGATGTTCTGAAACAGACGATTATGAAGGAAGCTAACACCTCTCCCTATTCTATCCACCCAGGCACCAGTAAGATGTATAAAGATTTGAAGCAGAATTTCTGGTGGGGCAACATGAAGAAAGATGTAGCGGACTATGTTTCGAAATGCTTGACTTTTCAGCAGGTTAAGATCGAGCATCAACGACCTGCCGGAATGTTGAAGCCACTCCCAATTCCTAAATGGAAGTGGGAGGACATATCGATAGACTTTATCACTAGTAGGTCGAGAACCAAGACAGAAATGAACATGATTTGGGTGATAGTTGATCGTTTAACCAAATCAGCTCATTTTCTAGGTATTAAGGACACGTGGGGATCAGAGAAGTTGGCATGAGTATTTATTTTAGAGATAGTTCGACTGCATGGTACTACGAAGACCATTATTTCTGATCGAGACGGCCATTTTGCGTCTCACTTTTGGAAAGCAGTTCATAAGGCTTTGGGGACCGAATTGAACTTCAGCACAGCTTATCACCCGCAGACTGACGGACAATCCGAGAGGACCATTCAAATGGTGGAAGACATGCTAAGGGCATGTGCCTTAGATTGGTCAAACGATTGGGAAGTTCATCTACCGTTGATTGAATTTACCTACAACAATAGTTGGCATGCCTCCATTAAGATGGCACCGTTTGAGCCATTATACGGGAGGAGATGCAGATCGCCCCTATGTTGGGACGATTCATCATACTTGATCGGGACAGAACCAGAGTTGATCGTGCAGACACGAGAGAAGATAGCCTTGATTCGTGAAAGGCTGTTGACCGCCCAGAGTCGCCAGAAATCTTATGCATACGTACGCCGTCGCCCATTGGAGTTCAGTACTGGAGACCACATACTTTTAAAGGTTTCTCCTACTCAGGGAATCTTTCATTTTGGAAGGAAGGGAAAGATGAGTTCGAGATATATCGGACCATTTGAGATCCTCGAGAGAGTTGGAGAGTTGGCATACAGATTGGCATTACCGCCGTCGTTGAGCCATGTTCATAATGTGTTCCACGTATCCCAGTTACGGAGATATATACCGGATCCTAGTCATGTCATTGATTTCGGAGAGATTGAAGTCGCTCGGGATGCAACGTTTGAAGAGAGACCAGTCAAGATACTCGAGAGTCGAGTTAAGCAGTTGAGGAACAAACCAATCGTTTTGGTCAAAGTTCAGTGGTCACGCCACGGGGCGGAATAAGCTACTTGGGAAACGGAAGATAGCATGAAGTCCAGATATCCAGAGTTATTTTTGTCTTGAGTTTCGGGACGAAACTCCTTTTTAGTAGGAGAGTATGTAATATCCGGATTTATTATTGTGTATTTCATCTGTATTTGAACCCTGTATTATTCGGAATTGTGATCTCGATAATTGGAGTATTATATTTCTCACATTGGTATCTTTATACATAAGTATAACAACATGCAAAATTACCCATGCAAACTCGTGATAGCGCATGCTAAGAATGCAGCTTAACGTGCGTTATCGGACTACAATTAACGCACGCTACGAATGAAGAATTGCGTGCGCTAGGCCATCAATTATTGAGCTGGGCGGCTAGCACATGTGCCAGCCGGACGTAAGACCGGATAAGATTCCCGCGGACGAACCTGGACAGTTTTAGAGTCAAATCTTATTAGCGCGCGCTAAGGATTGTATGACAGCGTGCGCTAATCAACTATTGTATAGAAACTTTATATAAGGGACATCACTCCATTTTCTTCTCATTTCCTTCGAGCATTCTTCGTTCTTGAGAGACCAGAGAACATTATATCTTCCTTAAACACACTTAGAACACATCTACTTGATCATTGGAGATTGGATATTACTTGTGATTGATCATTGAAGTGGAGTAGCACCTTGGAGTGGCATACAACCAACCGGAGTCGGATTCTATCTTTTTGGTTCAGTGATTTCGTCATATTAAGGTATGTTAATTCTATCTCCGGCTTTAGATTCGGATTCTAAAGAATAAGATGATCATACTAGCAAGATTTTGAGTCCCTTTGGTGAATTATTCAACAAACATCATGTTTAGAATATTGGAATGTTTATGCTTATGAAATTGTCGTTGGAACCTCGTAGTTGGAATCTTAGTACGTCAAATGATGAGAGGAACATTCTGAAGTTGATTATCCATATGATTTATATTGTTATATTGATCATAAACTTGGAGGTGATATCACTTTTGGTTATAAGGACTTAAGAAAGAATCATCTTAGATTGCATCCTTTCTTATAAAGCTGGAATTGTTAGTTTATCTCCATGCTTAAATCGGGATGTAATGATGATATTGAAATCTAGTGCGTCGACCTTAAGAACAACAAACTTCGCATGAGAATTGTAATCAAAATGGAATATGGTTTTATGATGATATAGGTATTCTCGAATTGGAAGTTGTTGTTATCCGTAAGATCATTCATAAACCGTATGAGCATGATATGCATGGAGATGGCATGTATTACGACAGAAGATTTCATGAGTTTCATCACCATTAGATCAAGTTTGCTGCCCAGTAGTGTACTGTCCTACACGTTTAGCGCACGCTAAGCTATGTAGATTTACATGCGCTATCATGCATGAGTTAACGTACGCTACGTTTGGTACATTACGTACGTTAGGTCATCAGGCGAGTCAGTCGTCTGATCAGTGAGGTACTGACGTGCGTAGTTAGCGTACGCTAGGTTTCGTTGTTTGCGTGCGCTGACGAGCAGGCTTAACGCACGCTACGTATAATACTTAACGTACGCTAAGCAGTTCAGGCAGATTGCGTTTTATGAACTTTCGGCCGTAAATTGGATTGGTAGACATTCGTACGACGTGAGATAAATTCTATATTATTTCTTTTGTTACGGTTTGAGCTTGCTACGTGATTGATTGAAGGGGCGACCTTCGAGTGTTTCGTTTTTCGTGGAAGTAGTATTCTTGTCTTCGAATCGAGGCAAGTACCTTATTTGTTTTACGTATTGATGTTATACATATTGTCGTGCATATATATCATTGTTGTATGTCCACCTCGTGTTGGTCTGACGGGATCATTGGGGGATCTATGCTAGCGTGCGCTGGATCATAGGATGGGTTTTTCCACCACGGGTTGGTCTGACGGGATCATCATGGGTTCTAGGCAGTGAACGCTGGATCCTCGGAATTACCATGTGTATGTTATGATATCATGTTGTGATTATCAGTTGTGTATGTTATTTATGAGTTTCTCGTAGGAGAAGACTCGTTGGTATTTTTGTCATTTACGTTATTATTATTATTCGTGAGATGTTGAATAATATGTTATGGTACTTGTACTAGCATTGTTGTGCTAACTCCTTTGGGGGTGAACATTTGTTTATGTTCAGGATCCAGGAGAGCGGGAAAACAACCACTGGAGCTGCATGACGACGAGGGTGCAGAGTGATGTTCCGGTCGGGTTTATTATATGTTGTTGGTTATTTAATAAGTACTCGAGTACGTCGTAATTTGTGATGTTTGGATTTCAGTGATGTA
Organism: Orobanche coerulescens; assembly: GCA_033398695.1. Lineage (NCBI taxonomy): Eukaryota > Viridiplantae > Streptophyta > Magnoliopsida > Lamiales > Orobanchaceae > Orobanche > Orobanche coerulescens. The sequence continues at coordinate 25,360,278 of CM065812.1, forward strand.
TTAATATTCTACATTTGGACATTTGTACTTTCGATATTGAACCAGAACTGTCGTATTTTATTTTAAGTGATTTCATAAGTTGGTATCTGTTATTTTCTTTTCATTTATTCAGCCTTGTAAATTCTTATGTAAAGGATTTACGGCGCTGTAATATTCCTGAATATATCGGGGGTGTTACAGCACGTGCATGCCCCGAGCACAATACGTTTGAAATGCCTCTGCTCGGCATATCGAAAATACAGATGCTAGATACAATGGAACATAACACCGCAAAGCAACATACCGGAGATGCCAACTCAGCATAACATATCAACACATACAAAAATCACAACAACAGCGGCATCGTTCGACGATTACAACGGCCCGAACGATAGCCAGCGCACAATCACAGACATCATGAAACAATCACCCATGTGCATAAACGCACAAAAATCCAAGCTTTAACAACTCAAACTCGTGCGACAACACGCAAATCACCACGAGGCGATAAACAGTAAACACCCGTCCACACCTCTCACAGAGGGCTAGTACAACAAATGCGTGGCAATGCCTCGACGTTCAGACCACCAATTCGATCATACTCGGGAGCAAACATCATACATACATACCCAGCCCTCAAACGGGAATGGATATTGTTGCTACCCAAAATATTATCCGGAGATAGATATTGCTGGAATGGATGCGATAGCAAACAAATTCAAGAGCACTTCCGTGAGAAAGATAAATAACACAAGATTTGCCGGGGTTGTTAATCCCGGGCTTGAATGCTCTCGCGAGATATTATTAATACCAATATTCGGGGATACAAGTACTAATGTAAGAATACAATTACAATGAGTGTAAAGATTCTTGTTATCTTAGCTAGCGAGCGTGTAGATTGCCGGAAGAACCAGATTTGATGCTCTGTGAGTTCTTGTAACAAAGGAGATGAACAGTCGCGGCGGTGAGAGATCGATCGTCTCTCACGGCGAGTATTTAGCTGGATGTTTGGGCTTCTGGGCTTATGAATCCCTTGGAATCTGTCTAGTGGAGACTTGCTTTCGCCGATCGTCTTACGGGCGAGAGATTTGGAGAGAGAAGTCTGAGATGGATTAGGTGAGATAGCCGGAGCTTGATGATATGTATGTTCTTGATGTTTAGTGAATGTATCGGAATGTGAGAGAATGTGAACCTTTGGTGGAATGTATTTCGGACGTAAGTCAAATGAATTCCCACCTTTTTCCAGTAGGAGGAAGTTCTCTATTTATAGGGCTTGGATACGCCGGCGATCGCCTTTTACGCAATATAATAATCGGGCGATCGTCTTTCAAGACATGGGCTGTCCCCTCAAAGTCTGCAGGAGTTCTTTGGCGATCAATCTGTGCGGTCAATGGGGAGCTTACACGCGTCCGAGTTGCGACACGGGTGGTCCTACCGACAACTTTCGGCGCGCATCTTTGGTAGGTGAGGTAGGTGGCGGTGTGGTCAAAGGTCTTGTCTGCCAGAAGATCTTGTCGGCGCCTTTAGTGGATCTCGCACGTGGGTGCTTTTCGAGATCCAGTCCTTGATGACTTTGACGGTGATCGTCTCTGCTCGGGCGTAGGTCGATTGCCCTTAGCGGTCACTAGAGTAGATCGCCCGCCAAAGGGCGATCGCCTTGGGAGTCGATCGCCGGGCATCGATAGTGGTCGATATCTTCGACATGGCGAGCTAGCCATAGTTTGGTGATGTTGACTTGGTCGCCGGCCGTATAGTCGATCGCTGTCGGGATGAATAAATCGTGACACAACAATTGCCCCATTTCGCTCATACGTTGGAAACGTGGGGTGAGTGGCTCTCTTGGCGATCGCCGACCTTTTGACGAGCGACTTTGTGTTTAATCGAATCGCGATCGTCTTTGAGTGATATACTGGGTTCGGACGACTGGCCGGCCGAATCACTGTGAGGAAAAACAACGGGCGTTGAAAAGTCTCCGTGCACGTGTCGGGCTTCTATTGGAGGACGCCAACGGTCATTAATGACTCCTCGGCTGACGCGTCCTTGAAAAGACGCGTACGCGGGTCTCGAGGGGGTCAACTATAGCGTCGTTTGAGATCCGAACCCTGAGGTTTTCCCTTATTGCAATCGGGTCCCTGCCTCCTCCTATAAAAGGGGGCGCGGTGCTGCAGTGTTACTCACGCGTGCTTATTGGAGAAAGAAGGACCTGCTGCCGAATTTTCTGAAGATCTTAGAGCCGATCGTCGTTCGATTTCACTTTAGGGTAAGAAAAATCCTTTTCGTCTTCTCTAACTCTGAAAATGGCCGGAGTCTCATCATCGTTTGGAGCGGGTACCAGTTCTGCCGCCGGGACATCGCTGCCCGGGGAGAAACTCCTTCCGTCTTCGACCTGGAGACGGCGGCTGAAGCCATTCGAGCCGGAATCGACCCGGCTGAAGTTGAGGCTTTGTTCAATGAGGCCGATATTGCTAAGGAGTCGGTTGCTGAAGAGAGACGATCGCAGATCGAGGGAGATCTGGCGATCAGGGCTTACTGGGAGCAACATAGCACTTTTGGTCGGGCCTATAGGGCCTTTGCTGAAATAATGGAAAGGTTAGCCGGTCCTACTCCGAGATTCGACTTCCGGGGATATTCGGTCGCTTATCCCTATGTGCTTCCCAAGCGGTCGCGATGTCGTGCCGCAGCGATCGTTGTGGTCGCTCGGCCAAATACGGAGCTCGGCGACCAGAGAGATCGCCGTCTGGAGGACAAGATTCCATGTTCCTTCGTATGTGGACATGTTCGCGCCCGCGGAGAATGAACGAGCCGACCAGCCTCCGATGGGTATGGTCGCAGTGAGTGAGGCCGTTATGGAGGCCGGCTACGCTTCCCTCTGTCCTTTGCGGTCTCCCATCTCTGGCCGCTTGGAATGTGGCGCCACTTCACCGACGCCGAACGCCCGGCTCCAAATTATTTGCACCCTCACCCTTTTCGGCGGTCATCGCTGTACCGCCTCCCATCGTTGGAGATGAATCATTTGTTTAACTGACGGCTCACGAGAGGGTTGGTCGGCGGTTACCATATTCAAGGCCGATCTGGTCGGGTGATTCATGGAGTTCGAATAAGATACGTGGCGATCGACGAAGTGGTTCGGGTCGCCGGCAAGTGGAGAGCTTCGCGAGCGACAATCCCACGGGCGAGCCGAGATCCCCACCGAATTTCGGGAGAGGAATCCCGTAAGGGTTTAGACTCTCCCTTCGTTTGGATGCGATTTGGGTGATCTAATTTGATTTACATTTTGCAGGCTTCCATATCCGCGATCGAGGAGCCGCCTTTCGACTTTCTCGTTGTTTGGGAGCGAATTAGGAGCTTGTCGGACGACGACCTAGACGCCACTCGGATCAACAAGGAGAGTCGGTTGTCGGCTCGACTATTCCGTTTCCCGAGACATCTCGTGGTGCAGTATGAGCTTCGCGATCTTCACTTTCTAGGCGATCGCCTTACTTGAGGAAAGTGTCGGCCAGTTAGTCGATCGTCTTTAAGCTGAGATGTTCGTTTCCTCGCTTTTGGAGCCTCCGGTGAGATCGCTATGTCGAACCCAGGAGTCCTAGGCCGTCTTCGCCATAAGAGGTCGACTCGGGTTCCACCCGTTGCATTGCCTATAGTTCCGGAGGGGGAGCCTCGCGTGGAGCCGGAGCCTCGCGTGGAGCAGGTCGTGGTTGAGGAGGAAATTCAGGAGGACGGCTTCGGGCGAATCGCAAGAGGCCGAGGCTGGAAGAAACTTAGTTTCCTGCCCCGGGCGATGAAGTGCCGATCGCCGCTCCTCCGATCACCATCATTGCTCCGGAGGGCGAGTCACCCTCTGCGGCTTTTCTGCGGGAGACGGCGATCGCGGATGCTGAGACCCCTCGAGGGAAACCGTTTTTCGGTCGGGATCCCGAGAAGGCTGAGAGGTAGATAGCATTTCTGTGTTGAAAATTGCATCTGCATAGGAGTTGTATTAACCTTGTTGTTTTGATGCAGGATCCGTCGCGCAGATCCGTCTTGTCCACCAATGGTCGTGGACTTCCTGGCGAGTCGATCTCCTCTCCATTCCTGCGACATTCCTCCCTATGTCAGCAAGGCTGCTGCTGCTCTTCCGAAGGCATGGACGACTGATCTGGATGCGATCGCTCGTCGCCGATCGCGAAGTTCGATGCACGCTGTTGTCGCCCTTTCTCTTCAAACGGCGACCATGGCCGTCCAGGCTGCTCAGGAGTTTGAGGGGCGGCCCTCCACTATTCGCCTTCAGGAGGATCTCGAGGCGGCTCGGAAAGAGAACGCCGAGTTTGCTGACAAGATCGCGGCGATGGAGAAGGACTCCTTGGAGGCGGCCAAGCGGGCGAGCCATGAGCTTGAGCTGGAGAAGAAAGAGACTGAGAAATATCGAATGGCGGTCGACCGATTTCGGAACCAGATGCAGAGTGCCGTCCAGCGCGGAATGTTGTCAAGAGGAGGCCGATCGCTGAAGGTGACGATCGCTCGGCCGACCAATGAGCTAGCGGAGGCGAAAGAGAAGGTTGCCGCGAGGAGGCCGAGCTCCGAGATCGCAATGTGCGATGGCCGAGCCGAGAGGAGAGGTTGAGGCGACCAAGGCCGATCCCTTCCAAAACTTGGAGTATGTCGCCGAGTTCGCCTATTATTTGGCGTTCGCCGACTCGATCCGAGCGGCTAAGAAGGGAGGCTTGGAGGTCGGTCCTCTAGCTGAGAAGTTCAAATCATATGCATTGGAGCATCCTCTCCATTCGGCTTTCTCCTTGCCGATCTTGGACCTGGCGGACATCGGCGTGGATTTGAGCTGGTATCCGTCTCCAGACAGTCTTGCTCATCCCGATGCTCCTGAAGATGAGGGGACCGCGCCGAATGCTGATGGCGAAGGCCAGCAGGCCCGAGGCGCTTCCTTTTTTACGCTTTTAGCTTACTTTCTTTGTAGTTTGTAGCTTTCTTTTGTAGCACTTAGGCCTTCGGGCGATCATGTACTCCGATTTTTCAAGTAATGAAATGAGCATTTGTCTTTCTGACTTATCACTTGAATGAATGGTTATTTTTAAGTCTTTGTTTGACTTTGTACAAATGTGTGAGGAGAGATCGTTGCGAGGGTAGTTCCAAATGAATTGATAAACTCATAAAGATAACTTTTTACAACAAATTCGATCGCTGCACTACATCTGAAAAATGACGATCTCCGTATGTGGTTGAATAGCGACGATCGTCGTAGGTAGTCCGCACTCTTATTGCCCCTTGTTTTTATTCACTTAGTGGAAGGAAGGGGATGAAAATAATTCCTTGAGTGAGCGGTCTTCAACTTTGTCGAGTCCTCGGACGGCCAGTCGTCCTTCTTGAGGAACCGTGCACGATCGCGGAGTTCGATGGACCGACCCCTTGATCATGTCTTGATGCGCGAAGACATTGAGTGTCTCGTGACTCACTTTATTATGAGGGTCCTCTGTTAGCCGCGCCGCCTCGTATTTAAACGAAGGGCGTGCGGTCTCGGCCTAGAGGAGTCCTTGCGCGGCGCGTCGGATGATTCAACTCTACGCCCGCGGCTTGTTTAGCTCTGCTACCACCACGTCCCACCATGAAGATGGCGAACCACGACGGTGTATGGTCAGACGGGCGTACTGGCGCGTCGCATTGTCCGGTTCACCATGTTAGATGATGAACCTTTGAGGACGAGCGATCGTGTCCACTAATTAACTTTGGAGGGCCCTCAGACTACGCCGGCCTCGTATTTAAACGAAGGGCGGGCGATCTTGGCCCAAAGGGACCTTGTATGGCCTAAGCAGTCGGTTCCATCGACCACCAGGACCATGGCTGCACTCTTCCACCTTGGATCGTCATGCAGATGCCGACCTTCGACGGTGTACGTTGTGCGGGGGAGGCGATCTCGTGCCTTAGTCCATCATGTTAGATGGTGAACTGTAGATGGCGATCGAGTCCTCCGGTTTCTTGAATAAGGAAGGAGATTGGGGAGACTTCCGAGGTCTCCTTTTCTTGATTGAAGCATGTAGAGACGGTCGCCGAGGTTGATCTAGGGGTCGGCTCGTATGAGCTTTCCAGCCTGTTTTGTGTTCGACTCGGACGATCGTCCATAGAGGTAGGTAGGGACTTGGCTAAACCAATAAGTCGTCTAACTTGCCCTCCTCGAACAATCTCCAGAGCTGTTTGAGGAGGTCGCGGCATTTGTTGGTGCTGTGGCCGGGACTCTTATGGTAGGCACAATATTGATTGTTGTCCAGATGACCGTGGTCCCTTATCGCCTTTGGCTTTTTGAGCTCTTCGTGCCCCTTGATGGCATAGAAAATATGTGCCGGAGTTCTGTTGAACGTATGGAGGAGATGGGCTTCCATGTCCTCGAAAGCCTTGAGATCTCCGGGTGTCTTGGCGATCGCCTTCTTTGCTTTGGCGATCGCTATCTTCTGGACAAGAGGCGGCGTTTCCTCGTCTAAGCGGAGGGTGAGTAGCCTTTGCCTGACCAGGAAGTTGGCAGCTTTAGCGCGGAAGATCGCGTAAGTTGTGGGAATATCCTTGGAGAGATGTCTAAACATGGGAGAGTGACCGCGGAATCCCCCCATTGCCGAATAGAGAGCGAGCTCGTCACTGACGGGTTCGCCGGTGAGGACGATTTCTTCCACTCGGTCAATGTAATTTGCGTCTGATTCGTCTTTCCCCTGCTTGATTTTTATCATGCGGTGGGGGCCTTCTGGTCTGGCGACCTTGCTGGCGAAGTATGACGTGAAGTCGTTCGCCAGTTTCTTAAAAGATGTGATAGATCGCGGTGGTAGTGAGACGTACCATCTATGGGCCAGCTCGCCCAATGTTAACGGGAAGATCCGGCACTTGGTTGCATCAGATGCCCCACACCCAGTCATGTAGATTCGGAATTTACTCAGGTGGGTTTCGGGGTCCGATCTCCCCTCACACAGAGGTGTTTTGGGAGGAGCGATCGTTGGCTGTATGGGGGCAAGCTCGATGTGGACCGCGAGTGGCTCGGTCGGCCCGGCGATTTTTTTGCTGGTGCTTGCCCAGTGTCCAAGAGTGCTCTCATCTCGTCGAGCTGGCGTTGTATGGCGGCCATCGCCGTGGCCTGATTGCTAGCGGCTCGGCGCTCGGAGCGGGAGCCGAGGCGATCGAGTACTGATCCCCTGGCGATCGGGGCGGGAGTCAGATGGCTGACCTGCGTTCGGCTGTGAGGCGGGTAGGCCGAAGTCCTGGTGACGGATTCGGATTCCGTCTTTTCAAGGTTGGAGACTGAATGCCCCGGTCGCCCGGATGGGTCGCGTCCCAAACGATTGAATATAGATCCGTCCGGTCGTGCGAGAGCCTTTCCTCGCGAATTGGGGCTTTCTGACGATCGCTCGTTCGGATGGCATTGAATTTCCGTTTTCCCATGCGGTGGATGATCGAGGGAGTTATTGCAGGCGACGCACATGCTCTCCGTCGCTCCTCCAGGATGGCCATAGCCTCCTCGATCTGTTCTTCGGTTTGGAACTGATCGAGTGAGAGGTTGGGGCCATCTCTCGGATGCGGGATCGAGAGTCTCGCGTTGCTGCGTCTTCCCCCTGTCGTTGGCCGGGGTACGGATTGAACCGGGAAATGGTGTCTGGCGGTTCGGAGAGCAGCTTTCTTCGATGGACCGGCGGATGTCATGATTCTGAATGTTTTCTTCGAAGTGCAGTGAGTGTCACTTCAAATATGTGCCCCGAGAACAGTGAGTGTTCTTCGGGACGGTAGAAATAAAAGTTTGAGGGTTAGATGCCCTCATTCTAGCGCCAATTGTTGCTACCCAAAATATTATCCGGAGATAGATATTGCTGGAATGGATGAGATAGCAAACAAATGCAAGAGCACTTCCGTGAGAAAGATAAATAACACAAGATTTGCCGGGGTTGTTAATCCCGGGCTTGAATGCTCTCGCGAGATATTATTAATACCAATATTCGGGGATACAAGTACTAATGTAAGAATACAATTACAATGAGTGTAAAGATTCTTGTTATCTTAGCTAGCGAGCGTGTAGATTGCCGGAAGAACCAGATTTGATGCTCTGTGAGTTCTTGTAACAAAGGAGATGAATAAATGCGGCGGTGAGAGATCGATCGTCTCTCACGAGTATTTAGCCGGATGTTTGGGCTTCGGGCTTATGAATCCCTTGGAATCTGTCTAGTGGAGACTTGTCTTGCCGATCGTCTTACGGACGAGAGATTTGGAGAGAGAAGTCTGAGATGGATTAGGTGAGATAGCCGGGAGCTTGATGATATGTATGTTCTTCAGTGTTTCCGTGAATGTATCGGAATGTGAGAGAATGTGAACCTTTGGTGGAATGTATTTCGGACGTAAGTGAAATGAATTCCCCACCTTTTTCCAGTAGGAGGAAGTTCTCTATTTATAGGGCTTGGATACGCCGGGCGATCGCCTTTTCTGCAATATAATAATCGGGCGATCGTCTTTCAGCACATGGGCCTGTCCCCTCAAAGTCTGCAGGAGTTGCTGGCATTCAACTGTGCGGTCCAATGGGGAGCTTACACGCGTCCTGAGTTGCTGACACGGGTGGTCCTACTGACAACTTTCGGCGCGCATGCTGGTAGGTGAGGTAGGTGGCAGGCTGTGGTCAAAGGTCTTGTCTGTCAGCAGAAGATCTTGTCAGCGCCTTTAGTGGATCTGCACGTGGGTGCTTTTCTGAGATCCAGTCCTTGATGACTTTGACGGGTGATCGTCTCTGCTCGGGGCGTAGGTCGATTGCCCTTAGCCGGTCACTAGAGTAGATCGCCAGCTGCCAAAGGGCGATCGCCTTGGGAGTCGATCGCCAGGCATCTGATAGTGGTCTGATATCTTCGACATGGCGAGCTAGCCATAGTTTGACTGATGTTGACTTGGTCGCTCAGCCTTATAGTCGATCGCCTGTCGGGATGAATAAATCATGACACAACAGATATGTTTTAAAAACAAAAACCTCCTTTTGAAAATAATTTAGAAAAACACCGGTTGATCTTGAGTATCACCTTTCAAAAAAATACAAACGTGAAACATCGTTATCGAGACTTTGGAGAACCATTTCGCATTTGATAAAAATGAGGACACTTTCTCTTAGTGAAAAACTTTCAGAATATTCGACCCTTGGGTCTAAGTAAAAGTGTTTCTAAAACATTGAAAATATCTCAAAATATTTTGGTCCTCGAGGTAGAAGAATTTTGAAACATATTGTGGCACCTTGGATGTACCACGAGAAAATAATTCATTTTAAAAGTACGTCTCGAAATTTATTTTCTAAGATACTCAAGGTTTTCAAAGATAATTCAATGGGCTAGAATGCCCAAAAATTTCAGGTAATTACACGGAACATTATAGCGCCGTGGGTCCCACGCCGGAACCCACCAGGCTAAAAACCATTTACAAAAATGCCAAAAAGGACGATGACGGTAATATTTCAAAAACTCACAAAAGCCATTTACATAATACTAAATACCGTCATAAGAATTTCGTCAAAACGATCATGGCCATAATGCCAAAAACTCGGTTAAGAGAATCGGTTTTCGAAATAAAACTCAGTCGTTAAAATACCGAAAGCCATTACAAAAGAACTCATGCAGCGGATAAAAGAAATACAGTCCAACATGCACAATCCAGCAACACTACTCCTCATATGAATGAAATATGAGAGTCAAATAACCACATATCACGAAATCAAAATCCATAAGAAGATTCCGTCAATTAACTCATAATCATACCTATAACTCGTATCAGACGAGGCACAAACACAAAGAAGGGAGACTTACATCCACAGGTCGCACGAAGATGATGATCGCCCCACGATACTAATCACGACCAACAAACTCAGACGACGCATCGCGACACGACTCAGTGAGATAAAAATCCGACGAAACAAGACTCAAACAACACGACTTGACCCGACAGCCTAGGTTTCCACCACCTAAGCTCCGATACCATTTATGTAACACCTCCAATCCGCTCAGGGATATTACACGCCGTAGAACCTTTCCTCAAGGATCTACCAGGCTGGTAACGACATTGAACAACTCAACATTGCCTTTAAGGCTACAATGACTCAGTAAACCGATTTGGTCTTTCAATAAAAACATACAACTCGAATACAATACTTGTCCACGCAGGGGTCAAAATACAACAACTCCCATATAACGGGAAAAATACTGCAGCGGAAAGTAAAATACAACTAAACCAATACGACATCAACGGGTCCTCGTGTGATTAGTATCGTTCATCTTTCATCATCCTTCATGTCTGTAACACCCCCAGATCAAATCGGGAATATTACACGCCGCAGATCCTCTCCGTGAGGATCTACCAGGCTAGACATCAACAAAACACATTACATTACATACTGACGAATCAAAATAACGAATCAATAGACCGATTTGGTCTTCCATCACTGACTTACAAATCAAAATACATAAACTCATCCAGACTCATACACATGCAAGGGTTAAATACTTGCAACAACAAACAATAAGACAACGGAAACGACAATATAATGGACTCCGACTAACTGAACCCAAAACTGGTCTTCGTGTGATTAGTATCATTCGTCTTTCATCATCCCTTGTACCGATCCTGTGTCTTGCTCCCGAAAACCTGCATGTACCTGGACACAATACAGATATCCACCCCCCGATTACTCGGGGGTTGCAAAACTCCACTGTTTCTCTAGTGCAAGTATAAAGTGCAAAAACGAGCCATACACAACACATTCCGAGAATACAACGAAAGACTTCCCGAGATATATTTAGTTAAAAATAGTTCAAGTCTTGGAAGTAGAAACGAAGCAAGTAAGCACTTTGAAAATATTTCCAAATCTCGGGAGTTTTGAAAACATTAGAAATTGAGAAGTTCTTAATTCCTCGAAGTTCTTTTTCCAAAATGAAAATCCGTTAACAAAACACGGGGTCCACGACCCAACCATTCCGGTCACAAAACACAGGGTCCACGACCCGATCATCCATTTCGATTCACTTACAAGGACATATTACACATAATACATTATTCTTATGCCATTCTAGCCAAGCACCAAGACTCGATATATAATGTCTCTCGACCCCGAGCACAAAGCATTGTGATATTCCGGACAATATCACAATTAACGAAAACATCAACATCATCCTCAAGATGAAAACCACAACTGGTAACCCGGGGCCGTACCCCTTAGTATCGACCCCCAGACATCCCGTCGGACACTCCGGGTGGGAAACCACTTCCGCGGCCGTACCCCTTAGTATCGACCCCCAGACATCCCGTCGGACACTCCGGGTGGAAGTTCATCCACACACGCACCCAAGTCCACTTCCGTGGCTGTACCCCTTAGTATCGACCCCCAGACATCCCGTCGGACACTCCGGGTGGAAGGAACAACACACACACGTTCCAAAATCACAGTTGCAAACCACAAGCCTCGAAGGTCAATCACAGTATATATAGTCGAGGTGCCTTACTAGAATGGCCAGTTCATCCAACATATACTCACGACCAAGTAACGATACGATTTATGGTAGAATTTCAACGATGCAGCTAGTACCAATAACATAGCAACGAGGGAAAATACCTATCCAACCACGCCGTACGACACAATGAGACAGGATCATCAATAGGCATATGTTCCATACATATCTCAAGGAAAGGTTAAGCTATAAATCCACAACGTCATAATCACACAAAACGATACCCCACACATACTTAGACAAGCATATTTAAAAACGAAATCATACGAGTCATCTTTTAAGGAAGTATTGAAAAGCATATCAATTCCTTTGAAAGTTAATTATAGACATTCATAAATCACGTATCGTAAATTACCAACTAATATATCCACAAAACGCGTAATGTATGGGCAAGATACTTGCCTCCAAGCCACGATCGCAACAAGACGACGGATGAAATATGGTCGAATAGCCCCGAACCCCCGAACAATGTCAAGAACGCAATAGCACCCCGAGTACTACGAGAATAACACCACACGAATCATCAATCAGCAAACAGGATTCAACATCGGAAATCCTCGAGCACCTAAAATCCTCCGGAAGGAACAATAAAAGATGATTACGACGGGAATCAAGGTAAAAACGACGGAAATCCCAACAAACTATCGAAAGGAACTCATTGGGGCATTTAATCGAACACTAAATGTTCAATAATCCCCAAGAACACTCGAATCGCCAATCGAGTTAAACAAACTCGATATATGGATATACAATCCGAAGAACACAATTAGTAACATCATACTACACCAACCGATGTATCAAAATCGGACTAGAATCGAAATCAAGAACGAATTCATCAAAAAGTCAACTTGAAGAAAAATCAAGAAATATACCTTGATTCGACGAAACACACGGATTAGATGTTGATATAATCAACAAGGATCTTCCAAAATGCTTTGGAAATGAATAGAATCGGCCAAGAACTCGATTCCCCGTCGCACCCGTCCGATAGCCGCAAGAAAGTGAGGAAGAATGAAAAAACGGCCGCTGTGCCTAAAATAGCCGATTGCACCGTGCCGCGGCCAGAATCGTGCCGCGGCACAGGGCCAAAAATCGCGCCCAGTGATCGGCAGACCGCTATGTGTGCCGCGGTCCTGTCGAAGTGTGCCGCGGCAATGACTCGGCATTGTGCCGCGGCCCTGTCGGCATGTGCCGCGGCACAAGGTACAGAAGGTTTTGGCCGATAAGTGCCACACGGGTGTGCCGCGGCCCGGACGAGTCTGCCGCGGCAGTGACCAGCAGCCGCGCCTGCCGGCATGTGCCGCGGCTCACGGCAGACCGCCGAGCACTACCTGGCCGTAACTCGGCACAGGCCAGATTGCCGGCCATGACTCGACGGCTAACTCCGACGGCCCGAACGACCCCGAAACCCGAACCTGAATACGAATCGAAGATACGGTTACGAAATACTCGCAAAGACGAATTCGATCACTAATAGAACACACGATTCCGACCACCCGAAGGCTCGAAATTCGACAACGGAAGTAATTACCCCAAACTTTGGGAAATTACGAAAATGGCCCAAAATGTCCGAAAATCACGATACGTGATCGAATAACCAAACCGAAGTTCACAACACGTCTAACAAAGTTAAACGGACTTACGGGAAACTCGAAACGGCAGTTTCGAACGAGATTCGCAAGAATCGAACTCAAGTGCGGAAAAGTCACCAAAAAGCACGGAAATCAACAAAACGACACCGAAACGAACTCGGATGACAAAAGGTGTAGAATTAATCATTCTCGGAATGACGAAACGGTCATGAACGAGTCGTCAAAACGGACTTCCGCCGAAAAAAAGAAATTACCGGAAATCGAAATCACGGGTATTACATTCTACCCTCCTTAAAAGAAGTTTCGTCCCGAAACTTAAAATAAGTAGGGAGAAGCAATATCCACTGTCAGGAAAACTCGACGAGATACACAAAAACCGAAAACTCGCGCCCGACGGCGAAATGCTGCAAGAAACGCAAAGGGACATACGGCGTGAAAACACGCTCCACGACAACCAACACGACGCCACCGGTAGAAACATAATAAAATCAACAAGTGACAAGCGTCATAAAACAGATAGTACAATCAGGTCGATTATCCGAACAATCACAAAACACAACGAACAAAAATCAATATGATTGACCACCCCAACGGTATGTCAATCAAAACGCGAGCCAATCGCTGAACAAATACGGGATTCCACCGCCCAAGGGTTGGAAGATCGAAAACGAGACTAGTTTCCCGAACTTAAGGGAATTACGAAGGAGTCTGAACGTTCAACAATCACGAAACGAGATCAACAAAAACCAAACAATCAATGATCGAACCACAACGATCGAGTCAACAAAAATCGAATAATCATGTTCGGGTCACGAAGAACAATAAGGTTCAACCGACAACTCCGAGGTTCACATCTCGACTCGAGACAAAACATGATCCGGTGAAAACAACAAGATGCGCACTCACATAAGATCCACAGGAAAGGGAATAGCAATTGAAAAGTCACAACGACAAACGAGTAATTCCGAAACAATACCACCCTCGTTCGATTAACAAAAGTAAGGGACATGGCAGGCTCAGAAAATGTTAACGAACCTAAACAAGTCGACAGAGTCGAAAATACAGAAGTTCAAAGTCCGATCCAGTTCGAATAAAAGAACTAATAGAACCAAAAGATGTTACTTCCAAACAAGGTTCACAAGAATCAAACCGGACTCGGAAATGTCACAACGATAACCAGATCGACCCAAAACAAGATCACAGCTCGTTCGAACGATGAAACCGAAATACAGAACAAGTCCAGAAAGTATCAAAGAACACGGGCAAGTTCATAGACCTGAGAAAGAGGAAATGCAGAAGTCCAAAAACAATACCGGTATTACATTCGACCTCTTATAAAAGAAATGTCGTCCCCGCAACTCACAACAACGGAAAGAAGGTAACAACACAAAAAGCAACCGACAGAAAAATCTCCCATGGGCCTCTCAGAGCCGATTCTGATATCTGTACTGAAGTTCGCGCCTCGAAAGACTCGGAACCCAACTCGCAAAACTGGATCCTGCGACGAGAAAAATAATTGGTACGTGCATGCCCCCGGCACACCACGGTTGAAACACCTCGGCTCGACATACCGAAAATACAACTGCTAGGTACAATGGAATATAACGTCGCAAAACAACAAACCGGAGATGCCAACTTGGCATAAAATATCAACACATACTAAAATCACAATAACCACGGCATTGTTCGATGATTACAACAGCCCGAACGATAGCCAGCACACAATCACAAACCTCATGAACAATCACCCATGTGCATAAACGCACAAAAATCCAAGTTTTAACAACTCACACTCGTGCGACAACACACAAATCACCACGAGGCGACAAATAGTAAATACCAGTTCACACCTCTCACAGAGGGCTAGTACAACAAATTCGTGGCAACGCCTCGACATTCATGCCACCAATTCGATCATACTCGGGAGCAAACATCATAACAACAAAGCAAACATCATACATACATTCCCAAACGCAAACGAGAGTTGATAGGTTTTAAAAACGAAAACCTCATTTTGAAAATAATTTAGAAGAACACCGGTTGATCTTGAGTATCACCTTTCAAAAAGTACAAACGTGAAACATCGTTATCGAGACTTTGGAAAACCATTTCGCATTCGATAAAAATAAGGACACTTTCTCTTAGTGAAAACTTTCAGAATATTCGACCCTCGGGTCTAAGTAAAAGTGTTTCTAAAACATTGAAAATATCTCAAAACATTTTGGTCCTCGAGGTAGAAGAATTTTGAAACATATTGTGGCACCTAGGATGTACCACGAGAAAATAATTCATTTTAAAAGTATGTCTCGAAATTTATTTCCTAAGATACTCAAGGTTTTCAAAGATAATTCAATGGGCTAGAATGCCCAAAAATTTCAGGTAATTACACGAAACAATATAGCGCCGTGGGTCCCGCGCCGGAACCCACCAGGCTAAAAACCATATACATAAACGCCAAAAAGGCCGATGACGGTAATACTTCAAAAACTCACAGAAGCCATTTAGAAAATACTAAACACCGTCATAAGAATTTCGCCAAAACGATCAAGGCCATAATGCCAAAAACTCGGTTAAGGGAATCTGTTTTCGAAATAAAACTCAGTCGGTAAAATACCGAAAGCCATTACAAAAGAACTCACGCAGCGGATAAAAGAAATACAGTCCAACATGCACAATCCAGCAACACTACTCCTCACATGAACGAAATATGAGAGTCAAATAATCACGTAACAAATAATCCATAAGAGGATTTCGTCACTTAACAAATAATCATAAAAATAGCTCTTGTCACACGAGGCACAACACAAAGAAGGGAGACTTACATCCACAGGTCGCACGAAGATGATGATCGCCCCACGATACTAATCACGACCAACAAACTCAAACGACGCGTCGCGACACGACTCAGTCAGACAAAATCTGACAATACAAGACTCAACAACACATAACTCGACCCGACAGCCTAGGTTTCCTCATCCTCAACCTAAGCTCTGATACCATAAATGTAATACCCCCAGATCAAACCGGGAATATTACACGCCGCAGACCCTCTCCGTGAGGATCCACCAGGCTAGACATCAACACAACACATTACATTACATACTGACGAATCAAAATAACGAATCAATAGACCGATTTGGTCTTCCGTCACTGACTTACAAATCAAAATACATAAACTCATCCAGACTCATACACATGCAAGGGTAAAATACTTGCAACAACAAACAATAAGACAACGGAAACGACAATACAATGGACTCCGACTAACTGAACCCAAAACTGGTCTTCGTGTGATTAGTATCATTCGTCTTTCATCATCCCTCGTACCGATCCTGTGTCTTGCTCCCGAAAACCTGCATGTACCTGGACACAATACAGATATCCACCCCCTGATTACTAGAGGGTTAGCAAAACTCCATTGTTTCGCTAGTGCAAGTATAAAGTGCAAAAACGAGCCATACACAACACATTCCGAGAATACAACGAAAGACTTCCCGAGATATATTTAGTTAAAAATAGTTCAAGTCTTGGAAGTAGAAACGAAGCAAGTAAGCACTTTGAAAACATTTCCAAATCTCGGGAGTTTTGAAAACATTAGAAATTGAGAAGTTCTTAATTCCTCGAAAGTCATTTAGGGTCACAGCCCCAAAGTTCTTTTTCCAAATGAAAATCCGTTAACAAAACACGGGGTCCACGACCCAACCATTCCGGTCACAAAACACAGGGTCCATGACCCGATCATCCATTTCGATTCACTTACAAGGACATATTACACATAATACAATATTCTTATGCCATTCTAGCCAAGCACCAAGACTCGATATATAATGTCTCTCGACCCCGAGCACAAAGCATTGTGATACTACGGACAATATCACAATTAACGAAAACATCAACATCATCCTCAAGATGAAAACCACAACTAGTAACCCGCGTCCGTACCCCTTAGTATCGACCCCCAGACATCCCGTCGGACACTCCGGGTGGGAAACCACTTCCGCGGCCGTACCCCTTAGTATCGACCCCTAGACATCCCATTGGACACTCCGGGTG
This sequence comes from Orobanche coerulescens, assembly GCA_033398695.1. NCBI lineage: Eukaryota > Viridiplantae > Streptophyta > Magnoliopsida > Lamiales > Orobanchaceae > Orobanche > Orobanche coerulescens. Next base: position 25,377,388 of record CM065812.1, read on the forward strand.
GAAGTTCATCCACACACGCACCCAAGTCCACTTCTGTGGCCGTACCCCTTAGTATCGACCCCCAGACATCCCGTAGGACACTCCGGGTGGAAGGAACAACACACACACACGTTCCAAAATCACAGTTGCAAACCACAAGCCTCGAAGGTCAATCACAGTATATATAGTCGAGGTACCTTACTAGAATGGCCAGTTCATCCAACATATACTCACGACCAAGTAACGATACGATTCATGGTAGAATTTCAACGATGCAGCTAGTACCAATAACATAGCAACGAGGGAAAATACCTATCCAACCACGCCGTACGACACAATGAGACAGGATCATCAATAGGCATACGTTCCATACATATCTCAAGGAAAGGTTAAGCTATAAATCCACAACGTCATAATCACACAAAACGATACCCCACACAATACTTAGACAAGCATATTTAACAACAAAATCATACGAGTCATCTTTTAAGGAAGTATTGAAAAGCCTATCAATTCCTTTGAAAGTTAATTATAGACATTCATAAATCACGTATCGTAAATTACCAACTAATATATCCACAAAACGCGTAATGTATGGGCAAGATACTTGCCTCGAAGCCACGATCGCAACAAGACGACGGATGAAATATGGTCGAATAGCCCCGAACCCCCGAACAATGTCAAGAACGCAATAGCACCCTGAGTACTACGAGAATAACACCACACGAATCATCAATCACCAAACGGGATTCAACATCGGAAATCCTCGAGCAACTAACATCCTCCGGAAGGAACAATAAAAGATTATTACGAAGGGAATCAAGGTAAAAATGACGGAAATCCCAACAAACTATCGAAAGGAACTCATTGGGGCATTTAATCGAACACTAAATGTTCAATAATCCCCAAGAACACTCGAATCGCCAATCGAGTTAAACAAACTCGATATATGGATATACAATCCGAAGAACACAATTAGTAACATCATACTACACCAACCAATGTATCAAAATCGGACTAGAATCGAAATCAAGAACGAATTCATCAAAAAGTCAACTTGAAGAAAAATCAAGAAATATACCTTGATTCGACGAAACACACGGATTAGATGTTGATATAATCAACAAGGATCTTCCAAAATGCTTTGGAAATGAGTAGAATCGGCCAAGAACTCGATTCCCCGTCGCACCCGTCCAATAGCCGCAAGAAAGTGAGGAAGAATGAAAAAAAACGGGCTGCCAGGCCTAAAATAGGCTGATCTGCACTATGTGCCGCGGCCCAGCCGAAGTGTGCCGCGGCACAGGGCCAAAAATCGCGCCTAGTGATCGGCAGACCGCTATGTGTGCCGCGGCCCTGTTGAAGTGTGCCGCGGCAATGACTCGGCATTGTGCCGTGGCCCTGTCGGCATGTGCCGCGGCACAAGGTACAGAAGGTTTTGGCCGATAAGTGCCACACGGGTGTGCCGCGGCTCGGACGAGTGTGCCGCGGCAGTGACCCGGCAGTGTGCCGCGGCCCTGCCGGCAGTGTGCCGCGGCTCACGGTACAGCTGCCAAGCACTACCGGCCGTAACTCGGCCAGTGCCGGCCTGGGCCCAGATTGCCCGGCCATGACTCGGCCGGGGCCAACTCCGACGGCCCGAACGACCCCGAAACCCGAACCTGAATACGAATCGAAGATACAGTTACAAAATACTCGCAAAGACGAATTCGATCACTAAGAGAACACACGATTCCGACCACCCGAATGCTCGAAATTCGACAGCGGAAGTAATTACCCCAAACTTTGGGAAATTACGAAAATGGCCCAAAACGTCCGAAAATCACGATACGTGATCGAATAACCAAACCGAAGTTCACAACACATCTAACAAAGTTAAAGGGACTTAAGGGAAACTCGAAACAGCAGTTTCGAACGAGATTCGCAAGAATCAAACTCAAGTGCGGAAAAGTCGCCAAAAAGCATGGAACTCAACAAAACGACACCGAAACGAACTCGGATGACAAAAGGTGTAGAATTAGTCATTCTCGGAATGATGAAACGGTCATGAGCGAGTCGTCAAAACGTACTTCCGCCGAAAAAAAAAAGAAATTACCGGAAATCGAAATCACGGGTATTACAATGTCGACCCTGTGCTATGCTCCAAAACCTGAATGCAATACAGACATCCACCCCCAATTTCTCGGGGCGTAGCAAAATTCCACTATTTTGCTAGTGCAAGTACAAAGTGCAAAAATACTCTAGCGCCATCCTAGCCAAGTAGGCCAAACGAACAACTTACCTCTTACACACTTGGTCAATGCATGCAATCATGAAAGCCGTTCAAAAACGCTCGTTTCCGGAAATGCCAATCTCAAAACACATTTATAAAATGCACCACAATTAACCGTCGATCCACATCTCTGTGGACCCCTACCGAGACCCCGTCGGATCTAACCCGTAGTGGTTAAAAGCAAGCTCGTCGATCCACGTCTCTGTGGACCCCTACCGAGACCCCGTCAGATCTAACCCATAGTGAGCATACTCACACACATGTTACTCATGCAATACTAATATGCTAAGAATGTAAGCTCATCAAGAATACTTACTAGAGATGGCCACTTACTCGACACCGTTATCAAACTCATCACAACACAACACGATTAACGCGGAATACATGATTCCATAACTTTAAACAACAGGGGTATCACCAAATCCCTCAACGTTCAAAACAATCAAATCATAATCAATTCCCCAAACCACACCGTTCATAAAACACACACACATTTTTAAAAAGAGCCCTTAACGAGGCCAAAATGAATCTCTTGGAAATTCATTTCAAATAACCAAACAAACACACTAAGACGACCATCGATCATCATATCCACAAAATGAGAAGCGTATGAACTAGGTACTTGCCTCGAAAGAAGCACGAATGTACTCCAACAGACGCAGTTCAACCGGGAAGCTTCGAAACGCCCGATGCCATTAAAAAGGAAGACGGCGACGAACGGAAGGGTTTAACATGGTTTCTTCGCAAGAAACTCGACCCTAACAACATATAATTAATAAATCAATGATCAAACGAGAAGGAATAATTGTAAAATGCCTGGAAACCCCTCTATGACATTCTACCAGACACCTTTAAGGCGTCAGTCAAGAACTCGACCCAAACAACGAATCGATATGATCTAACCATGGAATAACAAGGGAAATGATATAATACATCTAAATAATCATCAATCCATCACAATCCTAAGCTAAATCGGATTAAACTGACGAAATCAACCAAAATACCCAAATTCCCCAAAACTAGATTTCTAGAAAATCTAACCTGATTCGCTCGATCAAAGGATGTTATAGGATGGATGATTGATGATATGAACTCCAAGACTTCATGGATTGATTTTCCAACAACATCTCTCCATGATAAACACACCTCCAGCCGCGGAAGAGAAGAAAAAGAATGAGAAAATGGGTGAAAAACCCGTCTGCAGGGCCTTAAATAGGCTGCCTGCCGGCACGGTTACGTACGTAACCGGCCAAGGGCTTACGTACGTAACCGGCCATGGCCGAGACACTGCCCAAAAATGCCGGCATCATTACGTACGTAACCGACCAAGGCTTACGTGCGAATCGCCTTCGTCGAATCGCCGAGCACTACCGCCGTAACTCGGCGATCTGGCCGTGATCGCCGGTCATGACTCGGCCGGGACCAACTCCGACGGCCCGGACGACCCCGAAACCCGAACCTGAATACGAAACGAAGATACGGTTACGAAGTACTCGCAAAGATGAATTCGAGCACTAAGAGAACACACGATTCCGACCACCCGAAGGCTCGAAATTCGACAACGGAAAGTAATTACCCCAAACTTTGGGAAATTACGAAAATGGCACAAAACGTCTGAAATATACGTTACACGATCGAAACACCAAGCCAAAGCTTGCAACGTGAATAATAACATTAAATGAACTTACGAGAAACTTGAAACAACAGTTTCGGACGAGATTCGCAAGAATCGAACTCAAGTGCGGAAAAACAGCTTAAGAACACGGAACTCAACAAAACGATACTGAAACGAACTCGGATGACAAAAAGTGCAGAATTAATCATTCTCGAAATGACGAAAAGGTAATGAGCGATTCGTCAAAACGGGCTCCCGCCGAAAACGAAAATTACCGAAGTCCGAAATTGCGGGTATTACATAAATAAACCCTATTTCACCTAAAATACTATTACATTATAATTGCATTTACTATTACAATACCAAAAGAATAATAACAAGGATATACAAAGTACAATCAATGCCTTATTTTTTTCAGTTTGGTGAAGGATCTGAAGCCATCAACCACACTATGGGCAATGAGGCTTCGTCTGGTTAGAAGTTTTGATGTTCCTGCATACAACAACAAAACTGAAATAGCAAGCTTTGAATTCATCTTTCAATACAAGGAGGTTAATTTTCAAAATACACTTCACTAATTAAGATTCTATTTTACATACTTACAATATTTTGTGTAATATGTTTAAGGGTGATCGAGTGCATGCTTCTGCAAGAGGCCATGCAAATAAGTTTTTGAAATCAAAGCCAGTCGAGGGACATCTATATGCATTGAAGGATTTCATTGTACTGGAAAATAAGAGCAAGTTCAAAACAACTGCTCACCCTTATAAGATTAATTTCCTACGGAAAACAAAAATGGAGAAAATATTTGATGAAAAATTTCCGGAAACTATCTATAACCTAAAATCCTTTAATCAGTTAGAAAAGGAGAAGGAAAGTTCCCAGTTTCTTTTTTTTTGGTGAGATTTTTTTGCATTATATATTAATATCTTTTTATAGTTAACTATCTAACATATTAACAAACTGCAAATATTTTGGTATATGTGATTGGCAGGATTATTTCATGCCAGCTTCCCCCTGTGGCAACAGAGAGAGGAAAAAGGATGGACTCGAAGATCATGTCAAAAACAATATCAAATGCACACTGTGGGACAACTATATAGACGACTTACTGCCTTTTGTTGAAGCAGATTCGGAGGAAAATATCATTGTGCTTATTGAATTCGGAAGGGTCTCTATTTTTGGAGGTATTAAAATTAGAAAGCTTTTGTTTGTCGAGTTGCAATTGAAAAATGAACACCAATTTTTTTGTTGATACAGAGCAAGTAAGGGTATACAATAGCTTTAATGTTACCAAGGTAACAGTGAATGGGGAATCAAGGATTTTCCGAAACTTTAATGAAGGGTACATTCTATAGCTTTATAAAAAATTTTAATCAACAGATTTCTGAATGTTGAATTGGTTTACCTAATGAAATAATTTTGAAATCAGATTGGCCAACTCTGGCTCAGTTTCCGCTTAATTAACAACATTTGAAAGTATTTCTGCTCCAAATATCTACGATGCCTTCAAAAAGACAGAAGCTGATATCAAAAACTTAGCTGAAATTATTCGATCAGACAAGGATGGTCAGTTTTGGGTATCTGCTACCATAATTCAAGTTGAGAGTTTGAAAGACTCGTGCTATTTAGCATGCGATAAGTGTTCTAAGAAACTGTCACATGCCTCTAACAATTTTCAGTGTGCAAAGTGTGGAATGAAAGAACATCGAGGACAATACAAGTATGATTTTAACAGTTCAATTTTCTACTTCAGACGCTTTTCATTTTTGATGTCCTATTTCAACCTGACAATTATCTACTACTATTATAAAAACAGGTACAAAATTGAAGTGCTAGTACTCGATCAAAGTGGAAGTGCAAGGTTCATGTTGTGGGATAAGGAGTGCTATGAGTTGATAGGGAAAACAGCAGCAGATGTCATGAAATCTAATGTGTGTTTTATTTTACAGATTTATTTATATAAAAAACATTTTAAAAAACTTACAAATAATATTTTTGGTTTGAATACAGTCAGAATCATTCGATTCTATTCCAAAGGAGATTGAAGAGGCCTTGACTGACTGTGTTGGGCTTTTTAAAATGCAAGTTAGAGAGACAGATCAGCGCCGCAACTCTGTGATATATAATGTGACCAGGCTTACCGCAGATGAAAAGATTTTATCGGTCTATAATGAGAACTACGTTCAGAAAGGGCTTGTGATAATAATTTTCTATATCAAAAAATATATAATTATTTTTGTTTATGATGTTTATTTATTTTTTAGGAAGTGAAGTTGCTATGCCATAATGAAGAAATTGGAGACAACAGAAACATGATCTTCAACTCGAGTGAAAATAGCAACGAAGCTGTTGAGGAGGAACATGAAGAACTACATGGAAAAAAACTAAATACAGAAGGTGCATTGGACGGAGGATTTGGAAAGAGAAGGAAGAAGTGTGTGAAGAAAGAGAAATGAAAAAAAAAAAAGTTAAATCTCATTTGCATTATTGCATAATTTATTTTCATTTTCAAAAGTATGTTGGTTTAATAGCAGTTTTAAATTAAAGTTAAGTATATTTCTAAGACTTTATCCACTCAGTTATTTTATATTGATTTTAATTTTCTTCAATTGTTTCTAATTCCAGCAGACTTTATTTACTGTTTGTCATTATTTCTTATTATCTTTGTTTATGTATGCCAAATAAAAATAAATCAAGATAGAAGGCAATGGAAATCATGTTGTAACAGTCAATTGTTATATCAGGTATATTATTTATGTATGCCAAACATCAATACACAATAAGCTAGAAGGCAATTCACATCATGATTGTTGCATACTAAAAAGCAAATAAACATGACTGCTACAATTTTATTCTCACAAGCTGAAAATCAACAAACAACAATATAAAAATAAAAAATGATATTCAGCCTATGTTATTTTAAAAACGAGAAAGTTAGTAAAATAATATATTTTAAAAATAAGTCAGGATGATCGTTACAATTTTATTCTCACTAAAAATCAACACTATAATCACAAAAATGATATTCTGCCAGATATATTATATTTTAAAAGTAAAATAGTTAAGTAAAAGCAATATATTATACCAAATATATAGTATAAAAATAAAAGTGATAACCTGGCAAACATATTATATATTTCTAAATATCAAAATCTAATGTCTTAATTCATTTTTAATTTTCAAAATCTACTATTTAAGTAAGCATTACAGTAAAGACAATGATAAAATTCAAACTATTGAAATATGGGGTCCTCCAAATCATATCACTTAATTTAAAAGCCCATTTCATTTATTTTACCACCTTAATAAATTTCTTTCACGCTACAGTACAAGTTAAATATGTAACACCCCCAAGATATTCGAGGTGTATTACAGCGCCGTGGACCCCTACATGGGACCCACCAGGCTAACACAAGAAAAACACCACTCGACTAACCGTCTCGGTTAGCAAGGAAATAATTGTTAACCACAAAAACATAAAACAACACGCCCGGTACAACCGGCATAATAAACATCAACCGACAAATACATTAACTCCAACGAAGACAAATCACCACCCGAAAGGAAAAGCCTAAGTACTCGCGAGTACAATCTATAAGTTTACAATTTGGAAAACAACCACATCAAAAGAGACGGAAGAAATTAACAAGACTCGATTGCACATGTCAAAAACCTTGGCCGACATCCTCGTACCATCCCAGCGCCCGCTCGTCTGGCTGAACATAACCTGAAATCCATAACAAGAATTTCCCCGACAACGGGTCCCCAAAGGGGTTAGCAATTACGCTAGTACAAGTATTCAAGGCAAACCAATCGCTTACACATTTCATAGTACATGCACCAATATCGTTTCAAAAACCAAAACTAGAAATGTCTTTTCCGGAAACAAACAGTCAAACAATTTGCCTAGGACCGGGACGAAGCCACGAATCCCACCCGAGGCCTCTAAGGACCCTCCCGAGCTGGCCATTTCATAAAACAAATCACGCACAGGCATCGCCTAGGACCGGGACGAAGCCACGAATCCCACCCGAGGCCTCTAAGGACCTTCCCGAGCTGGCTAGCGAAACAAACTCATGAATCCAGAGTGAAGTCATAGATTCCCCCGAGGCCCCGTCGGACCCTACCAGGGTGAGCAAAGCACTCACAATATACATTACCATTTCATGTTAAGCATAAAGGTTTCCAAAAGAATACTTGCCTTGAATGTTGACGACGCAACGAACGGAAAGGAAAGTCACCGACGAACGCTAGGAACCAACGAAACCGAACCTAATGATTCGAAGAATACAATCACAACCATTTCTAAATGAATACGGAATTGGAATACACCCGAAAACCCGCCTACGATTCATGTATATTCGTATATAAACAACAACGAGGGCGGACCGCAACCAAACCCTCTCGATTCCGTAAAACTCACGAAATATACCATGAATCCGTAGGGAAACTAAGAATACCAACAAGATTAATCATATTCATCATGAATTAATCGACAAAACGGAACGAATCGGACAAAAACGTGAAAACCCCCAATTTTACCAAAAGTAGGGTTCTAAAGATCTAACCTTGATTCGTTGGATCAAGGGATGATATCGGACGAATGATTGATGATATAACCCAAAGAACTCCATGGATATGTTGTTAAACAACATGGCTTCAAGCTTAGAACACGCCCAGCTACGGAAGAGGAGAAGAAGAAGGTGAAGAATGGCGAGAAAAACGTCTGCAGGGCCTTTTATAGGCTGACTGCCGGCCGGGTTACGTACGTAACCGGCCAAGGGTTACGTGCGAATCGAAGTCACTGCCGCAAATCGCCGGCCCGCTACGTCGTTACGGCCGGGGCCTTACGTGCATCGCCCTTACATACGTAACGGCCGAGCGCTAACGTCGTTCTTGGGCGAGTGCGGCCCGAGCATGCCCGCCATGACTCGGCCGACCAATTCAAACGGCGACGACTCCGAAACCCGAACGAATCTGGCGAAGATACGGTTACGAAATACTCGCAAAGACGAATCCGAGCACTAAGAGAACACACGATTCCGACCACCCGAAGGCTCGAAATTCGACAACGGAAAGTAATTACCCCAAACTTTGGGAAATTACGAAAATGGCCCAAAACGCCCGGAAATCACGATACGTGATCGAATAACCAAACCGAAGTTCACAACACGTATAACAAAGTTAAACGAACTTACGGGAAACTCGAAACAGCAGTTTCGACCGAGATTCGCAAGAATCGAACTCAAGTGCGGAAAAGTCGCTAAAAAGCACGGAACTCAACAAAAAGACACCGAAACGAACTCGGATATCAAAAAGTGTAGAATTAATCATTCTCAGAATAATGAAACGGTCATGAGCGAGTCATCAAAACGGACTTCCGCCGAAAAAAAAAGAAGTTACCGAAAATCGAAATTACGGGTATTACATTCTACCCTCCTTAAAAGAAGTTTCGTCCCGAAACTTAAAATAAGTAGGGAGAAGCAATATCCCGTGCCAGTAAAACTCGACGAGATACACAAAAACCGTAAACTCGCGCCCGACGGCGAAACGTTACAAGCAACGCAAAGGAATATACGGCGTGAAAACACGCTCCACGACGACTAACACAACGCCACCGGTAGAGACATGATAAAATCAACAAGTGACAAGCGTCATCAAATAGACAATACAATCGAGTCGATTATCCGAACAATCACAAAACTCAACGAATGAAAATCAATACGATTGACCAACCCAACGGTTCATCAACCAAAACGCGAGTCAACGCTGAACAAATACGGAATTCCACCGCCCAAGGGTTGGAAGATCGAAAACGAGACTAATTTCCCGAACTTAAGGGAATTACGAAGGAGCCTGAACGCTAAACAATCACGAAACGAGAACAAAAACCGAACAAACAAACGATTGAGACAACAAAAATCGAAAAATCATGTCCGAAACACACAGGATAATAAAATTCAAACAACAACTCCCAGGATGACCTGGTGAGAACAGCAAGACGTGCATTCCCACAATATCCACAGGAAAGGGAATAGCAATTGAAAAGCCCCAACGACAAACGAGTTATTCCGAAACAATACCACCCTCGTTCGATCAATAAAAGCAAGGGATAGGGAAAGTTCAGAAATGTTAACGAGCATAAACGAGTTGATAGAGCCAAAAATACAGAAGTTCAAAATCCGATCCACTTGAATAAAAGAACTATTAGAACCAAAAGATGTTACTTCCGAACAAGGTTCATAATAGTCGAACCGAATTCGGAAAAGTCACAAATGATAACCAGATCGACTCAAAATCAGATTATAGCTCGTTCGAATGATGAAACCAAGGTATAGAACAAGTTCAGAAGGTATCAATGAACACGAGCGAATCGATAGACTGGAGAAAGAGAAGATATAGAGGTCAAAATAGTACGGGTATTACCTTTGACCTCGCCCCCGAAACTCACAACAACGGAACCAAGATAACAATATAACAAGCAATCGACACAACGCGGAACAATCACCGATGCACACAATCATACCAACCCGAGCTCTAACAGCTCGCATATATGCGATAACGCATAAACCGCTACGAGGTGACAACATCCAATACCAATATCACACCCCTCACAGAGGCTACCACGACAACTGCGTGGCGAACTACTCAACGCTCACACCGCCAATTCAACAACAACTCGGGGGTTAACACCCTAACGAGAGCACGAACATCACACATATATTCCCGGACCACAAATAGGAATGATAGGTTTTGAAAACGAAAACCATCTTTTGAAAATAACTTGCAAGCACCAGTTGATCTTGAGTATCATATATCAAAAAGTAGTACAAACATCGTCATCGAGACTTTTTTTTTTTTTAAAAAAAAATCATCTTGCGTTTGATAAAAAAAATGAGGACACCTTTCGTTAAATTAAAACTTTTCAGCTATATTCGTCCTTCGGGTCTAAGCGAATGCGTTTCTAAATCATTAGAAATATCTCCAAATATTTTGATCCCCAAAGTAGAATAATTTTGAAACATAGCGTGGCGCCAGTAGGCATCTTGAGAACACTGTGAGAAAATTATTCATTTTAAAAGTACGTCTCGAGGTTTATTTTCTAAGATACTCAAGGTTTTTCAGAAGTACAATAGGCCAAAATGCCCAGAATTCACACTTGTCAACATTCACTTAAACACATCATAGCACACTCATTAAATCGTTCACAATCAAGACAGTGATATACAATCCCTAGGATATGTTTAACAACATCGTTAAAACAACGATCGGTTTATCAAAACCGGATGGAAAACGACATCAAGAACAAAACTCCAAAAAGTCAACTCTAGGGATTCAAGAAAAATACCTGGATTCGGCGAAGAACAATGGATTAGATGATGTTAAAAATCATCTAGGATAATCCAAAACACCTTTGGATGGAAGAAAAAAATCAGCCCCAATGCGAAACCTAGTCGCTACGTCTCAATCTCATGGAGGAAGAAGAAAAATGAAGAAAAATGCAACTTCTAGACTGGTGTTCGGTATTTATACTGGACACAATTAGCGTGCGCTAATCATTAAGGCTAGCGTGCGCTATCACGGCACCAAACAAAACTCCTGACCAAAAATACACTGTTAGCGTGCGCTAACCCCAAGTGTTAGCGTGCGCTAACGAGAACTTCAGACCCAGTCCAGTAGCTCCTGGACTGCTCTGAACTACCAGGTAGCGTGCGCTATTCTCCCCTTAGCGTGCTACCAACGTACTCTCGCGCGCGTTAGCCGTAAAGCGTAGCGTGCGCTAACAATTCACAGACAACAACGTAACATATCGAAAAATTACATGCCGTAAACCCTTCTCACAAGGATTTACCAGGCTAAGCATGATTTCCCATCTCATTTCGAAAATGCTAAAAAGACCAATGACGGTGATATTTTCCAAAACTCACAAACTCATTTGTCAAACCATCATGAAATATTCAAGGCCAAAATGCCAAAACTTGATTCAAAGAATCGGTTTACGAAATAAAACTCGGTTGCAAAATACCGAAAACATTTGAAAGAACTCACGCAATGGATAAAATACGGTTCGAAAATACATCAAGAAGGATTTACACTCCTCGTATAAACCAAATACGAGAGTCTAATAAACACATATCGTGAAATCAAAATCCACAGAAGGATTCCATCATTCAATCGACTAATCATACAAATAACTCGTGTCACACGAGGCACAACACAAGGAAGGGAGTTTTACATCCATAGGTCGCACGTAAGTGACGACCGCCCCTCGATACTAATCACGACCAATGATCTCAAATGACGCGTCGCGATGCGACTAAGTCAGACAAAATCCGACGAGACAAAACTCAACAAACACAACTTGACTCGACAGCCTAGGTTTCCCCAAGCTAATCTGATTTTTAAAATCGTATACTCTAGTTATTCGAAAATAAAACCGGTAAGTTAAAAATCGTTCTCAAGACCCTTTTAAACACGACAAGGGCTTATCAGTGGTAGCATTTTATAAAATGTCCTAAACACTTTTATACACGACCTTTAAATACGACACAAGGTTTTATTTAAAAATACAAGGCTGGCTCGCCCAAATTCATGTCACTCTTTAAAAACCCACAATACGATCAAGCCTAAGAAATTTTCAAGCATGCACGCCACATGTATTATTATTAATAGAAACACATTGGTTGTAAATATTAATATTTAGCCAAGTACCATCAATTCCCGAACACACGCATATACGGCATTTAAAAATCACCAGTTCAACAAGCGCAATTCGGAAACACTAATTCTAAGCATATGTCAAACTTATCTCTTCCAGTTTAATAGCATAACTAATGAACATCGATTTGAACACATGTCGAAACCATCTAGGTGAGTTTCTCAACAAACTCTGCCATCGACACCTTTCCCGGAACATGTCAATGTTCAAAACATTCACATCATACTGCACCCCTCGGTGTCCAAACCATCAGTACGTTCGGCTCAACATACATTTAGTATATCGCAATTATCAAACACAGATTCCATCATACAACAAAAGACTAGAGAGTCAAGCCCTCTCACAATATACCACGGAGCAATTCTCGAATCTTTCGATCACCAACGATCCCACCAACGCTAGGAAGTTCAGCGATAGAAGGCTCGCAAAATGACAAACGGTCAAGCCCAGAACGGCGCACATACTCCAGAGAGATAAAGGACTGCGCAATACTAGAATCAAAAGTGCACGAACCGGATGGATCGAAAAACAACTCGACGATAAGTACGAGAGAGGCAATCACAGTTCAAGAAGTGGAATTTCAATACGAGAAAACAAGAGAATCGGGTAAGGAAAACTTACGAGCACTGGATGTACTGAGATGCCGGCAGCGGTGTGACAATGTGCAAAACAAAACACAACTAGACACAAATAACCAACAAGCCTAGGTATCCATAAACCTAGAGCTCCGATACCATTTTCTGTAACACCCCCAAGATATTCGAGGTGTATTACAGCGCCGTGGACCCCTACATGGGACCCACCAGGCTAACACAAGAAAAACACCACTCGACTAACCGTCTCGGTTAGCAAGGAAATAATTGTTAACCACAAAAACATAAAACAACACGCCCGGTACAACCGGCATAATAAACATCAACCGACAAATACAGTAACTCCAACGAAGACAAATCACCACCCGAAAGGAAAAGCCTAAGTACTCGCGAGTACAATCTATAAGTTTACAATTTGGAAAACAACCACATCAAAAGAGACGGAAGAAATTAACAAGACTCGATTGCACATGTCAAAAACCTTGGCCGACATCCTCGTACCATCCCAGTATAGCTAAATGCATTTGAACATAACCTGAAATCCATAACAAGAATTTCCCCGACAACGGGTCCCCAAAGGGGTTAGCAATTACGCTAGTACAAGTATTCAAGGCAAACCAATCGCTTACACATTTCATAGTACATGCACCAATATCGTTTCAAAAACCAAAACTAGACATGTCTTTTCCGAAAACAAACAGTCAAACAATTTGCCTAGGACCGGGACGAAGCGACGAATCCCACCCGAGGCCTCTAAGGACCCTCCCGAGCTGGCCATTTCATAAAACAAATCACGCACAGGCATCGCCTAGGACCGGGACGAAGCCACGAATCCCACCCGAGGCCTCTAAGGACCCTCCCGAGCTGGCTAGCGAAACAAACTCATGAATCCAGAGTGAAGTCATAGATTCCCCCGAGGCCCCGTCGGACCCTCCCAGGGTGAGCAAAGCACACACAATATACATTACCATTTCATGTTAAGCATAAAGGTTTCCAAAAGAATACTTGCCTTGAATGTTGACGACGCAACGAACGGAAAGGAAAGTCACCGACGAACGCTAGGAACCAACGAAACCGAACCTAACGATTCGAAGAATACAATCACAACCATTTCTAAATGAATACGAAATTGGAATACACCCGAAAACCCGCCTACGATTCATGTATATTCGTATATAAACAACAACGAGGGCGGACCGCAACCAAACCCTCTCGATTCCTTAAAACTCACGAAATATACCATGAATCCGTAGGGAAACTAAGAATACCAACAAGATTAATCATATTCATCATGAATTAATCGACAAAACGGAACGAATCGGACAAAAACGTGAAAACCCCCAATTTTACCAAAAGTAGGGTTCTAAAGATCTAACCTTGATTCGCTGGATCAAGGGATGATATCGGACGAATGATTGATGATATAACCCAAAGAACTCCATGGATATGTTGTTAAACAACATGGCTTCAAGCTTAGAACACGCCCAGCTGCGGAAGAGGAGAAGAAGAAGGTGAAGAATGGCGAGAAAAACGTCTGCAGGGCCTTTTATAGGCTGACTGCCGGCCGGGTTACGTCATGTAATCGCCAAGGGTTACGTGACGTAGAAGTCACTGCCGCCAGCTGCCCGGCCGCTACGTGCGTTACGGCCAGTGGCCTTACGTACGTGCCGGCCCTTACGTGCGTAACGGCCGAGCGCTAACGTGCGTTCTTGGGCGAGTGCTTTGGCGAGCATGTCCGGCCATGACTCGGCCGGGACCAATTCCGACGGCCCGAACGACCCCGAAACCCGAACCTGAATACGAAGCGAAGATACGATTACGAAATACTCGCAAATACGAATCCGAGCACTAATAGAACAAACGATTCCGACCACCCGAAGGCTCGAAATTCGATAACGGAAAGTAATTACCCCAAACTTTGGGAAATTACGAAAATGGCCCAAAACGCCCGGAAATCACGATACGTGATCGAATAACCAAACCGAAGTTCACAACACGTATAACAAAGTTAAACGAACTTACGGGAAACTCGAAACAGCAGTTTCGACCGAGATTCGCAAGAATCGAACTCAAGTGCGGAAAAGTCGCTAAAAAGCACGGAACTCAACAAAACGACACCGAAACGAACTCGGATGTCAAAAAGTGTAGAATTAATCATTCTCTGAATAATGAAACGGTCATGAACGAGTCATCAAAACGGACTTCCGCCGAAAAAAAAAAGAAGTTACCGAAAATCGAAATTACGGGTATTACAAAATAAAACCGAATAGCAACTATAGTTGACTAGGTCAAACTCAGTACAAGTTAAATAAAACCGAATAGCAACTATAGTTGACTAGGTCAAACTCAATATATCCACTACAATGTGATTAGTTAAGTGAAAAATTGATTTTTTTAACTTCCTTTTAGTATAATTGAAATGGTTTATATTTTCACTTCCTTTTGGTTGTTTAAACAAATCGTATTATTTATATTTCCAGTATAGGAGTAAATATTTAAATATTCAAAAGACAGATTCCTTTAAAGGTTAGTTTGTTTATGTATATATTTTATTTATTAATTTTTTCGTTTTAAAACTGATATTCACATTATTGGATGTTTTATGGACTGTAATACTTCACATGCAGGAAGCATCCAGGATGGAGATGAAACGAATCCTACTCGATGAAATTCCAGAGCATAAAAGAGGATACCAACAGAAAAAATGGGGCATACAAGTTTCATCAGATTCAACAAGTGAGTTATGTTTTTAAGTCATAAAAGTAGTGTTTTTCTTACTGAGTTGAAGGGTTTCATTTACAATTTAAATGTTCATAAAATTCCTATATAACTATATCAAATTTAAAAAGATATATTTCATCAGATATATTGATATAACTAAATTGTATTTTGATTTGATATCTAATGGCATAGTTTCACAGATATAACTAAGTTGAGATAACAATATCTGATGAAACTAAATTATATAATTTGGATCTGTCAGGAAAAGATATATCCCTCTCTAAACAAGGTTAATCACAATTTACAAGTCCGCAAGGCAAATCTCAATTCTCTATAGCATTGATATATCAAATCAGAGCAGGCATTGAAATTACAAATAAAGAATCGGAGCATATCACGAATCCGAAATAATGATAAGCACTAACTTTTTTTGTTTGCATCAGTGAATTCCCATGGGATGTTTGGATTGTTATCTGAAGTATCAATATGGATAGTTTCCAGTAATTTTTGATTTTTTCCATTTTAATTACTTCAATAAAATATATAAATAAAACCATATTTTGGAAGATGTAAATACACATACACACACTTCATTCTGTAATTATATTTCTCTTTATATTATTTGAGTTATTTAATTACATACTTTTTACACACACACACACACTTTTTATTGATATCGTAATATTTTATTCAAATATTATTTATTAGTTTATTCTTATTGATAACAACAAATTATCAAGTAAAAAAAAACGTAGAAGAGCATAACCGCCAAATCTCAATTGGAAAACATGAGTAAATAGTAACTTTACATCTGTATTGGAAGAAAAAATGAACTCAATTTGGAGCTATTACTCAGCTGAAAACTATGGATCTTTTTTCTTTTTGTTTTTGGATTACAATGATATACAAGAATTTGTATATGTAATTAAATAATATTCATTTCGGTCTTATTATTAACCGAAATAATCGGGTAAAAAATTGAATCAGTCCTTCATATATCCATTTAAATTGAAAAGAAAGAGATCTATCAAAGATTCTTTATATATTTGCTCTCAATTAACTTAAAACAGTATATTTAAAATTATAGAAACCATAAATAGTTAGATCTACATGATTTATGTATATAAAATAATACAAATTCATATATTAAGTATGGAATACATAAATATATCCGAAGAGTAAGGTATTCATAGTTTGAAGCTATTATTTAGCTAAAAACTATGAATAAATTCATTTTATTTTTTATATACATTGAAAGCCCACATAAAATAAGTATATGACATAGATTTTTAGATCTACATGATTAGGTATATAAAAAAATAAAAAAACATATATTAAGCATAAATAAATATTTATCGGAAGAAATAATACATAGTTTGAAGCTATTATTCAGCTGGAAACTATGAATATTTTTCTTTTTATTTTTTAGATACAGTAATATCACCTACTAATTTTCCAAGTCGGGAATTCATTTTCATCTATTACCAACCGAAATAATCGGGGCAAAATGCTGAATCAAACCATTTTCTGTCAAAATCACCGCACAAATGAAGATATTACGTCTTCATATCTCCATATAGATGTAAAAGAATTAAAAAGATAATAAAATTATCACTGTATCGGAAGTGGGCAGCAGCTGCTGTACAGAGACGAGTGTCTCAGAGGACGGCGACTGAAGTAGAGGGACGAGTGTCACATAGGGTTTCTAGAGCCACACACGTAGTAAAGGGTAAGGACGTAGAGAGTCGACACCTCAAAGTAAGTGGGATAAGGAATATATTGGGTGTTTATATAGGAGATGGGCGGCGGTATCTCTAGAGTTTTCTAGAGGTTGCAATATGATAAGTCCACTCCACCGCCTCCAAACCAATTATGTAGGTAGCAAGCGAGTAAAAATAAAAGTATATATGGGCTTCTGGTTAGGCTCATTACAATTTAAATCAAATAAACCATGGCCCAATTAGTAAATTTATTGGGTCATTGGATCAAATGTGTCTTATAATCGAATCGAAAATTTGTTTTCTATCTATGCTCGATTCCTAGAAACGGAATAAATCACGAGGTCTATGTATATAATATATAACGAACTCCAAATATATAAAGAACCCTTCAACGATTAAAGTAATTATAAGAACAATTATATTAAATTTTTTTAAGTACTATTCTTCAAGAACAAATCATAAGTTTTTCAATTTCTTCTTAATTTAAATAATAAGAAATCGAGGTTATTACATCGGCGTACGTCAAATTTAAGGCCAATTAGTAACTTGTGCTTTGTGTGAATAACAACTTGATATGTGGTTTTGATAGGTCTATAATTTATTATTTAGTTATTATTTAGCTAATAAGTTTGTAGAGACTTGAAGTTATACATCTGCAAACCAACTAAAAAGTAATTTAAAAATATTTATATTGCATCTGGATGTCAATAATAAGTTCGACGTAAGAAGAACCATGCTAAGCATGATGAAAAGCCCGATATCCACGAGACCAAATTTACGGCAAATATAAAGGTATAAAGAAAAAGCAACGCAGAGAGGCAGCATTATAGATCCCATAGATATGAAACTCAAGAGTGCTTTGGACTTGGACCATGTACAGAATCATTTATATTTTACAAAATTATTAAGCCACTCGTCTTGATAAGTAGACAGTGAGAAAAAGAGGGTCCAAGAACTTGCTAGTGAAATTAGAAAATCAAAAATTGGTAAGTGAGTAGCTATAACTTTCAACCCCACTACCAAAAATCTATAAGACCACGACAAGTTTAACAAACCAAAAATGCCTCGAGACTTAGTTAAGCAAGGTAAATAACCTCCGGGCTTCAGCAATGATGAGACGTGTAACGGTTTTCTCTCTTGTTTCTCAGTCTCGACGCATCATTGTCATCACCATCATCGCAGGTACAAGGTTAACTTGTAGCACTTATAGACCAGATAAAGACAAACAGAGAGTTCCCTCACCAGTAAATGTTGCATGTAGAAATATAACATCGATCTGGTTTTCCTTCTTTTTTCAACATGAGTTTACACCTTCCTGCGGAAGACATGCATTTGTAAAATACTGAAGAGGAATTGAGTTATTTTTTTGCTGCAAACAAGCATAAAAAGAAGGATTTACTGAAAGTGATAACTAAAAGCCCTTAAGCATGGAACGCAAATATGTGGAACCCAAACAGATTCACAACTTTTCAAAATTAACCGTACTTATATATTGTCAAGGCTTCCTTGAAATGGTGAAAAAAGAAATATAGCTTACTGTATAACGTATTTAAAGGCAATCAATCTCATTTGTTGGCCTACTAATCCTTTTGAAGCATAAGAATAATAAATCAGTAGTATTACTCCATTTATGCTCAAAACTAAGATTACCATCAACCTCCTGTTTTTTTCACTTACTTTATAAGAAGCTGGTGAACATGAAAGTTTCTTTTCAAGTTTTGCAAGCTTATAACCTTCTCCTCAATGAGTACACTCAAAAGATTTTTCCACATCAATCTTTCGTTGAACCACAAACTACTTAACCTAATATATTTGCTAATAATATGGTGCAGCTAAAAGAAACATGTGAACCGGAACCGGCTCGGTTCGGGTTCGGACCGAGAACCGGGAACCATTTAGACACCCCTAGTGGGGGGAGTTTCTCGTCTCTTCTTCACAAAAAAAAAAATCACCGAACTGTCTATAGTATTAATTTATAAATGTAATAATATTTTAAAAAATTGTTATAATAATATAATATGAAAGTTTACACGTGAACAAATTTCACTAGAGACTGAATCAGTTCAAATATAATGTATCTATATATTTATGTGTGTGTGTGTGTGTGTATTTTAGACATTTCATGTATATATGTAATATTTCAACTACGAACAATTGCCACCATAGACAAACCTTCTCAATCCAGTGCACAACCATCATCCCCGTATTAGGACATTCTTCAAGTATTTCGATAGTTGCAAGCATAGGATCCCATTTAGGATGAAACTCGTCATCCCAGAAATAATCTCTGACCAGAGCTGGAGTTGCATCCTCAAAAATGGTTTTGCCGTGGTACACTGTTGGACCCACCTGAAAAGAAAATATTCTTGCAAATTAGAAATGCACGTGTTTCAGGTGGAACAACGATCAGAACTTTTAAGTAGATGGATAATTGGACAGTAACTGGAACCCAGACACAATTCTCATGTGAGATTTCACAAAAATAACACACATCAGATGGAAATATCACCATTAATAATAAGGGTGTGTTTGCAAACACAACTAACAACTTCCACAATCACTTTCTTTCAAAAGTCGTGAGAGGAAGCTTTTAAAAAAAGAGATTCTCATTCACTTTTTATTGTTTGCAAACACTCCCTAAATATGGTGTCACTTACATAGCAGGCCCCCATTAACACTAGCAAAGCAGGCATTTAACACATATACGAGTGGTTGATGCTGTTGTCGTCATTATAATCATCATCAACAACAACAAAGTACAACTTTCCCACTGGAAATATTATTTACAATTGCAACACTGATGTATCAATGGCACCACCTATTCTTACCTCAGGCTCATGGCGACAAGCTTGGTATGCCATATTTGATGTGGAGCGCTCCATCATATTTTGCCATGCCATTTCCCTCTCTTTAGCACCAAGAAGATTTAATAGGTGTTCAAGGTCTTTTTCTGTGACAGTACTCGATTCTCCATCAGAAACAGGACTACAGAAGTAACAGAGCCAATAACCAGCAACATATATAAAAATCTTTTAAAGAGCATTATAGTGTGAAAAATGTAAAATAAATTACAGAATTCGCTAATACAGATGGAAATTACTGATGCTCTAAGAGATATTGGAATGCAAAAAAGAGCTGTCCATCTGAAAAGCACTCAATGTCAGAAAATGATGTCAAAATTGTATGGTAGTAGGCTTATTTTTCATTGGACTACTTGTTCTACTAATAATCCTGTCAAAATTGTCTGACAAAAAGGCTTGTATGATGAAGTATTGATGTTTCTAAAAGATACAACTTGCAACATTCCTTGGTTTATCCTAAAGAAGTGGCTCTCTACTTACCACCGCCCCACCCCCAACCCACCCACGCACATAAAACATAGCTTAATCACTCCAACATGTTAATCTTTGTATTGACCTAATGTTATACTAAAAATGTACTATGTAAGGTGTCTCCCTAGCTTACATATTATGTTACCATTCAAAACACAGACTTCGGACTACGCAACGTCAACTGGATTATTGGTGGGACACAAAACACAGACTTCGGACTACCACCTGGGCCCCCCCAGGACCACCCGATTACAGGCCGATCATCACCGCCACCCAAATCGGGACGGCGCAAACCAATATGTCGACAAATGCTTCCGTTAATGTCGTGGAATTGAAGAATTCCATCGCATTATTGTTCAATCCGTTCCATCCCCCATCCATTTCTTCGATTGATTAGGGGCTCCTGATCAGAGCCGGCCCTGGGCTTGTAGGCCGTGCCGTCGCACAGGGCCCCACGCCAGCCCAGTGTCACGCAATGGTCCAGAAGAGTCTAGAATGTTCGAGAAAATTCTCAAGACTTCTTGTATTTATATTACAGAAGCCGGAACCTTCCACAAACCCTCTGGAATGTCATAGAATATCTTAGACCTGGGACTTTTCGGTTCCAGGGAGAAAAATACAGAAATCGGAATCGAAATCGAACCATATAGTTTTTTCGCGGTTCGGTTTTACCAGTTTTTTTGTCCGAACCGACTCGGAACCGAACCGCACAGGAACCGAACCGAACCGGAACCGAACCGGAACCGATTTTGTATGGTTCGGACGAAATATATTATATTATATTTTATTTTATTAAGAATATATTATATTATATTATATTAATTATGTTTAATAAGAATATATTATATTATATTCAGAGGGTCGTTTTTTTCGGTTCAACTCTGCCTGTGGGTGTCTTCTTGACATCCATTGCCGGTCCCAAGCCCGGATAAAAGAGGAGGGGTGCGGTAGGTTAGTGGCAGCCAGCGTAAAACTCGTCACATTCCATGGACATGAATCAAACACTGAAAATCGTTGGGGCGTCGTCTGATTTTTTTTTTTTTAATTCCTATTTTCTTTTATTTCATGTTATCTTTTAATTTATTTTTCAGGATTTTTCAATTTTTTTTTTACATTCATTCTCTTTTTTGTATTTGCTTTTTTCTTTACTTTTTCCCTCTTTTTTTCCTTTTATGTTATTTATATAACGATTATTGACGGTTTCAAAGTTTGATTCATGTTAGCCGACCCCAAATCATTTTGGGACTAAGGCTTAGATGTTGTTGTTGTTGTTGTTGTTGGTCGTTTTTTCGGTTCGGACGGTTCCTTGCGGTTCAGATCGGTTCCTCTTTAAAACGGACAGGAACCGCGAACCGAGCCAAACCGAATACTAACAGTACGAACCTAACCGAAAAAAAAATTGTTGCTAGGAACCGAACCGTCGATTCCGATACAGTTCGGATCGGTTCCGCGGTTCCCGATTTCAAAAATCCCAGCCCTAAAATATCTTAGAAGAATGCTATTTTATTTACCCAACACTAATGTTCCAGCTATGTTTAGGTATACATAATTAACTACTTAAGTATACTACTTAAGTATACATTTTTAGAATCCTTTTAGAATGGGAATTAATATTGATTTTATCAATGTATGCCTATAGACATTTCTTTTTAAAACATAGGTATAGTTTGATGTGATAAAGACCTATTCTGGACCTTTAATTTGTTCATTAGTAGAGTTTGAAATTCAGTGCAACCTTTGATTTTGAAGTTCAACACGATTTTCTTTGGTTCATAAACTTGATATGTCTGTATTCTCTTCAAATTTATAAATTTTGAGACACACTTGCATGAGATCGTCTCATGATGAGACGGGTTATAAGTTGAGCATTGACGCTTTAACACTTTGGGAGGGGTGAGTGTAATTTGTGCTAAGTTGTACCCCGTCTCATATATGAGACCGTCTCATATAAGTTTTTGTCATAAAATTAATATATTGTTGAATTATATACATTAATTTTTACTTGTTCAAATATGCTGACAGATAAAATATAATCGAGACTAGGGTAAACACCGTAATATTAGTATATGGGTATAGAATATTTTTTTTCACCCTATAAATATAGTCATAATTTATTTTCTTGATGCATAGTAGTGAATTGTTTAAAATATATCTACTTAATTTACTATTTTAATTGAAACATGTCACGTAAATAATAGGTATATCATAAAGCTTTTTAAGGTAAAAATTAAATAATTTCAAGCACAATATATATTAATAATCGGTGTCTTTTTCTTCAACGAAGTAATTGTGTAGACTGAACCACATGTATTGTGGGAGGGGCCATGCCCCCCCTCAACATTTCCAAAATTTCTTTATATTATACTCCCTCCGTCCCACAAAACTGTGTTCATTTTTACTTTGACCGGTCTCTCCAAATACACCTTTGATCATTAATAATTTCAATTATATATGATAAAAATTATAAAAAATAATATTTGAAAAATACACATTAAGACAAATCAAATAAGTACTTATATTACTATAATTTTTTTTATATTGGTTGTACTTCATGGTCAAAATTTATGAATGTTGACTAATAAAAGTCAAAATGAGCACAATTTTCTGGGATGAAGGGAGTATATGCATATGGAAGATGCCTGTTTACACAGAGAAATTACTAGTTGTGGTTCCACTTATATTTAGTTTCAATTATTAGTTTTTTTTACTTTAATTTATTTGAGGACGGCGCAAACCAATATGTCGACAAATGCTTCCGTTAATGTCGTGGCATTGAAGATTTCCGTCGCATTATTGTTCAATCCGTTCCATCCCCCATCCATTTCTTCGATTGATTAGGGGCTCTTGATCAGAGCCGGCCCTGGGCTTGTAGGCTGTGTCGTCGCACAGGGCCCCACGCCAGCCCAGTGTCACGCAAACGTTCGAGAAAATTCTCAAGACTTCTTGTATTTACATGATAGAAGTCGGGACCTTCCAGAAACCCTCTGGAATGTCATAGAATATCTTAGAAGAATGCAGAAGGATGTAGACTCGTCTTGTAGCTCCTGTATATTCTAGAAGGCAGTAGACGCTTGTATATTCTAGAAATTGGAGTCCCTCTATAAAAGGACCTCCAAACCTCATTTGTAAGGTAGCAAGTTGAAGAAGTTGCTTGTAACCTCTTGAAGTTCTCTTAATACACAATCGTTCCTTACATTACTGCATTCCATCCTTAGCTATTTGCTTTCCAAATCCGTCGTTACTACATAAAGCTCGAAGTTAGCCTGGCTTAGTGAGAAGTAAGCTGAGTGGCACACGAGATTGACAAGTCAAAAGAGTCGTCCCGTGACACGTGGTATCGGAGACAGTTCACGGAAAGCAAAGACTACGGTTATGGAAGGAACAAGTGAAGTCACCAACATTCCCCCACTCATCGAAGGAGGGGAAAAAGAAAAAAATACGAAAGCAAAAAAGAGGGATCAGTCGGTAGATACCCCAGCCAACTTTGAAAATAAGCAGACAAGGGTGCAGAGATTAACGTCGGTGAGATCCTTGAATGGAAGGACACCGTCGATCAATTTGTTGCAGAAACCAGTGACACGAGCGATGGATTAAAAGAGATCGTCGGTGTCATCAAGGAAGAAGTCTTGGGACTTATAAACACCTTGCGGAATGAGTTCCATGAGAAAATGGATCACTTGGAAGCTGAAGTGAACTTGTGCAAGGCAGCAATTGCCGGAGGAGCTATTTAGAAGTTGACGCCACGCACAAAAGCACCTAAGCCTTTGAAGTTTGGAGGTAGACCTTATCCTAAACTATTTGATGAGTTTTTCTGGTCCCTAGAATGTTATTTCAATGCAATTGAGGTAAAGGACGACAAATCAAAGATAAACACAGCTGTTCTGTACCTAAGTGAGAACGCTGCTCTATGGTGAAGACGGAAACATGGGGATATGGAAAAAGGCCTCTACACCATAGACACGTGGGAAGATTTTAAGAAGCAACTAAAAAGACAGTTCTGCCCGCAAAATGCTGAAGAAATAGCAATGAAGAAGCTTCGTGGATTGAAACACATGGGGTCGATCAGAGATTATGTGGTGGAATTCACCACAACCCTGCAGATGAATTCTGCAACGTATCTTGCACGTGGGGTTGGTGGTCGATATTCCACAAAACGTACGGTGCACCAATACTTACAACCATCATTGGTGGTTTCGTGGTTGGGTGACTCCTAAAGACAATGTTGTGATTGTTCAGCACTCAGATACTTGTACATTTTTTGGTTACATGAAGATACTTATTTTCTAGAACTTTGCTTTGCCTAAATCTCCAACTAATCCGAGAACATCGAATGGCTTAGTGGTTAGGAAGCCTTCCAGTGACTTAGAGGTCTTGGGTTCGATTCTCATTGTAAGGGAAGGGGTGGGGGGATTTTTTAAAGAAAAAAAAAATTCCAACTAATCCAATTTTAAGTAGAAAGTTGAACTTTAAAGGAGGTTTCATGTATATTCATATGCTTCACGTGATCTCATTTTTTTAAATACCAATAGTTAATGTAAAAATCATCATTGTTTGATATATGCTTGCTTTTATATTTTTTCATTTCTCAAAATCACTCGGTGACAATTCATATATCGAAATATATTACAAAAATATGTAAAAGTATTATATTTTATTAAAAAAATCCTCATATAGTATGATTTATACTACTATGTAAAAGTAATATATTGCAAAAATATGTAAGAGTATTGTATTTTATTGAAAATTTTATACATATATTTATACTACTATGTAGGATGGTGAGTGTTAGTTAAGCTGAAATGTATATTTTAAGAATTTAAATCGAAGTGGGAATATTTTATGAAACGGAATTTCGTTCACTTAATATTGTCAAATTGTTAATAAAATAAACGGGTTCGTTTTGATTTATATCTTGTATATTAACTATAGAATAATCTCAAGGATAGAAGCCTCATAAAATATTCCCACTTCGATTTAAATTCTTAAAATATACATTTCAACTTAACTAAGACTCACCATCCTACATAGTAGTATAAATATATGTATAAAATTTTCAATAAAATACAATACTCTTACATATTTTTGTAATATATTACTTTTACATAGTAGTATAAAATATGGGGAATTTTTTAATAAAATATAATATTTTTACATATTTTTGTAATATATTTCGATATATGAATAGTCACCGAGTGATTTTGAGAAATGAAAAAATATAGAAGCAAGCATATATCAAACAATGATGATTTTTACATTAACTATTGATATTTAAAAAAAATGAGATCACGTGTAGCATCTGAATATACATGAAACCTCCTTTAAAGTTCAACTTTCTACTTAAATTGGATTAGTTGCAGATTTAGGCAAAGCAAAGTTCTAGAAAATAAGTATATTCATGTAACCAAAAAATGTACAAGTATCTGAGCGCTGAACAATCACAACAGTGTCTTTAGGAGTCACCCAACCACGAAACCACCAATGATGGTTGTAAGTATTGGTGCACCGTAGGTTTTGTGGAATATCGACCACCAACCCCACGTGCAAGATACGTCGCAGCATTCATCTGCAGGGTTGTGGTGAATTCCACCACATAATCTCTGATCGACCCCATGTGTTTCAATCCACGAACCTTCTTCATTGCTATTTCTTCAGCATTTTGCGGGCAGAACTGTCTTTTTAGTTGCTTCTTAAAATCTTCCCATGTGTCTATGGTGTAGAGGCCTTTTTCCATATTCCCATGTTTCCGTCTCCACCATAGAGACGCATTCTCACTTAGGTACATGACAGTAGTGTTTATCTTCGATTTGTCGTCCTTTACCTCAGTTGCATTGAAATAACATTCTAGGGACCAGAAAAACTCATCAAGTAGTTTAGGATCACGTTTACCTCCAAACTTCAAAGGCTTAGGTGCTTCTGTGCGTGGCGTCAACTTCGAAATAGCTCCTCCGGCAATTGCTGCCTTGCACAAATTCACTTCAGCTTCCAAGTGATCCATTATCTCGTGGAACTCATTCCGCAAGGTGTTTATAAGTCCCAGGACTTTTCCTTGATGATACTGACGGTCTCTTTTAATCCATCGCTCGTGTCACTGGTTTCTGCAACAAATTGATCGACGGTATCCTTTCATTCAAGGATCTCACTGACGTTAATCTGCACCCTTGTCAGCTTATTTTCAAAGTTGGTTGGGGTATCTACCGACTGATCCCTCTTTTTTGCTTTCGTATTTCTTTCTTTTTCCCCTCCTTTGACGAGTGGGGGAATGTTGGTGACTTCACTTGTTCCTTCCATAACTGTAGTCTTTGCTTTCCGTGAACTATCTCCGATACCACGTGTCACGGGATGACTCTTTTGACTTGTCAATCTCGGTGCCACTCAGCTTACTTCTCACTAAGCCAGGCTAACTTCGAGCTTTATGTAGTAACGACGGATTTGGAAAGCAAATAGCTAAGGATTGAATGCAGTAATGTAAGGAACGATTGTATATTAAGAGAACTTCAACAGGTTACAAACAACTTCTTTAACTATCTTCTTCAACTTGCTACCTTACAAATGAGGTTTGGAGGTCCTTTTATAGAGGGACTCCAATTTCTAGAATATACAAGCGTCTACTGCCTTCTAGAATATACATGAGCTAGATGACTGTGAGAATTTTAACAACATGAGAAATAATTTGATTATATAAGTAAAAAAAAAAAGGCAGAGAGGGGTGCAGATAAGTAAAAAAAAGGCAGAGAGGGCTGCAGAAGTACCTTTCTGATGTATGCCGAGTAACTATCCTCTAAAGGATACTTTTCACTTGCATAAAAAAGCATATGCTCTGCAATCCAACCACATCATAGTGAGGAAGAACTCAAAAAGTACAATGAATAGTACATGGCTCGATAGAAGTTCATGTATGCACCACGAATATAATGACCGAATAGTATGAAGTATAATAACATTATGTGACACAAGAACATTGTTGACCCAACAAATATTCGGGGTAAATAACATTAGGTGCCGTTTTGAAACATGGATTTCATTTCAAATCCATAATTTCAAATCCAGGATTTGAAATCCAAGATTTGAAATCCAAATCCACTGTTTGGGAACACAAGAATTTCAAATTCCGAATTTCAATTTCTAGCATCCTGTTTGGAAATTCATGAAATTCTAAATGTTGAATTACATAAGGTACAAGACAAGGAAAAAAAATCATACAAAAATTCTAAATGATTTTTTTATATAAAAAATCATATAAAAATGCTGAATTACTTGATCCTGGATTTGAAATGAAATCCATGTTTCCAAACGGCACCTTATTTCCTTCATTTATTTGCTCAAATAGTGTTGAGGTTAGTATCGCATCCATTTTAGAATTCCAAGTAACATAACCCCTCCGATTAGTAGTAGGAGCAGGTGGTGGAGCCACATGTTCTTTTCCCTGTCTTTGCATTGCCTGCAAGTCAACAAAACAGGAAGCAAAAATAATGTCATGTTGTTATCAATTAAATCAAGAAGGAAGCTGATTTCTTGCATATAATTAGCTGCAATTTGATTAAGCCATATGCACAAAAATAGCGAGGCAATCTGAAACAGAAAATGAAGCACAAAAAAACAGAGAATCCCACGGCGATAATATACAAAAAAGGAAGCAATTTGGTTAAGCCATATGCACCACAGGAACTATTTAAACTCATAAATTGATAAACTACAAACCATAGAGAAGTACAGGAAACCAACTTAATCAACCAACCTAATCAGAATCTGTCCATAAATTAAAAATTACAATCAAACGTTTGTAGATCTTCTTCAAACATTATGCTCTTATGTCCTTTGCGCTACATATTCTTCAAACATTGTTTTGGCAAGATGATCTCTAAATTCATTCCACTCATTTGTAGATCGAGCGGTGGAAATAAAATCATCATCTTCATCTTCCACATCAATTGCTTCCATAGTTTCTAGCTCTTGTTCTACCTCTTGCAAATACGCTGTTTCTTCCATATTTTCTTCTCTTAGAAAATTATGAAGAATGAAACAAGCATTAATGATACGAATTTGAATTGTTTGGGGGGAAAAGCTAGCATCTCTAAGTATACTCCAACGTTTCTTCAACAAGCCAAATGCCCTTTCAATTGTATTTTGAGCGGATGAGTGCCTCAAGTTAAAAAGCTCCTTGTAATTTGTTGGAGTGTTCCCTCGCCACAAATTCAAATGGTACTTAGTAACCTTATAAGGAGCTAGAAAACCTTCACCATTGGTATAACCCAAATCCACAAGAAAATATTTATATGCACACATCATATCATACAATTATTAGCATTATACTTCTTAATTTTCCACAGTTGAGTAATTATATTATAGAATCCCTTACTTCTAGGCACTCTTAAACCATTAGGCCTTCGAAGAGCATTACGAAGAATACGGGGATCTGACGCAGATCCTTCCCAACCCGGCAACACATATGTGAAACGAAGATTTGGATCACATGTGGCCAAGACATTGGTGCTAGTATCACCCTTCCTATCTCGATATCGCGGTCGATCCTCAATAGGGACCGTCATTTTGATGTGTGTCCCACCAAGATCTCCTACAACATGCTACATATATTCTCTATATCAGTAATGTACCCCTAAGAATTCTAAACACAAATATTTTATAAAATTACCTCAAACCACTTCCATTTGTTGTCATTTGCATAATTAGTGGTATGATCCACTTTCTTGATATAACACCCTCCAAGCTTAAGCACAGATTCAAGTACTACATGAAATTGACGGCTCACAGTTTCTCCCGAACGCGCAAAGAGCGCCTGCATTGTTCTATTCTTGAAATCATGCCCAAGAAGAAACTGCGCCACAACTTCTTTCACTGTTACATTCCTAGTAGTTACAAGCCCCCCTTTAGATTGTAAAAGATGACACAACTTCTTAAAACGACGTTTGTCAAGACGTAGTTGCTCTCGACAAATCCTATCATTTTCTAAACTATTCATCCAAGTAGCTCTAACTTGAGCACGTTCGCACTCATTCCATGTTACCTCTTTCACCCTATACATTTTACCATATGAGGCCGCCGCTACAATTACAATGAAACCAGCAACTACCATAACCAACTCCATATCTTCATCATTATCCCTCAAACGTTTTCGTAAATGAAGATTACCCACTTCATCGGACATTATACTTTTTGGGTGTTTAATCTATTACAAAAAACATATAATTTTTAGATTTCAATCAACTAGGCAGCTAGGCTAGACAATTCAATATTCAACATAGCAACAAATACATAATGTACACAAAAGTTCAGAAACATGATCAAAATGAAACACACATAGTTCCCGATTATAGTGTTCATATCTTAAATTCGGAAAATCAAATCAAAAATCTGATATTTGTTTAGTTTTTTACATAACAGAAATCAAAAAATCAAAGCTACGACAGATCAGAATAGAAAAGGCATTTATCTTTACCACTCTCCGAAGAATTGGTTCTAAGGATTAAAATAGCTTCCGGAGACTATCCACCTTCAAAGTGGAAAACAAAGAAGAAAGAGCTTCAAGATCAAATGAATTAAATATTTCAAACTGAAAGACCTTATCGAAATCAATGGGCTGCAAAAGATCAACTTCTTTATAAAAAAATGAGGCACTTAAACTGGGCATCAAAAGTGTACGATTCATCATTCTTGCAGTAAGGCAAGCTCTAGCAAATGCAATCTTCTGATTATTTAATCCCCAAACAATTTGTGGCACCTCTAAGAACTTCGTTTTACCCGAAATCAATGGCAAAGAAAGGTTATCAAGAAGAACAAAACTGCTCTGCTCAACTCCATTTCCACCATTGCCAGAGAATATGGGAAGTAAAACAGTTCTAAGAAACAAAGCAATCACAATCAGAAACAGACATTTGCAGGCCAATGAATTCAAATGCAATCAGAAACAATATTCAATATAGATTTCAACTATATTAGCTCCCACACACATCAGCCAGAGAGATTGAAACCTCAAACTTTCACATATAATAATGCTAAAACAAAAGATATTTCTCCTTACAAATCGCTGGAAATTTACCCATGTTTCAACAAATTTACCCATCTCTGGAAACAACAGTAGAATTCGAGAGCTTACTCTCCTGATGTAGCGAAGAAAACCCTTTGAATTGGCAGCGATAGTCACCAGGGGTTCCGAAAAGCAGATGTCGAAGATGATGACATAAAAATGAAAACCCAAAAATCGACTGGAGGGAGGAGCGGTGGATAGACTGGAGGGAGGCGCGGCGCGGGGGAGAGTAGAGACTGAGGATTACTGGAGTGCACAATTCATTTAGGGTTAGGTTTGTAAAAAAAAATGGGAATAAAGATTAAAATTATTATTTAATAAATAATAATTTATATAATAATATTTATTAATTTTTTGCGGTTCTCGATTAAACCAAAAATCGATTTATCCACGAAAATACTAACCGAGAATCGAACCGAGAATCGTTTTAACCGATATATCCGCAAAAATACTAACCGAGAACGGTACTAATGTAATACCCGGTTGTAATTCAGTTATTATCATTCAGTATTTATCATTCAGTAATTGTCATTCAGTAATTTCACTCATTAATGATCATTCGTCACTCATATTCAATCATGGTATTCATCATTCAGAGTAATTGTACCGTGTATCAATCGTCATTCATCACAAATCTAATTGGAGTTTCGTGCCGTGTTTATCATCGTCGTCATTTTTCCTTGTGGCTGTGTGTGAGGTAGTAGCGCACGCTACGTACTCCTTTTTAGCGCACGCTAATTGAGTACAGGTAGCGCACGCTACCACTCAGCATTAGCGCACGCTAATGTCACCCTGGCTGCAGTCCAGAAGGTACTGGACTGCAGGTGAGTTATAAGTAGCGCACGCTACGAATGGTAAGTAGCGCGCGCTAGTGGCTTGTAGTAGCGCACGCTAATAATTGCTGTAGCGCGCGCTAAGGACGGATCAAGTTGAGTCCGGTGGCTACCGGATCGCATCAAGTTAATTCATAGCGCACGCTATGAGTTGTTTTTAGCGTACGCAATCGATATTATAGTGCACGCTAAATATTGGTTGTAGCGCACGCTACCGAGGTCAGGTCAGAGGACAGACGGTTTTTGGGTTCCAGTACTGGGCGTCTAATAATTCGTTAGCGCACGCTAACTATGGGTATTAACGCACGCTACTGGTATGGTTGTAGCGCATGCTACAAAAGGTACGTAGCGCGCGCTACCGTTTTCGGACAGTGGGTACTGGACTACCCAAATTACCCGTTAGCGCACGCTACGCACAAGGGCTAGCGCACGCTAACCTGGAGTGACTATATATTGGACAGTTAGCCTGAGTTTCGTCATTTCTCACTTCCCTTCGTTTTTGGAGCGACTTCGGGCGATTTCGGACGACTTGGAGTGTTCTCTTCGAGCTGCTATCACCTATCATCATATTCAAGGCTTTGAGTTGGATTATCATCACTTCATCATCTCCTTAACATCAAATCAAAGGTATTAATCTCTTGGATCTAGAATTTCGGATTTTTGGGGTTTTCCTTCCGATTTCTTCGTGTAAGCTTGGATTATCATTGGAATATGTTAGATATGGATTATCTACCTTGGATAAATATATTCCTACGGATTTAATGGCTATTTTCGGAATTATTTCAAGAACCCTTGGGGTTGACTTCGGTTAATTGGGGATTTTCCGATTGTTGTGGTTGTAATCTTGAATTGTGGATTCCTATTGGATTATTGATATCATTGAAGTGTTTTGTTAGTTCGAAATACTCATTTTGGTGTTGGTTTCGATATATTCGGGATTGGATATTTTCGAAGTTGTGTGGTTGGTTACGTATTCGTTAGAATGCCCCTATGAGTTTGATTATCGTTGTATCGACCTTTGGGTTAGTCGTGTTTTGTTGCTTGATACGTGTATTGAACGGTTGTTGGTACTTATTGTTATTCAAGGTTGTTCGAGCAACCGATATCTCGATGAGGACGTTGTTCGTGGGAGGACATTGTCATCGGTATTGTGTAAGTTAACTCTTACTCGGTTAAAAGGATACTCATTCCTTTTGTTGTTGATTGCTCATAATCATAACTCATTCATCATGGTATTAATCATATTGAGACTTGTAATTATCGAATAATCATTTCATTCACGAGGAACGACGGTTCCAAATCATTTCATTGGGTTATCAATCAAGTCACTATTATTTTCATCTTGGTGAGTCATCTTGGCCTTGTCGAATTATTATTCATTGGTATTCATTGTGGTCATTCTCGTTCACATGGCCTTCTAGGTTCATATTGCGTGGCCGGGTGTGGCTGTGTGGAATTTTTAGTCGGGCACACGATGGTCATGTTTTGGGTTCACCGATACATTGGACCGTGCACACGGTAACGCTTACCTCCGTGAGACTAATTAGGTACAAGTACGGGTGTGTCCGGTCATTCGTCTTGTACACTTGCACAGAACATTACGGGCGTACTATGATACTCCTCTTCAGCGTAATTCATAACTAAGGATATTTCATAACTTCAGTTAATTCATGATTGTGTAATTTCAACCCTTGAGGATTGTTGTTACGTAATCGGCCCGTTGGGGATTTTGTTTTCAGGTCACGGCAAGGCAAAGGCACGGGAAGAGCATGCTGACGGCGAGGAGTCCCAGTGATACTAGTAGGGGGCCCCAGTCATTCCGTTTGTTTCAGTCATTTCAGTCATTTCAGTTATTCTGTCATTTGTATTTTCCGCTGCAAATTCCGTTTGAGATGTTTAACTGCTCAGGGTGGTGTATTTTATCTCCATATAAAATAGGCTAAATGACTAAAATAGGACCTGAAGTTTAGCAGTTTTAGCATTTGAGGACCTAAAGTTTAGAAGGTATCAAACTGGGACCTAATCTTTGATCCGTTAGACCACGTTAGGACCTCCGTTAATTTTTGTCCGTTAAGTACTAACGGATTTCTTTGTTGGCACTTAAATGACACGTGGCAGGTGTTTATTGGTTGTCCAATATATGATGTAATAATAAAAATAAAAAAGAATATAAAATTAAAAAAAATCTAAAAAAATGGAAAAAAATCTGGAAAATAGAAAAATCGGGAAATAAAAAATCGGAACTTGGGTAATTTTATTTATATTTTGGAATATTAATATTAAAAAATTGATTTTCTCGAATTCGAAAAAAAATAAGAAAATATCTGGATTTTATTTATAAATCGCTTTAATAAAAATAAAATCAAATATTATTATCCATAAAATAAATGAAAGATATGATCGCTATCTTCTCGGTGAAGTTGACTTCAAGTAATTAATCTTTAATGCTTTATTTTTTTAAGATTTTTAGATTTTTAAAAAATAAAACAGCTTTTTTATGACAAGTAAAAAAATTACTAGCCGGTTTTTCATAAAGAAAATAAAATAATTCAGTTTTTTTATTATTTTGTGGAAAATATTCTAATTTTTAGTTTATTAAAACAATTTATAAAGAAGATCCAATTTTTGAATTTTTATTTCCGAATTTTAAATAAAAAATTTGATTTTTAATATTAATTATATTCGAGAATTTAAAAAAACTTGAAGTTACGATTATTTTCTTTATGAAACCAAATTAGTAATTTTTTTACTTTTCATAAAAAAGCTTTTATTTTTAAAAATCTAAAATCTTAAAAATAAAATGATTAAAGATTAATTACTTGAAGTCAACTTCACCGGAGAAGATAACTGATCATATCTTTCATTTATTTTATGGATAATAATATTTCAGTTTTTATTTTTATTAAAACAGTTTATAAATAAAATCCAGATTTTTTCTTATTTTTTTTCGAATTTTGAATAAAAACTCAATTTTTTAATACTAATATTCCAAATTATAAATAAAATTACCGAAGTTCCGATTTTTTATTTCCCAGATTTTTCTATTTTCCATTTTTTTCCATTTTTTAGATTTTTTTTTAATTTTATATTCTTTTTTATTTTTATTATTACAGCATATATTGAACAACCAATAAACACCTGCCACGTGTCATTTAACTGCCAACAAAGAAATCCGTTAGTACTTAACGGACAAAAATTAACGGAGGTACTAATCTGGTCTAACGGATCAAAGATTAGGTCCCAGTTTGATACCTTCTAAACTTTAGGTCCTCAAATGCTAAAACTGCTAAACTTCAGGTCCTATTTTAGTCATTTAGCCTATAAAATATACTAGTGTTCGGTTTTGTCCTGGTGTGTTGTACTTAAACACCTCATCGGAGTACTTGATAATATAATGTGGTTCGGTACTACAATTATATTATTTAATTCATCATTTTCATTTGACTGGTGGGTCCCAGTCGGGGATTCACGGCACTGTAATACCCGCCTAGTTTGGGGTGTTACAGAGTTGGTATCAGAGCGTGGTTTTGAATACTACCCTCCAAGTCATGTCTCATTTGAAATCATCGTCATCGGACTAGTATCATTGGACTTTCGCGTCACGTGTGACCTGTGCAAATGCCGAGCCAATCAGACCAAGAACTGTAAGATTTCTAATGCCATGGTATAATTTCTGGCAATAATCATTCATTCATAATTCATCAGTTAACAATCCTCAATCATCATTGTCATTTTGACCAGGACGGTCAGGTTAACTCATTAATCACTCAATTCATTTCATTGTTCAGTTGTTGATCAGGAAGATCGAATCATTAATCATGTCAACTTGTTCAAGATAATCATTTCAGTAATCTCATCAGATAATCATGTCACGCCAGTTAATCATTCATGTAATCACTGTGTTAGAGCGCGTATGCTCATTTTCATCATCTCATGTCATAATCATAACGTGATATTCATACGGGAAATATAATCATCATGTGACTTTCCTACTTCAGCATGGAGAGGGCAAGAAGAGGACGTGGAGGACGAGGCCGTGGAACGGGCCGAATCCCGAGGGCTCGTGTGAATACACGTGCAAACGCGAGAAATAATGCTAATTCATCGAGCAGCGATGCTGCCACTCACTCTCCTGGACGCGATCATTCACTATCGGGGAGTCGTACCCGGGACACGGCTCAGTCAGAAGGTGTCCGGGTTGACCCACTCGCTTTTATGCAGGGCATGATGGCCCAAATGACCCAGATGGCACAGCTGATGGAGACGATGCATAACTCCGTCAATCAAAATCAGCAGTCTCCTCCGCCGCCACCTCAGAGGCAAGAGAGGAATGTGAGCAATATCATCGGCGACATCTCTCGCCAGAGGCCACCTACTTTTTGTAATATCCGCAATTTTCGATTTCCGGTAATTTCTTTTTTTTCGGTCGGAGTCCGTTTTGACGACTCGCTCATGACCGTTTCGTCATTCTGAGAATGATTAATTCTACACTTTTTGACATCCGAGTTCGTTTCGGTGTCGTTTCGTTGAGTTCTGTGCTTTTTAGCGACTTTTCCGCACTTGAGTTCGATTCTTGCGAATCTCGACCAAATCGCTGCTTTGAGTTTCCCGCAAGTCCGTTTAACTTTGTTAGACGTGTTGTGAACTTCGGTTTGGTTATTCGATCACGTATGGTGATTTTCGGCATTTGGGCCATTTTCGTAATTTCCCAAAGTTTGGGGTAATTACCTTCCGTTGTCGAATTTCGAGCCTTCGGGTGGTCGGAATCGTGTGTCCTACTAGCTCTTAGATTCGTCTTTGTGAGTACTTCGTAACCGTATCTTCGGTTCGTATTCAGGTTCGGGTTTCGGTGTCGTTTTGTTGAATTCAGGATTTCTAAACGACTTTTCTAAGTATGAGTTCGTCTTTGTTAGATCACCATTAATTTTTGGTAACTCCAAAAATTATAAATCTTTGCAATATTATAGAACATCGAGTTAGCTTTCCAATGGTTCAAACGGTGAGTCAATCGGAGTCCGGACGAGAGAGTTATGGTCGTTTCAGTTTTTGGCCGAGCACTTCCAGGAGCCTTTCGGCCGATAGGGGGGCCGATAGACTCTACTGTCGGCATCCCGTATGGGTATCGGTTGGGCCTATCGGCCGATAGGCCGGCCGATAGGTTCTGCTGTGTTACACTATAAATGTGTTGTTTTGAGCGAACAGCTCATTCCTTCCCCATTTTTTCACTGCTGCGCGAGAGAGAGAGATATAGAGGGGGAGAGTTCTTCATCCGGGGGTCGATTTTCATCATTTCTTTTCGGTTGTGAGGCTCGGATAATCAATCTAACGCGTGTTCTACGGATCTTAACACTTGAATCTTCCAAGGTAATGCTCTAAAACCCTATTTCGATTAATTTGGGGGTTTTGGGTTTTTCTTCCGATTCGTTCCGTTTCGTTGGTGGATTCATGATGTATACGATTGATATTGTTAGTATCTTTAGTTTTCCTACGGATTCATGGATATTTTGTGGATTTTTATGGAATCGAGAGGGTTTGGTTGTGGTCCGCCCTCGTTGTTATTTTTGTATGAATATACATGAATCGTAGGCGGGGTTCCGGGTGTATTCCATTTCCATAATCGTTTAGAAGTGGTTGTGATTGTGCTATTCGAATCGTTAGGTTCATTTTCGTCGGTTCCTCACGGTCGTGCTCGATTCTTCCGTTCCGTTCATTGTCGTCTTCCTTTTCGTTAGCATCGGGCGTTTCGAAGCTTCCCGGTTGAGCCGTATCCGTTCGTGGTTCCGTGCTCGCGGTATCGAGGCAAGTACCTTGCCCATACTTTTCTCGTTTTATGTATATGATGATCGGTGGTCGTCTTGATGTGTTTGTTTGGTTATTTGAAATGAAGTTTCAAAAGGATTTCGGTTTGGCCTCGTTAAAGGCTTTCTTTCAAAACGCGTGTGTTTTGTGAACGGTATTTTGAGAATTGATTATGATTTGATTATCTTGAACGTTGAAGGATTTTATGAGGATACTCTCTTGTTTAAAAGTTATGGAATCGTGTATTCCGTATTTAAGCTTGTTATTGTATTTTTGAAGAGTTTGGTAATGGTGTCGAGTTAATGGCCATCTCTAGTGAGTATTCTTAATGAACTTACATTCTTAGCATGTTAGTATTGCATGAGTAACGTGTGTGTGTGTGTATGCTCACTACGGGTTAGATCCGACGGGGTCTCGGTAGGGCTCCACGAAGCTGTGGACCGCGAGCTTGCTTTTAACCACTGTGGGTTAGATCCGACGGGGTCTCGGCAGGGATCCACGAAGCTGTGGGTCCGCGGTTAATTGTGGTGCATTTTTTTACAATGTGATTCGATATTGGCATTTCCGGAAATGAGTACTTTTGAACGGTTTTCATGTTTGCATGCATTGACTAAGTGTGTAAGAGGTAAGTGTTCGTTTGGCTTACTTGGCTAGGATGGCACTGGAGTATTTTGTTGTTTGTTTTAAATCCTTTATTTGTGGATTTTGATGTTGGGATACGAGCCTCCTGGTCGTTCTTGTGTACCGTGAGTTGATGAGATTTGGGGCTAAAATCCCAATGGTTTGTAAAAGTCGTTTTACGGATTTGGGGCTAAAATCCCAACGGTTGGTTAACGTCAGATTTCAGAAAGTAAACCTTTGGGCGGTGACCCCTTTTGTCTCTTGGTTTTCAAAAGTAGGATTTGATAATCCTAAATTGTTTTCTATTAAAACTCTCGATGGCATTCTAAACTGCTTTATAAATTACTTCCATTGATTTATGATATTTCGTTTTGAAATGTTTTCTCAAACCCTTGCCTCGGGAAGTACTTTTCGCTTCGTTTGGATCTTTGAGGATCCTCGGTTATTGTTATTCGTGGAATGTGAATTGTATGGCTCGTATTTGCACTTTGTATTTGCACTAGCAAAACAGTGGAGTTTGCTAACCCCCGAGTATTCGGGGTGGATGTCTGTTTGCATTCGTGTTTTGGAGCATAACACGTGGTCGGCACGAAGGATGATGAAAGATGATCGATACTAATCACATGAGGAACCGTACATCGTGTGTTGGTTCGATTGTACTTTATTTTCACTTTGTATTGTTCCGTTATGCGGGTGTAGTTGTATTTTGTCCCTGTGTGGGCATGAGTTGTATTTGAGTTGTATGTATTTGTGGAAAGACCAAATCGGTCTCGAGTCATTGTAGCCTCGAAGGCATTGTCGAGATGTTAAATGTCGTTACCACCTGGTAGATCCTTGAGGAAAGGTTCTACGGCGTGTAATATCCCCGAGCGGATTGGGGTGTTACATAAATGGTATCGGAGCTTAGGTTGAGGGAACCTAGGCCGCCGGGTCAAGTCGTGTTGTTTGAGTCTTGTTTCGCTGGATTTTTATCCGATCGAGTCGTGTCGCGACGCGTCGCTTGAGTTTGTTGGTCGTGATTAGTATCGTGGGCGATCATCATCTTCGTGCGACTGTGGAAGTAAGTCTCCCTTCTTTGTGTTGTGCCTCGTGTGACACGAGCTATTTTTATGATTATTTGTTAAGTGGTGGAATTTTATGTGAATTTTGATTTCACGATATGTATTTAGTCGACTCTCGTATTTGATTTATACGAGGAGTGTCGTTTGTGATGTCTTTTTATTGTTGTTTTTCTCGTTGTTGATGATTTTCGAATCGATTTGACGCTTTACAAGTCTCTTGTGGAAGCTTTGTGCTTATACACGTTCGACTTGTTCACTAGCCGCGGGAGGGTATTTTATCGCGATTTTGTTCGAATGTGGTATTTTATCGTTTATTTTCGTTTAAAGACTTGTATTGTCTTGATTTTAAACGCTTTGATGCGTGTGCTAGGAGTTGTTTTAGTGAACGTCGGTATGTGTGAGTTTTGGGCATTCTCGCCTATCGATTTTTGAAAACCTTGAGTATCTTAGAAAAATAAATTTGAGACATACTTTTCAAATGAGTTATTTTCTTGTGGTACATCCTAGATGCCACAATGTATTTCAAAAATTTTCTACCTCGAGGACCAAAATGTTTTGAGATATTTTCAACACTTTTATTTAGACCGAGGGTCGAATAATTTGAAAGTTTTCACTAAGAGAAAGTGTCTTCATTTTTATCAAATGCGAAATGGTTCTCCAATGTCCCGATAACGATGTTTCACGTTTGTACTTTTTTGAAAGATGATACTCAAGATCAATCGGTGTTCTTCTAAATTATTTTCAAAATGAAGTTTTCGTTTTTAAAACCTATCCATTCCCGTTTGAGGGCTGGGTATGTATGTGTGATGTTCGCGTTGTCCTTTGATACTTTCTCCCGAGTATGACCGAATTGGCGGTGTGAGCGTTGAGACGCTTTCCACACATTGGTTGTGCTAGCCCCTGTGAGAGGCGGAGTGTTGGTATTGAATGTTGTCGCCTCATGGCAATTTCTGCGTTGTCGCGCATGTGCGAGCTGTTAGAGCTTGATTTGGTATGACCGTGTGCATTGGTGATGGTTCCGTTATGCGTCGATTGTTTAATGTCTTGTTACCTTGCTCCCGTTTTTGTGAATTTCGTGGACGAGGTCGGAGGTAATGCCCGTACTATTTTGACTTCTGTGTTTTCTCTTCCCCAGTCTATCGATTCGCTCATGTTCGTTGGTACTTTATGAACTTGTTCGGTATTTCGCCATCGTCCGAACGAGCTGTGATCTTGTTGTAGGCCGATCTGGTTATCGGTGTGATTTTTTTTCGAGTTCGGTTCGATTCTTGTGAACTTTGTTCGGGAGTAACATCCTTTGGTTCTACTAGTCCTTTTATTCGAAGGGATCGGATTTTGAACTTCTGTATTTTCTACTTTGTCGACTCATTTATGTTCGTTGACATTTCTGAGCTTGTCCTGCCCTTGTTTTTGTTTATCGAACGAGTGTGGTATCGTTTCGGAATAACTCGTTCGTCGTTGTGACTTTTCAATTGCTATTCCCTTTCCTGTGGATCTTATGTGAATGCACATCCTGTTGTTTTCACCGGATCATATATTGTCTCGAGTCGAGATGTGAACCTTGGAGTTGTTGTTTGAATTTTATTATCCTTCGTGTTTCGGACATGATTGTTCGATTTTTGTTGTCTCGATCGTTTGTTTGTTCGGTTTTTGTTCTCGTTTCGTGATTATTGAGCATTCAGACTCCTTCGTAATTCCCTTCAGTTCGGGAAATTAGTTTCGTTTTCGATCTTCCATCCCTTAGGCGGTGGGATTCCGTGTTTGTTCAGCGGTTGGCTCGCGTTTTGATTGATGCACCGTGGGGTTGGTCAATCATATTGATTTTCGTTCGTTGTGTTTTGCGATTGTCGGATAATTGACTTGGCTATAGTATCCGTTTGATGACGCTTGTCACTTGTCGGTTTTATTATATCCCTAACGGCGACGTTGTGTTGGTCACCGTGGAGCGTGTTTACACGCCGTATATTCCTTTGCGTTGTTTGTAACATTTCGCCGTTGGGCATTAGTTACGCATTCTTGTGTGTCTCGTTGAGTTTTTCCCTGGAATATTTCTTCTCCCTACTTGTTTTAAGTTTCGGGACGAAACTTCTTTTAAGGAGGGTAGAATGTAATATCCGCAATTTTCGATTTCCGTAATTTCTTTTTTTTGAGTCCGTTTTGACGACTCGCTCATGACCGCTTCGCCATTCCGAGAATGATTAATTCTACACTTTTGACATCCGAGTTCGCTTCGTGTCGCTTCGTTGAGTTCTGTGCTTTTAGCGACTTTTCCGCACTTGAGTTCGATTCTTGCGAATCTCGACTAAATCTTGCTTCGAGTTTCCGCAAGTCCGTTTAACTTTGTTAGACGTGTTGTGAACTTCGGTTTGGTTATTCGATCACGTATGGTGATTTTCGGGCATTTGGGCCATTTTCGTAATTTCCCAAAGTTTGGGGTAATTACCTTCCGTTGTCGAATTTCGAGCCTTCGGGTGGTCGGAATCGTGTGTCCTACTAGCTCTTAGATTCGTCTTTGTGAGTACTTCGTAACCGTATCTTCGGTTCGTATTCGTGTTCGGGTTTCGGTGTCGTTTTGTTGAATTCAGATTTCTAAACGACTTTTCTAAGTATGAGTTCGTCTTTGTTAGATCACCATTAATTTTTGGTAACTCCAAAAATTATAAATCTTTGCAATATTATAGAACATCGAGTTAGCTTTCCAATGGTTCAAACGGTGAGTCAATCGAGTCCTGACGAGAGTTATGGTCGTTTCGCTGGCCGAGCACTTCCAGAGCCTTTCGGCCGATAGGGGGCCGATAGACTCACTGTCGGCATCCCGTATGGGTATCGGTTACCTATCGGCCGATAGGCCGCCGATAGGTTCTCATTGTTACACTATAAATGTGTTGTTTTGAGCGAATGACTCATTCCTTCCCATTTTTTCATCACGCGCGAGAGAGAGAGATATAGAGGGGGAGAGTTCTTCATCCGGGGGTCGATTTTCATCATTTCTTTTCGATTGTGAGGCTCGGATAATCAATCTAACGCGTGTTCTACGGATCTTAACACTTGAATCTTCCAAGGTAATGCTCTAAAACCCTATTTCGATTAATTTGGGGGTTTTGGGTTTTTCTTCCGATTCGCTCCGCTTGGTGGATTCATGATGTATACGATTGATATTGTTAGTATCTTTAGTTTTCCTACGGATTCATGGATATTTTGTGGATTTTTATGGAATCGAGAGGGTTTGGTTGTGGTCCGCCCTCGTTGTTATTTTTGTATGAATATACATGAATCGTAGGCGGTTCCGTGTATTCCATTTCCATAATCGTTTAGAAGTGGTTGTGATTGTGCTATTCGAATCGTTAGGTTCATTTTCGTCGGTTCCTCACGGTCGTGCTCGATTCTTCCGCTCCGCTCATTGTCGCCTTCCTTTTCGCTAGCATCGGCGTTCAAGCTTCCGCTGAGCCGTATCCGTTCGTGGTTCCGTGCTCGCGGTATCGAGGCAAGTACCTTGCCCATACTTTTCTCGTTTATGTATATGATGATCGGTGGTCGTCTTGATGTGTTTGTTTGGTTATTTGAAATGAAGTTTCAAAAGGATTTGATTTGGCCTCGTTAAAGGCTTTCTTTCAAAACGCGTGTGTTTTGTGAACGGTATTTTGAGAAATGATTATGATTTGATTATCATGAACGTTGAAGGATTTTATGAGGATACTCTCTTGTTTAAAAGTTATGGAATCGTATTCCGTATTTAAGCTTGTTATTGTATTTTTGAAGAGTTTGGTAATGGTGTCGAGTTAATGGCCATCTCTAGTGAGTATTCTTAATGAACTTACATTCTTAGCATGTTAGTATTGCATGAGTAACGTGTGTGTGTGTATGCTCACTACGGGTTAGATCCGACGGGGTCTCGGTAGGGCTCCACGAAGCTGTGGACCGCGAGCTTGCTTTTAACCACTGTGGGTTAGATCCGACGGGGTCTCGGCAGGGATCCACGAAGCTGTGGGTCCGCGGTTAATTGTGGTGCATTTTTTTACAATGTGATTCGATATTGGCATTTCCGGAAATGAGTACTTTTGAACGGTTTTCATGTTTGCATGCATTGACTAAGTGTGTAAGAGGTAAGTGTTCGTTTGGCTTACTTGGCTAGGATGGCACTGGAGTATTTTGTTGTTTGTTTTAAATCCTTTATTTGTGGATTTTGATGTTGGGATACGAGCCTCCTGGTCGTTCTTGTGTACCGTGAGTTGATGAGATTTGGGGCTAAAATCCCAATGGTTTGTAAAAGTCGTTTTACGGATTTGGGGCTAAAATCCCAACGGTTGGTTAACGTCAGATTTCAGAAAGTAAACCTTTGGGGCGGTGACCCCTTTTGTCTCTTGGTTTTCGAAAAGTAGGATTTGATAATCCTAAATTGTTTTCTATTAAAACTCTCGATGGCATTCTAAACTGTTTTATAAATTACTTCCATTGATTTATGATATTTCGTTTTTGAAATGTTTTCTCAAACCCTTGCCTCGGGAAGTACTTTTCGTTTCGTTTGGATCTTTGAGGATCCTCGGTTATTGTTATTCGTGGAATGTGAATTGTATGGCTCGTATTTGCACTTTGTATTTGCACTAGCAAAACAAGGAGTTTTGCTAACCCCGAGTATTCGGGGTGGATGTCTGCTTTGCATTCAGGTTTTGGAGCATAACACAGGGTCGGCACGAAGGATGATGAAAGATGATCGATACTAATCACATGAGGAACCGTACATCGTGTGTTGGTTCAGTTGTACTTTATTTTCCGCTGCTGTATTGTTCCCGTTGTACGGGTGTAGTTGTATTTTGTCCCCTGTGTGGGCATGAGTTGTATTTGAGTTGTATGTATTTGTGGAAAGACCAAATCGGTCTACTGAGTCATTGTAGCCTCGAAGGCATTGTCGAGATGTTAAATGTCGTTACCAGCCTGGTAGATCCTTGAGGAAAGGTTCTACGGCGTGTAATATCCCTGAGCGGATTGGGGGTGTTACACTTTTGAGGGCTCGTCTGAGCCGGCGGATATTATTCATTGGCTCGAGCAGTTCGAGAAGTTGTTTGCGATGGTAGAGTGTCCCGAAGGACACAAGGTTTCTGTTGCGGCTTACTACCTAGGTAAGAGCGCACACTCTTGGTGGTTGTCGTTGAAGCCCACCGAAGGATCATGTACTTGGGATCAGTTCAAAACTCTCATGATGGAGAGGTATTATCCGGCCCCACTCAGAGAGGCCAAACTGTCAGAATTACTCACCCCCGACCCCTCAGCGGACGAGGATGTTCTCGCCATTGCC
Source organism: Orobanche coerulescens (assembly GCA_033398695.1). Taxonomy (NCBI): domain Eukaryota; kingdom Viridiplantae; phylum Streptophyta; class Magnoliopsida; order Lamiales; family Orobanchaceae; genus Orobanche; species Orobanche coerulescens. The sequence continues at coordinate 25,421,989 of CM065812.1, forward strand.
GAGAAATCTCAGGAACTTCTTCCGTTCGCCTCATCCATCATTCATTCCGAGGCAGATAAAATCAAGTATTTCAGCAAGAGGCTGAAACCCCGTATGAGACTTCAGTTGCTTAATCATAATTGCACCACGTTGGCCGAATTCATTGAGAAAGCTCTCACCTACGAGCTATCGCTAAGGAGATTGCTAAGCAAAGAACCTTCATCTCGCTAGCAAGAAGTCCAAGAACCGTAATCAGACGGCAATGTGCCACCTTCAAGAAACCCCGTATGGCTCGCTTTCTCGAGCGACCTCCGTGTCGCCTAAACCCGCGGAATCTCGGCCTCGAGCGACAGTTCGGCCATCACCTATTTTAATCATGGGGATCTTGGTCATCTCGTACCAAGTGTCCGAGATGTACTATCACGTGTCATAATCGTGGATTGCCGGGCATAAGGCCCGTTTTGTCGTAGGGACTCCAAACCTACTCAGACGTCATCTCGTGCCCCTAAGCGACACTGCTCGTAATCAAAGCCACTCAATCGGCGTCGTTAAAACGGCAGAGCGACTAAAGGTGGAGCCTATAGCCAGCAGACGGAGCGTCCGGTCTGGGACTAGCAAGCCCGGATTTATGAGATGAAGAAGACCGATGATCCAGAGGCCCGAATGATCTCGTGTACACTCGATATTCTATCTCAACCTCGTGTGTACCCTTTTGATACCGGTGCATCGCATTCATTCATTTCTGAGTCATGTTTGAGTAGACTACATCTGGGTAGTGCTACTAATTGTGAGCCTTATGTCATTGGCCTACCTGATGGTAGACGAATTATCGGTAATCGTGAGATTCAGAATTGTCCGATTCAGTTTCATGGTCGCGTATGGCCAGCGGACCTAATCGTAGTAGATTTGCCGAGGGACGACGTCATCTTGGGTATTGATTGGATGGATCGTCATGATGCCATCATTAGTGTCCGTAAGCGTATGATCACTATCATTTCAGACGATGGGGTTGAATGTGTGTTTCAGGGAGGTAATCCCGGTTGTTCTGGTAAGGTCATTAATTTGATGAAAGCAGTGAGATTACTCAATCACGGGTGTGTTGGTTATTGGTGCTATATGACCAAAACCGAGAAATCATCAGTAATGTTGACGGATATTCCGGTAGTGAGGGAATATGCCGATGTTTTTCCAGACGAGTTACCTGGTTTGCCTCCACAGAGGGATGTGGAATTTACGATTGAGTTGGAGCCTGGTACGTCCCCGATATCGAAGGCACCGTACCGGATGGCCCCGACCTAAATGCAGGAATTAAAGAACCAACTCGAGGAGTTGTTCGAGAAGGGTTATATTCGACCGAGTGCGTCCCCGTGGGGAGCACCAATGTTATTTGTCAAGAAGAAGGATGGTTCTTTTCGCTTGTGTGTCGATTATCGAGAGTTGAACAGGGTGACAATCAAGAATAAGTATCCCTTACCCCGTATTGATGATCTCTTAGATCAACTTCAGGGAGCTTCAGTATTTTCCAAGATCGACCTGAGATCTGGATATCATCAGTTGCGGATTCGAGAGTCGGATATCGCGAGGACGGCGTTTCGAACACGCTATGGTCATTATGAGTTTGTGGTTATGCCGTTTGGATTGACTAATGCACCTGCGGTATTCATGGAGTTAATGAATTGGGTTTTCATCGACTTTTTAGATCAGTTTGTTGTTGTCTTCATCGATGACATTTTGATTTATTCTCGTGACCGAGAGGAACACGAGGTTCATCTTCATCAGGTTCTCGACGTGTTGAGACGAGAACAACTTTATGGGAAGTTTTCCAAATGTGAGTTCTGGATGTCCGAAGTGACGTTTCTCGGACACGTAATTTCTTCAGACGGAGTTCGTGTCGATCCTCAGAAGACGGAGGCTATTCGTGGTTGGCTACCTCCGAAGAATGTTAAGGAAATCCGAAGTTTCCTCGGATTAGCGGGTTATTATCGGCGATTTGTGGAGGGATTTTCTAGAATCGCTCAACCCTTGACGAACCTTTTGCGTAAGGATAAGAAATACTCGTGGTCCGATGCGTGTCAAAGGAGTTTTGAGGAACTCAATAGACGGTTAATGTCAGCACCTGTACTTTCCTTGCCGCAGGGGACAGAAGGATTTGTGGTTTATAGTGATGCGTCCGGATAGGGTCTCGGATGTGTGCTCATGCAGAACGGAAAGGTTATTGCCTATGCTTCGCGGCAATTGAGACCTTACGAGGTTAATTATCCGACACACGACCTGGAGCTAGCAGCCGTGGTGTTCGCTTTGAAGATTTGGCGTCATTATCTTTATGGCGTTACCTGTCAGATATTCACCGATCATAAGAGTTTAAAGTATATATTTACTCAGAAGGAGTTAAATATGCGACAGAGGCGGTGGTTAGAACTAATCAAAGATTATGATATTGAGATCCTTTACCACCCGGGCAAGGCGAACGTTGTCGCCGACGCCTTGAGTCGTAAGTCCGTTCAGGAGCAGATGCTTGCTCGTTTAACAGTCCAGAAGGAGCTTCAGCAGGAATTCCTTAGACCCGAGATCGAGGTCTGGCTTCAGCGAGTTCAGGGACAACTTTGTATGTTAGAGATTTCATCATCACTCGAGGAGGCAATCCGAGAGAATCAGATTTCAGACCCTTCATTGTTGCGCATCCGTGAGGATGTGACTCAGGGGAAAGCCCCTAGATTTGTGGTCCACGAGGATGGACTTTTGAGGTTTAAGAATCGATTGTGCGTGCCGGCGAATGATGAGTTGAAAAACTCTATTTTGAGAGAAGCTCATGCTACCCCTTATTCTGTTCATCCGGGGTCTAGCAAGATGTACAAGGACTTGAAACAAAATTACTGGTGGAGTAATATAAAGCGAGAAGTCGCAGAATTTGTTTCGAGACGCTTAACCTGTCAACAAGTCAAGATCGAACATCAGCGACCGGCGGGTATGCTGAAACCTCTTCCTATTCCCGAGTGGAAGTGGGAAGACATTTCTATGGATTTCATCACGAGTTTGCCGACGAGTCGTCGTGGCATGAATACGATCTGGGTGATCGTGGACCGCTTAACTAAATCAGCTCATTTCCTTGAGATCAAGGAGACGTGGGGTCCCGAGAGACTTGCTCAACTGTTCATCAAAGAGATAGTGAGACTGCATGGTACTCCTAAAAGTATCGTTTCCGATCGTGACGGATGGTTTCTGTCGCATTTTTGGAAATCAGTTCATTGCGCTATGGGAACTCAACTTAATCTCAGTACCGCTTTTCATCCTCAGTCCGACGGGCAATCAGAGAGGACTATTCAGACATTAGAGGACATGTTGAGGGCATGCGTCCTCGATTGGAAAGACGATTGGGAAGCCCAACTTCCATTGATCGAGTTCACGTATAATAATAGTTGGCATGCTTCGATTAAGATGGCACCTTACGAGGCCTTGTATGGTCGTCGTTGTCGATCTCCGTTGTGTTGGGACGACCTATCAGAATCAATCGGCACCGAGCCCGATATGCTTATAGCTGCCCGTGAGAAGGTAGCTTTGATCAGGAGTCGTTTGTTGACCGCTCAGAGTCGACAGAAATCATATGCAGATAACCGTCGTCGACCATTAGAGTTCGAGGCAGGTGACCACGTGTTGGTCAAGGTATCCCCGAGCCGTGGTATCTTCCATTTTGGGAAGAGGGGAAAATTGAGTCCGAGATTCATTGGGCCGTTTGAGATTTTGGATCGAGTGGGCGAGTTAGCTTATCGATTGGCTTTACCTCCGGCGTTGAGCCGAATTCATAATGTGTTTCATGTCTCTCAATTGCAGAAGTATGTTGCCGACCCGAGTCACATACTTCAGTTCGACGAAATCGAGATCGCCGACGATCATTCATATGAGGAGCATCCTATGCGAGTTTTAGAGCGGCGAATCAAACAGTTGAGGAATAAGACGATTCCTTTGGTTAAAATTCAGTGGTGTAGACACGGAATCGAAGAGGCTACTTGGGAAACCGAGGATAGTATGTGGGAGAGTTATCCCGAGTTGTTTGACCCTTAGTTTCGGGGACAAAACTCTTTTAAGGGGGGGTGTATGTAATACCCGATTGTAATTCAGTTATTATCATTCAGTATTTATCATTCAGTAATTGTCATTCAGTAATTTCTCTCATTAATGATCATTCGTCACTCATATTCAATCATGGTATTCATCATTCAGAGTAATTATACCGTGTATCAATCGTCATTCATCACTAATCTAATTGGAGTTTCGTGCCGTGTTTATCATCATCGTCATTTTTCCTTGTGGCTGTGTGTGAGGTAGAAGCGCACGCTACGTACTCCTTTTTAGCGCACGCTAATTGAGTACAAGTAGCGCACGCTACCACTCAGCATTAGCGCACGCTAATGTCACCCTGGCTGCAGTCCAGAAGGTACTGGACTGCAGGTGAGTTATAAGTAGCGCACACTACGAATGGTAAGTAGCGCGCGCTAGTGGCTTGTAGTAGCGCACGCTAATAATTGCTGTAGCGCGCGCTAAGGACGGATCAGGTTGAGTCCAGTGGCTACCGGATCGCATCAAGTTAATTCATAGCGCACGCTATGAGTTGTTTTTAGCGTACGCAATCGATATTATAGCGCACGCTAAATATTGGTTGTAGCGCACGCTACCGAGGTCAGGTCAGAGGACAGACGGTTTCTGGGTTCCAGTACTGGGCGTCTAATAATTCGTTAGCGCACGCTAACTATGGGTATTAACGCACGCTACTAGTATGGTTGTAGCGCACGCTACAAAAGGTACGTAGCGCGCTACCGCTTCGGACAAAGGTACTGGACTACCCAAATTACCCGTTAGCGCACGCTACGCACAAGGGCTAGCGCACGCTAACCTGGAGTGACTATATATTGGACAGTTAGCCTGAGTTTCGTCATTTCTCACTTCCCTTCGTTTTTGGAGCGACTTCGGGCGATTTCGGACGACTTGGAGTGTTCTCTTCGAGCTGCTATCACCTATCATCATATTCAAGGCTTTGAGTTGGATTATCATCACTTCATCATCTCCTTAACATCAAATCAAAGGTATTAATCTCTTGGATCTAGAATTTCGAATTTTTGGGTTTTTCCTTCCGATTTCTTCGTGTAAGCTTGGATTATCATTGGAATATGTTAGATATGGATTATCTACCTTGGATAAATATATTCCTACGGATTTAATGGCTATTTTCGGAATTATTTCAAGAACCCTTGGGGTTGATTTCGGTTAATTGGGGATTTTCCGATTGTTGTGGTTGTAATCTTGAATTGTGGATTCCTATTGGATTATTGATATCATTGAAGTGTTTTGTTAGTTCTAAATACTCATTTTGGTGTTGGTTTCGATATATTCGGGATTGGATATTTTCGAAGTTGTGTGGTTGGTTACGTATTCGTTAGAATGCCCCTATGAGTTTGATTATCGTTGTATCGACCTTTGGGTTAGTCGTGTTTTGTTGCTTGATACGTGTATTGAACAGTTGTTGGTACTTATTGTTATTCAAGGTTGTTCGAGCGACCGGTATCTCGATTAGGACGTTGTTCGTGGGAGGACATTGTCATCGGTATTGTGTAAGTTAACTCTTACTCGGTTAAAAGGATACTCATTCCTTTTGTTGTTGATTGTTCATAATCATAACTCATTCATCATGGTATTAATCATATTGAGACTTGTATTATCGAATAATCATTTCATTCACGAGGAACGACGGTTCCAAATCATTTCATTGGGTTATCAATCAAGTCACTATTATTTTCATCTCGGTGAGTCATCTTGGCCTTGTCGAATTATTATTCATTGGTATTCATTGTGGTCATTCTCGTTCACATGGCCTTCTGGGTTCATATTGCGTGACCGGGTGTGGCTGTGTGGAATTTTTAGTCGGGCACACGATGGTCATGTTTTGGGTTCACCGATACATTGGACCGTGCACACGGTAACGCTTACCTCCGTGAGACTAATTAGGTACAAGTACGGGTGTGTCCGGTCATTCGTCTTGTACACTTGCACAGAACATTACGGGCGTACTATGATACTCCTCTTCAGCGTAATTCATAACTAAGGATATTTCATAACTTCAGTTAATTCATGATTGTGTAATTTCAACCCTTGAGGATTGTTGTTCTGTGTAACTGACCCCGTTGGGGGATTTTGTTTTCAGGTCACGGCAAGGCAAAGACACGGGAAGAGCATGCTGACGGCGAGGAGTCCCAGTGATACTAGTAGGGGGCCCCAGTCATTCCGTTTGTTTCAGTCATTTCAGTCATTTCAGTTATTCTGTCATTTGTATTTTCCGCTGCAAATTCCGTTTGAGATGTTTAACTGCTCAGGGTGGTGTATTTTATCTCCATATAAAATATACTAGTGTTCGGTTTTGTCTTGGTGTGTTGTACTTAAACTCCTCATCGGATTACTTGATGATATAATGTGGTTCGGTACTACAATTATATTATTTAATTCATCATTTTCATTTGACTGGTGGGTCCCAGTCGGGGATTCACGGCACTGTAATACCCGCCTAGTTTGGGGTGTTACAACTAACAGTTCTCGTTAACCTGAACCGCGTCGTTCTGGTTCTAACCGGGTACCGGGAACCATTTAGACAGACTTAATCGAGATGTATGTTCGAAATATATGTATATGCGTGTGTGTAGTTGAGTTGAGTGAAGAGGCTATATAGTCACCTAATTATTACGGGTTTGTTTTTCATTTGAAATGACAAGTGATGGGTTTGTATTAAAATTCTTGAATTTCAAATGAATTCCAAGTTACCAAACACCGCATTAAAATTCATCAAACAAATACAATAAATTCATCAAACAAAACAAAAAAAATGAAAATGGTTACCTTGCGGAAGGATTCGGGTCAAGTGCAGATTTGCGGCGGGCGGCGGTGTGTTGGCGGTTGGGTTACGGGCCGGGACGGGGTCGGGGTCCGGGACGGGGGCTGGGTTGGGGGGAAGAGAAAAGTAAGAAAAGGAGGAGAAAAAATGTATAAATATTGAGGGGTTTAGCCGACGACCCAGATCAAGTCGTCAGCTAAAGTGTTTAAAAAAAATAATAATATAATAATATTAAGGGGTTTAGCCGACGACCCAGATCAAGTCATCGGCTAAAGGTTTAAAAAAATAATATAGTTTAGCCGACGACGTTTACAATAGTCGTCGGCTAAACCCTAAGTACGACACGAGCCGTGTCATCTAACACTACGGTCGTGCATACAAATGCTTTTCACTTTCTAGGCAGGTGCGACACGGGCCGTGTCATTTGACAAGGTCGGGTCAGGTGGGCAGGCGTTTTCTTAGTTTAACCAATTTTTTTTAAAGGGGTTTAGCCGACGACTATCGTGGAAGTCGTCGGCTAAACCCCATTTTTTTTCGGAAGGGGTTTAGCCGATGACTTTCGTGGAAGTCGTCGGCTAAACCTCTCCGATTTTTTTTTGATAATATTATTAATATTATGTTAATGTTTTGATTATTATTATTAATATTTTTTTTATTATATATAACGTATAAAAATATATATCTAATAAATTTATGGCTCATTTTTGGCAAGGTCACAATACTCAAAGTAGCAACTCACAAGCTTTTTCTAGGAATAATCGATGTAGTCGGGAATAGAAAGGTACTCTTTAGCGGGAGAGGGGCAAGATTGGGTTGGTGTTCCGTGGACTATATATAATTTTAAATTGGAGGTTTAGCCGACGACGACTGGGTCGTCCGCGAAACCCCATTTTTTTTTCGAAAAGGGTTTAGCCGACGACCAGATCAAGTCGTCGGCTAAAGTTTAACACTTTAGCCGACGACTACTTTGCACTTTGGCCGACGACCCGCATCAAGTCGGCTAAACTGCTTAGCCGACGTATTACGGGTCGGCTAAAGTGCAGTTTAGCCGACGACACTTAAAAGTCGTCGGCTAAAGTATGAATTATATAAAAATTATATAAATATATAAAAATTATATAAATATATATAAAAGTTTTATAAAAAGCTTACTGCTTATATTCAAAAATTTAAAAATTAATATTATAAAATATTTTAAAATGAATATGGTGATATATTTTGATATTTATAGGTGCAATACCTAAGAGTATATTTTTACTTTATTCATTAAGAAATTTTATATTTCGAGTGTATAGTTAGGTAATGTATTGACATGTCCCTAACTTATAATATTATATTTTAATATACTAATTTAACAACATTCTATATTGCATTCTATAATATATTTAGCGTAAAATGGATGAATCTAAAGCAAGAGAGGCAAGAAATATGCGCGCAAATAAATTGAAAAGAAAACGTGAAGGAGCATTACCAGGTAACAAATTTTATTTTTTATGTAGCTAAATTATCTTTAACTTTAGTATGGAGCATTATTAGCTAAATGTGTGTGTAATTTTTTGCCATTATTCTTTTAGGTGAATTGGGTTCAGGAACAAATGAAATTGTATATGGTGATAGAGGTATTACAACAATAGTACCATCATATATCATCTTCCATACCAGTTGCAATCGACAGAAGTGGGTATTTTTATTTATTTTTTTTAAATTTATTGTTATTGTTTTTAAACTTATTACTATACCAATAATGTTAGTGGTGATAATATTTTTATTTGTTATACAATATTATTAACAAGTTTTGGAATTTCTAATTTAGGTAAGTTGCATGCTGCACGAATAAAAAGATTTAAATCAAATGCTTGCACTGGAGTTATTGCCGATTTTACTTCAGGAAGAAATAATTTAGGTAAATGAAGATTATATTTACTGCATTATTTGTTTATAATTTTTTTAACTAAATGTCCTCCCGTGCGATGCACGACGTAAAATGTTTAATATTTTATTATATTAATATCTGTGATTGAATTTCAATAATATTGTAAAATTATTATAAAATATACATGAATCAATATACGCACATATACATACACTATTACTTTACTTCAATTTATAAACTCTTATCATGTGATCTAAGGGCACATAATAGGAAAATCGTAATTTAGGTAAGCACATGCATTTATTTTTTTATATAGGATAACATGAGTCTTATATCTAATTTTATAAATAATAAATTTAATTTTGTTTATTATTATCACCATTCATTAAAAGTATACAACCCATATTCTTACCAATATAATTTATTAATATACGTATTTATGATACCGTTTGTAACCATTTATGTTATTATTTGTTACATTTTATATTGTTTAATTTGCAAGAGTTTATATTTTACAGGATATCAGGGACATAAAAATCTGATGCAGAAAAATTCAAGGTACTACTAATTTAATTATTGTAATATAAAAATTGTATCTACTGACTTATTTGTTCGTTTAGTGATGTACCAACTTCACCCGAACTTGAACAATCATCAGCTGTTGTCTTACAAAATGGGGATGAAAACTTAAGCTATCGGCATAGTAACTCCACAGGTGCTAATTTGATAAATTTTATGTAGACAAAAATTAATGTACTATATCGAATTTATTAGCTCAAAAAAATTGACACTTATAATATTTAACTTTATTTCAGAATATTGGGATCTCGGTGACGCCGACCATAAGTGCGAGTATTGTGCAGCTTTGTTTTGGTATAATGAGAGGTTAAGGTCAAGTTATGGGTCAACGAAACCGAAATACTCAATATGTTGTCTTCAAGGAAAAATTGAGCTTCCAAAGATGAAAAGACCTCCACAATTGTTGGTAGAGCTTTTAAGTGGGAAAACTCCAATTAGTAACCACTTTATAAAAAATATAAGATCTTACAACAGCATGTTTGCTTTTACATCTTTGGGAGGAAAAATTGATAGTAATCCTAATATGGGGACTTCTCCACCTATATTTAAATTGCATGGTCAAAACTACCATTTGATTGGAAGTTTGATGCCGAATGAAGATCAGGCTCCGAAGTTTGCTCAGCGGTATATATATGACACTGAAAATGAGGTGGCGAATAGGATTAACTCTGTTAGGTTTGTTTTTTTTGTTAAATAGTATATTTTCTTAAAAAAGGTTCTTGCATTAACTGATATTTGAAATCCAAATGCATTGTACAGGTCACATAGCAATTCAAATGGACTTCAGACATATATTGTTCAAAAACTAAAGGAAATGCTTGATGAGAACAATATCTTAGTACAATCCTTTCGAATGGCGAGAGACAAAATTCAACAGTGCAGTGAGGCAAATGTTAAGTTAAAGCTTATTGGAAGAAGAGATAAAGATGGTCGAATGTATAACCTTCCAACTGCTTCTGAAGTACCAGCACCGGTTGTAGGGGACTTCGATGACGCATTAGGTAATCGGGATATCATTGTGGAAACAAAAACCGGATATTTGAAGCGAATAAATGAGCTACATGCTTCTTATCTTGGTTTACAGTACCCTCTTATCTTTCCTTACGGAGAAGATGGATATAGGGAAGATATATCATTATCAATCACAACAAGTACGACACAAAAGAAGAGAAAACGTGTGAATACTAGACAATTCTTCGCCTACAGATTTCACGATAGAGATGGGGAAGAGTGTGCCATATTATCCTCAAGAAGATTGACCCAACAATTAATTGTGGATTCATATACCATCATAGAATCAGGAAGATTGACATGGGTTAAGCTTAATCAGAAAACTCTCCGTTGTGAAATTTACAAAGGGCTTGAGGCTGCATTTTACCGTGGTGAGACAAATTTAGCAACTCAAGGTTTACCAGTAGTATTGCCATCCTCATACACTGGAAGTCCCCGATACATGATTCAGAACTTTCAAGATGCAATGACAATCTGTGGATGGGCTGGATATCCTGATTTGTTTATAACCTTGACGTGCAACCCTAAATGGCCTGAAATTTCTCGATATTTAGATAGAAAGGGTTTGAACCCGGAAGATCGTCCAGATATTATTTGCAGAGTGTTTAAGATGAAACTAGATGGATTAATCAAGGATATGAGAAAAAATCGGGTATTTGGTCGCGTTAAAGCAGGTAATTTTATTTTCATATTCGTTTATAATTATATGCATGTGTGTACATTTTATGTATCTATATGTCCTTTCATGCGATGCACGAAATAAAATACTAAATATTTAATTATATTAATAAAATTGTTTAGATTTTAACATTATTATAAAATAATCTTAAAACTTAAAAAATAAAAATAACAAAGAGAAAGTTTTTGATTGGTAAATAAAAGTCTATGATGGAATAAATTCCATCATCCTTTTTCCCTCAAAGTTTTCAAAACTAAATAATATGGAAATAACATGTGATTTTCAAAGTTTTATTAACTCTCTTTTAACAGTAAAGTTAGATGACTCGATTTAAATTGCATTAACTGTTATTAATATCCATGCAGTTGTATATACAGTTGAATTTCAGAAGCGAGGTTTACCGCATGTACATATATTGTTGTTTCTAGCTGCAGAGGATAGATTTCTACTGGAGTCGATATAGACAGGATCATATCAGCCGAAATTCTAGATGTAAATATTTATCCTGCATACTGTGTTGCTTTGGAGAACTTCATGATTCATGGTCCGTGTGGAGTTGCTAATAAGAATGCTCCATGCATGTCAGAAAATGGTTGCACCAAGTTCTTCCCTAAGGAATTCGTAGACTGTACTACTTTTAGTGATGAAGGCTACCCGATCTATAGAAGAAGAGATACTGGTAGAATTATCATGAAAAATGGAGTGCCTATTGATAATAGATTTGTAGTTCCACATAATCCTTATCTTTTGATAAAGTATGGAGCTCATATGAATATGGAATGGTGTAACCAATCACGGTCTATTAAGTATTTGTTCAAATACATAAATAAAGGATGTGACCGTGCAACTGCGCAGTTTTTGAAGAGCAAGAAGGATGTCGAAAGTAGTAAAGTAATTGACGAGGTACAAATGTACTATGATTGTAGATACATTTCGCCATGTGAATCTATGTGGAGGATATTTAAATTTGAAATAGCATATAGAGATCCACCTGTTGAACGGTTGAGTTTTCATCTTCCAGGAGAGCAAAGTGTAGTTCTTTCAGAAACTCAAGACATGGAGGCTGTTATTGATCGTCAATCTTTCAACACAAGAAAGTTTGAAGCTTGGTTTAAGGCAAATATTGAGTTTCCGCATGGCAATAATCTAACATATGCAGAATATCCTCAGTACTTTGTATGGAAACAACAAGGCAAGAAATGGGTTCCTAGAAGCCAAGGTTTTTCTTTAGGAAGACCCTACTATGTGCCGTCGGGAGCTGGTGATTCTTATTATCTTAGATGTTTGATCAATGTTATTCGTGGAGCTAAATGTCATGATGATATGAAAATAGCACATCATATACAGTATGAGTCATATAGAGATGCGTGTTACGCATTTGGTCTTTTGGAGGATGATTCTGAGTATATTGATGGATTAACTGAAGCAAGTTTTTGGGCGTCTGCGCATTCTTTACGTACTATGTTTGCAACTTTGTTGACAGAGAATTGTATGGGCAAACCAGAATTTGTTTGGGAAAAATGTTGGGAATATTTAGCAGACGATATTCTGTACAATCAAAGAAAATTTTGTCACAAACAAGGTATATTTTAATAATTATGTTTTTTTGTTAATATTCAATATTTACTATTCTCATATTTAATTATATATACTGAAATTATTTTTATTATATTAAATTGTAGATCTAAGGTTAGCAGATGCTCAAATTAAGAATCTTGCTCTCATTCAAATTGAGTCTTCACTGAGAAGGTGTGGAAGTAGTCTGAGAAACTTTGAAACAATGCCTTTGCCTGACTTCAATGATATTTCAGCATATCAAAACAGATTGTTACATGAGGAATTGCAGTACGACAGGTCCTTACTAGAGAAGGAGCTACAAGAGCTCCTCCCTGTAATACGCGAGATCTTTATTCCGATTTCGTTGACTTTCTTCGGTCGAACGGTCTGTTGTCGTCCGCGTCTTTGAGAATCGCATGCTTGTATTGTGGTACATTGAGCTTCGTAGACTGTTCGTTATTGTTTTGAATCTTAGCCGGTGCATTCGCATGATCGAGATGTCATCGAGTATCGAACCGGGCAGTTGGAGGGCAGGCTGGGCCTATTACGGCCGTAAGGCTGCCGAACAGACTGGCCTGGGAGGACTCGGTTACGGCTGTAAGGTCTACCGGGTTACGTCCGTAAGTCTTGTTATGGCCGCTAGCGCTGGCCGGTTACGTCCGTAATGTCTCGGAAGAATGCAGGCATTGGCCACTGGGAGTTCGGTTACGGCCGTAAGGCTATGCCGATTACGGCCGTAACGTGCGATCGTTGCGCACGCAACCTATAGACCATTGCGTACGCTATGCGCGTTGACTGGGTTATGGCCGTAAGTGTTAGGCGTATTTTTATACGCTTATTTATCATTATTTTGTATTATTTTGGAGAGTGAAATTGTTTAAATGAGCCTTTAATGCCTTAATTTTGTATGTTTGTCAGGAAATTGAAGTCCGGAAGCTAAAACGAGGCGAAACGAGCGAAAACGGCAAATCTTGGCTATGAGCCGCGGCACAAGGAAGCAAGGCCGCGGCACAGGAAGACACCCAGCCGGGCACAAAGTAAACTGTACTCTGTGCCGCGGCATAGTCCAGGTGAGCCGCGGCACAGAAGAATTAAATGACGCCCAGGCATCCAGCTAAAGGCAGTGTGCCGCGGCACACTAGGCGGATTTTGTATGCATCGCGCGGATTTGGGCCGTTTCGAAGCCAGTTTTCGACCTACTCATACGGACGCGATTTGGAGGATGTAAAAGCTATAAATAAGGGTTTAAGACCCTAATTAATCATCTTTTATCTTTTGGATCTTAAGCTTGGAATCAGAGAGGAGAGACGGCAGAAGAGGAGGGAAGCAGAAGACTTCAAGAGCAGAGGGCGGAAGCCGAAGAACGGAGGAATCCGAGCTTCATCTGCGTTTGATTTTAATGCTTTCATTCATTTACTCTGTATTTTCAATTATTAGTATGTCAGGCTAAAACCCTAATCTAGGATTTTGATGAAACTTACGTTTTGACGGATTTTGCTTGAGATTATCTAATTAATTACATTTTTGTTGAGTTTTCCCAATCGTGTTTAATGCTTGCAATTATCTGGCCAATAGTTGTATTGATTTAATCATTCAATTCAAATCGGGAGAGGAGAATTGGTGAGGAACTATTGGTGAGGACCGTTTTATTCTGTGAGATAGGAATATACTCATAGGAACTGCGTGGCCTTTTGGAGATTTTATGATTTTCGCCTATTGACGAATTAATTCACCTAGGGATAGAGTGCGTTATTCGCCTTTAGACAAATCTATTGACCTCGGGAGAGACGGTAGAATATATTAGCAATCTCCGCCTTCAATAAATTGGGAAAATTATTTATTACGGATAATCGAGAGTAAATTCGGATAAACCGAGGTGGATTCAGAATCCTAGACTTATTCATCATTTGATTTCCCTTTATTCAAGCTATCGTTTTTCTACTGCTTAGTCTTTTAATAATTCTTTTAGTAATTAATTGCAAAACCCATATTCGATTGTTCGAATAAAACTAGAATACACAAAATCGGTAGTTAGTGATTCAGTCCTCGTGGGAACGATACTCACTTATCACTTTATTACTTGTAAACGATAACGTGCACTTGCGTGTAAGAAAATATCGCAACAAGTTTTTGGCGCCGCTGCCGGGGACTGAAATTTTCTAATATCGATTTAAGTATTTCTAGTCTTAATTTCAACGTTTTTATTTTTATTTTTGTGTATTTAATTTCGTTTATTTTATTTGTTTTCCTTTCAGGATCTTTCGCGTAGTGCATGAGAAAACTCGGTAACGAAGGCCTACTACCTTTGGATACCGAGCTCGAGCGCACTCTTCGAAGGAGAAAAGAGAGTTGCAGACGACGGTCAACATGGCCGAAAATATCGAAATCCAAGGAGGAGATAACCATGTGCGGCAAGTTCAACCGGAACTAGCTCTTCGAGACTATGCCATGCCGCAGATCAACGCAAACTTTTCGGGAATTCGGCGTCCCACGATCCAAGCCAATAATTTTGAGATCAAGCCTGCGATCATTCAGATGGTGCAGGCGAGCCAATTCTGTGGATTGCCGAATGACGACCCAAACACTCATATTTCTTCTTTCCTTGAGATATGTGACACGTTCAAGACTAATGGTGTCACCGACGATGCCATCCGATTGAGGCTTTTCCCTTTCTCTTTGAGGGATAAAGCGAAATTTTGGCTAAATTCCTTACCGCCGGGGTCGATTACAACATGGGCAGAGTTAGCTCAAGCCTTCCTTGCCAAATTCTTCCCACCTTCGAAGACGGCTAGATTGAGAAACGAGATCACCACTTTCGGTCAGTATGATATGGAATCGCTCCATGAGGCTTGGGAGCGATACAAAGACTTGTTACGGAGATGCCCACACCACGGCCTTCCAGACTGGCTTCAAATTCAGACGTTCTACAATGGTTTAAGTGCTTCTACACGCACTCTCGTGGATGCAGCCGCCGGTGGGGCTTTGATGGGAAAGACTATGGCCGAGGCACACTCGCTGTTGGAAGCTATGGCTGCAAATGCATATCAATGGCCATCGGAAAGATTGACGCCGAAGCGAGTTATGGAAGTTTCAAGTAATGATCCGATTTCCACATTGTCAGCTCAAGTCGCCGCCTTGACCCAACAGCTCCAAGCATTTTCGCACGCACCTTCCCCGTTACCATTGAGACATGCAATTGGTGTAACGGATCCCACCCGAGCGCGGAGTGTCAAGTCGGAAACCCGTTCGAACAACATCCGATGGAGCAAGCTCAATTCGTGGGAAATGGAAATCGACAAAGTAATCCGTACTCCAACACGTACAATCCGGGGTGGCGTAATCATCCCAACTTTTCGTGGATAAACGGACAGAACTCAAACCAGCCCCCGTTCGCTCAGAACCAACAGCAGCCCCCTCCCGCTCCAAAAGTTTCTCTCGAGGAAGCACTTGCGAAATTAGCAGCGAATACGAGTCAATTCATGACTCGTACTGAAGCAACATTGCAGAATCATTCCGCTTCCATTCGCAACTTGGAAGTTCAGCTGGGCCAAATTGCTAATGTGTTGACAAACCTTGGAGGCATTTGCCTAGCACCGAGACAAATCCTAGAGAGAGTCTAAATGCGATCAGTCTAAGAAGTGGGAAGGAGGTGTTGGACCAGCCCGAGCGGTGTGAAAAGAAGAAGGAAATTGAGGAAAAGAATAATTTAGAGACAGAGGAGTCAAAAGATTTGAAACCTTCAATAACGTTGCCGGATAACCCGAAGACATGTGTGCCCCCCGTCCCGTTTCCACAGAGATTTATGCAGAAAAGGCGGACAAACAATTTTCTAAGTTCCTTGACGTGTTCAAAAAGCTTCACATTAACATTCCGTTCGCCGACGCGTTGGAACAAATGCCGAGCTACGCTAAATTCATGAAAGAGATATTGTCGAAGAAAAGAAAACTCGAGGAGTTTGAAACAGTCGCCTTGACGGAGGAATGCAGCGCAATTCTTCAAAAGAAGCTTCCACCAAAGTTGAAAGATCCGGGAAGTTTCAACATACCGTGCACCATGGGAAATCTTTCTTTTAATAAGGCATTGTGCGATCTTGGTGCTAGTATTAACCTCATGCCTCTGTCGATTTTTAAGAAGCTGGAAATTGGAGAAGCAAAGCCGACGATGGTCTCCTTGCAGTTAGCGGATCGATCTATCAAATACCCAAGGGGAGTGATTGAGGATGTATTAGTGAAAGTGGATAAATTTATCTTTCCAGCGGATTTTATTGTTCTCGACATGGAGGAAGATGAAAATATCCCGATCATCTTGGGACGACCATTTTTAGCGACTGGCCGAACCCTTATAGACGTGGAAAAAGGGGAGTTAACTCTGAGGGTCCAAGACGAGCAAGTTACTTTTCAAGTATTCAAATCTTTTCCATGTCCGGGAGATGTTGATAAAGGCTCACAAATTGAAAGGGTGGATGCCGTTGCTGAAGAAAGACACTGAAAGCATCGTCGGTCGAAAAATTCAGATTTTGTGTCAGATGGTCCAATTTTTAAGAACGATGTAGAACGAGTAGCATTTCTCGAGCACTCAGACAAGTCTGCTGGGGTCATGAAGTCATTTCTGAAGGAGGGAAATAAGCCGGAATTCAAATGGATATCTAATCATGAGAAAACCGGGTGTTTCAGGAAGTTGTTCACGTCGAAACCTTTCCGCAAACAACATTTGATGTCCGAACCGAAAGTCGAATCGTTAACGACCGATGGTCATAATTTTGAAAACCATATGAACGGTTCGATGAATGGGGCGGAAACCAAATGGAGTTTGCGAAAAGCGAACTAATATTTTCAAATAGGTCCGGCTGAAGACTATAAACTTAGCGCTTCTCGGGAGGCAACCCGAGTTCGTAGTTGCAGATTTTTGCGTTTCTTTATTTTTCTTGCATTCTTGATTTTTATTTTTCATCATTTTTGTGCTTCAATTTGCTTCTGCCTCTCGCTTTTAACGTGTTCTTCTCGAAATTCTGTGCAGGAAAAGTCCCAGGGGAGAAACTGATATCTGAGCCGCGGCACAAGTATTGTGAGCCGCGGCACACACAAATCGAAAGGGAAAGCTAAACCCACTGTACCCTGTGCCGCGGCACGGCTTAAATGAGCCGCGGCACACTTGAGCACTGAGCCGCGACACACGGAAACTGAGCCGCGGCACACGTTAAAACATGCGAACAGCTGAAAAGGAACTGTACTCGGTGCCGCGGCACACTTGAGCTGTGTCGCGGCACACCATGCGGAATTCGAAGGGGCCAGGTACCTTATAACTCTCATTCTGCCGGCCACCACAGGTAAGTTTCCTTCCCTTCTCTCCCTTGCGCGCACGAATCGGCCGAACTCTTCCTCTTCGCGATTTATTCTTGCGACTTCTTATCTTGCATTTTTCACAAACAAATCAAGGTATGTTCCAATCTCTAATATCTACTTGTTTTATGAATTTAAATTTGAAGTTGTTTATGCATTGGATGGATTGAATATGTTTATTTTCCTTCAAAAGTTCTAGTATGGTTTAGGGGATAACATGGTAGTTTTAATCGAATTTTCATGGTTAGTTTGGAATATGAATGAATTGAGTGCGTTGTTTTGATGACGAATGAATTGTGTTTCTGTTCTTGGGGGTTGAATCGAGCTATAGCCATGTTTATTCCTCAAGCAAACTCGTGCCCTTAAGGTGTTTGATAAAATGTCTAAGTGAAAAAATTTCTTTGTTAAAGCAATCTTTTGAATCTTTGTGCAACGTATTCGTTCTGAATTAACAGCAACCCCAACACTTACGTATAGTTTAAACGTTACGATTCAATTTCATTTTTTCTCTCACGGATGTGCTATCTTTTTAAATTCTTGATTTACGGCTGGACATGTTTAACCGAGTGATGATTATTGTTGTTATTGTTTACGTAAATAAACCCTGGTGTTTTATTTTTCAGGACTGACTATGGCGAGAACAAAGAAGCTGAGCAAGAGAGCCAGGACCCAGTCATCCCCCACTCGAGGGGAGACCTCTCGTAGTCGGGCCGAGTCGGAGGGGCACTAGTTTTCGGACCCTGAAATTCACAAGATCTTCAATGAGAAGATTCGGCCGCGACCTCTTATCCCGGAGAGGGGATTTACTCCAGCTCCCCAAGACGGGGAATTGCTTACCATGATTGATGAGATGGGGTGGGCCAGATTTGCTGCACCCCCCGAGCCAGCGGTTATCTCGATTATGCAGGAGTTCTACACCAGTTCACTACTGAAGCACATTCGGGCAGGCCATACGTTGCCGTCATTAGAGTCTCGGACTCAGGTCGATGTCCGAGGTGTTACAGTTGATTTCTCCACTGCTGCTATTCGGAGGTTGTTTGGGCTTCCGGTGTAATACCCGGTTGTAATTCAGTAATTATCATTCAGTATTTATCATTCAGTAATTGATACTCAGTAATTTTCACTCATTATTAATCAATTGTCACTCAGATTCAGTCATGGTATTCATCATTCAGAGTAATTGTATCGTATATCAATCGTCATTCATCACTAATCGGATTGGAGTTTCGTGCCGCGTTTATCATCATTGTCATTTCGTTGCGAGCTGTGCGTGAGGAGTAGCGCACGCTACATAATCCTTTTAGCGTACGCTAATTGGGTATAGGTAGCGCACGCTACCACTCAGCTTTAGCGCACGCTAAGGTTGTCCTGGCTGCACTCCGAAGGTACCGGACTGCAGTGAGATTATTTGTAGCGCACGCTACGAGTGGTAAGTAGCGCGCGCTAACGGGTTGTAGTAGCGCACGCTATATGTGTGGAGTAGCGCGCGCTAGGCAGATCGAAGTTGAGTCCGGTGGCTCTTTGGGGCCTTTGATTATTTCATAGCGCACGCTATGTGTTGTTGTTAGCGTACGCAACCGATATATTAGCGCACGCTAACTATGGTTGTAGCGCACGCCTATCGAGTCGAATCGAGAGAGGCGTTTTACGGACTCCGATCGGGCATCAATATTTCGTTAGCGCACGCTAATAATGGATCTTAGCGCACGCTAGTAGTATGGTCGTAGCGCACGCTACAAATAGGTACGTAGCGCGCTACCGTGTTCGGACAGTGGGTACCGGACTACCCAAATTACACGTTAGCGCACGCTATGCACAAGGGCTAGCGCACGCTAACCTCGGCGAGTATAAATTGGGAGTTTAGTCGAGTTCGTCATTTTTCATCTCAATTCTTTCCTTCGGTAGTTTTGGGCGATTTCGAGCGTTTGGAGAGGATTCTTCGAGGTGTAATCATCAATCATCATCTTCAAGCTCATCTTTCGGATTGATCATCATTTCATCATCTTCATCACATCGAATCTAAGGTATTAATCTCTTGGATCTAGAATTTGGATTTTGGGGTTTTTCTTCCGATTTCTTCGTAAGCTTGGATTATCATTGGAATATGTTAGTTATGGATTATCTAACTTGTATAAACATATTCCTACGGGTTTAATGGTTATTTTCGGAATTATTTCAAGAACCCTTGGAGTTGACTTCGGTTAATTGGGGATTTTCCGATTGATGTTGTTGTAATCATGAGTTATGGATTCCTAATGGATTATTGATATCCTTGAAAGTGTTTTGATGGTTTGAAATACTCATCTTGGAGTTGGTTTCGATTCATTCGAGCTCGGATATCGTTGTGTCGACGTTTGAGTCGATTATGATCGTTTTTGATTTGCGTAATGATCGGATTATTGGTAATTGTGTTATTCAAGGTTGTTCGAGCGACCGATATTTCATTTAGGACGTTGTTCGTGGACGGACATTCATCATCGGTATTGTGTAAGTTAATTCTTACTCGGTTAAAAGGATATTCATACCTTTTGTTGTTGATCATTCATAATCATAACTAATTCATCATTGTATTAATCATATTAAAACTTGTTAATGTCAATTAATCACTTGATCATAAGGAACGACGGTTCCAATCTTTTCGTTGAGCTATCATTCATTTCATTATTACCCTCATCTCGGTGAGTCATTCTTGACTTTGTCAGATTATTATTTATTCATTGATATTCATTACGGTCATTCTCGTTCATATGACCTTAAGGTTCATATTGCGTGGCCGTGTGGCGTGTGGAATTTTTATTCGGCAACGCGATGGTTATTGTATTGGGTTCAACTATACATTAGACCGTTCACTAGTGAAAGCGTTACACCTTGTGAATAATTAGGTACACGGTCGTGTGTTTTACACTTACTCATAACATTTCGGGCTTACTATTTTACTCCTCTTCAGCGTAATTCTTAATTATAATAATTAATAACTTCAGTTAATTCATGATTGTGTAATTTCAACTCTTGAGGATTGTTGTTACGTATCGGCCCGTTGGGGATATTGTTTTTCGTGTCATGGCAAGGCTAAAGCACGGGAGAGCACGGTGACGGCGAGTCAGTGATACTAGTAGGGGCCCGATGCATTCGATCATTTATTCACCATTCATGTTTCCTTTATTTATTCCGCCGCAGACATTCCGTTTGAATGCTCATTTCATTCGGTGTTGTGTATTTTATCTTCATATAAAATACACTAGTATTCGATGTTGTCTGGTGTGTTGTAACTAAACTCCTCATCGGAGTAATTATTGTTGTAATGTAGTTCGGTACTACATTTATCTTGTGTAATTCATTCATTTTCATTTGCTGGTGGGTCCCAGGTTGGGGATCTACGACCGTAATATCCGCCTAGTTTGGGGTGTTAGAGTTGGTATCGGAGCGTGGTTTTGAATACTACCCTCCAAGTCATGTTTCATTTGAAATCATCGTCATCGGACTAGTATCATTGGACTTTCGCGTCACGTGTGACTGTGCGGATGCCGAGCCAATCGCACCAAAGAAGCGTAAGACTTCTAACGCCATGGTATAATTTCGGCAATAGTCATTCATTCATCATTCATCATTTGACAATCCTCAAATATCATCATTCATTATGATCGCACGATCATATTAACTCATCAATCACTCAATTCATTTCATTACTCGATTAATAATCGGGACGATCATGTTAACTCGTTAATTACTCAATTCATTTCATTACTCGATTGTCAACTGATGATCATATTATCAATCTTGTTAAGTTATTCAAGATAATCATTTCAAGAATCTCATCGTATAATCATGTAACTTCAAGAAATCATTCATATAATCACTAAGTTAGAGCATGTATACTCATTTTCATCATCTCATGACATAATCATAACGTGCTAATCATGCGGGAAATATAATCATTATGCGACCTTCCTACTTCGGTATGGAGAGAGCTATCGGGGATGCACGGGGAGAGGTGCGGTGCGGACCGAAACCCGAGAAATAATCACTCATTGCCGGGAAATCGTGCCCAGGACTCGGCTCGATCAGAAGATGTTCGGGTTGATCCACTCACTTTTATGCAAGCCATGATGACCCATGTGCAGTTGCTCAATCATCATTGCGCCACTCTGACCGGATTAATCGAGAGAACTCTCCCGTATGAGATGGCTACTAAGGAAAGTGCTGAACAACAACCTTCATCTTTCAGCAAGAACTCAACGAAGCGTAATCGGTCCGAAGGCGGTTGGTCAACCTCCAAGAAACCTCGTGCGTGTCCTACCGTTTCGAGCGTCCTCCTACGGCACCTAATCCTGCGGGATCTCGGTCCGGCGGCCGATTCGGCCATCATCATTTCAACCGTGGGGCGCGGGCCATTTCAAGATTAGGTGTACGACGCCGTCTATCACATGTCATAATTGTGGGAATTTTGGGCATAAGGCCCGTTTTGCCGAAAGAACTCCAAGTCGGCTCCGGTGGCATCTCAGCCCCGAAGCAACCAGCGTTTGAATCAGATCGCTTTGTCAACGTCGTTTAAGACAATGGAAGCAAATAGAGTGGGAGCTCGTATTTATCGACGGGAGCGTCCGGTTCGGGGCCGGCAGTCCCGGATTCATGTGATGAAGAGGATCGACGATCCGGTGGCCGAACGATCTCGTATACTCGTAATTTTATTTCAACCCGTGTGTACCTTTTGATACTGGTGCACCGCATTCATTCATTTTCAAGTCATGATTAAATAAACTTAATTTGGATAGTCCTATTGCTTGTGGACCTCATACCATCGGTGTACCTGACAATAGAAGATATTCGAAATCATACCAAGGTAAGCTTAATGACCGCAATTGGTCAGTGGACCTAATCGTGGTGAATTTATCTAAGGACGATGTAATATTGAGTGTTAATTAGATGGATTGTCATGATGCCGTTCTCAATGTTCGTAAGCGCATGGTCACTATCATTTTCGTCGTTGGTCGTCGAATGTGTACTTCAGGGAGGTAATCCCCGTTGTCCCAGAAGGATTACTATTATGATGGAAGCAGAGAAATTCCGCAAGCAAGTTGTTCAGTCATTCATTGTATCATTTTCATCGATTGGCCTTTCTAAGGCAATTGAGTTATTCAATCATTCATTGTATCATTTTCATCGATTGGCCTTTCTAAGGCAATCGAGCTATTCAGTCATTCATTGTATCATTTTCATCGATTGGCCTTTCTAAGGCAATCGAGTTATTCAATCATTCATTGTATCATTTTCATCGATTGGCCTTTCTAAGGCAATCGAGCTATTTAATCATTCATTGTATCATTTTCATCGATTGGCCTTTCTAAGGCAATCGAGTTATTCAATCATTCATTGTATCATTTTCATCGATTGGCCTTTCTAAGGCAATCGAGCTATTCAGTCATTCATTGTATCATTTTCATCGATTGGCCTTTCTAAGGCAATCGAGTTATTCAATCATTCATTGTATCATTTTCATCGATTGGCCTTTCTAAGGCAATCGAGCTATTTAATCATTCATTGTATCATTTTCATCGATTGGCCTTTCTAAGGCAATCGAGTTATTCAATCATTCATTGTATCATTTTCATCGATTGGCCTTTCTAAGGCAATCGAGCTATTCAGTCATTCATTGTATCATTTTCATCGATTGGCCTTTCTAAGGCAATCGAGTTATTCAATCATTCATTGTATCATTTTCATCGATTGGCCTTTCTAAGGCAATCGAGCTATTTAATCATTCATTGTATCATTTTCATCGATTGGCCTTTCTAAGGCAATCGAGCTATTTCATCATTCATTGTATCATTTTCATCGATTGACCTTTCTAAGGCAATCGAGCTATTCAATCATTCATTGTATCACTTTTTATCGATTGACCATTCTCGGGCAATCGAAATGTTCAATCATTCGTGGTATCATTGTCATCGTTTGACGATGTATTCCAGACGAGTTATCTGGTTGCTTTCTCATAGAGTAGTGGAATTCAGGAGTGAGTTGGAGCCGGTACGTCCCCATTATCGAAGACACCGTATCGGATGGCCCCGACCAAATGCAGGAGTTGAAGATTCAACTTGAGGATTAGTTCGAGAAAGGTTATCTCCGACCGAGTGTGTTCCCGTGGGGAGCACCAGTGTTATCTGTCAAGGAGAGGTATGGTTCGTTCGTGTGTGTATTATTATCAGGAGTTGAACGGGGTGAGGATCAAGATTAGTATCCTCTATCCCGTATCGACGATCTTTTGGATCAACTTCAGGGAGCTTCAGTATTTTCCAAGATCGACTTAAGATCTGGATATCATCAGTTGCGGATTCGAGAGTCGGATATCACGAGGACGGCTTTTCGAACACGCTATGGTCGCTATGAGTTTGCGGTTATGCCGGTTGGGTTGATTATTGCACCTGCGGTATTCATGGAGTTAATGAATCAGGTTTTCATCGACTTTTGGATCAGTTTTGTTGTTGTCTTCATCGATGACATTTTGATTATTCTCGTGACCGGGAGGAACACGAGGTTCATTTTCATCAGGTTTTAGACGTGTTAAGGCGAGCAACTTTATGGGAAGTTTTCCAAAGGTGAGTCTTTGGATGTCCGTGACTTTTCTCGGACCTGTAATTTCATCAGATGGAGTGCGTGTTGATCCTCAGAAGACGAAGGCTATCCAAGATTGGTCACCTCCGAAGAATGTTAAGCAAATCCGAAGCTTTCTCGGATTAGCCGGCTATTATCGGCGGTTTGTGGAAGGATTTTCTAAAAATTGTTCAGTCAATTCATTCATCACTCAGTCAATCTCATTGTTTAGTCAATTCATTCATCACTCAGTCAATCTCATTGTTCATCAATTCATTCATCACTCACTAATCTCATTGTTCACTAATTCATTCATCACTCACTCGATCTCATTGTTCATCAATTCATTCATCACTCGATCAATCTCATTGTTCACCAATTCATTCATCACTCAATCAATCTCATTGTTCACCAATTCATTCATCACTCGATCAATCTCATTGTTCACCAATTCATTCATCACTCGGTTAATCTCATTGTTCAATTAATTCATTCATCACGAGTCAATCTCATTGTTCGATTAATTTATTAACCATCCGATCCATCTCACGGTTCGATTGTTGATCTTGTGAATCAAATTTTTTCAATCTTGTGAACTTTTTCAAGGTAATCATTTCAGGAATTTCATCAGATAGGCTTGTCACCTCACTTGATTTTTCAGGCGATCTTCTCATATTACGGCGTCATGTCGACGACCGTTTTATTGCATTATTAATGCATCCATTTTGTTAGAGCATGTATGCTCATTGTTATCATTTCATCTCGTAATCATAGTGCAATCTTCATACGAGATCTGTAATTATCACGTGACTTTCCTGCCTCGGTATGGAAGGAGTTCCGAGGGACATCGGACTCCGACGTCCAAGAGATCGTTTCTAGTCGTATTCATGCTGGGAGAGCATCTTCATCTCAGACAACGAGTTCGACTGTTGTTTGCTTAAACAGTGATACAACGGGACATTCATCACCAGTGTTGAGTAAGTTAATTCTTGCTCAGTAATAGGATAATCATTCATTTCATCGTCGTTCAATTGTTCGCATAGGTCATTCATCATATATCAATCACGTTAAGACTTATATTTATCAACCAATCATTCACCTCACGGGGAACAATGGTTCCAATAATTTCATTTGAGTTATCACTCATTTCGTTATTAGTTCACCTCGGCGAGTTATTCTTGATCCTTGTCGGATATCTAATCATTTATCATTCATCTTAGTCACTCTCGTTTTGGTAACCTTTCAGGGTCATATTAAGCGGTGAGTTCAGGTTTGGGTCTTCGTCGAATCGTTGGGATCGAGGAGATCGATGGTATGGAGGATATCGATGTTGGGTACATTTGATATATAGCCTTGTCTTTCAGATGACTATATAACTCAATCCGTATTAATGTGTCATGGTTGTGGAGCATTTATTGTTGATCTATCTTATAATGATCGTATTTGAGAATCTTGAGATTTTGAGATCGTTTGATGCATTCCTTTTGGTGTCATACCGAGACTTCGTGATATTTTTGGGAAATCGTTCATTGTGATCCGAGACGTCAAGACTTGGGGACTTGGGCGTGCGATTGATTTGGTCCGAGAACTATTTGGACATTATTGTTTGCAGATCGTGATGGATAGTTCATGTCCCGAGTTGTTTACCCTTAGTTTCGAGGACGAAACTCTTTTAAGGGGGGGTGTATGTAATACCCGGTTGTAATTCAGTAATTATCATTCAGTATTTATCATTCAGTAATTGATACTCAGTAATTTTCACTCATTATTAATCAATTGTCACTCAGATTAGATCATGGTATTCATCATTCGAGTAATTGTATCGTATATCAATATTCTTTCTTCACTAATCGGATTTGAGTTTCGTGCCGAGTTTATCATCATTGTCATTTAGTTGCGAGCTGTGCGTGAGGAGTAGATCTCGATACATAATCCTTTTAGGGTACGCTAATTGTGTATAGGTAGCGCACGCTACCACTCGGCTTTAGCGCACGCTAAGGTTGTCTGTTGCCGATCCGGAAAGGTACCGGACTGGGTGAGATTATTGTAGCGCACGCTACGAGTGGTAAGTAGCGCGCTAACGGGTTGTAGTAGCGCACGCTATATGTGTGGAGTAGCGCGCGCTAGGGACAGATCGAGTTGAGTCCGGTGGCTCTTTGGGTGCCTTTGGATTATTTCATAGCGCACGCTATGTGTTGTTGTTAGCGTCGCAACCGATATATTAGCGCACGCTAACTATGGTTGTAGCGCACGCTATCGAGTCGAATCGGAGGCGACGGTTTTACGGACTCCGGATCGGCATCAATATTTCGTTAGCGCACGCTAATAATGGATCTTAGCGCACGCTAGTAGTATGGTCGTAGCGCACGCTACAAATAGGTACGTAGCGCGCTACCGTGTTCGGACGGTGGAGTCTTGGACTACCCAAATTACACGTTAGCGCACGCTATGCACAAGGGCTAGCGCACGCTAACACGGGTAGTATAAATTGGACGGTTTAGTCGAGTCCGTCATTTTTCATCTCATTTCTTTCCTTCGGTAGTTTTGGGCGATTTCGAGCGTTTGAGAGGATTCTTCGAGGTGTAATCATCAATCATCATCTTCAAGCTCATCTTTCGGATTGATCATCATTTCATCATCTTCATCACATCGAATCTAAGGTATTAATCTCTTGGATCTAGAATTTCGGATTTTGGGGTTTTCCTTCCGATTTCTTCGTGTAAGCTTGGATTATCATTGGAATATGTTAGTTATGGATTATCTAACTTGTATAAACATATTCCTACGGGTTTAATGGTTATTTTCGAATTATTTCAAGAACCCTTGGAGTTGACTTCGGTTAATTGGGGATTTTCCGATTGATGTTGTTGTAATCATGAGTTATGGATTCCTAATGGATTATTGATATCCTTGAAAGTGTTTTGATGGTTTGAAATACTCATCTTGGAGTTGGTTTCGATTCATTCGAGCTCGGATATCGTTGTGTCGATGTTTGAGTCGATTATGATCGTTTTTGATTTGCGTAATGATCGGATTATTGGTAATTGTGTTATTCAAGGTTGTTCGAGCGACCGATATTTCATTTAGGACGTTGTTCGTGGACGGACATTCATCATCGGTATTGTGTAAGTTAATTCTTACTCGGTTAAAAGGATATTCATACCTTTTGTTGTTGATCATTCATAATCATAACTAATTCATCATTGTATTAATCATATTAAAACTTGTTAATGTCAATTAATCACTTCAGTCATAAGGAACGACGGTTCCAATCTTTTCGTTGAGCTATCATTCATTTCATTATTACCCTCATCTCGGTGAGTCATTCTTAACTTTGTCAGATTATTATTTATTCATTGATATTCATTACGGTCATTCTCGTTCATATGACCTTCTGGGTTCATATTGCATGGCCGGGTGTGGCTGTGTGGAATTTTTAGTCGGGCACGCGATGGTTATTGTATTGGGTTCACCAATACATTAGACCGTGCACACGGGAAAGCGTTACACCGTGAGACTAATTAGGTACACGGACGGGTGTTGTACACTTACACAGAACATTACGGGCGTACTATGTTACTCCTCTTCAGCGTAATTCATAATTAAAATAATTCATAACTTCAGTTAATTCATGATTGTGTAATTTCAACTCTTGAGGATTGTTGTTCATGTATCGACCCCGTTGGGATATTGTTTTTCGTGTCATGGCAAGGCTAAAGCACGGGAGAGCACGGTGACGGCGAGAGTCCCAGTGATACTAGTAGGGGCCCGATGCATTCGATCATTTATTCACCATTCATGTTTCATTTATTTATTCCGCTGCAGACATTCCGTTTGAATGCTCATTTCATTCAGTGTTGTGTATTTTATCTTCATATAAAATACACTAGTATTCAGTGTTGTCCTGGTGTGTTGTAACTAAACTCCTCATCGGAGTAATTATTGTTGTAATGTAGTTCGGTACTACATTTATCTTGTGTAATTCATTCATTTTCATTTGCCTGGTGGGTCCCAGTTGGGGATCTACGGCACTGTAATATCCGCCTAGTTTGGGGTGTTACATCCGGTGGTAGATGAGTCGGCCTATGACCGAGTGATGACTAGCCTCACGAAGAAGGCCCTGCTCGAGATTATTGCACAGCCCGATTCCGACCGGGAGCAGCACGCACAGGGTTCTTCCACTTTCCACTTCAAGAGCTCGCGCCTCAGCCGGCTCGGGCGTGCCTGGATATATTTTATCTGCGCACGCATTGACCCCACCTCTCAGATCCGCACTGTCTTTCTCTCCCGTGCCCGGACACTTTATGCTATCACCTCCGGGTTGTGGTTCGATGTGGCCCCTCTTCTGGTCCGTTCTATATTTCAGTGCATTCAGGGAGGGGCCAAGACGGGGTTGAAGCACCCCTCTCTCATCTGCGCTTTGTGCCGGCAGTCGGGGCTGACGTGGTCAGACGACGAGCCGATGCTTGCTCCCCAGGCCCCGATCGACCACCGCATCATCTCACATTTTGACCAGTGGGGAGGAGCGTCGGCGCACGCTCGGGGGAGAGGATTTCTGCTGGAGGAGGCCCACGAGGGATCCCCCGAGCCTCTTTTGCTGACACATGGAGATGCCGGCCCGCCGCCCGACAGAGAGAGATTGCAGGAGATGTTTGATGGGATGAGGGAGGATCTGAGGAGAGAGAGAGAGGAGCTGAGAGAGGATTTGAGGAGAGAGAGAGATGAGATGAGGAGAGAGAGGGAGAGTATGATGGCTGCCATGCGAGAGGAGCAGCGGACGGAGCGAGAGAGCGTTATTGCTGCCGTCAGAGCTGAGATGCGAGAGCAGGCCCGCCGGGCCAACCGACGAGCGGCGAGGCGTCTGGCAGCGAGGGACGCCTATCATCAGGAGCACCTTGCCGCCTGGATGGCCCATATCATGCATCCCGACGGGCCATTTAGTGCACCCGCCCGGCCAGCTACACCACCCTCCTCACCGGATGATGCCGGCACCAGCTCGTGAGAGGACTGGAGGGGAGTACTTGACCTTTTACTTTTATTGCATATCATATTTTGTCCATTGAGGTCAATGTACGTCCTAAGTTTGGGGGGGTTTTACTTTTTGTCGCTACATTCATTGCTGTACTTTATTTCGTTGCACTTTTCATTACGTTGCGTTATTTTTTTTCGATAGCCTTGCTTGTCTTAATTTTCTTTATTCGTGAATTTTTCGTGCTTCTATTTGTGTAATATTGATGTTACGACACTGTTTCTCTATCTGAAGAAACGGTCGAGTTCTAGTCGCGTTGTAGTCAGTGATTTCTGTTTCTGCTTAGTATTCATTTAGGTCCAAAATTTTTTTCGTGATTGTAGAGATCTTGGCGGATAAGAGAGGATACATACTTGTTTTAAAATCACCGTCGATACGTTTGGTTACATTTTTCGGTTCGTTAGTCGTACAGTTACATTAGTCGTGTTGGCACCTAGATTGAGTTTAGAGTCGGTCAGTTTTTCCCAAAAAAAAAAAATCGAGATAATTTTATTTTATGAGGGGAAGTCTAGTAACCGGGGGTATTCACATGACCCGTTGTTTACTCTCGCGTAAAACGACGACCCTGAATAGTGATTTAGAGATTTCACATGTGCCAATAATAGGGAGCCTAGTAACCGGGGGTATTCGCGTAACCCGTTGGTTACTCTCGCGTAAAACGGCGACCTTGATTCGGACATGCGGAAATTATATATTCGAGTTGTTTCTCCGCTGTATAAGGGAACTTAGTAACTAGAAGCATCCATGTGCCCCATGAGTGTCTTTTACGTCAAACGGTTTCCCAATACATGAGAACGGAAGTTCCACCCTAGGATTATCCCGATGAAACATCCCGAGATCCGAACCTAGTGGTCAACTCGAATCAATTTCTTGAGCATATATATATAAGGGAATACTGTCCGAGGATTATTTTTATGAAACTCGTGAAAATTTTGCCATTAGACAGTGGAATGGGACGAACTAGCTTGTTTATTTTAGCCTTTCATATTGACGGTCGATTTGATTCACGTTTGTTAATCTTTGAGCTAGATTTTCTTCATGAACGAGTAATTAGGACTGAACTTGATTACTTTGTGGGATCAGTGTTCTGAGTGTAGCTCGCTATTACGACACTCGTATTATTCAGAGAGAATTACAGGATAGTATTGATTAGGTTGAACACTACGAGTCGCACGATGATTCACGACATTCTTTTATTGAAATTAATTCTTTTTGCTTGAGGACAAGCAAAGGCTTAAGTTTGGGGGTATTTGTTAGGCGTATTTTTATACGCTTATTTATCATTATTTTGTATTATTTTGGAGAGTGAAATTGTTTAAATGAGCCTTTAATGCCTTAATTTTGTATGTTTGTCAGGAAATTGAAGTCCGGAAGCTAAAACGAGGCGAAACGGGCGAAAACAGCAAATCTTGGCTATGAGCCGCGGCACAAGGAAGCAGGGCCGCGGCACAGGAAGACACCCAGCCGGGCACAAAGTAAACTGTACTCTGTGCCGCGGCACAGTCCAGGTGAGCCGCGGCACAGAAGAATTAAATGACGCCTGTGCATCCGGCTAAAGCGGTGTGCCGCACAGACTTAGTGAGCCGCGGCACACTAGGCGGCTTTTGTATGCATCGCGCGGATTTGGGCCGTTTGAAGCCGATTTCGACCTACTCATACGGACTCGAATTGGATGATGTAAAATCTATAAATAATTGTTTAAGACCCTAATTAATCATCTTTTATCTTTTGGATCTTAAGCTTGGAATCGAGAGAGGAGACGGCGGAAGAGGAGGGAGAAGACTTCAAGAGCAGAGGGCGGAAGCCGAAGAACGGAGGAATCCGAGCTTCATCTGCGTTTGATTTTAATGCTTTCATTCATTTACTCTGTATTTTCAATTATTAGTATGTCAGGCTAAAACCCTAATCTAGGATTTTGATGAAACTTACATTTTGACGGAGTTTGCTTGAGATTATCTGATTAATTACCTTTTTGTTGAGTTTTCCCAATCGTGTTTAATGCTTGCAATTATCTGGCCAATAGTTGTATTGATTTAATCATTCAATTCAAATCGGGAGAGGAGAATTGGTGAGGAACTATTGGTGAGGACCGTTTTATTCTGTGAGATAGGAATATACTCATAGGAACTGCGTGGCCTTTTGGAGATTTTATGCTTTTCGCCTATTGACGAATTAATTCACCTAGGGATAGAGTGCGTTATTCGCCTTTAGACAAATCTATTGACCTCGGGAGAGGCGGTAGAATATATTAGCAATCTCCGCCTTCAATAAATTGGGAAAATTATTTATTACGGATAATCGAGAGTAAATTCGGATAAACCGAGGTGGATTCAGAATCCTAGACTTATTCATCATTTGATTTCCCTTTATTCAAGCTATTGTTTTTCTACTGCTTAGTCTTTTAATAACTCTTTTAGTAATTAATTGCAAAACCCATATTCGATTGTTCGAATAAAACTAAAATACACAAAATCTGTAGTTAGTGATTCAGTCCTCGTGGGAACGATACTCACTTATCACTTTATTACTTGTAAACGATAACGTGCACTTGCGTGTAAGAAAATATCGCAACAGTAAGTCCCTGCCGGTTACGACCGTAACGTGTCCGGCCATATGTAGGCCTGACTCGGCTAGAATTCATTTCACTTTGTTTTTCACTCGTTTTTCACCCCTGTTGGCGGCTGCGGACTGGAGCGGCCGGTAGGAGGAGTTCTTGGCCGATTATTCTCATTTCCAAGGCTTTTTGGAAGATCCTTTTTGATTAAATCATCATTTAATCCGCGTTCTTCGTCGAATCAGGGTATTTCCTTGCTTAGAACCCTACTTGTATGATTTTTGGGGTTTTCTTCGTGATTCATTGATTTGTCTGATTTTGATGATTTGGTTATGGTATTCTTGTTGTCTTGGCCATAATCTTCGGATTTTTGTAAACTCGTTTATTGATTTTCACCACCCGGAACATGAATTTCGATTTCCTTGAAGAACCTTTGGATTCTTGACATTTTTTGGTAGATTTGGATTTCCGTTTAGCGTTAATTATGCGTGGTGATGTTATTTTCATAGCGTTCGTGAAGTTGTCGAAGTCTTGGTCGTTTTTGGAGGTTCGAAGGCTAACTGACCATATCCGTTCATTGTTTCCCGTTGCTCGTGGTATCGAGGCAAGTATCTTGCCCATACTTTTCATGTTTGGTAGACGGAATCATTGATAAATAATTTTATATGCAATCCGAACGTTTTAATGAACTTTTAAAAAGATCGGTATGTTCTCGATAATTGTTGTCTTTCAAAAGATAATTCGTATGCTTCGGGGATTAATGTGCTTTCGGAATATGTGCATTAGTCTCGTATGTTGGAAGATGTTAAACATATTTGGTGAATTTAGTAGACCGTAATTATTTGTCGAGGAATGTGTATTGATATGTGTAATTGTTCGGTGAATATATGATGTTGTGTGGTATTAGTTGTTATTCCTTCGTGAGGAGGTTGCGACGCTTGGTGTTGTTTGGTATTGGTATTTACTTGTGGTTGTGTGACATTAGTTGTGAGTGTACGTCGACTAAAGTGGCCATTCTAGTGAAGTACCTAGCATTTGTATGCATATTCTAGTATCCGAATTATGGCTTCCCGTGGCGTTGTGGATGATATGTGTATGTTCACCTAGGGATTGGTCCGACGGGGCCTCTAGGGATACGTTGCCGTGAGTTTCGTATCGCGAACTATGGTTAACCACCCAGGGATGTCCGACGGGGCTCTGCGGGGTATGGTGTCCGTGAGTCTCGTACCAAGGTTAACCTTGAAATGTTTTGTTGGAGAACTGTGATTTTTGGTGCATATTTTGTCTGATTAGAATGGAAGTCCAAATAGTATCGTACTTGGCTGGAATGGCACCAGTAAATGTGTTGTGTGTGATTTGTCCCTTGACTGTGATAATTTGGTAAGGGTACGTGAGTCCTGTGGTTGCTCTGTGTATTGTAGCTCTGTGGTGTATTGAGTTCGATCTTATGGTTAAGTTGCAAAGTTGTGCTCTCTGTTGTCGTTCTGTGAGACTGTTGTCATGGTAATGTTTGACACGGTGTAGTTTATGTCGGGTTATTCTTGTGAGTATTTGACGTGAATAAGTTGATTCACGGACCCCGTGCTTGTGGTTGGAATGTTATGATTGGGTCGTGGACCCCGTATTTTGTTATAAATCGTACTTCGAAATAAATGATTTTTGGGCTGTGTCCCTAAGTGTTTCGAAAGGCTTGAAAATTCTTAAACCCCAAAAGCTTTAAAAACTCCCAAGATCGTAAAATGGTTTTATTCCTATCTTTCATAATTCAAACTATTTTGATCAAGTGAATTATCTCGGGAAGTATATTCACGATTTCTATGTTCTTCGAGTATGATATATGTGGCTTGCCTTTGTATTTATACTTGCACTAGCAAAATAGTGGAGTTTTGCTAACCCCCGAGTATGCTGGGGGTGGATGTCTGTATTGCGTCTAGGTATTTGCAGGTTGCTTGGGAGCAATTCACAGGATCATTATGAAGGATGATGGAAGACGACGATACTAATCACATGAAGACCGGTGTTGAGTATTTGTTGATGTCTTGTTTGTCCTTCCGTTGTGTTTATTTTCCCCTTATGCGGGAATGTTGATTTATGTTAGCCCCTGCGTGGGTATGCGTTGCGAGAAAGAGTAATGTATGGTTGATGTGTATGTTGTGGTAAAAGACCAAAATCGGTCTAATGGTTTGTTATTTAGCCATGTCGGCATGTATTGTGTTGTTGTGTTTTCTGTATTTAGCCTGACAGATCCTCACGGAGAGGGTCTGCGGCGCTGTAATATTCCCGAACGGTTTGGGGGTGTTACAGAATATGGTATCAGAGCTTAGGTTGCGGAAACCTAGGCTGTCGGGTCGAGTTGTATGTTGTCGAGTCTTGTCTTATCTTGTCAGATTTTGTTTGACTGGGTCGTGTCGCGATGCGTCGTCTGAGGTGTCGGTCGTGATTAGTATCGAGGTGCAGCCATCATCTTCGTGCGATCTGTGGATGTAAGTCTCCCTACTTTGTTGCGTCTCGTGTTATACGAGCTTGTATGATTATATGTTATTATGTGGAGTTTAAATGTGCCTCGTGAATACGTACTCCATACTTGTTTGATTCTCGTATTGTGCTAGAATGAAAAGTGATACCAGTGTATAAATGTGTGTATATATTATGTGAATCGTTTCATTGAAGTAATGGCTGTGTGTGATCCCGCAAGGAAAGTTTGTCAATGTGATATTACAAAGTTTAATTATTTTTGAAGAGTCACGAAAATTTTATTTTTAAACATCCTTCAAGAAAGGAAATTTTTTTATTTCGTATGATGACCTCGAGACCGGAATTTTTTTTAGAACGTAACTACTTATATTTTATTTTCATCTTGCCTTGCAAGTTTTCAAAATTTGATTTTAAAAAAACTCAAATGAAGTCTACCAAAAATTTACTCGAAAGTGGCTCTTGCTTTCGACCTTTTGATTTCATGACTGTCGGTTCGGAGGTATGTAGTGATGTTGGCAATATTATTTGATCAATAATGCTCAAAATTGTGACTAAGTTGGTGGTGTGAACGTTAAGCCATCCTCAATGCACTTGTTGTGAGATTCCTCATTACTGAGAGGTAGGATTTCAGTTTTAGATGTTAATGATCTTTTGACGGTCGCTTGTGTGATACTGTAATTACGTGGACAGATGATGTTGAGGTGTGATTGAATTTGATGGTAATGGATCGTATTTTGATAAAGTGGTAAATTATGTCTGTTGTGTGTGTGTTCGAAAACGCTTTTATGAAAATTTTATAAACTTGAGCAAGTTGTGGAAAATTAAAATTCATAAAGTTTTGACGGTTCGCTCAATCGGCGGCTTTGGGTGGACTTTGAAATCGTTTTAAATTTGCGCCGGCCTTGAATTTTTTAATGGAACCCCGACGGTATTGAAAGAATCGTTTTAAAATACCTTTGAACATTTTGTAAAATGTTACCGTCGTTGATTATTGTATAGTGTTGAGAGGATTTTCGAAAATAATTTTTGACGTATTGTTGTATTTTCAAATAATTCGAGTAGATGATTTTCAGAAATCTTTCACACCATAAAAAAAAATTTATTTTCAAAAAACAATACAACTTTTATTTTCAAAAATATATTGTGAAAGATGAAGGATCTTACTCGATTTAACTTCAAACTCGGATTTAGAAAAGTTTTCTGTACTGAGCCAGTTATTGTGCGTGATCTTGAATCACTCCAAAATGATGATGTGTAGTGGCATAGTGATTTTGATCGTGCCGGTTGTACGGAAATATTGTTTTGCAAATAATTTCAAATGAGACTGTTAAAGTCCGTTGTTTAAAAGTTTTGACAAAAAGCTCGAGGTACCAAAAATACTTTCGGAGTTTTATTTTGAATAATCATGCAAATCCAAGGATTTCCAAATGAGATCATTTAAAAGGATACCTCGTGGATCTTCTTATCGAGTTGCTATTAGTTGTCTTATGTGACACGTCAAGCCGAGTTGGCAATTGGTACATTATTTTGCGATGTTGTACTATTGTATTGAGAGAGTATCCGCTTAATATGCCGAGGGGCAAAGGGCGCGGTCGTGACCACGGTACAGGCAGTCATGGAGATTAGATGCTGGACCAAGAGAAGATTTTTGGGAAGGTTGCTATTCTAGCACTTCGTTCTCGTTGTTTAGGTTTCGGGGACGAAACCTCTTTTAAAGGTGATATAGTGTAATACCCATATTTTTCGCTTTCGTTTCATTTGACTCTATCGACTCATTTGTGTTCGTTGATATTTTCTGGACTTTTTCTACTCTTCACTTTTTGTTGCTCGAACAAGTTGCGGTATTGTTTTGGGTTAATCCAATTGTCGTTGTGACTTTTTCCGAATTCAGTTCCGCCCCTGTGAGTCTTATGTAAATGCATATCTTGTCGCTTTCACCGTATCATATATATTGTCTTGAGTCGAGCTGTGAACTATGGGGATGCTATTCGATTTTCGTTATTCGTAATGATTCGTATATGATTGTTCGACCGTTGTTGTCTCGGTCGTTGTTGTTCGATCGTTTGTTGTCCGGTATTCGTTGATCTCGTATCATGATTTTTGAGCATTCAGATCACTTCGTAATTTCCTTAAGTTCGGGAAATTAACTTCATATTCGATCTTCTAAACCTTGAGTCGTTGGAATTTCATAGTTCAACGACTAACTCGTGTTTTGATTGCTGTGCCGTTCGGGTTGGTTAATCATATTGATTTTCGTTCGTTGTGTTTTGTTATTGTCGGCAACGGATGTCGTGTGTTATCTGAGTTTTGTTTTGCGTTGTTCGTTCTATGTTTCAAGTTTTGTGGACTAAACTTATTTTAAGAGGGGTAGAATGTAATACCCGAGATCTTTATTCCGACTTCGTTGACTTTCTTCGGTCGAATGGACTGTTGTCGTCCACGTCTTTGAGAATCGCATGCTTGTATTATGGTACGTTGAGCTTCGTAGACTGTTCGTTATTGTTTTGAATCTTAGCCGGTGCGTTTGCATGATCGAGACGTCGTCGAGTATCGAACTGGGCAGTCGGAGGGCAGGCTGGGCCGATTACGGTCGTAAGGCCTGGCCGATTACGGTCGTAAGGCTGCCGAACAGATTGGCCTCGGAAGACTCGGTTACGGTCGTAAGGTCTACCGGGTTACAGCCGTAAGTCTTGTTACGGCCGCTAGCGCTGGCCGGTTACGTCCGTAATATCTCGGAAGAATGCAGGTTGTGGCCACTGGGAGTTCGGTTACGGCCATAAGGCTATGCCGATTACGGCCGTAATGTGCGATCGTTGCACACGCAACCTGTCGACCATTGCGTACGCTATGCGCGTTGACTGGGTTACGGCCGTAAGGCCCTACCGGTTATGGTCGTAACGTGTCCGGCCATATATAGGCCTGACTCGGCCAGAATTCATTTCACTTCGTTTTTCACTCGTTTTTCACCCCTGTTGGCGGCTGCGGACGGGAGCGACCGGTAGGAGGAGTTCTTGGCCGATTATTCTCATTTCCAAGGCTTTTTGGAAGATCCTTTTTTATTAAATCATCATTTAATCTGCGTTCTTCGCCGAATCAAGGTATTTCCTTGCTTAGAACCCTACTTGTATGATTTTTGGGGGTTTTCTTCGTGATTCATTGATTTGTCCGATTTTGATGATTTGGTTATGGTATTCTTGTTGTCTTGGCCATAATCTTCGAATTTCTGTAAACTCGTTTATTGATTTTCACCACCCGGAACATGAATTTCGATTTCCTTAAAGAACCTTTGGATTCTTGACGTTTTTGGTAGATTCGGATTTCCGTTTAGTGTTAATTATGCGTGGTGATGTTATTTTCATAGCGTTCGTGAAGTTGTCGAAGTCTTGGTCGTTTTTGGAGGTTCGAAGGCTAACCGACCGTATCCGTTCGTTGTTTCCCATTGCTCATGGTATCGAGGCAAGTATCTTGCCCATACTTTTCATGTTTCGTAGACGGAATCATTGATAAATGATTTTATGTGCAATCCGAATGTTTTAATGAACTTTTAAAAAGATCGGTATGTTCTCGATAATTGTTGTATTTCAAAAGATAATTCGTATGCTTTGGGGATTAATGTGCTTTCAAAATATGTGCGTTAGTCTCGTATGTTGGAAGATGTTAAACATATTTGGTGAACTTAGTAGACCGTAATTATTTGTCGAGGATTGTGTATTGATATGTGTAATTGTTCGGTGAATATGTGACGTTGTGTGATATTAGTTGTTATTCCTTCGTGAGGAGGTTGTAACGTTTGGTGTTGTTTGGTATTGTTGGGATTCGGTGCCTAAAACGAAGTCCCAGCGGAAGCGGTAGAACAAAAATTAATTCGATCCGAATCCCTACGAGGATCGATCGAGCTACGTATATACGAATATAATACGAAACACAAGAGATACGAGAAAACATACCCTTGAAGTCCGTTGATTAAATGGTAACCTTCTCTTGAGCTATTCCCCAAGATTTGCTTGATCTCTACGAATCCAATCCGCTCCAAGCCCTTGAACGATCCAACGCCGAAAGCACCGCGTCTCTACTTGCCACGTGCCGGAAAAACGACCGGAATGACAACACCCGATTATCCTCTAAGGTTACGGCTAGAATCAAGTGATGAAGCCTTTTATTATTACACTATAAGTGTATATATCTCTTAATGTATCTTGAATTTTCTCCAAGAAAACTCAAGAACAAAAGTGAAGAAGATGATGAAGATTTGAAAAAATGATTTTATCTCTCACTCTCACTTAACTCACGGTGGGAATCAATTGGTAGCAAGTGAAGTGAGTCTTCATTATATTCTTATTCAACTCCCCAAAATCTCCTACTTTAGACAATATCACTAAGGGGTGATATTTGTCCCCTTGATTTGTCACAAGTCCACCACCCTTGAAAGTATAGACTAAGACCAAGTAAGGGAGTAGGTGATGGGGTGGCCATCTAGAAGGAATCGGATGATTTCGATTCGTTTCGGACTCCCGTGAGTCTAAACATATAAACTCCTATTCCGTTCTGATGTATTTGTATCGATTAATTAATCCAATTAATTAATCATATCAAATACATAATAACATAATTAATTTCTCCAAGAAATAATTATATTTATGAATTAAATTAATCACCCAGTAATTGTAACACCCCCAAAACCGTATGGGAATATTACACGCCATAAACCCTTTCCGCAAGGATCTACCAGGCTAAACGTCCATAAACAACCAAATGCTTGCCCGGCCAGGGTCAAACAATATAATAATACAGACCGTTAAGGTCACTTACACATAAACACACAGACCGATGAGGTCACACAACTCTATCAACAGGACTGACTAACAACATTACCCACACAGGGGTCGAAATACAATACAGCGGAAGACTGAATCAACTCTAACAATACAACTAAACTCTACCAACTCTCAACTCTTGATTAGTATCGCAGCTCGTCATCCCCTTGTGCTATTCTGTGTTGCTCCCCGAACTGCATGTACACAGACCAGAACAGACATCCACCCCCCGAATACTCGGGGGTTAGTAAAATTCCACTGTTTTACTAGTGCAAGTATCAAACCATACGAAATGTAACAAGTAAATAGCAACTACGAATTTAATACGTAAATCAATTATAAAAATGTTCCCGAGAAGTTTTAGATTTCGAACTCAAGTAAGAGATATTTGAAAAGGAACACATCATCTCGGGGATTTTTAAAGCAGAAATTCTTTTGGACCTCGAGTCCCAATTTACAAAACCTTTTCGTAAACATTAAGGCCTTAGCCCGATTCTCGTTTCAAAGCATACTGTATAATATATTATTATGAGTCCGAGATCCATATTTAAAATGTTACCCGAACAATCACTGCTACACGATCATTGTTCGTACACATAATGTACCGAACTCCGGAGGCCTCGACGGACCTTACCCGTGTAATACCCGAGATTTCTGTTATGTAATTGGAACTTGTGATATTGTAATGATTGTACTTTTGTCTGAGTACTATTCTCCGTATTTCATAATCCATTGTTGTCGAGCATATAATTTCGTGTATGTGATTTAAAGGTTGAAATTCTGTGCATGTAGCGCACGCTACAGGCTAAGGGTAGCGTACGCTAACATGGTTTCATAGCGCACGCTACAGAGTGTAATTAGCGCACGCTATGCGTGGTCAAATTGATTGAGACTTGCGGTAGGTGAGATCTGGCCGGAGGACCCTTGTCGGATTTTGTCGAATGAACCTGGACGGCTTTCGGGAAAAGCCAAGTCAACGCCTTAGCGCACGCTACAGGCATGTGAATAGCGCACGCTAAGTGCTGACTTCAGTTAAGTCAGACAGCCGTTAGCGCACGCTACGAGCAGGGACTAGCGCACGCTAATAGCCACTTATTATAAATAGGACATCATCCTATTCGTGATTTCAGTTCTTTCTCCTCCCATAACCCGAACTCTTACACTTAGAACATAACTCCCTTCGTCCTAAACACTTCGTATCAACCTCCTAGTTCGAGATTGAAGATCGTATATCATTGGAGATTGGTGTTCAAGCCTTCGACGTTGGATTGCTTCGGTTTCCTCCGTGTTCTTCACTACTTTGAGGTAGGTGATTCTTCACCGATGTTAGTAATGTTCCTAAGGAAGTTTGAATCATGTTTGGATAGCAAGTATTTCGTTTTTAATCGGTCATCACATGTTAGAAGGATACTTTTGACGTATCGGCACTATATACCGTATGAACCTTTGAACCATCTTATTATAAGGACTCCTAAGCATGTTCAAATCGATTTATGATCAGTAATCGGATATTACCCAGTTGCTACGTTGTACACGTTGGAATCATGTGTTTTGGAACGTAAGATGATCGGAACTTAGATTATTTCTTGAAGATCGTAGATGGATTATGATATTGAGATGACTATCCGTATATTTGTATTTCATAATCATAAAACTTCCACAAACCTTATTAGCATGATATGCCCGAGGATAACTTGTATTATCATGGTAGAATTCATGAGTTCTTTACCATTCAACCCAGTTTTCGGTTTGCAGTATTCTGCCATGCAAGATTAACGCACGCTAACATGTGTGAGTTAACGTGCGCTATCGGGGGTTCGATTAACGCCGAAAGCGTCGTAGCGTGCGTTATGAGACCAGTCAGTGCCAGTCCGTGGCTAGCGCACGCTAGTCTTATACGATAGCGTACGCTAACAGTCCGGCTTAGCGCACGTTACGTAGAGTACGTAGCGCACGCTAAGCAATCCAGACAGATTGTTTATTTTGAGCTTTTCGGCTATAGGCCGAATTGTTAGGCCATTGTTCGACTTGAGATGATTTGTATATCATTCCTTTTGTTAAGGTTCGAGCTTGCTACGTTGATCGAAGGAGGCGACCTTCGAGTGGGTTGAGATCATTGAAGTATATCGTTCTTGCCATCTTCGAGGCAAGTATCGTGATATGTTAATATTAGTATTTTTTTTGGAGTATGCGTATGATTATTCATGTTGTTGAACATGAGATTTACTTCGTTGATTTGTCATGATATTCATTATATAGTGTTTATATGTTCATGTTGATGAACGTAACGATTTGGCATATGTGTATGCATGAGTTGTGTTTGTATACGTTGTACGATCTATGCTGAGGGCGCTGGATCGGATGTCCACCTCGTGTTGGTCCGACGGGATCATCTTGGGATCTAGCCGAGGCCTGGATCATTGGGACGGGTTATTTCCACCTCGTGTTGGTCAGCGGGATCATCTTGGGATCTATCTTTGAGGCTGGATCATTGGAATACCCATGCTGTGTAATGGAATCTTGTGGATTCGCATTGTCGGATTCCGGTAGCGGAAGTCCGTGTGATGTATCTTGTTATGTATTGTTAATGCATATTCAATTGTTTAATATGATACTTGTACTAGCATCGTTTTACTAACCCCTTCGGGGGTGGACATTTGTTTTGATGTTCAGGTAGCCGAGGAGCAGGGAAAGCGACCCACGATCGACGTGACGACGAAGGGGTTCAGTGATGTTTGTGGTTATTGGTGATTTGTTTTCTTGGTTTGGTTTCTGTACTCGAGTACGCGTGTCTTATTGATATTAATTCGATATGGTTGTATTAATTACTCGTTGAACCAGTTGTACGTTTTCACAAACTTGAATTTCCGCAGTATTGATGTCTTAGATTTACTTTCCTTTTAATTAGCCTTGTAAATCCTTACTTAAAGGGTTTACGGCGCTGTAATTATTCCGAATATCTCGGGGTGTTACAACCCGGACCACACACACTGTTCGTACACATCAAGTACTGAACTCCGGAGGCCTCAACGGACCCTACCCAGCCACAACATCGTTCGTACACATCATGTACCGAACTCCAGAGGCCTCGTCAGACCCTACCTGTATCACACACGTTGTCCGTACACGTCATGTACCGGACTCCAGAGGCCTCGTCAGACCCTACCTGGATCACACACTTTATTCGTACACATCATGTACCGAACTCCAGAGGCCTCGTCAGACCCTACCTGGATCACACACTTTGTTCGTACACATCATGTACCGAACTCCAGAGGCCTCGTCAGACCCTACCTGGAACACACACACATCGACACGACACAATTCATAATCATT
This sequence comes from Orobanche coerulescens, assembly GCA_033398695.1. Classification (NCBI taxonomy): domain Eukaryota; kingdom Viridiplantae; phylum Streptophyta; class Magnoliopsida; order Lamiales; family Orobanchaceae; genus Orobanche; species Orobanche coerulescens. The sequence continues at coordinate 25,464,676 of CM065812.1, forward strand.
AAATGTCAAGCCATTCCACATTACACCGAAATGTACAATCAAGTATGTAAACCAAACAACACAAACATCATGATCATCACAACGACTCTTAACCAACATAACACACATTCGGTACACAATACATTGAACAAACACGTGTACAACCATCTCATATGTACATCGCAATCCTGCACAAATGGCACAACGCCTAACACGTATACCAATATATCACTATTATCACAAAGCCTTCAAATTTCGGAAAACACAACCAACTCAAACGGAACATATTTACGAAGGCAAGTAAAATCGTCATACATATCATACGTAATTACTAGTCGCAAGATACAAGTCGTATAATAAGATACTTGCCTTAATAACCGCTACCAAACGCTCTGAAGTACACGGTTTGACCGGGAAGCTCGGACCCCGAAGAAGACAATGAACGGAAGGGTTCCGACTCGAGTTCTTCACAAGAATTCGTCCCTAACAACATAATTTCAATAAATCATCGATCATATGAGGAAGAATAATCGTAGAACGCCCGAAAATCCCTCTATGACATTTTACCGGACACCTTCAAGGCGTCGGTCAAGAACTCGACCAAAACAACGAATCGATACGATCCAACCATGGGTTAACAAGGGAAGTGATACAATACATCCAAATAATCATCAATCCATCACAATCCTAAGTTAAATCGGATTAAACGGACGAAATCGAACAAAATACCCAAAATCCCCAAAATTAGATTTCTAGAAAATCTGACCTGATTCGCTCGATCAAAGGATGTTATAGGATGGATGATTGATGATATGAACTCCAAAACTTCATGGATTTGTTGACCAACAACATCTCTCCATGATAGGAACAACCCCGACCGGAAGAGAAGTAGAAGCGGGAGAAAAATGGCGAAAAAAGCATTCTGGGCCTTAAATAAGTGCCACGGTGTGCGCGGCCCAGGGAGTGTGCCGCGGCAAAGCGCAAAAATGGCTCCCGGTGGTCGGCGGTGTGTGCAGCTCGGCCGGCGTGTGCCGCGGCACCGTCACGATCGGTTTGGCGAAAAATGCCACGAGTGTGCCGCGGCCCTGCCCGGCATGTGCCGCGGCCCTGCAGTGCGGCTGCTCGGCCGGAAGGCATCGAGCACTACCGGCCGTGACTCGGCCATAAGATGCCGAGCACCGCCGGCCATGACTCGGCGATCTGCCGGCTGGGCCCGGTGCCGGCCATGTCGGCCGTAGCCAACTCGACGGCCCGACGACCGAACCCGAACTTGAATACGAATCGATGATACTGATTCTGACGTACTCGCAAAGACGAATCTAAGAGCTAAGAGAACACACAATTCCGACCACCCGAAGGCTCGGAATCCGACAACGGAAGTAATTACCCAAAACTTTGGGAAATTACGAAAATGGCCCAAAACGTCCGAAAATCACGATACGCGATCGAAACACCAAACCAAAGATTGCAACAAGAATAATAACATTAAATGAACTTACGAGAAACTCGAAACAACAGTTTCGGACGAGATTCGCAAGAATCGAACTCAAGTGCGGAAAAGCGTCTAAAAAGCTCGGAACTCAGCAAAACGATACCGAAACGAACTCTGATGACAAAAAGTGCAGAATTAATCATTCTGGAAATGACGAAGCGATCATGAGCGAGTCGTCAAAATGGACTTTCTCCGGAAAAAAAGAAATTACTGGAAATCGAAATTACGGGTATTACATTCTACCCTCCTTAAAAGAAGTTTCGTCCCGAAACTTAAAACAAGTAGGGAGAAGCAATATCCACTGTCAGGAAGACTCGACGAGATACACAAAAACCGAAAACTCGCGCCCAACGGCGAAACGCTGCAAGAAACGCTAAAAGACATACGGCGTGAAAACACGCTCCACGACGACCAACACAATGCCACCGACTAAGATTCAAAACAATAACGAGCAATTAACGTCACATCACATCCACACATTTAATCAAATAAACGCACGCGACAACAAGCCGCACCCGACTAAAACGGCTATGCGAAAGAAACAAATAGAATAACACAATAGAAATCACTCCGATACTCATCAACAAGAAAATGTTCGACGTCAAAACACAAATAATTTCAAGATAACAGAAAATGAGAATACCGGATATTACATTCTATCACACAAAAAATAAGTTTCGCCCCGAAACTTAAACTAAGTTTATCACAGTGATACGAAACAAAATATAACGACACATAATAAAATACCATGCTCATGACCTCGTGGTCCACTGACACGCCTCCGTAGGTTCAACAACTAAACGGGAACTTACACAAAACAAAATATCATTCAACAAGTTCCAAATGTAAAAGCGTCACAGAAACATCTCTACACGCGAAACAATCCGTGTAGCGAGTACCAAAAACACCATCACTAGACATCACTGGGCCCTCCTAAGTAGGAATAGAATCCGGTCCCTTATCATCTCAGCAACAATCTCGCAGTACTGAACTCGATGCCCCTCGTGTCCACAATTATAACAAGTCACTGGCGGTTTCTTACAATGCGCGCGTTCATGGCCTAGAACGTTACAATTGAAACACCTAGGAGCATTACCAGAACTCAATGACACCGACTTGGGTCTTTTGGGTTCTCTAAGCGAGAAGGTCCCATACTCGAGCGTACGAGGTTGAGGTGTGGGAATCCCAATTCCCTTACTTCCGTCGTCATCAGAAATCTTCTGCTTTTTCGCTACCGATACGGACTCGGTAGACATTATAGCCATCTCAAATGCCAAGGCTCGATCCTGATAGTCCTTCAAGGTTGTACACATAAAAGGAGCCATACACTGCCGAATCTGAGGTTTCATACGCATATCGAAATAACGAACCTTATCTGCCTCACTTTTCACCTGATCCCGAACATAACACAACTGTCGATTATAATCGACTATCGCCTGGGATATCGACACGTCTCGGGGCATAGCCGAGAAAAACTCGACAATCCTACGCTCTTTAACAGGCGGCGGACAATACTCGGCCTCCATGGCAGTTTTGAATTCAGTCCAAGTAGCGGTACGATCACTAGGCGCTACGGCCTCCCACCAGTCTGCAGATTCCCTGTCGAGTAGGTATTGAGCAATAGGCACTCTTCTCTCATAGGGGCAAGCTACAGCATCAAATGTTACATCCAGTGGAAGAGCCAATTCTCCTGGCTAACGAATCCGAAGAACCTACAAAGCAGGCGGGTGCATTCTCATCACATCTCGTAACCACTTACCAGCTCCGTTATCTTCATCCGGAATCCCGTCTCGGTGTACGGTCTGATTCATAAGCGCCAACCGGTCAGTCACCTGACGAAGGATGGTGGCGGCGCCAATATCATCATTACCTCTGGATGATTGCTGCTGATCACGACCACGACTACGACCACGTCCTCGGCCACGGCCTCTCGGCATACTGGACGGACGACCAATAAGAATAACACATCCAAACAAGTATCACAACGTCAAGATAAGACAATAAATAGCAGCACGTTAAAACATCAACTCCAAGTCATCACACAAGTGCACGAACTAACACTGTAATTTTAGAACTTCATTAAAAAAAAATAATCCACACAGTCACATCAACAGAGAGGTTTGGATTTTTTTCCAAATCAAACACGGTCAAAACCACACATGTATCGCAGGGATCAAACACTAACAATAAAAATAAAATGTTTCCGGGGTATTATTCAAATGATAAAATTTTAAAATTCTCAAGTTTGAAAAAAAAATTGGTGAAATGAAATTTTTGAAAACTCTTATAATACCTCGGTCGTTTGATTAAAACCATGTATCTCATTATCAAAACTGTTTTGATTGAAGCTATTTGCAAAACAACACATTGAGGCTTCAATCTTTTCGCTAGACGATGTCGTCAAAATGACCTTATCAATATATCATTACCTTTACTAGCGTTATACGGGGTAACAACATGTTACCACGCCATCCATCAGCGATATATCAACAGAGATTAAATAACCATGGGGCACGGGTACAACCGTAATAACAAATTTCTACCGGGTCACTCAAAGTTTACGGCCGTAACAACATGCGATTACGGTCGTAACAACTCTGAGCTTACGGCCGTAATGGAAAACATCTTACGGCCGTAACATCTAAACGCAGGCTACTGAGAATTGTCTGATAGCCCCAACACACAAACACATAACATTTAAATTCGAAAATTAGGGCCGTTTTGCAAAACAAGATTTTTCCAAAAATTTTGATTTCCACAAAAATGCTCAAATCAGTAGTCTTTAAGGAAAAACGTTTTCAAAGCTACCCGTAGCGGGTATAATTACAACAATCCAAAATAGTCGATATTAAAACCACATGCCCAAATGGCAAAACAGTCGCCAATTCAATCACATACATCTCATGGCATCAAGTTTAAACACACAGCAAAATCATTCATCGGAGTTTCTCACAAACTCTACCGTAAAACCCATCAAGGTTCACAACTTTCACACCATACCAACCACGTGGTGGTTCAAGGGCCAAACATCAATACATCCAGTTCTATACATGCACAGCGTATCCAAGTATCGAATACAACTTCATTACACAACACCGTGTAAATAAAATTATCCACCACAAATATCACACATAAATGAAATCATGAACACAGTTATTATGCATAAAAGAGGAGACTTACGTCCACAGGCCGCACGGAGACGACGGTCGCCCACGATACTAATCTCATCCGCCAACATATCCAACGCGTTGTGACTACGCACAACTCAACTTGTCACCTGACGACTCGAACGACAAGACAACATATTACTCGACAAATCACGACTCGACTCGACCCAACAGCCTAGGTTTCCGCAACCTAAGCTCTGATACCATAAATGTAACACCCCCAAAACCGTATGGGAATATTACACGCCATAAACCCTTTCCGCAAGGATCTACCAGGCTAAACGTCCATAAACAACCAAATGCTTGCCCGGCCAGGGTCAAACAATATAATAATACAGACCGTTAAGGTCACTTACACATAAACACACAGACCGATGAGGTCACACAACTCTATCAACAGGACTGACTAACAACATTACCCACACAGGGGTCGAACACAATACAACGGAAGACTGAATCAACTCTAACAATACAACTAAACTCTACCAACTCTCAACTCTTGATTAGTATCGCAGCTCGTCATCACCTTGTGCTATTCATGTGACTGCTCCCCTGAACCTGCATGTACCTGGATGCAGAACAGACATCCACCCCCCGAATACTCGGGGGTTAGTAAAACTCCACTGTTTTACTAGTGCAAGTATCAAACCATACGAAATGTAACAAGCAAATAGCAACTACGAATTTAATACGTAAATCAATTATCAAAATGTTCCCGAGAAGTTTTAGAATTTTGAACTCAAGTAAGAGATATTTGAAAAGGAACACATCATCTAGGGGATTTTTAAAGCAGAAATTCTTTTGGACCTCGAGTCCCAATTTACAAAACCTTTTCGTAAACATTAGGGCCTTAGCCCGATTCTCGTTTCAAAGCATACTGTATAATATATTATTATGAGTCCGAGATCCATATTTAAAATGTTACCCGAACAATCACTGCTACACGATCATTGTTCGTACACATCATGTACCGAACTCCGGAGGCCTCGACGGACCTTACCCGGACCACACACACTGTTCGTACACATCATGTACTGAACTCCGGAGGCCTCAACGGACCCTACCCGGCCACAACATCGTTCATACACATCATGTACTGAACTCCAGAGGCCTCGTCAGACCCTACCTGGATCACACACGTTGTCCGTACACGTCATGTACCGGACTCCAGAGGCCTCGTCAGACCCTACCTGGATCACACACTTTATTCGTACACATCATGTACCGAACTCCAGAGGCCTCGTCAGACCCTACCTGGATCACACACTTTGTTCGTACACATCATGTACCGAACTCCAGAGGCCTCGTCAGACCCTACCTGGAACACACACACATCGACACGACACAATTCATAATCATTAAATGTCAAGCCATTCCACATTACACCGAAATGTACAATCAAGTATGTAAACCAAACAACACAAACATCATGATCATCACAACAACTCTTAACCAACATAACACACATTCGGTACACAATACATTGAACAAACACGTGTACAACCATCTCATATGTACATCGCAATCCTGCACAAATGGCACAATGCCTAAAACGTATACCAATATATCACTATTATCACAAAGCCTTCAAATTTCGGAAAACACAACCAACTCAAACGGAACATATTTACGAAGGCAAGTAAAATCGTCATACATATCATACGTAATTACTAGTCGCAAGATACAAGTCGTATAATAAGATACTTGCCTTAATAACCGCTACCAAACGCTCCGAAGAACACGGTTTGACCGGGAAGCTCGGACCCCGAAGAAGACAATGAACGGAAGGGTTCCGACTCGAGTTCTTCACAAGAATTCGTCCCTAACAACATAATTTCAATAAATCATCGATCATACGAGGAAGAATAATCGTAGAACGCCCGAAAACCCCTCTATGACATTTTACCGGACACCTTCAAGGCGTCGGTCAAGAACTCGACCAAAACAACGAATCGATACGATCCAACCATGGGTTAACAAGGTAAGTGATACAATACATCCAAATAATCATCAATCCATCACAATCCTAAGTTAAATCGGATTAAACGGACGAAATCGAACAAAATACCCAAAATCCCCAAAATTAGATTTCTAGAAAATCTGACCTGATTCGCTCGATCAAAGGATGTTATAGGATGGATGATTGATGATATGAACTCCAAAACTTCATGGATTTGTTGACCAACAACATCTCTCCATGATAGGAACAACCCCAGCCGCGGAAGAGAAGTAGAAGCAGGAGAAAAAATGGCGAAAAAAGCATTCTTTGGGCCTTAAATAGGAGTGCACGGTGTGCCGCGGCCCAGCGGGAGTGTGCCGCGGCACGAGCCCAAAAATGGCTCCCGGTGGTCGGCGGTGTGCCGTGGCTCAGCCGGCGTGTGCGCGGCACCGTCTGATCGGTTTGGCGAAAAATGCCACGAGTGTGCCGCGGCCACTGCCCGGCATGTCTGCGGCCCTGCAGTGCTGCTTTGCTCGGAAGGCTGCCGAGCACTACCGGCCGTGACTCGGCCATAAGGCTGCGAGCACCGCCGGCCATGACTCGGCGATGCCGGCTGGGCCCAGATTGCGGCCATGTCGGCCGACGGCCCGACTCAGACGACCCGAACTTGAATACGAATCGATGATACGGTTACGACGTACTCGCAAAGACGAATCTAAGAGCTAAGAGAACACACAATTCCGACCACCCGAAGGCTCGGAATCCGACAACGGAAGTAATTACCCAAAACTTTGGGAAATTACGAAAATGGCCCAAAACGTCCGAAAATCACGATACGCGATCGAAACACCAAACCAAAGCTTGCAACAAGAATAATAACATTAAATGAACTTACGAGAAACTCGAAACAACAGTTTCGGACGAGATTCGCAAGAATCGAACTCAAGTGCGGAAAAGCGTCTAAAAAGCTCGGAACTCAGCAAAACTATACCGAAACGAACTCTGATGACAAAAAGTGCAGAATTAATCATTCTCGAAATGACGAAAAGATCATGAGCGAGTCGTCAAAATGGACTTTCTCCGGAAAAAAAGAAATTACCGGAAATCGAAATTACGGGTATTACAGTAATTTATTTAATTCATTAGGCCGTAAATTAATTTATCCAATAAATTAATTTAGACATCTAATGTCCCAAAATTAATTAGACATCCAATGTCCAATAAATTAGATATCCAATATCTAATATTAATAATGAGAGAATAAGCTCGATTCATTCCGTCGTCCTATTTCGCGACTCGGTAGGTTCGTCTCAGTCAGCAATGGGAGAAACCAAAGAGTAGTAGCACCACCTAGCCAGCCTGGCGGTCTACACTGCACCCCAACTGAGAATGAATGATTGGAATCATTCAAGAACCATTCTGTCGTGAATACCAGTAAATGTATAAACCCTTCTTTCAAATGTCCCGATCAAGTTATAGGGTCACGGTCAGTCAAACCCTATCTATACTTGACGCTATGCATGCATTATTGCAAATCGAGATCATCGAGCTCTCGTGTATCCAATACAACTAGATCCAATGCTTTGGCCAAAGACTTATGATCACATCTGCCAATAACCGCATAGGACATATAACTCTCTCACTAACGGGAGAAAAAATTCTATCTTGGTATTCAGTAGGACCTGCTACTTGCCCGTCAAGATGCACGTCGAGGTTGACCCCCGCATTCCGGTTTACAGGGTCGAACTACTCTAATGAAAATCTTGACGTCACAAGCACATCCCTACTAAATCCTCAAGTCGATGGTTCACGAATACCTATCACAACCTTTCGATTCCGTCATTGACTGTCCCGGAGTGAAATCCGTGTGACGAATCGAGGGTGAGTCGGTTCGAGTATACTAATCCAATTAGCATACCTATAATGTGTGCTCCCACTAACCATTAGCGTTCGACAGGCACTCTCCATGTCAAAGAACACGTCATACAAGTCTTCACATAAACTTAATGCCCAGTCAAGTTTCATCGACTTGCGAACGATTAAGTATTTGAGCTATAAACCTTTCCAGTGCCGACCCCCTTATCCAATAAAGAGTGGAACGTTTTGCTCTCAAATACACGGACTAGTTTCTATATGTATATTTACGAGTTAGGAATGCCAGTAACTACCAGTAAATAAAGAAACATCCATTGCCTTATATTAGTGATTTACATAATTACAAGTTCAATGCCCTCACTCAATCATCCTCTGAGTGGCATTCGAGGGCATACTCCCAACAATCTCCCACTTGCACTCAATGCCACACACTGCGGTATCTAATACCCATGTTCTCCAGATGACGCTCTAAGCTAATTTTAGAACGTGGCTTAGTCAGTGGATCAGCGACGTAGTCGGCTGACTCTACTCTATGCAGCACAAAGTATCTCTTTGCAAATAAATGCTCTTACGAGATGATACTCTCTCTCAATATGTTTGGTACTGTTATGAAACCTCGGCTCCTAGAACTGTGCTACCGCTCTGGCAGCGCAGCACAAGGTGTCATGTAAAGTTTACCCAGTAACTTCTAAATTCTTCCTTTGGAGGCCTCCGAGGCCGCTTTATACTCAGCCTAACAGGTGGAATTAGCAGTCGTGCTATACTTGGCACTATGCCATGATACTGCTCCTCCAGTAAGAGTAAATGTAGCCAGAAGTAGACATAGAATCGTCTTTATGTCCTTGAAAGTCTAATACAGTGAATCCCATCACATTCTGTTCTCCACCACCATATATAAGAATCAGATCTCTTAGTACTTCTAAAGTACTTGAGAACATTCTTTATGGCAGTCTAATGTTCCCTGACTGGGTTAGCCTGAAACCTACTTACCACGCTTCCAGCATGCGCAATGTCAGGTCTCGTACACAATAAAGCATATGTAAGGCTACCCACTACCGAATCATATGGTAAATAACTCATTTCCTTTCATTGTTCCTCACTATGAGGACACATCTTCAAGGTGAGTTTTATTCCATGTCGCATCGGAAGGAACCCTCTTTAAGATCTAATCTATATAGAGGGCTTGGGAAAAACTTATCATTCTCTTCGATCTATCCCAGTAGAGTCCAATCCTAAGAATATGAGTTTCTTCTCCCAAGTCTTTCATGGAGAAATTACTCGAAAGCCAAGATTTCACAGAACTGAGCATTCCCACATCATTTCCTATTAGTAGAATCTCATCTACATATGGTACTAAGAATGCGATCTTGTTCCCACTAACCCTCTTGTATACACAAGGTTCCTCTTCATTTTGCATGAAGTCAAACTCTTTGACTGCCTCGTCAAAACGAAGGTCCCAACTACATGAAAGGCTGCTCTGATCTATTTCATGGAGTCTACATCCACCATTGCTAGGTCATTAGTCGCGGGTCGGTCTCTTGTTTATCACCTGGAACCTCGTGGAAACCCAGTTCCTCCAAGTGCATAAAATTATACCTCTAAGGTAAATGAGACACTCTACTAGACCTACGAGGTGGTTGTACTTGTGTTTCAGAAGGTTTGGTTCCATTTTCTTGCACAGGTGTCTCCTGAGGAGTTTCATTGTATTCTTCCAAAGAAATATTTCTACCTGCTCTGCCTTCCTGAATGAATCTCTTCTTCCAAGAAGTGTGCATGCAAAGCAATAACGATCTTTCGATCTTAGGGCAAGTAGAATAGATAACCCATCGACTCAGATGGGAATCCAATGAAACATCTCCTCACGGACCTCGCTTCCATTTTGTCCACCTCAGTCTTCTTGACATAGGCGGGACATCCCCAAATCTTATTGTGATTAAGACTTGGTTTCCTGCCCTCCCACATCTCATGTGGAGTTTTGGGAATGGATTTGGAAGGATATCTGTTCAAGATATATCCAGCAGTCAGGAGTGTATACCCCCACAGGTAAATTGGTAAGTCAGAATAGCCTAGCAAGGAAAGGACCATGTCTAACAAGGTCTGGTTCCTTTTTTCTGACACACCATTTAACTGAGGAGTGCCTGGAGGTGTTTAGTTGTGATACTATTCCATGTTTCTTAAGGAACTCGTCAAACTCCGTACTCATATACTCGCCACCTCGGTCTGACCGAAGTGCTTTTGATATGATTACCAGTTTGTTTCTCGACTAGGGCCTTGAATTCCTGGAATTTCTCAAAGGCCTCGGATTTATGTTTCATTAAGTATACATAACCATACTTACTATGATCATCTGTAAACATAATGAAATATTGATATCCGTCACGTGCTGCTTTCAAAGCACCACATACATCGGTATGGATTAATCCCAATTTTTCAGTGGATCTTTCAAAAGTCCCTGTGAAGGGGGACTTAGGCATTTTGCCTTTAAGGCAAGATTCACAAGTAGGAAAGGGATCTGATCCCAATGGACCCATAAGTCCATCTTTTTCCATCTTGTAAACCTTGATTTGACCAACATGACCAAGTCTAAGATGCTATTTCAAAACTTGATTGGTTTCATCCCTACCACATTTTCTAGTCATAGTATTCACAACTACTTTGTTGCTGAGATTTAGATGATACAATCCATTTAACAATGTAGCAGTACCCACTAGTTTATTTCTGAAATAAATTTTGCAGGAACCATCACCAATGAAAAATGAAAAACCTTTTCGGTCCATGACCAGAATGGATACAATGTTTTTGTGCCTCTTAGGCAAAACAAGTATATCTTCTAAAGTCAAAACAAAGCCGGATTCTAAACCCGAAAGAAGTGATCCTATGTCGGTTGCCTCGACACTATGCCTACTTCCGACTGTGATCATAAGCTTCCTACTTTGTTCCAGATCCTGATTCACGATACAAATATGAGAACTAGCACCAGAATCCAGTATCCAGAAAGTAGAAAATACAATAACAGAACAATTTGTTTCCAAAACTAAAAGTTCTGTACCTGAAGCGCCATGAAGAATCGGACAGTCTCTTGCCCAGTGGCCCAGCTCACCGCACTTGAGACATGCGTCCTTTTTCTTCTTGTTCTTTGGAACCATTAGGTCCTTGCCCTTACCCTTAAGGTCCTTGACTTGTGGTCCCATCTGCTTCTTGGTCTTTTTTTCTTGTTCTTGACTTCCGAGATCCAGAAGAAATCACAAGGGCAGACTCCTTCATCCGCGGAGTCTTCATCTGAGATTGAGCCGCACAAGTTTGTTCATTAGCCCAGCTAAGTTACATGCAATCTCATTGCAGTTGAAGTTCATAACAAAATGTGAGAAGGATTCAGGGAGAGACTGTAGGATAAGGTCGGTTTGAAGAGAAGTATCCATCTTAAAATCAAGAGCCTCCAATCTCTCGATCATGGATATCATTTTGAGGACGTGTTCCCCAACCTTCTCACCTTCCTTCATCCTTGCACTGAACAGTTGCTTGGATATCTCATATCTAGCAGTTCTGCTGTGCGCACCATAAAGTTCGGTTAAGTGAGATAGAATCTGCCTAGCAGAAGTCATTTTCTCATGAGCTCTCTGAAGCTCATTAGACATGGAAGTCATCATATAAGCACGGACTTTCACGTCATCCTTAACCCACTTTTCGTGGTTTTCAATCTCTTCCTGATTGGCTTGGGTCCGCACAGGAGGCGCCGGAATGTCCGTCTCCAAGACATATCCCAGTGCCTCTATACTGAGGTCAATAATCAGATTGCGGAGCCAATCTACAAAGTTAGGTCCGATTAAGGTGTTCTTTTCGAGTATAATTACGAGTGGATTCATTGTTATATTGAGAGTTATGTCTGCATTAAGTATAACAGATTAATTAGTGACTCATTCACTTATGTTCTGAGTATAGAATTAAGGTCTTTTCTATTCTTGTTACCCAGCTCCCACTATTTTTATCGGAATAACACACTCCCATGTGAAATCCGGAAGTATCGTCGCTCTACTTCATATTGGTGATCGAGTTCTTTATAAATCTTAATAGAGCGCAACGGAACAAGTTTCTAGTCTATTAATTTTCATAAAGTAGTGTCCAACACCAACCCATCTAATGGATGATTCGATCTTCTTTTTCCTCTTGTTTACTCCCCTCAACCTATACGATTTCTATGGTTCGCGAACAAGTTAAGTTTATACCATCGATGCAAATCAGTTTCACAATTGAATCTTATACGATAACCTATCAGGTTTCTAGGGATAAAATTTGATCCAACCGAAGGCATCCAATGTGCTCCCGGTAATTTATCCATCCTCCCTGAATGACTACCCCGATAACTCGGAAGCATAGCACATCCAGTTTGGGTTTCAATTTCCCGAAAGCTCGATAGAGGGAAGGAAAACCTTGAAACCTTATAAACTTGATAATTTTCCGTGGGAGAATTTTCGCGATTAACGTTACACTTTGCACATTAATCAGTTAAGCACGTTTGTGGCATTCATACAATATGAAATAACCATTCACAACCTAGTTGCTACCAACATGTGGTTCATGGACCGTTCCTAGAAAACAAAAACTCCGTAATCTAATTACAAGTCTTCGTCTTGAATCTCCGTCTTCTCGAAACGGATCTTCCTCCGGTCTTCGTCATTACATATAAATTTTACATTGAAAATTACATCCTAGATACAAATATTTCTAGTAAAATAAATAGGCTCAAAACGGCCTTTACAACCCAATCGAATAAAACGAACGATTCAAAACTAAGTCCACGAACCACACCCCCATTCAAAAGCATTCATCCAATAAATACTATATAAATGGAAAGCGTAGAGATACATTGATCCAATCAACAATATGAACCGATCCAATCGATTCACACAATTGGTAATATGATAACGTTCAAAATAATTAGGTCGACCATAAATATTCCAATTAATCAAATTTCCCTTATAAAATGAAATACCATAAATCATTTTAATCATATTAAATTCAATTTAACATGCGGGAGATTAATTTTCAAGAATACACGAAAAAATCGAGCCGGGTGAAAATTGGCCTGCCTGGCCGAGTCACTGCCGGCTGCTGTGCGGCAGACGCGGCCGTGTCGCTGACACGGTCGGGTCGTCGGCGGTGTCCCGGACATTCTGCCGGACACGGCCGTGTCGCCTGACACGGTCGGAGTGCACAGCGTGCTTTGGCAGATCGGACACAACCGAGTCACCCAGGACACGGTCGAGTCACTCTCGGCCAGAATGCACCTTTTGACCAAAAAGTCGTCCGACGATGATTCAGGGCTAGATTTTCGACCGGATATCCAATATCTATATTTTCTAACTTTCATATCTTCAATATAAATCACATTTCCCAGAAGTTTAAGATTTATATTTAGACATAAACTTACGAAAAATATAACTAGAACGAACGAAAAACATACACCACGATTATGACAAAAATGATTCCAAATTATTCACCATCTAATCGAGCATTCCAAATGCCAATATCATATATACGATCGCAAGACCTACGCTCCAATACTACTATTGGGATTCGGTGCCTAAAACGAAGGCCCAGCGGAAGCGGTAGAACGAAAATTAATTCGATCCGAATCCCTACGAGGATCGATCGAGCTACGTATATACGAATATAATACGAAACACAAGAGATACAAGAAAACATACCCTTGAAGTCCGTTGATTAAATGGTAACCTTCTCTTGAGCTATTCCCCAAGCTTTGCTTGATCTCTACGAATCCAATCCGCTCCAAGCCCTTGAACGATCCAACGCCAAAAGCACCGCGTCTCTACTTGCCACGCACTGGAAAAACGACCGGAATGACAACACCCGATTAACCTCTAAGGTTACGGCTAGAATCAAGTGATGAAGCCTTTTATTATTACAATATAAGTGTATAATATATATCTCTTAATGTATCTTTAATTTTCTCCAAGAAAACTTAAGAACAAAAGTGAAGAAGATGATGAAGACTTGAAAAAATGATTTTCTCTATCACTCTCACTTAACTCATGGTGGGAATCAATTGGTAGCAAGTGAAGTGAGTCTTCATTATATTCTTATTCAACTCCCCAAAATCTCCTACTTTAGACAATATCACTAAGGGGTGATATTTGTCCCCTTGATTGGTCACAAGTCCACCACCCTTGAAAGTATAGACTAAGACCAAGTAAGGGAGTAGGTGATGGGGTGACCATCTATAAGGAATCGGATGAGTTCAATTCGTTTCGGACTCCCGTGAGTCCAAACAGATAAACTCCTATTCCGTTCCGATGTATTTGTATCGATTAATTAATCCAATTAATTAATCATATCAAATACATAATAACATAAGTAATTTCTCCAAGAAATAATTATATTTATGAATTAAATTAATCACCCAGTAATTTATTTAATTCATTAGGCTGTAAATTAATTTATCCAATAAATTAATTTAGACATCCAATGTCCCAAAATCAATTAGACGTCCAATATCTACTATTAATACGAGAGAATAAGCTCGATTCATTCCATAGTCAATCCTATTGCATGACTCAGTAGGTTCGTCTCAGTCAGCAATGGGAGGAACCAAAGAGTAGTAGCACCACCTAGCCAGCCTGGCGGCCTACACTGTACCCCAACTAAGAACGAATGATTGGGATCATTCAAGAACCATTCTGTCGTGAATACCAATAAACGTATAAACCCTTCTTTCAGATGTCCCGATTAAGTTATAGGGTCACGGTCAGTCAAACCCTATCTGTACTTGATGCTATGCATGCATTATTGCAAATCGAGATCATCGAGCTCTCGTGTATCCAATACAACTAGCTCCAATGCTTTGGCCAAAGACTTATGATCTCATCTGCCAATAACCGCATAGGACATATAACTCGCTCACTAACGGGCGAAAGAATTCTATCTTGGTATTCAGTAGGACCTGCTACTTGCCCGTAAAGATGCACGTCGAGGTTGACCCCCGCCTTCCGATTTGCAGGGTCGAATTACTCTAATGAAAATCTTGACGTCACAAGCACATCCCTACTAAATTCTCAAGTCGAAGGTTCACGAATACATATCACAACCTTTCGATTCCGTCATTGACTGTCCCGGAGTGAAATCCATGTGACGAATCGAGGGTGAGTCGGTTCGAGTATACTAATCCAATTAGCATACATATAATGTGTGCTCCCACTAACCATTAGCATTCGACAGGCACTCTCCATGTCAAAGAACACGTCATACAAGTCCTCATAAACTTAACGCCCAGTCATGTTTCATTGACTTGCGAACGATTAAGTATTTGAGCTATAAACCTTTCCAGTGCCGACCCCCTTATCCAATAAAGAGTGGAACGTTTTGCTCTCAAATACACGGACTAGTTTCTATATGTATATTTACGAGTTAGGAATGCCAGTAACTACTAGTAAATAAAGAAACATCCATTGCCTTATATTAGTGATTTACATAATTACAAGTTGAATGCCCTCACTCAATCATCCTCTGAGTGGAATTCGAGGGCATACTCCCAACGGGTATTGGTATTTACTTGTGGTTGTGTGACATTAGTTGTGAGTGTACGTCGACTAAAGTGGCCATTCTAGTGAAGTACCTAGCATTTGTATGTATATTCTATTATTCGAATTATGACTTCCCATGGCGTTGTGGATGATATGTGTATGTTCACCTAGGGATTGGTCCGACGGGGCCTCTAGGGATACGTTGCCGTGAGTTTCGTATCGCGAACTATGGTTAACCACCCAGGGATGTCCGACGGGGCTCTGCGGGGTACAGTGGCCGTGAGTCTCGTACCAAGGTTAACTTTGAAATGTTTTGTTGGAGAACTGTGATTTTTGGTGCATATTTTGTCTGATTAGAATGGCAGTCCAAATGGTATCGTACTTGGCTGGAATGGCACCAGTAAATGTGTTGTGTGTGATTTGTCCCTTGACTGTGATAATTTGGTAAGGGTACGTGAGTCCTGTGGTTGCTCTGTGTATTGTAGCTCTGTGGTGTGTTGAGTTCGACCGTATGGTAAAGTTGCAAAGTTGTGCTCTCTGTTGTCATTCTGTGAGACTGTTGTCATGGTAATGTTTGACACAGTGTAGTTTATGTCGGGTTATTCTTGTGAGTATGTGATGTGAATAAGTTGATTCACGGACCCCATGGTTGTGGTTGGAATGTTATGATTGGGTCGTGGACCCCGTATTTTGTTATCGGAATCATATTTTGAAATAAATGATTTTTGGGCTGTGTCCCTAAGTGTTTCGAAAGGCTTGAAAATTCTTAAACCCCAAAAGCTTTCAAAACTCCCGAGATCGTAAAATGGTTTTATTCCTATCTTTCATAATTCAAACTGTTTTGATCAAGTGAATTATCTCGGGAAGTATATTCACGATTTCTATGTTCTTGGAGTATGATATGTATAGCTTGCCTTTGTATTTATACTTGCACTAGCAAAACAGTGGAGTTTTGCTAACCCCCGAGTATTCGCGGGGTGGATGTCTGTATTGCATCCAGGTATTTGCAAGTTGCTGGGGAGCAATTCACAGGATCGTTATGAAAGATGATGGAAGACGACGATACTAATCACATGAAGACCGGTGTTGAGTATTTGTTGATGTCTTGTTTGTCCTTCCGTTGTATTTATTTTCCCCTTATGCGGGAATGTTGATTTTTGTTAGCCCCTGCGTGGGTATGAGTTGCGAGAAAGAGTAATGTATGGTTGATGTATATGTTGTGGTAAAAGACCAAATCGGTCTAATGGTTCGTTTGTTTAGCCATGTCGGCATGTATTGTGTTGTGTTTTCTGTATTTAGCCTGGCAGATCCCCACGGAGAGGGTCTGCGGCGCTGTAATATTCCTGAACGGTTTGGGGGTGTTACACTCTCAAAGTTGACAGACGAGCAACACATTGTCTTTGATAAAATAATGGATTCAACAGATGCAGACATGGGTAAAATTTTTTTCTTTATGATTATGGAGGTACTGGTAAAACTTCCGTTTGGAGAACTTTGTCTGCGGCAATAAGATCTAAAGGTGATGTTGTTTTGAACGTCGCTTCATGTGGAATAACATCATTACTTCTTCCAGGAGGTCGAACTGCTCACTCTCGCTTCAATATTCCTTTAACTCCACATGAAAAATCATCATGCAATATCAAGCTTGGCAGCGAGTTGGCTCAATTGATTGTGAAGGCAAAGCTCATTATATGGGACGAGGCTCCAATGATGCACAAATTCTGCTTTCAAGCATTGGACAAAAGTATGAAGGATGTAATGAAGTGCGTTGACGTGGAAAATGCTACAAAGCCATTTGGTGGTAAGACAGTTGTGTTTGGTGGAGATTTTCGTCAAATACTTCCAGTTATGCCAAAAGGCCGAAGACAAGATATAGTAAATGCAACTATTAATGCATCTTATATCTGGAACTCTTGCGAAGTTCTTCGGTTGACAAAAAATATGAGGTTGCAAAGTGTCAGTTCAGAAAGTGATGCTACTGCTTTAGCTGAATTTTCAGAATGGTTACAAGATATTGGAAATGGAACAATTGGAGAAGGAGACGACGTATCTTCTGTAATACAGATTCCCGATGATATACTCTTGCAGAACGGACCTGATCCAATTGCAACTATCGTTGAAATTACGTATCTTAACCTATCTGAAAGAATTCATGATCCAGAATATCTACAACAACGAGCTATATTAGCGCCCACTTTAGATGTCGTTGATTCTATAAATCAGTACATGATAGAAAAAAATTCTGGAGACAATCGTCCATATTTGAGCTCTGATAGTGCAAGTAAGTCAGATTTGGCTGTCGATGATTTGACAAATGTCCACACTCCTGAATTCCTCAACGGAATAAAATGTTCTGGCGTACCAAATCATGAGCTTAATTTAAAAGTTGGGACTCCAGTGATGTTACTACGGAATATTGATCCAAGTCGGGGTTTGTACAACGGTACAAGATTACTCCTCACTAGGCGTGGAGACCATGTTCTCCAAGCAAAGATCATGACAGGAGCAAGTGGAGGTGAACTGGTGTTGATTCCTAGATTATCCATGACTCCTTCTGATTCAAAAGTACCTTTCAAATTTCAACGGCGTCAATTTCCTATCTCAGTTTCCTATGCCATGACAATAAATAAAAGTCAAGGACAATCCTTAACAAATGTTGGTCTATATTTGCGTAAGCCTGTTTTTAGTCATGGTCAATTATATGTTGCTTTTTCTAGAGTCACAAATAGGAAAGGTTTGAAAATTCTAATTTGTGATGATGAGAAAAAACATGTCAACACAACTATTAATGTTGTGTATAGGGAAGTTTTCAAAAATTTGTAATTTATGACTTCATCAAGAGTAGCATACGTCATTTTTAATATATCGTGTATATTAGTAATTAAAATTTGTGCATAATATATTTATTATAACTTAAATATTAATTTGCTATTCTTCTATGTATCGATTTTAAATACTCTTTACCGTGCATTGCACGGGTGGACAACTAGTTTATACAAAAATACAGAAATTAGTAATGTATCTCCCACAATTTGCACAAAAATACAGTAAAAATGGATATTCTGTTATATTCTTTTTCTAATCTTAATATTATGTACAAATATAAATGCATTTTATCTCCATTAACTAATAATAAAATTTAAATGTATTCAGATTCGCTGAATTAATGCGAAAAATTATAATTATATTATAAACTTATATATTAGGGGAATTATCACAAATATTCAATCAATACATTTTAAAGCATTAAAGTAGCTAGGCTTTTAATTTATAAATTGTGCAACAAATAATTGGTGCAAATTTATGTGCATAAATACAATTTAATAAATATCTTTTGAAAGTTATAGTTAAAAGTAATATATATATATATATATATATATATATAGGAAAGAGATCATATGAAAACTAATTACCTTGTGAAATTTAGAAACTTTTGTAGGCCATTGATATTAGTAATCTAACGGCTGTAGATGAGTAGGATTATATGCATTTGTGTATTTTTTTATTGCATTATTATTGCATATACTAGCGACCAGCTTGATGCAACAAATAATAACAAATATGCAATGAAATTGCTTAATAATGCAATTGGTTTCTAGATTTCACCATTAAGAGGGTTTTCACCATATCCAATCCCTATATATATATATATATATATATATATAGATATATATATATAAACAATAATACAAATAAGATAGAATAATATTGGTGGAAGGAATAGTACTACACTATGGGCTCGTTTGCTAGGTTGTATGGGATAAAACTTGATAAGATTGACTGAGATTCCTTATACAATATAAGATATCATATTTGGTACTATGTATTAAATTATGTGCAAAATATAGATATCATGGTAGTTTATTGAATTTATTAGTTGCAGTATTGTTTAATATCACCTAATACCACCTTTTAGGTGTGATACGTAATACCAAAAATCAGTATTATTTATACGGGCCCGAATTTTATCAAGAGCCATATATTTTATACCAAACAAGATATAAAAGTATATTAAATATATTATACACCTTAATCACACATAGCAAACAAACCCTATAAATAGGAGAATATTATAGATATCCCAAAAATACAGGAGCTTTTACAGTAGCTGTTGGAGAGGATTAACACAAAAATAATGTTCAGCACCATGTTACACTCGTTAATGAAGATACTCTAACTACTCTATCTACCGAAACATCAAAAAAAAAAACATTGATTATTATAGTGGGCAGGTGCCTTGATCCTGAGCATCAACAATATAGAAATTTTCAAAGCCACATTTCTTAGCTATTTTCAACCAAAAACATCAAAGAGCAAAAAAGATCTCTCTCGGTACCTTTTATCAGTCCAGCAAAACCGTTGCTGCCCGTACCTCTGCAATTCCAGCAGACTATATTCATTTAGAAGGCTTGGATAGTTTTTTTTTTTTTAACGGCCATAAACAATATATTAAACACAAAATGACAACTAGCAAGACGCTAGTTACCAAAAAATATAATTACAACTACAATCTAGAACTAAAACAAGCTACCAATTCTAGACTCATCCCGTGACATTAACTGCGAGGTCCACAAAAGGAATGAACAAACTCGTGCCCATTACGATGAGACACGAGAAAAATTCCCAACCAACGAGGGCCGAGCCACCGGTTTTCACCTCGTAGTGTTTTTGATGTTGACCCAACCATGTCACGGGGAAGCAACCAAATACAGACAGCAAGCAAAACGAAACGTACCAGACACAATAATATCCAAAGAAACACAAAGTAGCCACAAAGAAACCACACACAAGTCGCATGAAAACATAGCAAGAAGCGACCACCTTAACCATTAGGCACGGGACAAACGATCCAATCTTTCCACTCGTAATGATGTTTCGTATCCATGTTACAAATCAATAAGAATGAAAGAGACACAATCGACTGAAAGGTGCTATAGATATCAACAACTTCATCCTTATGGAACTTGTTATTTCTTACCTTCCATATATGCCACCACCACACAAACATGATAGCTTCAGTGATGCTACGGTAATGTTTAGTGATAAGAAGGTCTTTATTCCATTCAACCACATTTCTAGGAGACGAGTCAGGAACAGTCTTGTGAATCCAAACATTGATATGTTTTCGCAATTCACTAAAGAACGCACAGTGTTGAAACAAATGGCCACCTTCATCAATTCCATTATTACATAACCTACAACTTACCGTGGTCACATCGATACCTCTCCCGAACAAATTTAGATGAGTAGGCAAACCATTTCGTAGCATTCTTCACATAAAGATGTTTATTTTTTTCGGGATAAACTTGTTCCAGTAGGAAGCGCGATCCATAGAACAGATTTTTTGATCAAGTTTGTTCCGAAGTGAAGCGATGTTGAAGCTGTTATTACCATCTAAGTTCCATCTCCAAGTGTCATCGACACTATCCAAAGTGTTTGGAAGAAGATTAAGCAAACCTTGCAATTGACTTTGCTCGTTTCCATCTCTAATTTCTCTTTGCCACTTCCAAATCCACGCTGAGGATATGTACCTGTCACAAACGAGACAATCCTTTTCCAATTCTAAAGCAAATAGCCTGGGAAAAAGTTTATCAAAAGACTTCTGCCCACACCAAGACTCCTTCCAAAAACATGTTTTGTGGCCATTACCCACCTTTCTAACAATAACGTTTGTAGGCATGTCATAAGAAGAATGACACGAATTAATGGCCATCATTATATTTTTCCACAAGCCTTTGCTGTTAGCCGAATTATTAAAGAAACAAAACTTGCCATGGATTTCATTAATAATTCTACCCCAAAGGCTCTGTTGATTATGTAACCCGCGCCATTTCCACTTATATAAAAGTGACATGTTCATCGCCTTTAAGCTACCAATACCAAGACCCCCATATTCCAAACTAGCTAAAGCCGAGTCCCATTTTATCCAATGAATTTTACGAATGTCTTTTGACCCTCCCCAAAAAAACGAGGCCCTAAGAGATTCTAATCTATTGTATGTACATTCTCTGTAATGGTTTGCTGACTTTTTGCAATTCCCATATGAGAGTTATTACCATTAATTTGTTTCAATGCCAATCTAGGCTTGTTCAATTTGACTCAAGATATCTCTTTTCTGGACTTCATCCATATTTCTCATATATTCAAAAACATTCTTTTCCTTTTCTTTGTAGAGAATTTGGCTTTCCTCAAGAGCACTAGAGCTAGGAGCACTAGTATTTTATTTATCCACATTAGAAACAACTTGTTTCTGATTCTTCACAGTGTAGGAGTAATTTCCAAAATATAGTGATTTTCTCACCTTGCACAGCCGGGCCGCGGCACAAGGCTACCAAGCCGCGGCCCCCGGAATCACCTATGCCGATGCCTGACCCGCCTGTACTACGGGCCACGGCACACCCCTGCCGGGCCGCGCCCCCCGTCTAATTTGCTGAAAATGGCCGAGCGGCCTGTACTATGGGCCGCGACACCCTCTGAGGCCGCATTCCACTCGCAGATACACAGCGAAATTTGATTTGTCTTGCGGCACATTTGGCCCGGGCCACGGCACACGGGACAACCCCTTGGGTTCCTCCTTTTATGCAGATTTCCTGCAGCGGGTTTCTTCATTATCATCAACATCATCACCTATACATCAAGAGAGAGATAGAGAGAGAAACAAGAGAGAGAAATACATTTCTTCATTTTCCCGGAGATTTATTGGTCGGATCGTCGTGATATTTTGACAAGAGTTTGGTAGCTATTGGGCAAATCTTTTCACCGGAGTAGATCGAGAATTTGAGTCCGGAAGTTCGGGTATTTCGTTAGCTTTTTTAGTAAGCTATTTACGGTGTTTTCCTTTCTCGATCTTGTGGTTATTGTGTATTCCAAATACTTGAAGATTGCTTATTACCAAGTATTTGAAGATTATTGGTGTATACCCCTAGTTTGTATTAGGGACGAATCATTTGTGTGTATTGGCGATAGTGGATTTAAGCGGCTTCGGTCCCGTGGTTTTTTACTCTCTTCTTGAGGGGTTTTCCATGCTAAAATATTGTCTCGTGTTTATTGTTTTTCGGATATCATTTGTATTGATTATCGAGTTGTAATTGATTTGCTCTACTCGTCGGTAACCACAAAGTTACAATTGAAGAGTGGGAAGTTGTCAAACGAGGGTTTCCGCATTTCTCGTTGTGACGTTAGTCGTGTTTTTCCCAACAAAGTGGTATCAGAGCCACGAGATTTGTTGTTTCGTGGTTTTTTAGTATCTCAGTTGTAAGATGGAAGTTAACACGAGTAGAATGGTTAACTTGAATGGTTCGAACTACCATGTATGGAAGGGAAAGATGGAAGACCTTCTATATGTGAAGGATTATTATTTACCGGTTTTTAGCAAAGATAAACTGGAAGGTAAGTCCGACGCGGAGTGGAATATTTTGCATCACCAAGTTTGCGTATATATTCGACAATGGGTTGATGACAATGTTTTGAACCATGTTAGTGGAGAGAAGGATGCTCGAGAATTATGGCACAAGCTCGAGCAATTGTATGCTCGGAAGACGGGGAATAATAAGTTATTCCTCATTAAACAAATGATGAACTTGAAGTATCGAGACGGGACTCCTCTATCGGATCATTTGAATGCATTCCAAGGCATAATTAATCAACTTGCCGGAATGGGAATTAAATTCGAAGAGGAGGTGCAAACTTTGTGGTTGTTAGGCACATTGCCGGACACTTGGGAGACGTTTCGTACGTCGTTGTCTAACTCGGACCCCGATGGAGTCATTTCGATGGAATTATCTAAAGGGAACATGTTGAATGAGGAGGTCCGAAGAAAAGCACAGGTATATTCGTCACCGTCGGATGTTCTCGTTACCGAAAGACGGGGGAGAGGTCAAAGTAGAGGCCCGAGTAATAGAGGGCCACAAAGAAGTAATTCCCGGGGGAAGTATACCAATATGGAATGTTACCATTGTGGTAAGAAAGGGCATACAAAATTTTTTTGCCGACGATTGAATAAGGAGAATCGCCACGGATGAGAGAATTCACAAAAGAAGGAGAGCGGTAGTAATGATAAAGCCGAAGTAAATACTACTACCGAAGAATTCTTTGTTTGTTGTGATTATGATATGATGAACCTTGCGAGAGATGATTCGAGTTGGGTGGTCGATAGTGGAGCTACGTATAATGTTACATCATGTAGAGATTTTTATTCCTCTTATACTCCGGGTGACTTTGGTATAGTCAAGATGGGTAACGATGGGTTATCCAAAATTGTTGGAGTGGGAGATATTCATTTGAGATTCGACACCAGTGTGGAACTTGTTTTACGAAATGTAAAACATGTTACGGATATGAGGCTTAATGTTATGTCCATTGGTTTACTCGATGATGATGGTTATCATAGTGGTTTTGGCAAGGGATTGTGGAAACTCACTCGAGGTTCCTTGATTGTCGGGAGAGGAGAAAAGGAAGGGAAATTGTACGTGACACTTCCAAAGATCACGATCAATTCCGTTAACACAATAGACAATAATGACATGGCCGGGCTATGGCATAAGAGGCTCGGTCACATGAGCGAAAAAGGGATGGTGCTATTGTCGAAGAAGGAGGCGTTGTCCGGGGTTCATTGTAACACCCCAAACTAGGCGACTATTACACTGCCGTGGACCCCCGACTGGGACCCACCAGGCGAATGAAAAGTAATGACTTAAATAATATAATTATAGTACCGAACCACATTATATCATTAATTACTCCGATGAGGAGTTTCATGTATAACACACCCAAGATAATACAGAATACATGTATATTTTATATGAAGATAAAATATACAACACTGAATGAAAATGAGTATCCAAACAGAAATCTGCAGCGGCAATAAAATGAAGACAACATGAATGAGTGAAAGGACTGGCCCCCCTACTAGTATCACTAGGACTCCTCGCCGTCAACGTTCTCTTCCCGTGCTTTTGCCTTGCCATGACCTGAAAACAATATCCCCACGGGGTCAGTTACAGAGAACAACAATCCTCAAGAGTTGAATAAACAAAATCATGAAATATCCTTAGTTATGAATTTAAGCTGAAGAGGAACATCATAGTACGCCCATAATGGAATGTGCACATGCACAAGACGAGTGTCCGGACACACTCGCCCTTGTACCTAATTAGTCTCACGGAGGTACATTACCGTGTGCACAGTCCAATGTGTCGGTGAACCCAACACATGACTATCATGTGCCCGACTAAAAATTCCACACATCTCTACCCGGCCACGCAATATGAACTCAGAAGGTCATATGAACAATAATGACCATGAAGAATATTAATGAATAACAATCCGACAAATTCAAGAATGACTAACCGAGATGAAATAATAGTGAAGTGAATGATAGCTCAATGAAATGATTGGAATCGTCGTTCCTCGTGAATGAAGTGATTATTCGACAATTACAAGTCTCAATACGGTTAATACATTATGAATGAGTTATGATTATGAATGAACAACAACGAAAGGAATGAATATCCTTTTAACCGAGTAAGAATTAACTTACACAACACCGGTGAAGAATGTCCTTCCACGAACAAACGTCCTAAATGAGGTGTCGGTCGCTCGGACAACCTTGAATAACACAATTACCAACAATCCATTCAACATACAAATCAAACACGATTATAACTAACTCAAACTTCGATACGGCTAAACCAAGTTCATTGGGGCATTATATCAAACACGTTGTAACTAATCTTCGATTGTTTACAACCAATCCTTAATTATACCAATATCAAATCCCCAAGGAGTGATACAAACCAACAAAACATCTTCAATACAATCAATAATCCAATATGAATATCCCAAATCGTGATTTCAACAACAACTAATCGAAAACCCCCCAAATCCAACTCAATATTCAAAGTGTTCTTGAATAATCCTTCAATAATCCAATGAATATTCATACGAACTCATAATCATATGTATATCTCTTCATACAACATGATTATAAGGTCCAAAACATCATATCTCAACATAAAATCTAAATCCAAGATGTTGAAGAATATTACCTTTGAAGATCCAAACACTTCGATCCGGCGAATTCGTGTTAAATCGACTATCCAAGCTTCACAAATGAATGAAGATGGTGAAAACCGAACACCCAAGTGATTGATGATGACAAAATCTCTCCCTCAAGACTTCTCTCTCGGAACTCAAGTGGAGAAATGAGAAAATGATCTCAAAGTCCCGTCCAAGTCCTTAAATACAGCTCCGAGTTACGGAAGTAACTTACCTATCTTACGGCTGTAACCTTCCAAGGTCAACGGCCTTACGGCCGTAACAAGCCCTATTTACGGGCGTAACTCGGCCTTATTGAAAAATCTGCCGACATACATACGGCCATACCCGCACACGCTTTACGGGCGTATCTAGACTGATACGGCCGTACTCGGCAAGACTTACGAGCGTATGAAACCTTTGTCCAAACTGACCGGGCACCCTGCTCGAACCGTACGTCCGTAACCGGCCAAGCCTTACGGCCATACCTACCTTATCTTACGGCCGTATGTCGCAACCCTTACAGCCGTAATCCCTCTTCGTCCGACATTACCTGAAAACCACGAACACATATTACGGCCGTAGCTTGCCTACCTTACGGCCGTATCTCACCTTCGGCCAAAACAACCTTAAGCCAACGAATGCATGTTACAGCCGTAATGCATGATTAGTTACAGCCGTAACTCCTTGCTGAAAGTGCCGAAAATCCGACAACTCCGTCTACTCGCTACAACCGGTGAATGATCCGACATACAATACTTGTATGAATTTAATTAAGTCTAATAACACGCGATAGATAATAGTTCCAACACAAGACTACCATTCACGATGATTATGATAATACTCTCGTCTCGATCCTCAACCGGAGATGAATGACGATCGCTAACTGATACACGGTTACAATATGCCCACGATGAATATAAATGAATGAATCATGAATGATGAGTGATTATTAATGAGTGAAAATTACTGAGTGACAATTACTGACTGATAGTTACTGAATGATAATGAATGAATTGCAACCGGGTATTACATACTCCCCCCTTAAAAAGAGTTTCGTCCTCGAAACTAAGGGTCAAACAACTCAGGATAACTCTCCCGCATACTATCCTTGGTTTCCCATGTAGCCTCTTCGACTCCGTGTCTAGACCACTGAATCTTGACCAAATGAATCGTCTTGTTCCTCAACTGTTTGATTCGCCACTCTAAAACTCGTATAGGACGCTCCTCATACGAATGATCATCTGCGATCTTGATTTCATCGAACTGAAGTATGTGACTCGGGTCGGAACATACTTCTGCAACTGAGAGATGTGAAACACATTATGAATTCGGCTCAACGCCGGAGGTAAAGCCAATCGATAAGCCAGACTGCCTACTCGATCCAAAATCTCAAATGGTCCGATGAATCTCGAACTCAACTTTCCACGCTTCCCAAAACGGAAGATACCTCGACTCGGGGATACTTTGACCAAAACGTGGTCACTTGTCTCGAACTCTAATGGTCGATGACGATCATCTGCATATGATTTCTGTCAACTCTGAGCGGTCAACAAACGAATCCTGATCAAAACTACCTTCTCACGGCGACTATAAGCATATTGGGCTTGGTGCCGATTGATTCTGATAAGTCGTCCCAACACAAAAGAGATTGACAATGATGACCGTACAAGGCCTCGTAAGGTGCCATCTTAATCGAAGCATGCTAACTATTATTGTACGTGAACTCAATCAACGGTAGTTGGGCTTCCCAATCGTCTTTCCAATCCAGGACGCATGCCTTCAACATGTCCTCCAATGTCTGAATAGTTCTCTCTGATTGTCCGTCGGACTGAGGATGAAAAGTTGTGCTGAAATTAAGCTGAGTTCCCATGGCATGATGAACTGATTTCCAAAAATGTGACACGAATCGCCCGTCGCGATCAGAAAAGATACTCTTAGGAGTACCATACAATCTTACTATCTCTTTGATGAACAACTAGGCAAGTCTCTCGGGACCCCACGTATCCTTAATCTCGAGGAAATGAGCTGACTTAGTTAAACGGTCCACAACTACCCAAATTGTATTCATGCCACGATGACTCGTCGGCAAACTCGTGATGAAGTCCATAGAAATATCTTCCCACTTTCACTCTGGAATAGGGAGAGGTTTCAACATACCCACCGGTCGCTGATGTTCTATCTTGACTTGCTGACAGGTTAAGCATCTCGAAACAAATTCCACGACTTCTCGCATCATATTACTCCACCAGTAATTTTGTTTCAAGTCTTTGTACATCTTGCTAGACCCCGGATAAATAGAATAAGGGGTAGCATGAGCTTCTCTCAAAATCGAGTTATTCAACTCGTCATTCGCCGGAACGCATAACCGGTTCTTAAATCGCAAAAGTCCATCCTCGTGGACTACAAATCCAGGGGCTTTCCCCTGAGCCACATCCTCTCGGATGCGCAACAAAAACGGGTCTGAACCCTGTTTCTCCCTGATTGCCTCCTCAAGTGGCGATGAAATCTCCAACTTGCAAAGTTTCCCTTGCACTCGCTGTAACCAGACCTCGATCTCGGGTCTAAGGAATTCCTGCTGAAGCTCCTTCTGAACTATTAAACGAGCAAGCATTTGCTCCTGAATGGACTTACGACTCAAGGCATCGGCGACAACATTCGCCTTGACCGGGTGGTATAGTATCTCGATATCATAATCTTTAATCAGTTCTAACCACCGTCTCTGTCGCATATTCAACTCCTTCTGAGTAAATATATACTTCAAACTCTTATGATCTGTGAAAATCTGACAGGTGACGCCATAAAGGTAATGACGCCAAATTTTCAATGCGAAAACCACGGCTGCTAGCTCCAGGTCATGGGTCGGGTAAATGACCTCGTAAGGTCTCAGTTGTTGTGAAGCATAGGCAATGACCTCCCCGTTCTGCATTAGTACACATCCGAGACCATGTCCGGACGCGTCACTATAAACCACGAATCCTTCCGTCCCTTGTGGTAAGGAAAGGACACGCGCTGAAATTAAATGGCTCTTGAGTTCCTCAAAACTCTTCTGACACGCTTCAGACCACGTGTATTTCTTATCCTTTAGCAAAAGGTTCGTCATTGGTTGAGCGATTTTAGAAAATCCCTCTACAAATCGTCGGTAATATCCTGCTAATCCGAGAAAGCTTCGGATTTCCTTAACATTCTTCGGAGGTTGCCAATCTCGGATAGCCTCCGTCTTCTGAGGGTCGACACGAACTCCGTCTGATGAAATTATATGTCCGAGAAACATCACTTCGGACATCCAGAACTCACATTTGGAAAACTTTCTATAGAGTTGCTCTCGTCTTAACACGTCGAGAACCTGATGAAGGTGAACTTCGTGTTCCTCTTGGTCACGAGAATAAATTAAAATATCGTCAATGAAGACAACCACGAACTGATCCAAATAGTTGATGAAAACTCGATTCATTAATTCCATGAATACCGCAGGTGCATTAGTCAACCCAAACGGCATTACCACAAACTCATAATGATCATAGCGTGTTTGAAATGCCGTCCTAGCGATATCCCACTCTCGAATTCGCAACTAATGATAATCAGATCTTAAATCGATCTTTGGAAAATACTGAAGCTCCCTGAAGTTGATCTAAGAGATCATCAATACGGGGTAGAGGATACTTATTCTTGGTCGTCACCCTATTCAACTCACGATAATCAATACACAAACGAAATGAACCATCCTTCTTCTTGACAAATAACACTGGTGCTCCCCATGGGAATGCACTCGGTCGAAAATAACCCTTCTTGGTCAAATCCTCCAATTGATTCTTTAGTTCCTGCACTTCGGTCGGGGCCATCCGATACAGTGCCTTCGATAATGGGGACGTATCAGGCTCCAACTCTATCGTGAATTCCACATCCCTTGGTGGAGGTAAACTAGGTAGCTCGTCTGGGAGTACATCGTCAATCGATAACGATGATACCATGAATGGTTGAACACCTCGATTGCCTTAGAATGGCCAATCGACGACAATGATATAATGAATGATTGAACACCTCGATTGCCTTAGAACGGCCAATCGATGACAATGATATAATGAATGATTGAACACCTCGATTGCCTTAGAACGGCCAACTGATGACAATGATATAATGAATGATTGAACATCTCGATTGCCTTAGAACGGTCAATCGATGACAATGGTACAATGAATGATTGAACAACTCTAATTGAGTAATTTCACTGCTTTCATCATATTAATAATTCTCCCGAAACAACGGGGATTACCTCCCTGAAATACACACTCGGGTCCAACGACTGAAATGATAGTGACCATACGCTCACGAACGCTGAGGATAGCATCATGACGATTCATCCAACTAATACCCAATATTACATCGTCCTTAGGTAAATCCACCACGATTAGGTCCGCCAACCAATAGCGGTCATTAAGCTTGATTCGGTCAGTTCTTAACCTCATGATTTCCGAAAATTCTTCTACCGCCTGGTAGACCAATGAGATAAGGCTCACAACTAGTGGAGCTATCCAGAAGTACTCTACTCAAACATGACTCGAAAGTGAATGAATGCGATGCACCAGTCTCACAAGGGGTACACACAGATTGGGATAGAATTTCGAGTATACCTGAGATCATTCGGGCCTATGGATCGTCGGTCCTCTTCATCTCGTGGATTCGGGGCTTGACGTCCCCCGAACCAGATGCTCCTGTCTGAAAAGTATGAGCTCCGCCTTTAGTTACTCCCGTTGTCTTAAACAGCACAGACTGAGTGGCCTGATTCTGAACCGCTGATTGCTTCGGGGCTTGAGCTGCCACCGGAGTATGCTTGGAGTCTCTTCGGCAGAAACGGACCTTATGCTCGGCAATCCCACAGTTGAAACAGGTGATAGCCTGCCTCGAACACCTAGTGCTGAAATGACCCGGCGCTCCACAGTTGAAACAGGTGATGGTCGAACTGGCCGCTCGGGACTGAGACTCCGCGGGCTTATGCACCGTAGGAGGTCGCTCAGAAAAAGTAGAGCCCACACGAGACTTCTTGAAGGTTGACTGACCGCCTTCGGACTGATTACGCTTCATTGATTTCTTGCTAGCAGATGAAGGTTGTTGCTCAGCAATTTCCTTAGCAGTAAGCTCATCACTAAGAGCTTTCTCGATTAATTCGGTCAGAGTAGCGCACTGGTGATTAAGCAATTGCATATGGGCCATCATGCCTTGCATAAAAACGAGTGGATCAACCCGAACACCTTGTAATTGAGCTGTGTCCCGGGTACGACTTCCTGACTGTGAATGATTATTCCCTGGGTTTCGGCCCGCACCGCGGCCTCTCCCCTTGCGTCCTTTGACAGCTCTCTCCATACTGGAGTAGGAAGGCCAAATGATGATTATAGATCTCGCATGAGTACCTCGTTATGATTACGTTATGAAATGATAAAAATGAGCATACGCGCTCTAACACAGTGATTACATGAATGATTAACTGAGGTGACATGATTATCTGATGAAATTCTTGAAATGATTATCTTGAACAAGTTAGCAAGATTAATGATACGATCCTTACGATCAACAACTGAGTAATGAAATGAACTGAGTGATTAATGAGTTAACACGATCAACATGATCAAAAATGAAATGATGACTGAGGATTGTTGACTGTTAAATGATGAATGAGTGATTCTTATTGCCAGAAATTATACCATGGCATCAGAAATCTTACAGTTTCTTGGTCTGAGGGGCTTGGCATTTGCACAGGTCACACGCGACGCGAGAGTCCAATGATACTAGTCTGGTGAATGATGATTTCAATGAGACATGACTCGGAAGGTAATATTCAAAACCACGCTCCGATACCAACTCTGTAACACCCCAAACTAGGCGACTATTACAGTGACGTGGACCCCCGACTGGGACCCACCAGACGAATGAAAATTAATGAATTAAATAATATAATTGTATTACCGAACCACATTATGTCATTAATTACTCCGATGAGGAGTTTCAAGTACAACACACCCAAGATAATACAGAATACATGTATATTTTATATGAAGATAAAATATACAACACTGAATGAAAATGAGTATCCAAACGGAAATCTGCAGCGGCAATAAAATAAAGACAACATGAATGACTGAAAGGACTGGGGCCCCCTACTAGTATCACTGGGACTCCTCGCCTTCAACGCTCTCTTCCCGTGCTTTTGCCTTGCCATGACCTGAAAACAATATCCCCCACGGGGTTAGTTACGCAGAACAACAATCCTCAAGAGTTGAATAAACAAAATCATGAAATATCCTTAGTTATGAATTTAAGCTGAAGAGGAGCATCATAGTGCGCCCGTAATGGAATGTGCACGTGCACAAGACGAGTGTCTAGACACACTCGCCCTTGTACCTAATTAGTCTCATGGAGGTACATTACCGTGTGCACAGTCCAATGTGTCGGTGAACCCAACACATGACTATCGCGTGCCCGACTAAAAATTCCACACATCCCTACCCGGCCACGCAATATGAACTCAGAAGGTCGTATGGACAATAATGACCATGAAGAATATTAATGAATAACAATCCGACAAAGTCAAGAATGACTCACCGAGATGAAATAATAGTGAAGTGAATGATAGCTCAATGAAATGATTGGAACCGTCGTTCCTCGGGAATGAAATGATTATTCGACAATTACAAGTCTCAATACGGTTAATATATTATGAATGAGTTATGATTATGAATGAACAACAACGAAAGGAATGAATATCCTTTTAAACTGAGTAAGAATTAACTTACACAACACCGGTGAAGAATGTCCTTCCACGAACAAACGTCCTAAATGAGGTGTCGGTCGCTCGGACAACCTTGAATAACACAATTACCAACAATCCGTTCAACATACAAATCAAACACGATTATAACTAACTCAAACGTCGATACGGCTAAAGCAAGTTCATTGGGGCATTATATCAAACACGTTGTAACCAATCTTCGATTGTTTACAACCAATCCTTAATTATACCAATATCAAATCCCCAAGTAGTGATACAAACAAACAAAACATCTTCAATACAATCAATAATCCAATATGAATATCCCAAATCGTGATTTCAACAACAACTAATCGAAAACCCCCCAAATCCAACTCAATATTCAAAGTGTTCTTGAATAATCCTTCAATAATCCAATGAATATTCATACAAACTCATAATCATATGTATATCTCTTCATATAACATGATTATAATATCCAAAACATCATATCTCAACACAAAATCGAAATCCAAGATGTTGAAGAATATTACCTTTGAAGATCCAAACACTTCGATCTGGTGAATTCGTGTTAAATCGACCATCCAAGCTTCACAAATGAATGAAGATGGTGAAAACCGAACACCCAAGTGATTGATGATGACAAAATCTCTCCCTCAAGACTTCTCTCTCGGAACTCAAGTGGAGAAATGAGAAAATGAGCTCAAAGATCCGTCCAAGTCCTTAAATACAGCTCCGAGTTACGGCCGTAACTCACCTATCTTACGGCCGTAACCTTCCAAGGTCAACGACCTTACGGCCGTAACAAGCCCTACTTACGGGCGTAACTCGGCCTTATCGAAAAATCTACCGACAGACATACGGCCGTACCTGCACTTGCCTTACGGGCGTATCTAGACTGATACGGCCGTACTCGGCAAGACTTACAGGCATATGAAACCTTCGTCCAAACTGACCGGGCACCCTGCTCGAACCGTACGTCCGTAACCGGCCAAGACTTATGGCCATACCTGCCTCATCTTACGGCCGTATGTCGCAACCCTTACGGCCGTAAGCCCTCTTCGTCCGACATTACCTGAAAACCACGAACACATATTACGGCCATAGCCTGCCAACCTTACGGCCGTATCTCACCTTCGGCCAAAACAACCTTAAGCCAACGAATGCATGTTACGGCCATAATGTATGATTAGTTACGGCCGTAACTCCTTGCTGAAAGTGCCGAAAATCTGACAACTCCATCTACTCGCTACAACCGGGGAATGATCCGACATACTTCTTGTATGAATGTAATTAAGTCCAATAACACGCGATAGATAATAGTTCCAACACAAGACTACCATTCACGATGATTATGATAATACTCTCGTCTCGATCCTCAAACGGAGATGAATGACGATCGATAACTGATGCACGGTTACAATATTCCCACGATGAATACAAATGAATGAATCATGAATAATGAGTGATTATTAATGAGTAAAAATTACTGAGTGACAATTACTGACTGATAGTTACTGAATGATAATGAATGAATTGCAATCGGGTATTACATTCACAAGGTTTATCTTAAAAGATGTTCTCATTGTCTAGCCGGGAAGCAAAAGAGAGTTACTTTTAAGAGTCATACTCCTTCACGGAAGGAAAATGTGCTTGATCTTGTTCATTCCGATGTTTGTGGTCCTATGAAGACTAGGACGCTTGGTGGTTGCCGATACTTTGTCACATTCATCAACGATCACTCGAGGAAGGTGTGGGCATACACCTTGAAGACCAAATATCAAGTGTTAGATGTTTTCAAACAATTTCATGCCTCGGTGGAAAGAGAGACCGGGAAGAAGCTAAAGTGTATTCGGACGAACAATAGTGGAGAATACACGAGACCCTTTGATGAATATTGTCGAGAGCAAGGGATCCGACATCAAAAGACGCCCCCGAAGACTCCGCAACTCAATGTCTTGGCGGAGAGAATGAACCGGACTTTAGTCGAGAGAGCTCGATGTTTGCTCTCACATGCCGGATTGCCAAAGTCATTTTGGGGGGAAGCTTTAAACACGGCGATTCATGTTATTAATTTGATGACGTGTGTTCCTTTGGAGTTTGATGTCCCGGATAAAGTGTGGAGCGGTAAAGACATCTCATACCGCCACTTAAGGGTTTTCTGATGTAAAGCTTTTGTACACATTCCGAATGATGAAAGGTCGAAGCTTGATTCTAAGACGAAGCCGTGTATTTTTATTGGTTACGGGCTTGATGAGTTTGGGTATAGATTGTATGACCCGGTTACTAAGAGGCTTGTTCGGTCTAGAGATGTTGTTTTTGTTGAAGATCAAACGATGAAAGATGTTGAGAATGGAGAGTCGGCTCCACAACACGACTATGATCTTATTGATTTGGACCCCGTTCCTCCACAATATGTTGAGACACCCAGTGGAGAGGATGTCCAAAACTATGAACAACATGATGCCGGTGACAATGATGAGTTGAGAAAAGATGAGACCGATGGAGCTCATCCTGAGATACCCATGACGAACATGCCATCTTTTGTTCCACATAGGCGGTCGACGAGGGACCGTCATCCCTCCACTCGTTATTCGGCCGATGAGTACGTTTTACTCACCGATGAGGGAGAGCCCGAATATTTTGCGGAGGCTATGGAGGATGAAAAGAAGAAGGAATGGATGGATGCCATGCAAGACGAGATGAGTTCCTTGCATGAGAATAACACGTACGAGTTGGTGAAGTTTCTGAAAGGCAAGAGAGCTTTGAGGAACAAATGGGTGTATAGGGTGAAGTCGGAGGAGCATACTTCGTTGCCCCGATACAAAGCTAGACTCGTAGTGAAGGGATTTAGTCAAAAGAAGGGCATTGATTTTGACGAAATATTTTCTCCAGTTGTGAAGATAGGATCGATTCGATTGGTCCTTGGTATTGCGGCTAGCCTTGATCTTGAGGTCGAGCAAATGGATGTCAAGACGGATTTTCTTCATGGAGACCTTGACAAAGAAATTTATATGAAGAAACCGGAAGGATTTGAGGTCGAAGGCAAAGAGGATTATGTGTGTAAACTCAGGAAGAGTTTATACGGGTTGAAGCAAGCACCACGGCAATGGTATAAGAAGTTTGAGTCAGTTATGGGGGAGCAAGGCTACCGGAAGACGACTCTCGACCATTGCATATTTTTCAAGAAATTTGGAGATGATGATTTTATCATCTTATTGCTTTACAACATGTTGATCGTTGGCAAGAATGCCGAGAGGATTGCCAACTTGAAGAAAGAATTGAATAAGTCTTTTGCCATGAAAGACTTGGGGGCGGCTAAAAAAATTCTTGGGATAAGAATTACTCGAATAGAGCAGCCCGGAAATTACACATGTCGCAAGAGCAATATATCGAGAAGGTGCTTAAATGCTTCAACATGGACAAAGCTAAAGTTGTTAGTTCGCCTCTTACTAACAATTTCAAATTGACGAGCAAGCATTGCCCTAAGACGAAGGAGGAGATTGAGGATATGGATAAAAATCCTTATGCCTCAGTGGTCGGGAGTTTGATGTACGCCATGGTATGTACTAGGCCCGACATTGCTCATGCCGTGGGAGTGGTGAGCCGGTTTCTATCGAATCCGGGAAAGAAGTATTGGAAAGCCGTAAAATGGATATTTAGATATTTACGGGGTACTTCCAAATTGGGGATTATGTTTGGAAATGGGAAATCAATGCTTGTTGGTTATTCCAACTCGGATATGGCCGTCGGTAATGAAGATAACCGAAAATCCACTTCCGGTTATTTGATGACATTTGCAGGGGGAGCCTTGTCATGGCAATCAAGATTGCAAAAGTGCGTTGTCTTATCTACAACGTAGGCCGAGTATATTGCGGCGATGGAAGCGTGTAAAGAGCTCTTATGGTTAAAAATGTTTTTACGAGAGCTAGGCTTCCGACAACGACGTTACGTGGTTCTTTGTGATAGTCAAAGTTCGATTCATTTGGCTAAGAATGCGACTTTTCACAAGAGAACTAAACATATCGATGTGAGGTACCATTGGATCCGAGATGCATTGGAGGATGGTTTGTTTGAACTTGATAAAGTTCATACCGATGATAATGGTTCCGATATGTTAACCAAGGCGTTGAGTAGAGAGAAGGTGAAAGTGTGTTGTTCGATCGCCGGGATGGCGAACTCTTCCTATATTCCGGAAAGGGGGAGATTTGTAGGAGTAATTTCTAAAATATAGTTATTTTCTCACCTTGCACAGCCGGGCCGCGGCACAAGACTGTCGAGCCGCGGCCCCCGAAATCACCCCTGCCGATGCCTGACCCGCCTGTACTACGGGCCGCGGCACACCCCTGTCGGGCCGCGGCCCCCCATCTAATTTGCTGAAAATGGCCGAGCGGCCTGTACTATGGGCCGCGACACCCTCCTGCCGGGCCGCGGCCCCCACTTGCAATACCTGGGCAGAATTTCAGTGTTTGCCGCGGCACACTTGGCCCGGGCCACAGCACACGGGTCAACCCCTTGGGTTCCTCCATTTATGCAGATTTCCTGCAGCGGGTTTCTTCATTATCATCAACATCATCACCTACACATCAAGAGAGAGATAGAGAGAGAAATAAGAGAGAGAAATACATTTCTTATCGGTTGGATCGTCGTGATATTTTGACAAGAGCTTGGTAGCTATTGGGCAAATCTTTTCACCGGAGTAGATCGAGATTTTGAGTCCGGAAATTCGGGTATTTCGTTACCAGCATTAGAAGAAGCATTAGCTCTGTAACAGGTTGTCTAATATCCCCTATGGAATCAGCATTAGCTCTCTTTTTACTAGAAGAAGCACCAATAGATTTATTGTCTTGCTGCAACACATCAAATCTAGAACTATTCTGGTGAGTATAAGCATATTTGAAACCTCCTCTAGGTCCAGTATTAACCTTGGAATTAGGAGGATTTGTGTGCTTAGGAGTTTTCTTTCTTTGGGGTCTTTTAGGAATGTTGAAGGACCAAAATCTTGGTCACTTTCAGCACTCTTCTGATTCATATCACTCCCCGTATCAACCTCATTGATGGGAGTTGCACCAGCCACAACAATAGCAAAATTAATTGATATATTATCAGAATTAGGAATATCTTGATTCTCAGGTTCAACAGGTTTTTCTTCTCGCATAAATTCTCTACAATTTTTTTTCTTATGGCCATACTTTCCATATCTAAAGCATATAGAATGTAAGCCTTCATATTCAAGACATAAATGCTGACCTTTTATGATCACATGGGAAACTAGCTGCTCATTAAGATCAATCTCCACACAAATGCAGGCAAAGCTACATCTTTCGTTTAGTGCAATCAATCTGTCCACTTTTAGCATAGTTTATATTGTGTTTCCAATCCTCTTGAGGAAAACCTCATTGCACAGCTCGATAGGAAGGTTGGGACTACAAACTCACACAGTAATTTTGTGAGAGCTAGAAGCTGACCACGCAGAAAAAATGGCCTCCAACATTGAACTATTAGATAATGATCCGTTATTTTCCAAGGACCATCATATAAATCCCTCTTGTAGTCCTCCTGAGCTTGCAGCCTCACAAGATAGAACCCATGTTGCATATTAGTGACCTTGATAGCCCCCTTTTGGCTCCAATCTTTCATGGGTTTAGATTCAAGATGTTTGAAACTGGCTTTCTTACCCAACACCGTCACGGTGAGGGTATTTCTCCATGGTTTAGACCAGCTATCAAGCTCCTCTTCACTGAAATTCGCTTCACATCTAGGGGAAGTAGATTTAGGTTGAGGACCACCATTCATATGCTCATCTTCATACCATTTGTTCTCTAGAAAATCTGCCTCATTGACATCCCAGATCTCGTCTTCATAAGAAAACTCACCAAAGGCATTGAGCAATTTTTCTTTGTAGGTCTGATTGTTGTTTTCCTCTTCCACAACGATGTCATGTTTTGTGTTGTATGTTGTTTCATTAGACTTCATCTATGGATTATGGTTTCTATGGGATTCCAACTATTGGACTATTTATATTCTTCATACTACTTCCCAGCTTATTCATATGAGAGTTTAATGTCAAAATGATCATGATTGGTTATTTACTGCTGTTTATGGATCCCCTCACTATTCTAAAAGACAAGATTTATGGAGAGATCTTAGTGAATTATATATGATAGCATTTCTGAACCTTGGGCTATCATTGGTGATTTTAATGCTATTACTAAGGACAGTGAAAGACAGGGACCCCCTCTTCGTAACCCTCTGAGAAGAGAGACAGGTCTGTTGGATACCATTAATTTGTGTGAACTTATTGATGCTGGTTTCTCTGGTGATCCTTTTACTTGGGAAGGGGATGGTGTTAAGAAGAGATTGGATAGAATGTTCATAAAT
Organism: Orobanche coerulescens; assembly: GCA_033398695.1. Taxonomy (NCBI): domain Eukaryota; kingdom Viridiplantae; phylum Streptophyta; class Magnoliopsida; order Lamiales; family Orobanchaceae; genus Orobanche; species Orobanche coerulescens. Next base: position 25,503,845 of record CM065812.1, read on the forward strand.
CTTGATTGGAGAATTAGATTTAGTGATGTTATTCTTTATCATGATCTTCCTCACAAGTCTGATCATAGATCTTTGTTGATTAAATTTGCTGCTTTCCCTATCAACAATAGACATAGAAGGCCTTTTCGTTTTGAGGCAACTTGGTTAACTCACCATGACTTTGATAGAGTTGTTAATGAAGCTTGGAATGTGCCTGATCCTACCTTCCCTTTGAAGCTTCAAACAACTCAGCATGCTCTCAAGAGTTGGAATAAATCTACTTTTGGATATATCTTTGAGAGAAAGAAACGATTACAAAGGCAGTTAAGGAATATTGATAAGCAACTTACTAGAAATTGGAATCCTGATACTGCTAATAAACAGAAGGAGATGTGGCAGCTTTATGAATCAATTCTTGCTCAAGAAGATATTTTGTGGTACCAAAAATCAAGAGCTAAATGGCTAGAGTTTGGTGACAAGAATACTAGATATTTTATGGGGTTACTACTGTGAGAAGAAGAAGGAATCATGTGACTTCTATTCAAAATGAGGAGGGCATATGGTTGGATAATCCTGCTGATCTTGAACAAAATGCTACTGCCTATTTTCAAGAATTGTTTTCTGTTGATGAGAGATAAGCCAGTGAACCTCTGCCTAATGGTTTTCCTAGTCTTGATGAGATTTCCTTGAACAACTTAGCTAGAGGAGTTTCGCAAGAGTAAATCTATGATATAGTCAAAAGCATTAGCCCTCTAAAAGCTCCTGGACCTGATGGTTTTCAGGCTATCTTTTTCCAGAGTCAATGGAAGCTTGTAGGTAACTCTTTCTGCACTATGGTTCAAACAATTTTGATAATCCTGAACTGATTGCTGAGCTGAACAAGACTTTCATTACTTTAATTCCAAAAATAGATATGGTTAATTCCATGAAACACTTTAGACCTATTGGTCTTTGTAATGTGTCCTACAAAACCATTACCAAGATCATTTCGTCTAGACTCAGATCCTTCTTAAATACTTTGGTTGGTCTAGCTCAGTGTACCTTATTCCTAGGAGACAAGGGCAAGACAATATAATAGTTGCTCAAGAAATTTTTCATTCTATGAGAACTAAGGGTAAAAAAGGGTGGATGGCCATCAAGATTGACTTGGAGAAAGCCTATTATAAGTTCAACTGGGATTTTATCTTGGATACCTTAAAAGCTATAAATCTGCCTGAAAATCTTATTGGCTTGATATGGAATTGTATTTCTTCTCCAACTATGAGCCTTTTGTGGAATGGAGAAGCTCTTGATGAGTTCTCTCCCTCTAGAGTAATAAGTCAAGGAGATCCTCTCTCCTTATCTCTTTGTGCTCTGCCTTAGGAGACTATTCCATTTAATTGATATTGAAACTAGGGAGAATAGATGGTCTCCAATTAAAATCTCTCCTAGGTGCCCTCCTATTTCTCACCTTGCCTTTGCTGATGAATTATTGCTATTTTCTGAGGCTTCTGTGGAGCAACCTGAGATTATGCACAATGTGCTTCAAAGATTCTGCCAGGCTTCAGGTCAGAAAGTTAGTCTTGATAAGACTAGAATTTTCTTCTCGGCTAATGTTGCTTTTCAGCAGAAGATTGAGATTAAAACTATTTTGGGTTTCCAATTCACTTCTGATTTGGGAAAGTATTTGGTTATACCTATTCCACCAAAGGGTTAGCCAAAACACTTTTCAGTTTATTATTGACAAGGTGAGTAGCAGATTAAGTACTTGGAGTGCTAGAACTTTATCTATGGTAGGGCGTGTGACTCTGACTAAATCTGTGCTCCAAGCTCTCCCATCATATTCCATGCAATCTTGTGTGTTGTTATCCAAAATATTATCCGGAGATAGTATTGCTGGAATGATCGAGTAACAAACAAATGCGAGAACACTTCCGTGAGAAAATAGATAACACAAGATTTGCCGGGGTTGTTAATCCCGGGCTTGAAAGCTCTCGCGAGATGTTATTAATAAATATACTGTCGAGTACAAATATTAATGTTAGAATCTAATACAAGGAGTGTAAAGACTTCTAGTTATCTAGGCTTTAGAGCGCGTACATTGCCGGAAGAACCAGATGGATGAATCTGAGAGTTCTTGCTTGGGATATATGATGAATGTGTATGAATATCACTATGAATGTGTTAGTGCTTGCCAAAAGAGCCTTTGATTCTCTCTTTGGTGTGTATTTTGCACTTAATTCGTAGTAAAATTCGCCCCCATTTTTGGCCGCAGCAGTGAGTCCTCTATTTATAGGGGACAAGGTAGTTGGGATCCCTAGGGCGATCGCGGGCGATCGCCGTTTTCTATATTAAAATAAAACGGCCGATCGTCCCGTCACGTGGGCCTGTTCCCTTGAGGTCCGAGGTTGCAGTTGGAGGCCAGCTGGGTGAACCAATGGGAAGCCAACACGCGTTGCGAGTCGCTGTCCGAGGAGGGCCCACTTCGTACCTTTCGGCGGCCTTGTCGGTAGGTGTGGTAGGTGACAGGCTGGGGTCAATGATCCTTTCTGTCGGTATCCTTTGAAGATCCGCGGGTGGGCCACCGTCTAAGATTCGGTCTTCGACGACTTTGACGGATGCTGGATCCACACGTGGCATGAGACGATCGCCACTGGTCCGTTCATGAAATACGATCGTCAGATAACAAAAGACGATCGCTGGGTACCAAAAGACGATCGCCGTATAGTGCCGAACTCTAGGCGTTTGTCCTGAGTATGTCTTCCATGGTTGGCTTCTCTGGAAGGTCGCCGATCGCCTATTGTGGCGAATTAATCGCCGCACAACAATTGCCCCCCAGCTCGCCTCGATGTTTAAAACACGGGGTGAGGTGGCACTGTTGGCGATCGCCGATGTTTAAACGACCAGCCGATCTGAATTCAAAAATGGACGACCTTCTTTCGCGTCGGGAGCAGCGGGAAAAGAAGGCGGGCATTCCAAAAGTGGCTGGGACACGCGTCGTGCCGCTGTTGGGGGAATCCGACGGTTTGTCAGACCTGTCGGCTGGCATGCCCTCGAAAAGACGCGTATGCGGGATTCGAGGGCCGCATTTAATGCGTCCCCACGTGACAGTTGTGATCCAGCCCTCAAGGTTTCTCCTATTTGCAATTAGGCCCTCGTCTACATCTATAAAAAGGGTAGGGCTTCTTCTCCTTCACTTTTTTACGCGTCCTTCGTATCCATAGCCGAATTTCTGCAGAAATTTCTGGAGCTTTTTTGTGCCGATCTTCCTTCTTTTTTCTAGGTAAGAAAAAAATTTAACCTTCTCCCTCTTTTTACTTTCTAAAATGTCGGGAGGATCAAAAGCCTTTGAGACCGGAAGCTCTTCCGCTGCCGCCGCGTTGCCTGAACGGGAGGAGGTTCCCGTTAGAGTGGATATGGAGACGGCCGCTGAAGCTATTCGAGCGGGGATTGCACCCGCAGAACTCGAAGAACTTTTCAACGAGGCGAGGTGGCGAGGACGGCGGCGACGGCGGAGCAGGGGGGCTCGCCGGTGGAGGGAGACGAACTGATGCGTTTGTCTTGGGAAAAAGATAGCGTCTCCGGCCCCGTCTATACGGCTTTTGCTAGACTTATGGAGGGGATTGTCGGGCCCTGTCTGGAGTTTGATTTCGAGGCTTACTCCGCCGCTCATCCCTACGTACATGTGAAGCCGACGGAGTTTCGGGCTGCTGAACCGTCTCAATGGACTCTTTGTCAGATTCGGAGTTCGGCGACCTGGAAGGACATGACCCGCTGGAGGGCCAAATATCATATCCCCTCTGATGTGTCATTGCACGTGCCCTCCGAGAATGAACGTGCCGACCAGCCTCCCGAGGGTATGGTCGCCATCAACGAATGACCACGGCCGCCCGGATCGCGGTTTCCCTTGCGTTCGCCGTTTCGTATCTCGCGATCGCACTGAATTTGGCGCCTCTTCAGTTGACGCCGAACGCCTGGCTGCAGATTATCAGCACATTGACATTGTTCGGCGGTCACAGGTTGTTTCGCTTGCCTTCTGCGCTGGAGATGAATTATCTCTTTAAGAAGACCGTGCAGAAGGGATCGATCGGCAGTTACCATATCCAAGGTCGCCAGGGTAGGGTGGTTATTGGGGTGCCGAGCAAGACTCGGGGCGACCTGAAAAAGTGGTGCTAGGTTGGTGGTGCATGGAGGTCGGCATCGAGCGAACCGCCGGAGGAGGAGTTGATATCCCTACCAATTTTCGGGAGAGGAATCCAAGTAAGGGTTTCCATTCTCCATTTATTTGGATACTCCTTGGACTGATCTAATTTATTTCCCTTTTTGCAGGATCCCTTGTTCCATCGGTCGACGATCTCCCCTTTGATTTCTCGATCGTCTGGGAGCGGATTCGCGCATTGCCGGTTTCCTATAAAGACGTTCAGTCAGTCAGCCACGAATCTCATCGGTTGGGAGCTCGACTGTTTTGCTTCCCTCGCCACCTGAAGGCCCCTGGTATGACTTTTCATCTACTCTCTTCTGCGAGGCGATCGTCTCCAAGAGGTCGCCATGTCTAAGTAAGTGTCTAACTTGTTTGAATTTCTTCTTTGGCAGAGATTTATTTTCCCCGTATCGCCGAGCTACCGCAGGAGATTGCCATGTCTAATCCCGGTTTTATCGGTCGCCTTCATCTGGGAAAGAAAACGGGTCGCGTTGCTGCGACGTCGTCTCGCCCTGCCCCTGTGGTGAAGCCCGCTGCGGTGCCGGTCGCCGAGCCGGTGGTCCAGGAAGAGGAACAGCTCCAGCGCCGCAAGAGGCGAAGGCCGGAGGGGTCCCTTCCGTCGGCTGAGGCGGATTTAGCTATTTTGGAGCCGCCGATCGCCGCTCCCCCTGTTTCTTCCGTTCCGATGGCGGAGGGGTCTGGTCCCAGGCCATCGGCATCAAGCTCCGGGACACCTGCCGGCTTTTTGAAAAGGACGGCGATCGGCCGACGCGAGACTTCTCGGGAAAGCCCTATTTCGGCCGTGATCCGGAGTGGTCAACAGTGAGAATGGTTTGAACCTTCCGAGCTAGGCGTTACGAGTAAGGTTTAGGCTAACTCCTTGGTTTCCTTGGTTTTGCGCCGAGGTTCGTCTTGTCGATCCGGACGTTGCTCCCATGGTGCCGACTTTATGTCGAGCAAGGCTCATGTGATCTCTCGATGTCCTCGCTACGTTCGCCAGGCTATCACCTCTCTGCCCAAGGCTTGGACGACCGATCTTGATGCGATCGCTCGTCGGCGATCTGGAGACGCCATGCAGGCGACCGTTGCCCTGGCTCTTCAGACGGCGACGATGGCCGTCCAAGCTTCTAGGGATTTTGAGGGGCGACCCTCCACTGCTCATCTCCATCGCGACCTCGAGGCCGCCCGGAACAAAAATATCGAGGATGCTAACCGGATCCGGTTTATGGAGAAGGAGTATGAGGAGACGGCCAAAAGGGCTAAGCAGGACGTGGATCGATTGAAGCAGGAGCTGAGCCGCTCCAAGGAGGCTGTCGATCGGTCCCGTGATGAGGAGAGCGAAACTCGCCAGAAGCTCGCGGCGTCGCAGGAGGAGGCGGCCGGACTGAAGGCGATGGTTGATCGGCTCAGCGGTGAGCTGGACGTGGCAAGGAAAGAGCTGGAGAAGTCCCAGGGTGAGAATGCCGCCAAGGTTGTCGAGCTGGCGGAGGCTGAGAAGACAGCCGCGGAGTTGAAGGGCCAATTGAAGGCGATCGAGAACGATCCCTACCAAAGTGTGGCGCTCGCCGGCGAGTTCGCCTATTACTTGGCATATCTTGTGCCGCCCGAGCCGCAAAGAAGGCAGGGATCGAGATCGGTCCCTTGATGGAGAGCTTCAAATCCTACGCCCTCGCGAATCCTCTGCACCCGGAGTTCTCCTTGCCGATCCTTGACTTAGCCGACTTTGGGATCGACTTGAGTTAGTATACGGGTAAACTCATTCATCCCGAGGCCGAAGCCGATCCGCAACCCGAGGGGCCTTGAGAGACATTTTGTTTTCCTCTGTAACTTTGTACTTTTTGTTTTCCTTTTGTAATGCCTTCGGGCTCCGTAATGTATGAAGCTTGTGTTATGAATAAAATACTCCTTTTTTCATACTGCGTAATGTATTACATGCGATCGCCTTTGACTGTTTGCGTGCAATTTTTACGAGTACGTGTATATTTGCTTTCGACTTTTTGTTCGTCCGGCCGATTGTCTGAGTGTTGAAAGCATTGACATGTTTTGAATCGGAATTCTTACTTGTAATTTTCGTCGGACGTCCCCGATCGCCCTGCATGTTTTTGAGCGAAGGCGATCGAGTGTGGTTCCTCTTTGTTCGATCGTATTTGAGATTTGCTCGACCTATCCCTGCCCCCTTGTTTTTGTTCACTTATTGTAAGTAAGGAAACAAAGACTAGTCTGTCTGGCGATCTATCTTCATTTTGCCGATTCTGAAGAGTCATGTGTGGTTGGGGTGTTCGATGGACCGATCTCCCCAATCGTGTCTTCGTGTGCGAGGGATATTGTGTATCCCGCGTCTCACTTTTTGTGAGGGTCCTCCGTTAGGCTACGCCTGCCTTGTGTTTAAACGAAAGGCGGGCGATCTCGGTCTGGAGGAGTCCTTGCGTGGAGTGTTGTCGGCTTATTCGACACCACGTCCGCGGCTTGTCATCTCTGCTTCCACCTCGGCCCGCCATGAAGATGGCGATCCTCGACGGTGTACGTTGAGTCGGGGGTAACGACACGTCGCATTTTTCGGGTTCACCATGTTAGGTGATGTACCTTGAGGACGTGCGATCGTGCCTACTGATTATTTTGGAGGGTCCTTCGGCTACGCCGGCCTCGTATTTAAACGAAGGGCGGGCGATCTCAGCTCAAAGGAACCTTGCATGGGCGAAGCTGTCAGTTCCATCGACCTCCAGGACCATGGCTGCATTAATTTTACCTAGGATCGTCGTGATCAGCGATCGTCGGCGGTATGCGATATGCCTGGTGGGGCGATCGCCATAATAGATGGGATAGGAAAAAATCTCATTATATTCCTTGTACACCATTGAAATTGAATACAAATTTATCACTGATAGTATTTTTTCAGATGCACGGCGTTCAGGTATTGGTCCGAGTACCGTCAGATGTTCCAGTACGTAGGCTCCTTTAGTTAGCCATCTGGATACTCTGAAAGGTCCCTCCCAGTTCGGACCAAAAACGCCTGTGTGGGTTTGGATCTTCTTAAGGACGAGATCGCCCACTTGAAATCTTCTTTCTTTGACCTTGGAATTGAAAAACTTCTCGGCTCTCCTTTTGTGGATTGTGTTCTTCATTTCTGAGGTCAGCCGTCTTTCTTCGATCATGTCTAGGTCGATTCGTCGGGCTACATCGTTGTCGGTCGTCATCTCCTGCTCGGTTCGGTGGCTGAGGACGGCGATCTCTGAAGGAATCACCGCTTCTGTTCCGAAGGTAAGGGCGAACGGGGTTTCGCCGGTTGAATTGCGGGTCGTCGTTCGGTAGGACCACAAAACGTCTGGGAGCTCGCTCGCCCATCGTCCTTGCCTGGATTCGAGTCGTGCTTTGATCGTGTGTTTGAGGATCTTATTCACTGCCTCTACCTGCCCGTTTGTCTGAGGGTGATAGGGCGCTGAGAATAACCTTTTGATTCCCCACTTTTCACAGAATTGCATGACTTCTAAGCCGAATCAAGCTGTTTCCGTTTTGGAGATGATGGCACAGGGGCAGAATCGGCATACGACGTTTTCCATATAAACTTGATCACTTGCTCTTGGCGATCTTGTTGAGCGGTTCGGCCTCGGCCCATTTGGTGAAATAATCGACCCAACGATGGCGAACTTACACTCGGAGCCGTCGGCAAGGGACCTATAAGGTCGATGCCCCATTGCGCAAATGGCCAAGGGCTATACATGGAGGTGAGCTGTTCGGGTGATAGTTTAATGTTGGGGCCCATTATCTGACATCTATCACACGATTTGGCATAAGCGATCGCATCTTTACGTAGTGATGGCCAGAAATATCCTTGTCTGGTTGTCTTATGGATGAGGGCTCGCCCGCCCGCGTGGTTTCCACAAATCCCGTCATGGATCTCAGCTAAAACGAGCCGACCTTCCTCCGGTGTAATACACTTGAGGAGGGGAAGGCTGAATGTAAAGCCGATCGTCCAATAGGGTATACCTGGTCGCACGAAGCTGGAGTTGGCGAGCTTTAACACGGTCGTCAGGGACCGTTCCGTCCTTTAAGTATTTGATGAACGGAGTCATCCAATTCTCTTCGGCGATGGCGACCGTGGTAACCAAATTCCTGTCGATCGCCGGCCTTGCTGACTTTGTGATTTGGATATTGGAGAAGTCGGCTGCCCCATCCGATGATGCTAGCTTGGAGAGAGCATCGGCCTGGGAGTTGTGCTCTCTCGGGACTTGTTCGATTAGTACTTCTTCAAATTTTGTGCACATTTCGCGACCGGCTCTTGGTATTTGACCATCTGCTCGCCGCGTGCCTCATATTCTTCCTTGACTTGGTTTACGACCAAAGGGAGTCCATGAAGATATGGAGGCGACGAACATCCAGGGCGAGGGCTAGATCAAGCCCGCCTACAGAGCCGTGTTCGGCTTCGTTGTTGGTCGCACAAAACCGAAACGCACAAAGCATTTGTGAAACTCGACCGTCGGGGCTAATGAGGACAATCCGCCTCGCTCTCGCATTGGTCGCCGAGCCATCCACGTATAATTTCCAGCAGTCGGCCGACTGGCCTGACTGTGAGGGAACGTTAATTCCACCACGAAGTCCGCCAGAGCTTGGCCTTTGATCGCCGTGCGGGGAGCGTAAGTGATACCGTATTGGGCGATCTCCAGCGACCACTTGAGGAGTCGCCCGTTGGTGTCCGGTCGGTGCAGGACTTGTCTTAGAGGTAGAGTTGTTAGGACTTCCACTTGGTGATCGAAGAAGTAAGCTCTCAGCTTTCGTACACTCATGACAAGGGCGTAGGCGATCTTCTCCAATGGTGTATAACGTGTCTCAGCGTCGTGGAGCGCCTGGATAACATAGTAGATCGGCAAGTGGGCTTGCCCCTCTGCTCGCACCAGAACGGCACTCAGTGCGACCTCCGAGGCCGCTAAGTAAAGGAATAATTTTTCACCGAGGATCGGCTTTGCCAGGATTTGGGGGTTAGATAGATATTCCTTTATCTTGGCGAATGCTATCTGGCTTTCTTTCGTCCATGCGAACTTCTTCTTCTTAATGGTCGCGAAGAAAGGCTTGCTTTTATCGCCGAGCCGTGATATGAAACGGTTGAGGGCGGCTAGACAACCTGTGAGGCGTTGCACCTGCTTGATGTTTCGCGGTTCCTGCATGTCAAGGATCGCCTGTATCTTGGTGGGGTTCGCCTCGATCCCCCTTTGGCTCACTATGTGCCCCAGAACTTCCTGAGCCCACCCCAAGTTGCATTTCTTGGGGTTCACTTCATGTTAAACTTCTCAAGGATGGCGAACGCCTCGGCGAGATCGTTGAGGTGATCTTCCTTCTTGAGGCTTTTGACTACGATATCGTCAATGTAGACCTCCATGGTCTTGCCGATCTGATCGGCGAACATCCCGCTGACTAATCGGGTAGGTCGCCCCTGCGTTTTCAAGCCGAACGGCATTCGACCCAAAAGTATATGTCTTTTACGTGTGGAAAGATGTGTGTTTTATGTCTTCCTCCGCCATTGGGATTTGATGATATCCGCGAAGGCATCCATAAACGACATCATTTCGCAACTTCGCCGTGCTATCGACTAGGTGATCAATATGAGGCATCGGAAGTGGTCTTTTGGACATGCCGCGTTGAGGTCGGTGAAGTCAATGCATAATCTCCGAGGAGCCATTGGCTTTTTGACGAGCACCGCGTTGGCGACCCACCGTGGTTCGCCTGTGGCTACTCCGATCAATTTGTTGTTGAGTAACTTCGACTTCTATGTCGAGCGCCGCGTATTTCTGACCGAACTTCCTACGCTTCGTGAACAGGCTTCATCGCCCGGCCGATCTTCGAGATAATGGCGGCGTGTTCGGGACTTATGCCAACCATATCTTGATGCGACCAGGCAAAGACTCCGATGTTCTTACGTAGCAAGTTGATCAGATCCCCCTTTAATTCGCGGTCGATGCTTGCGCCGATCTGTACTTCCCGTTCTGGATGATCCGGATCCATCGTAATACTTTCCAACTCTTCGACAGGAACGGTCGCCTCTCGTTTGGTACGATCTCCGGACTCGGTCCTTGGATCGATGTTGAGACTTGGCTCGAAACCGATCCTTGGCTCGATGTCGTCCGTCAATTGATGAGAGATGGCGTCCCCTGAGTCGGGTTGGTACGAAGTGTTAGGCTCGTCGATCTCTGTGGGTTGATCGTCGGTCGCTTCAATGTTACATATAGTACGGGAAGTATTGAAAGAAGCAACAACATAGGAGTAATTCAAACATCTCTTTGCCATTAGCTGATCTCTTTTTACAGTACCGACCGTCCCATCGGCAGTGGGGAATTTGATACAGTAAAAGAAAGATGAGGCGACCGCCTCAAAGGTTTCTAAAAAGGGGCGACCTAGGAACCCATTATAAATGCTGGGCCTATCTATGATTACAAAGCTTAGGTTCCTAGTAATCCTAACCTTGGGATCATAAAAGCATACTAGCTCAACGGAGAGCTTGATCCTCCGTAGCTCGGGAGTGTTGTCGCCGAACCCTTGGAGCACGGTGTCGAAAGGCTTGATGAATTTGATTAGGTTGCCGAGTTGGTCTAGGGCGGATTTGAATATGATGTTGCAGAAACTCGCATTGTCGACCAGCACGCGATCGACCGTCTTCCCAAGGATGCAAGCGGAGATCACTAGTGCATCCTCTTTGGGACATTGCACTCCCTCCCTGTCCTTGTTGGAAAAGGTGATGAGCGCGTCTCTAGAGATGGTCGGCTCCGGAGGTACTACAACATGGACTTCGGCGAAAGCCCTCAGCTCGGATTTTTGCTTTCTGTTTGACAGGGTGGAAACTGGGGAAAGGCCCCCGAGGCTCCCACATCCTGCTTGGAGCATGTTGATCCGACCGCCAGGGTTGATCGGAGGGATCGACTCCTCAGAGTACTCCGGCTCATGCTCGATCCTGGCGATCGGATTGGGAGGAATTCTTTCGCTTGGTCGGCACTCGCACCCTCCGGCTCTTTCCGTCCTGGGTTCTGGCTTGGTGATCAAATTGTCCAGTTTGCCTTCCTCAAACAGTCGCCAGAGCTGTCTGAGGAGGTCGCGGCATTGGCTAGTGTTGTGGCCGGGACTCTTATGATAGGCACAGAATTTGCTACGGTCTAGGTGACCGTGGTCCCTTATTGGCTTTGGCTTGGAAAGCCACTCGCGACCCTTGATCGCGTTGAAGATGTGGGTCGGAGATAAGTTGAGGTTGTGAAGAAGGTGGACCTCTACATCCTCGAAGGCTTTGAACTCGCCAGGCGGCTTGGCGACCGCCTTTCTGGGCTTGGCGACCGCCTTGTTCTGGACGTGGGAAGGTGCTTTTCCTTCTTCGGATCGTCCCTCGTCTAAGCGGAGTGAGAGCATCTTACGCCGGCCGTAAAATCGGCGCTCGACGCGGAGCCGTATAGGTCGGTGGAAAATCCTTTGTGAGGTGCCCGAACATGGGCGAGGGTCCGTGGAATCCGTTCAGATCGCGTGGTGAGCGATCTCGTCGCCGACGGGCTCACTGGTGAGGACTATCTCGTCCACCCGGCCGATATAATCCTCATCCGATTCGTCCTTCCCCGCCCGATCTTCATCATGCGGTGGGGACCTTCCGGCGAGCGACTTTGGCGGCGAAGTACGACGTGAAGTCGTTCGCCGCCTTCTCAAAGCAATTGATTGAGCGAGATGGTAGCGAGATGTACCACTGTGGGCGAGATCGCCCGAGTTAACGGGAACATACGACATTTCGTCGCATCGAAGCTCCGCATCCGATCATGTAGATCCGAATTTGCTTAAGTGGGTTCCCTGATCCGTTCTCCTCATATAGAGGTGTTTGTGGGGATTGATCGTTGATTGGGTGGGCGATCTCGATCTGGACGCGAGTGGTTCATTTAGCTCGGCGACGGTCTCCGGCGCCGCCCCATTTTCCAGAGCGCCTTCACTTCGCCCAGTGGCGTTGTATGGCGCGATCGCCGTCGCCGGCCTTGCCGGCCCGGCTCTCGGAGCGTGAACCAAGGCGATCGTGTACCGATCCCCTAGCCCCGTGGTGAATGACGAGCTCCTGCCCGGTGGGTTCCTTCCTTGGGCGAGCAGGCTCGCCGACCGACTGTCTCTTTGGAGTCGGATATGCCGAACTCTGGTAAAGGATTCGGATACCGATGTCTCTCACTGGGCCTCGAGTACCTGTGTCGCCATGAGGGATCGCTCCTGGCGGTCAAGACGGAATCGTCCCGCCTTACGAGAGCCTTCCCTGCGGCTCGGGGCTTTCGCCGATTTCTCAACATAGATCCCCTTGAGCTTAGCTTGCTTGCCGGCGGTTGCCGACGGGTGATGGTGGGCGTATCGCGGGCCCTCTGCCGTTCCTCGAGGATGGCTATAGCCTCCTCAACTGCTCCGATGTCTGGGCGATCGAGTGAGAGGCTAGAACCGTCCCTCGGGGCGGGAGTGAGCTAGCGCGTCGCCACGGCCGCCTTCCGCCGTGGTGGGATTCGGTCCTCGCCGAATGAGATTTCCGTGAGATCTCAGGGTGGCCCTCTTGGAGGTTGTTGCTGATGTCATTTTCTGAAGGTTTTTCTATTGAAGAACAGTGAGTGTTTCTTCAAGTATATGTCCGGAGAACAGTGAGTGTTCTTCGAGACGGTAGGAATAAAAATAAAGGTTTAGATCCCCCTTCCTCTAGCGCCAATTGTTGTTACCCAAAATATTATCCGGAGATAGTATTGCTGGAATGATCGAGGAACAAACAAATGCGAGAACACTTCCGTGAGAAAATAGATAACACAAGATTCGCCGGGGTTGTTAATCCCGGGCTTGAATGCTCTCGCGAGATGTTATTAATAAATATACTGTCGAGTACAAATATTAATGTCAGAATCTAATACAAGGAGTGTAAGACTTCTAGTTATCTAGGCTTTAGAGCGCGTAGATTGCCGGAAGAACCAGATGGATGAATCTGAGAGTTCTTGCTTGGGATATATGATGAATGTGTATGAATATCACTATGAATGTGTTAGTGCTTGCCAAAAGAGCCTTTGATTCTCTCTTTGGTGTGTATTTTGCACTTATTTCGTAGTAAAATTCGCCCCCATTTTTGGCCGCAGCAGTGAGTCCTCTATTTATAGGGGACAAGGTAGTTGGGATCCCTCAGGCGATCGCGGGCGATCGCCGTTTTCTATATTAAAATAAAACGGCCGATCGTCCCGTCACGTGGGCCTGTTCCCTTGAGGTCCGAGGTTGCAGTTGGGGGCCAGCTGGGTGAACCAATGGGAAGCCAACACGCGTTGCGAGTCGGCGTCGAGGAGGGCCACTGCACCTTTCGGCGGCCTTGTCGGTAGGTGTGGTAGGTGACAGTGGGGTCAATGATCCTTTCGCCGGTATCCTTTGAAGATCCGCGGGTGGGCCACCGTCTAAGATTCGGTCTTCGGACGACTTTGTGAATCTTTGGATCCACACGTGGCATGAGACGATCGCCACTGGTCCGTTCATGAAAGACGATCGTCAGATAACAAAAGACGATCGCTGGGTACCAAAAGACGATCGCCGCATAGTGCCGAACTCTAGGCGTTTGTCCTGAGTATGTCTTCCATGGTTGGCTTCTCTGGAAGGTCGCCGATCGCCTATCGTGGCGAATTAATCGTCGCACAACATTGTGTAATTCCTAGAAGTGTCTGTGATGACATTGATAAGATTTGTAGATGATTCATTTGGAGTGAGCTAAATGGTCAAAGGAAGTTCCACTCAATTAGTTGGGAGAGAATTTGTCAGCCCAAAAAGGAAGGAGGTCTTGGTCTTAGAACTATGAGGGATATAAACTCAATTTTCATGATGAAAGCTGTGTGGAATCTATGTACCCCTACTCCTACTCTATGGAAATCTGTTATCCAAGGCAAATATTCTATTGGCAGAGACTTTCCTCGACTTGAAAAGAAAACACCTGGATCAAACTTTTGGCAAGGCATCTCTGCCAATTGGGATTCTTTCAGGAAGAACCTTATTTGGAAAGTGGGAAATGGTGAAACTACTAGGTTTTGGGAGGACGCTTGGAAGCCAAATGACTCTTCCCTAATCAATTATGTTATTCAACCTCTAAATGACAATTTATGCCAAAGGAGGGTGAGTGATTTCATTAATAGACAGGGTAATTGGGATCAATTAGTTCTGAGAGAATTTTTACTATTCATGTGCTGAGCAACATTATGAACACTCCTCCTCCGAGATTGTTTAATCATGATGATGAATTCAGCTGGATGAATCACTACAAAAATACAGTATTTACCGACGCCGTTACCGACCTCCGTGGATTTGGACGATCCCCGACGGCTTTAACGACGCCATATCGCGAGTGTCTTCCCGCAAAATTTTCCGACGCCAGTACCGACGACTATTGGCGTCGAAAATATGCTGACGTCGTGTCTGCTGTCGTTCAATGGCATGATTATTTTACACAACCTGAATTAACGACGTCATCCCCGCCATCGGTATTTGTCAAATTTAAAATCGCCTTTACCAATGCCAATCAATCTGTCATATTTAACAAGGCCATTACCGACGGCCCATTGGTGTCGGTAAATTTTAATACATACTCTGCCCTCTGCGTGTTCTAATTCACTCCTGAAAAACGCCTCTTTCCCCGCCTCTCTCCCCGACGACCTAAAATCCCCCAAATCTATCTACTCGGCATCCATCTGAGCAAGATTCTACTCGGAGAAAGATTCTACTCGGCATCTATCTGGGTGAGTCTGTCTCTCTTTCTCTATTTTCATGCTACCACTCAGAAGAAAATGGTTTTATGTAATCTTGTTGGTGATTAGTGACTTTCTCTTTCTAGATTTGTGACTTCACTGAAAGTTTTCGGCGGTACAACTCTTCTTCCTTAGCAGGGACATCGAGCTGCTACGCCCCAGGTGCAATTGTTTTCTCTTTTCTCAATTTTATCATTTCTGTGCGGTTCTATATTTCTGTGCGCCCCAGCTAACTTCAACAGAATATAGAACATGAGGAAGAAACGAAAAAAATTCCTCATCTACAACCAATTTAGAAGCATATTTGCATTCATGACTCATGAAGTATGAACATATGACTACATTATGGTTGCTAATTAATCAAACCTGGTATTTAATTATTAAATTTAATATTCTGCAAGCCCAATTCTTCTATAATAAGTCGAAGTAGTACTTGGACAATCTCTCTGTTGTGTGTCGATTTACACGCCTCATCGGCGATCGGCATAAGGGCCGAGCGACCGAAGTCAGCATCAAATAATCCAAGGCAGACTTGCCAAGCGAAGAGTCCAGACCGAGATCAGGTACCGAGCGATCGACGGCCAGGGAGGGCGATCGCCTCTTGGCACCTAGCGATCGACTCTGGTGCCCGACTAAAGACGACCGCCTCATGCCACGTGGAAAGCCAAGATCCGTCAAGTCTACGAAGACTGAATCTCGGGATGGAGGCCCACGTGTAGATCCGCAAAAGATGCCGCAGGATAAGGCCCTTTGACCCATGCCTGTCACCAGCTGTCGGTGACAAGGATAGCCTCACCTACCGACAGACCCGCCGAAAGGTCCTAGGTGGGACCTCCCAAGACAGCGACATAGGACGCGTGTTGTCTTCTCATTGGTTCGCACATCCGTCGCCAGGCCGCGGACTTTAAGGAGACCAACCCATGTGCTAAAGACGATCGCCCGCTTATTATAATACAGGAAAGGCGATCGCCCAACTACCTCCACTCCTATAAATAGGAAACCTCCAGCAACTGGAAGGAGGTTCAGAAACTGTTTTCATACGAGAGTTCAGCTAAATTCACACAGTGAGAGACAGTCGATTTCTCGTAGTTGACTATAGCACTTCTTCTTTGTTACAAGAACTCACAGAGCATCAACTCTAGTTCTTCCGGCAATCATCGGCACTCAAGAGCTAGATAACTAGGGTCTTTACACTCATTGTAATTGTACTCTAACATTAATATTTATACTCCCAAGTACTCGTATTAATAATATCTCGCGAGAGCATTCAAGCCCGGGACTAACAACCCCGGAAAATCTTGTGTTATTTACTTTCCCTCGGACGTGCTCTCGCATTTTGTTTGTTACTCATCCATTCCAGCAAACTCTTCCGAATAATATTATGGGTAACAACAATTGGCGCTAGAAGGAGGGCATTACCCTCATTTTCATTCCGACCGTTTCGAAGAACACTCACTGTTCTCCGGAACATATACTTGAAGAAACACTCAATGTTCTTCAAAGAAAAACCTTCAGAATAATGACGTCTGCCACCACATCGAAGAGAGCCACTCTCCGATCTGCCGGACTTCTTATTCCGGCCCGATCCGAGGCCCAACCTACGGCGGAGGGTAGCCGCGGAGACGCGAGACTCTCATTCCCGCCCCCGAGGGATGGCCCCAGCCTCTCACTCGACCAGTTCCAAACAGCGGAACAGATCGAGGAGGCCATGGCTATCCTAAGGGAGCGACGGAGAGCATGTGAAGCGCCCGCTATAACCCCCTCAGCCATTCGCCGCGCGGGCAAACGGAAGCTCAAGGAGTTACTTGTCGAGCAATCGTCAGAAAGCCCCGATTCACAAGAAAAAGCAGTCGCGAGGTGGGATGGTTCCGTCTTCAGCCGCCTATGAAGCGATCCATCGTGGCGACCGGGGCATTCTGGCCCCAGCCACGAGATGAAAGAATCTGAATCCATCACCAAGAGTTCGACATACCCAACTCCCAAGCAAAAACAGGTCGGCCGCTTGGCTCCCATTCGCCGAGGAATCGAGCCCCGCAGCAAAGTCATCATCTACAGCGGAGCTAGGGGATCAGTACTTGATCGCCTCGGCTCCCGCTCCGAGCACCGGGCCCCGAGCAGCCAGGCCACGGTGATGGCCGCTATGCAACGCCAGCTCGAAGAGATGAAAGCGCTCATGGAAACTGGGGCAGACGCCAGGAGAAAGGTCACCAGACCGAGTGAGCCACTCGCGGTCCAGATTGAGCTCGCCCACGTGCAACCAAAGATCGCTCCTCCTCAAATGCCTTTGTATGAGGGGAGATCGGACCCCGAGACTCACCTAAGCAAGTTCCGGATCTACATGACCGGATCGACAAGATGCCGAATGTTCCCATTGACATTGGGCAATCTTGCCCATAGATGGTGCATCTCATTGCCACCGCGCTCTATTAACTCTTTTGAGAAGCTGGCGAACGACTTCACGTCGTATTTCTCCGCCAAGATCGCTCGGCCAGAAGGTCCCCACCGCATGATGAAGATCAGGCAGGGGAAAGACGAGTCCGATGTGGATTACATCGACCGGGTAGATGAAATAGTTCTCACCGATGAGCCCATAAGCGACGAGCTCGCCCTCTACTCGACCCTGGAGGGATTCGATGGTCTTTCACCCATGTTCAGGCACCTCACGAAGGACATCTCCCAAATCTACGCGATCTTCCGCACCAAGGCTGTCGACTTTCTGGCTAGACAAAGGTTGCTCACCCTTCGCCTAGGTGAGGGGGCAACCGGAGAGAGAAGGGAGCCATCTCTCATCTAAAAGACTGCGATCGCCAAGTCCAAAAAGGCGGTCGCCAAGCCACCCGGTGATTTCAAAGCCTTCGAGGATGTGGAAGTCCACCTCCTCCACAACCTCAATTTATCTCTGGCCCATATCTTCAACGCCATCAAGGGGCGCGAATGGTTAAGCAAGCCAAAAGCGATAAGGGACAACGGTCACCTAGACAACGATAAATTTTGTGCTTACCATAAGAGTCCCGGCCACAACACCAACCAGTGCCGCGACCTCCTCAGACAACTTTGGAGATTGTTCGAGGAGGGCAAGCTGGACAGTTTAATGGCTTAGCTGAAGCCCCGTCAATCTCCAAAATCGGTTGCCCGAGTCGAACGCGACAGGCCGGAAGACTCATACGAGTCGACACCCCGGTCAACCTCGGCTGCTGGATCTATATGTTTCAATCAAGAGGTGGGAACCTCGGAGGTCTTTCCTCGATTCCCACCATGTCAAATCAAAGGCTACTGCCTGAACAACGCCTCGGAAAAGAGGATGACTCGCTCACCCTCTAAAGTTCATCATTTAACATGATGGACCTAGGCAAGCGATCGCCTCCCCCAGCACAATGTATACCATCGAGGATCGCCATCTAACGTGACGGTCCGAGATAGAAGAGTGCTGCCATGGTCGCGGAGGTCGATGAAACCGGCGATTCGTCCATGCAAGGTTCCTTTGGGCAGAGATCGCTCGCCCATTGTTTAAATACGAGGTGGGCGTAGCCGAAGGACCCTCCAAAACAAATCAGAGGATGTATCGTTCGCCCTCTAAAGTTCATCATCAACATGAAGGACCTAGGCAAGCGATCGCCTCCCCTTGCACAACGTATACCGTCAAGGATCACCATCTAACATGACAGTCCGAGGTAGAAAAGTGCCCACATGGTTGTGGAGGTCGATGTAACCGATCTCTGCGACCATGCAAGGTTCCTTTGGGCAGAGATCGCTCGCCCTTCGTTTAAATACGAGGCGGGCGTAGCCAAAGGACCCTCCAAAACAGATCTGTGGACATGCTCGCCCGCCCTCAAAGGTCCATCATCTAACATGGTGGATCCGGATAATGCGACGCGTCCCTACCCCTGTCACAACGTATGCCCTCAAAGGTCTGCCATCTAACATGTCGGGCCCAGGCAGAAAAGTACTAACAAGCCATGGTCGCGAAGTCAATTCATCCGACGGCTCCCCGTGCAAGGACTCCTCCAGGCTGAGATCGTCCGCCCCATCGCTACATTGCGAGGCAAAACATAGCCTACAGAGGACCCTCACAATTAAGTGAGTTGCGAGAAGTAGGCCATCAGACAGAATGTCGCTCGCGCACAAGACACGGCCGCAGAGGTCGGTCCATCGACCTCCACAACCGTGCACGGTTCCTCTAGGCCGAGATGGTCGGCCTTCCTCGAGGAATCTGCAAAATTGAAGACCGCTCGCTAAACGATTTATTTTCGTTCCCTTACTTTCACTAAGTAAACAAACACAAGGGAGAAGAGCGGAGCTATATATACGACGATCGGCATTGTTCAGATATACGTACAATGATCGACTTTGTTCTAAGAAGCACCAGCAAGAGTTTAAGTATACCAATCCGCTTGGAGCCGCACCTACAACGATCGTTCCTCAACACTTTTGTATAAATTCAAATGTAAAAGACTCAGAAAGACGATCATGCAAGCAAGAAATCAGAGAAGCAAATATTTATTTCATCACTTGGAATACAAATACAAGCACGGTCGCCCGAAGGCAAAAGTACAACAAAAGCTATAAAAATTACAAGTAAAAAGCGAGAAAAGCTCAAGGATTGACGCTCGCTCCATCGCCAGCAGCAGGCTCTGAACCCCCATCCTCCGGGGCACTCGTATGAACAAGGTTGTCCGGCAATGGGTACCATCTCAAATCGATCCCATAATCCGCGGAAAGATCGAGGATCGGCATGGTGAAGGCTGGCTGCAGAGGGTGCTCAAGCGCATAAGCTTTGAAATTTTCAGCCAAAGGGCCGACCTCGAGCCTTCCCTTCTTAGCGGCGCGGATCACGTCAGCATAAGCCATATAGTAGGCAAATTCGCTGACGTACTCCACGTTAAGGAAGGTATCTGCCTCAGTCGCCTTCAGCTTTTCCCTCAGCTCCACAACCGTTTGGCTCACGCCCTCGAGCTTGGCAGCCTTGGCGGCCACCTCTTCCTTCGAGATGCCAGCTCGCTGGTCAGTCGAGCGACGGTCACCTTCAGTTGGTCGGCCTCCTTCTGCGCGGCCGCAAGTGACCTGCGGGCTTCCGTCATCTGGTCCCGCATCCGGTCAGTTGCCGCCCGCGCCTAGTCAAGATCCTGCCTCGCCTGCTTAGTTGTCTCCACGGAGCTCTTCTCCATGGCCGCGAGCCTGTCGGCAAACTCAATGTTTTGTTTCCGTGCAGCTTCGAGGTCCGCATGGAGACGAGCGGTGGACGGCCGCCCCTCATAGTCCCTCACGGCTGGCGACCATCGCCGCCGTCAAGGGCCGCCAAGGTAAATGCATCGCGTCGATGATCGCCGGCGCGGGATCGCATCTAGATCGATCGTCCAGGCCTTCGGCAAGGAGGCGGTAGCCCGAGTAATGTAAGAAGGGACATCGCTGACCTCGCGAGGAACTTTGCTCGTCAGGAAGTCCAACACCATCGGCGAGCAGTTCGGGTCGGAGTGGCGGATCCTGCACAAAGAGCAAAAGAGTTAGTATGTTTCCTACACAAGTAACATAACTCGGCAAAGCGACCAGGCTTACCTTTCGACCTTCTCTGGGTCACGGCCGAAGAATGGCCTGCCACGCGGAGTCTCGGCCTCAGCGGTCGCCATGGCCTGAAGGAAAGCCGAAGAGGGCGTGGACCCCTCCACCAGAGGAATTGCAGAAAGCGGAGGCACGGAGATCAGCGGCTCGTCAGCAGTGGCAGGGGCCGAGGGCTCCACAGTCCTTCGTTTCTTGCGGATGAGCCGAAGTTGCTCCTCCTCCCGAGGCTCATGTTCTTCGACGACCGGCTCCTGGAGAGGTCTCGCCTCCAGGATCGGTCGGAGCAGAGCAGCAGGAGCTCGGCTCACCTTCTTCCCTTGACGAAGGCGGCTCATGATCCCCGGATTAGACATGGCGATCGCAGCAGGGGGCTCTGGGAAACAAGGGAAGCGAATTTCTGCAAAAGAAAACAATCGACAAAGTTAGTAATCTTCCTCAATCAAGACGATCGATATGTCAAAGACAATCGCGAAAGTTTGTACCTGGAACCTTTAGATGGCGAGGGTAGCGAAATAGCCGAGCGGACAACCAACATGCTTCGTTGTTCATTCGGCGTGCGTCTATATGGTCGTCAGGAAGACTCCGTATCTTCTCCCAGACGATCGCGAAATCAAAAGAGAGGTCGCCTGCCGCCGGAACAATGACACCTGCAAAAAAAGGCCAAAATCAGATCAGTTCAGAATATATCCGAACAAAAGGAGATTCTAAATTCTTACTCGGACTCCTATCCCGAAACCGGTGGGAATATCCAACTCGTCGGTTGGGTTGTCGCTTGCTGCCGACTTCCACGCGCCGTCGACCCAGAACCACTTCGACGGATCGCCCCTTACTTTGTTCGGGACCCCAAGAATCACCCGGCCTGAGCGACCTTGGATGTGGTAGCCGCCGACAGAGCCTTTTTGAACTGTCAATTTTAAGAGATGGTTCATCTCCAACGGCGAAGGAAGACGATACAGCCGATGGCCACCAAACAAAGTAAGGGTGCAGATGATCTGCAGCCAGGCGTTCGGCATCAATTGAAGCGGCGCCACGTTCCAGGCGGTCAGCAGGTAGGAGACAGCAAACGGAAATGGGAATCGCAGTCCAACCTCCATTATCGCCTCGTTGACTACGACAATGCCCTCAGGAGGTTGATCGGCTCGCTCGTTCTCGGCAGGCACATGGAGGCAAACATCAGAAGGAACATGGAACCTTGCCCTCCAACGGTCCAGATCCTTCATGGTCGCCGAGATCCCGATCTGGCCAAGGGTCCACGGAGAGCGGCGAGCAGACCGGAATAACGTCCGCCTTACAGGTTCATAAGGAAATATTACAGCGCCGTGGGCCCCGAGATGGAACCCACAAGGCTAAAAAGAAATTTTCACAAACATTTACAAATGCCCAAGAGGCCAACGACGGTACTCTAAAGTTTAGAAAACGATTTCCAAAGTAACCTCAGTTACCAGATACCAAAAGAGCGTCTCAAAATACTCACGCAGCGGAAAAAGACCAACCAAAACGATACTCTAGCAGCGGAAAACAAGAACCAATCAAGAAACTCAATGTACAGAACATGTCCTAGCCAGTATCCTCCGGGAAGCTCATCTCTTCTCGAGCGCTACTAGCTCGATTCTCCGAGAACCTAAAAGAAATCCACGGCGTCACCATAATATCCAACAATGATAACCGTCACATCACATTAATAATAACATACCAATGAGAATACAACATAAGAATACGACCAATGTAATCTTACCGCCATAACTTTGCTTACTCAAGTGATTCTCATCAGAGTAGCCATTATCACATTTCACATCCTGTACTCGATTTACCAATAAACTCGAACATAATATAAGTATTGTACCTCAAACAATACTCAAGGTTCTCAAACTATCATAACCAACTCACGATACGGAAATATACCATTTCTGACCAATACGATCCATCGAATAACATCATCAAATCCCAAGAGGATAACCGATCGTCCATGAAGACAAATACCAAAGGAAAATACGGAACATACCTCGAGATATGAAGTGCCACGACAATCATACCAGTCTAATCCGAGATCAGAACAATGCAATACGGACAAGGTCCTAACACAAGACCTACAAATGCATACTCATATGACCACGTCAATATGATCACAACAATAACAATCATGTATACTCAATGGAAATCCGACGATCCAGCGCCCTCAGCATAGATCCCTTTGTTGATCCTATCAGATCAACATAAGGTGGATAACTAACAATACACATGTGAACAACAACACATGATAAAATCAATGATGCGAATTCACCAGATTCCATCAACACAATATCGTAATCCAACGATCCAGCGCCCTCGGATAGATCCCCATGATGATCCCGTCGAACCAACGCATGGTGGAAAACATCCAACGATCCAGCGCCCTCGGATAGATCCCCATGATGATCCCGTCGAACCAACGCATGGTGGACATTCGATCCAGCGCCCTCGGATAGATCCTCATAATCCCATCGGATTATTTACACAACATAAACAACACAATATGCATACACATATGCAAATCAACACGTTCATCCACATGAACAACATAACATGCACGACAACATGACAATATACTAGACTACTTCATGTTCAACAACATGAAAGAAAATGTACGAGACCAAAATAAATAACACTAAACCATAATCAATATGGAATACTTGCCCGAGTCCTTCGGGAGCAACCTCGATGTCCAATCATCACCGACGATTATCCTCAATGCTCGGCGATCCAAACGCGTACAATGAACTATAGATACTCATATCTTCGTCTTTATTATAATGTAACCTCGATACTGAAGTTACCAATAAGCGAGATAAAGCATATACATTATGATTTACCTCCCAAAATCGAAAGAACGCTATTCAATCCAAATACCCCGAGGTCACAATAATAATCATCGCTATATGCATTATAAACGAAATGAAACCGAAATCATTCATTAAATATTATAACTGAGCAAGTAATAACTTGCCTCGATACCATGAAGCTGCTGCCGAACACATTGCCTTTGTCTACGAGCTCCTCGGCCGATCAAAAGCAATACAATGGACATACTCGAACACGACCGCAATATCCGGTTATAATCACCGATCGCCAATCTCAACCTATCGAAGAAATCAAATAACACATATCGATAACAATCAACAATCGACAATACTAACTAATCGAACTCAACGGTTCAACACAACCTCGAATAAACACAATAACCAACCAAGTCAAATCATCACGAATTCCTAATCAAAACACAAAAATACTTGCTATCGCCTACTTAGCGCACGTTAATCACCTAACGTAGCGTGCGCTAAGTTGCTCCCGTTAGCGCTAGCGGTAAGCTTAGCGTGCGCTAATCTTTGTCTGATGGCATGCATTCCAAGCATCGACTAGCATCTTGCAACTACGAATCCGAATGAAGGGAGACATAAATCTCCATATCTCTTGAAGATAAACAACACCATAACTATCACAAGGATCATATCAATGTCCATATATCAATAATAACATCAACAATCAAACCGACTCGATAACAAGGATCATATCATATTCAATCCGGAATTCAACCTCGTATCATGATTTAACTCCTCTAAATCGATCAATATAATTAACAAGATTGAAATCCATCTTAGATCGGGTTAAACGAATCACCATCCTTATAGTAAGAAGAATCTTAACTAACATCCGAAACTCTTATCAAAATTCCATTGAATCTCATATAACATCATCATATGATTATCCAACATGCTCCTTACATGAAATCATCCAAGAAAAACGAACCATCATCAAGAGGATACCAAAATTACCTGGATTGGATGAACCAAGAATAAGAACACTAGACTCCATTCCAAGAATCATGAATAACTTGAAGAACGAGGCTTGAATCCATGCTCTCCATCTTAATCTTGTTAAAGATCATCATCTCTCAGTGTTTGGGACCTCAAACCTCTCTCTAAAAACTCTCTCTCTCGGTTACAAGGAAGGAATGGACGAAATGCTTCATAACACCCTTCTGTCCCTTTTTATAATATTCATTATTAGCGTGCGCTAACATCTCATGTTTAGCGTGCGCTACCGCCTTAGCGTGTGCTAAATGACTTTGTTAGCGTGTGCTATCGAAGCCCAAAGGCTACTGCCTTGCTTCGTAAACTAACTTACGTACGTAATGCCCATGCATTAACGTACGTAAAACATCCTGCTTAGCGTACGCAAGTCATTTATCTTAGCGTGCGCTATCCGAAGTTGACTAGCTACAGTGTTCACCTACCACTCGCCCCCGCATTCCGACAGCATCTGGCAAGGATAAGATTCCTTGTTGACTGATACATAGTTAGCGTGCGCTAAGCCTAATATTTTAGCGTGCGCTAATACTTCAGGACAACAACCGTTGACTTACCAGAACGTGCGCCGAAAGCAGCCGGGTCCACACGCAGATTCCTTCCGATCTGCGCACTAGCGTCGCTAACCTATAAACGTAGCGTCGCTAATCCTGCGATAGCGTGCGTTATGCATGAATATCGGCGTGCGCTAATAAGGCTATACTTAGCCATTTTCCAGCTTCTTGTCCAACGTCTCGACATACCAAAAGCGAACATAAGACACACCGAACACAAACACCGAATCGATAATATCATCATACGATATACCCAATATCAAAAGTACGACAACCCGATACACAATATCCTCAAATGTAATTGTCGACCAAATACGACAATTATACCGATATCGATATCTCGGTCCTTTATTTATTTTATCTCTCTTTGTCTGATTCCACGCTGTACAATATAACTCGGATAAAATAATATTAAACATCAGTAGTAGAAATTTCGGATATTACATTCTACACCCCTTAAAATAAGTTTCGTCCTCGAAACTTGCAATCCATCATAAAACGAACAAACATACCGTTCAACTCAAAATATCCCAAAACCATCACGACAACGATTAATCATCATCATTACCGAATATCCAAAAAAGCATACTTCCAAATACGCAGGTCGACGATCTCCGGAGATACTAGCCAACGTTCTCACTGTACAATCTCAATACGCTTACGATCACAATTCCCTGAGTCTCAACAAAAAAAAAATATCATCTACGGATGAAACAATCTGCCCGAATCAAAATCCTGTCTGCCTCATTACACAATCAGTCCCAATTCCGATAAGACAAATAATACACAATACATCTGCGAAACAACCGCCCAAAACAATGACACGAATCCCGAAACATCAACACAAAATCCGAACGCTCAGGTGATCACCAACAATGATCAACAATAAATCGAATTTATCATCGACATGATAATTTCTAATATGACCAACCAGAGGTCAAAACACAATCGAGAATATCATCAACGTGATAAACTCCAATACGACCAACGAACGATCAACGGAAATCGAGAATACCTTCACACGGTAAACTCCAACACTATCAACACAGAACCACGAAATGTATATACGAAAAAGCAAAATTCTCAAAACGACACACCGATCACATACGGTGGATCTCAATAAACATCTCCGATGGCGAACATACCCCTCGGCATATGAACAACCAATCACAAGTAGCGAACATACCCGATTCATACAAGGAGTGGGAACGACCACTCAATATCCAAAACAACCAGATGTGGTCACCATCCCCAAATTTGCACTTACAAGGAAATCATTCCAGAATCACTGTGGTAAAATCGCGCTACTACCGTACCAATGGAATCACATAGCACATATGTCCCAGTTTCACAAAATCCCCAGTTTCCAAAATAATATTATGTGCATGAATCTACAACACGCAACATATTTCTCTTATCCGATAAATCAACTGATCATCCGTGGATAACCAAACTACCATACTAACGTTCGAATCTCTTTCATCGTACCATACTGATGTACCATCCAGTTCGTGAGTCTCATTCAGAACTTCACTACGATATGCATTATGCACTAAATGCGTATGTATATCAATCACATTTTCAAAACCAGTTTGAAATCATAAAGTCTCGTCAAGAATACAAATTTTCGAAAGTTCTTTCAAAAATTTCAAAACTAAAAACATAAATTTTGGTAAGACCACAAAATCAATTTTCGAAAAATTAACTTGGCTCGATGGTGCCAAGTATTTGATAACAGTTTTCTTCGAATCCACACGATTTCGAAGTTTTAAAATGAAAAGTATGCAAATGCTCGACTATATCCATACTCCTGTATACCAATTCGGTTCGTCACCAATATCCACTGATATTCCATCGGAAAACCACACGATCGAGTTCCAAAATCTCAATGTATAAATTCCGACTAAACTCCTTTTCCACACATGACTCATATCGTCAACCATTTACCCATCCTGGATCACCTCCAATATGATATGACAAAACGTTGAAACAAATCAAGCAAATCAAACACGGCGAAAGACTTCCCGAGAGGTTCCATTTGAACAAGTAAACCAAAGCCTCGAAAGGCGGAAATAACATAGGTAAACGATTGGTAAAGTATTTTGCAAATCTCGGAGTTTTAGAAAACATGAAAGTCTTTTGAAACATTAGGGTCTCACCAGTATCTCATTCCACATTACAAGAAGTTTAAAAAGTAGAAAACCCTCTTTCGAACCCAAGTCCCGAGTTATAAAACCATTTCAAAATCAATTGGGTCTCGGCCCAAAATCATTTTCCGTAAAACATCCGTAAGACATTCATTTTGAAAAGTGTCATTTTCAAATGCTCAAAAACGATTTCATGTATCACAAAATGATCTATCATGACTACATGTTCTTCTCAACAATCCATGACATTTCTCCCAAATGCATAATTGCTCAAATCTAACCGACATATTGATTTCCTAAACCATAACTTCTCAAGATCATCAATCCTATCCCAACTCTGTCACCTTATATTGAAATGCATAATATCTGCTGAATCTCAAAACATATCAACTTAGAACGGCAGTAAATCTCAATGAAATTCAAAATCCGAATACTTACAGATCGTGAAGCCGACGATTCCCGTGATATCGCACATGTCTAGACTCAAGAAAATACTCGACACAGGTATTTTCAAAACTCACGTTTTGCAAACTCAGTGCAACTCAAGAACACAATATATCACGTAAACACCATTTGGAAAAGTTATAACAAGCCCAGTACGATACTAGCAAATCCGATAACGCACAAGCCTGAGTGAACAACAAAGACTCACGGCTCTAGTATTTGTCAATCGACAACTCGAATGACGCAACAAAAACACGACCCAACTCGACCCAAATGCCTAGGTTTTCTCAACCTAAGCTCCGATACCATATTCGTAATACCCCAGTTGTGGAAATATTACAGCGCCATGGGCCCCGAGATGGAACCCACAAGGCTAAAAAGAAATTTTCACAAACATTTACAAATGCCCAAGAGGCCAACGACGGTACTCTAAAGTTTAGAAAACGATTTCCAAAGTAACCTCAGTTACCAGATACCAAAAGAGCGTCTCAAAATACTCACGCAGCGGAAAAAGACCAACCAAAACGATACTCTAGCAGCGGAAAACAAGAACCAATCAAGAAACTCAATGTATACGAACATGTCCTAGCCGGTATCCTCAGAAGCTCATCTCTTCACGACCGCTACAAGCTCGATACTCCGAGAACCTAAAAGAAATCCCACGACGGGGTCAGCCATAATATCCAACAATGATAACCGTCACATCACATTAATAATAACATACCAATGAGAATACAACATAAGAATACGACCAATGTAATCTTACCGCCATAACTTTGCTTACTCAAGTGATTCTCATCAGAGTAACCATTATCACATTTCACATCATGTACTCGATTTACCAATAAACTCGAACATAATATAAGTACTGTACCTCAAACAATACTCAAGGTTCTCAAACTATCATAACCAACTCACGATACGGAAATATACCATTTCTGACCAATACGATCCATCGAATAACATCATCAAATCCCAAGAGGATAACTGATCGTCCATCAAGACAAATACCAAAGGAAAATACGGAACATACCTCGAGATATGAAGTGCCACGACAATCATACCAGTCTAATCCGAGATCAGAACAATGCAATACGGACAAGGACCTAACACAAGACCTACAAATGCATACTCATATGACCACGTCAATATGATCACAACAATAACAATCATGTATACTCAATGGAAATCCGACAATCCAGCGCCCTCAGCATAGATCCCTTTGTTGATCCTATCAGATCAACATAAGGTGGATAACTAACAATACACATGTGAACAACAACACATGATAAAATCAATGGTGCGAATTCACCAGATTCCATCAACACAATACTGGTAATCCAACGATCCAGCGCCCTCAGCATAGATCCCCATGATGATCCCGTCGAACCAACGCATGGTGGACATTCGATCCAGCGCCCTCAGCATAGATCCTCATAATCCCATCGGATTATTTACACAACATAAACAACACAATATGCATACACATATGCAAATCAACACGTTCATCCACATGAACAACATAACATGCACGACAACATGACAATATACTAGGACTACTTCATGTTCAACAACATGAAAGAAAATGTACGAGACCAAAATAAATAACACTAAACCATAATCAATATGGAATACTTGCCCCGAGTCCTTCGGGAGCAACCTCGATGTCCAATCATCACCGACGATTATCCTCAATGCTCGGCGATCCAAACGTACAATGAACTATAGATACTCATATCTTCGTCTTTATTATAATGTAACCTCGATACTCGAAGTTACCAATAACTGAGATAAAGCATATACATTATGATTTACCTCCCAAAATCAAAAGAACGCTATCCAATCCAAATACCCAGAGTTCACAATAATAATCATCGCTATATGCATTATAAACGAAATGAAACCGAAATCATTCATTAAATATTATAACTCAGCAAGTAATAACTTGCCTCGATACCGATACCACGAAGCTGCTGCCGAACACATTGCCTTTGTCTACGAGCTCCTCAGCCCCGATCAAAAGCAATACAATGGACATACTCGAACACGACCGAAATATCCGGTTATAATCACCGATCAGCAATCTCAACCTATCGAAGAAATCAAATAACACATATCCGATAACAATCAACAACTGACAATACTAACCAATCGAACTCAACGGTTCAACACAACCTCGAATAAACACAATAACCAACCAAGTCAAACCATCACGAATTCCTAATCAAAACACAAAAATATCGCACTGTCGCCTACTTAGCGCACGTTAATCACCTAACGTAGCGTGCGCTAAGTTGCTCCCGTTAGCGTCGCTAGCCAGTAAGCTTAGCGTGCGCTAATGTCTTCTGATGGCATGCATTCCAAGCATCGACTAGCATCTTGCAACTACGAATCCGAATGAAGGGAGACATAAATCTCCATATCTCTTGAAGATAAACGACACCATAACTATCACAAGGATCATATCAATGTCCATATATCAATAATAACATCAACAATCAAACCGACTCGATAACAAGGATCATATCATATTCAATCCTAATTCAACCTCGTATCATGATTTAACTCCTCTAAATCGATCAATATAATTAACAAGATTGAAATCCATCTTAGATCGGGTTAAACGAATCACCATCCTTATAGTAAGAAGAATCTTAACTAACATCCGAAACTCTTATCAAAATTCCATTGAATCTCACATAACATCATCATATGATTATCCAACATGCTCCTTACATGAAATCATCCAAGAAAACGAACCATCATCAAGAGGATACGAAAATTACGGATTGGATGAACCAAGAATAAGAACACTAGACTCCATTCCAAGAATCATGAATAACTTGAAGAACGAGGCTTGAATCCATGCTCTCCATCTTAATCTTGTTAAAGATCATCATCTCTCAGTGTTTGGGACCTCAAACCTCTCTCTAAAAACTCTCTCTCTCGGTTACAAGGAAGGAATGGACGAAATGCTTCATAACACCCTTCTGTCCCTTTTTATAATATTCATTATTAGCGTGCGCTAACATCTCATGTTTAGCGTGCGCTACCGCCTTAGCGTGCGCTAAATGACTTTGTTAGCGTGCGCTATCGAAGCCCAAAGGCTACTGCATTGCTTCGTAAACTAACTTACGTACGTAATGCCCATGAATTAACGTACGTAAAACATCCTGCTTAGCGTACGCAAGTCATTTATCTTAGCGTGCGCTATCCGAAGTTGACTAGCTACAGTACCTACCACTCGCCCCCACATTCCGACAGCATCTGGCAAGGATAAGATTCCTTGTTGACTGATACATAGTTAGCGTGCGCTAAGCCTAATATTTTAGCGTGCGCTAATACTTCAGGACAACAACCGTTGACTTACCAGAACGTGCGCCGAAAGTAAGGTCCACGCAGATTCCTTCCGACTATGCGCACTAGCGTCGCTAACCTATAAACTAAGCGTGCGCTAATCACCGCATTTATAGCGTGCGTTATGCATGAATATCGGCGTGCGCTAATAAGGCTATACTTAGCCATTTTCGCGATTCTTGTCCAACGTCTCGACATACCAAAAGCGAACATAAGACACACTGAACACAAACACTGAATCCAATAATATCATCATACGATATACCCAATATCAAAAGTACGACAACCTGATACACAATATCCTCAAATGTAATTGTCGACCAAATACGACAATTATACCGATACTGATATCTCAGTCCTTTATTTATTTTATCTCTACTGTACAGATTCCACGTTGTACAATATAACTCGGATAAAATAATATTAAACATCAGTAGTAGAAATTCCGGATATTACACGTCCGCCTTACAGGTTCATAAGGATGGGTGATCGAGTATTCAGTAAAGTTAAATTTGGGGAGTGGGCCAGCCAATCTCTCTATGATTTCGGCAAAATCTGTGAAGTCTTTGCCGAACGCGCTGTTCCGCTCCCAGTGCGCCTTCGCATCCATCCCCTCCTGTTTCAGCGAACGAATCCACTCGGCATCCGCCGTCTTGGTCGCATTAGCTTCATTAAAAAGTTCTCCGACCTCCGCGGGCTCAATCCCGGCACGGATGGCCTCGACGGCGGTGTCCACATGGAACTCCACAGAAAGTTCATCACAGGCGGTCGAAACCCCGGCAGTGGAGGTGCTACCCGCCTCATACACATTTGGTCTTCATCCAGAAATTTTCAGAAGAAAGAAAAGGAAGAGAGAAAAAGTTTTTGTTCTTACCTAAAGAATCTGAGTCGAACGACGATCGTCACACGAAGCTTCAAGGGAATTCGGCTATGTATTCTTCTCAGACAAAAATACATAAGGTTTTTACCCTGTAACCCTAGTCCCTTTTATAGGCAAGGATGGGGGCTTCTGGGCAAATAAACCGAATCTCGGGGGCTGAAGCGCAAAGGTCGGGAAAGTCAGCATTTAATGCCGCCCTCGAATCCCGCGTGCGCATCGTTTCGAGGGCACGCCAAAGGACAGAGTCTGACAAACCGTCGGACTCCCCCAACAGAAACGCGACACGTGCCCCATGACTTTTCAAGACCGCTGTCATTTCCCGCTCATTGCAGTGATCGAATAGGTCGTCCAAATTCAAAATCAGTCCGCTCGAGAGACGATCCTCTGTTCCATAAAATGCTTACTCGCTCGTCTGAGTCAAGCGATCGCCAGTAGAACAACCTCACCCCACGTCTTCAACATCGGAGCGAGCTGGGGGGAAATTGTTGTGCGTCGATTTACACGCCTCAGCGGCGATCGGCAAAAGGGCCGAGCGATCGAAATCAGCATCAAATAATCCAAGACAGACTTGCCAAGCGAAGAGTCCAGACTGAGATCAGGTACCGAGCGATCGACGGCCAGGGCGATCGCCTCTCGGCACCTAGTGATCGACACTGGTGCCCGACTAAAGACGACCGCCTCATGCCATGTGGAAAGCCAGCATCCGTCAAGTCTACGAAGACCGAATCTTGGGATGAAGGCCCACGTGCAGATTCGAAAAAGGCACCGCAAGATAAGGCCCGTTGACCCCTGCCTGTCACCATCTGTCGGTGACAAGGATAACCTCACCTACCGACAGACCCGCCGAAAGGTCCTAGGCGGGACCTCCCAAGACAGCGACATAGGACGCGTGTTGTCTTCTCATTGGTTCTCACATCCGGCTGCCAGCAGCTGCTGCGGACTTTAAGGAGACCAACATATGTGCTAAAGACGATCGCCCGCTTATTATAATACAAGAAAGGCGATCGCCCAACTACCTCCACTCATATAAATAGGAAACCTCCAGCAACTGGAAGGAGGTTCAGAAACTGTTTTCACATGAGATTTCAGCTAAATTCACACAGTGAGAGACAATTGATTTCTCGCAGTTGACTACAGCACTTCTTATTTGTTACAAGAACTCACAGAACATCAACTCTGGTTCTTCCGGCAATCATCAACACTCAAGAGCTAGATAACTAGGGTCTTTACACTCATTGTAATTATACTATAATATTAATATTTGTACTCCTAAGTATTCGTATTAATAATATCTTGCGAGAGCAGTCAATCCCGGGACTCACAACCCCGGCAAATCTTATGTTATTTACTTTTCCTCGGACGTGCTCTCGCATTTTGTTTGTTCCTCATCCGTTCCAGCAAACCCTTCCGAATAATATTATGGGTAACAACACTATCTAACCCTTGATTCCCAGTCAACATAGAGGCAAAACTTTTTGGAGAACATAGACGCATATATTAACAGCGAATTAACCAACATATACTCAAATACAAGAAGAAATAGCAGTTTTCTAAAAGGATATCCATACTGATCCACCATTTATCAGTTTTCTGCTTTCTTATCCGAGACTATTTCCACTTTGGTATCTGGAATACAAATAGCAAACTCTTCCTTTCACAATTATTATAAGTTATAACCACACAAAATGTGGATATTCTTCAGACTACATTGTATCCTTCTGAATGACCACATCATATCCATTGCATGATTCACAATTTCATGTATACCTCGCATTTCGCCGGTGATCTATTTCATTAGCCATGTAGTACCATTTCTCACCCCTACTCTTATACCTCGGATTTCTCCAGTAGTTTCATGTATCCAGATTACATATTCCATAGAAGAGTATTATAGTTCTAGATTAGCTGATATTGAGCTAGCACCACCAAAAATGATACTATGTTCATAAAATAGTTCCTAAATTAGAATATCTGCTTAGAATATTTTAATTGAGTTAGAAAAACAGTGGATAAAATGACATACTAGTCACAAATTCTTGAGCTTTTTAGGCAAATAAGTTCTATCTAGGGAGGTAGGTAATAGAGCATAAGTTCTTTTACCAGCTGCCCGTGAAGTGACATTGAGATTGATAGGAAAGCAAAAAATAGGGGCAGCCAAGGTAACTAAGAAAGTGAAAATGCTAAAAGAAAATGATTCCAATGAGATTTTATATTTCTCTAGAGCAGAAAGAAAGTATTAGTTAAACCTATCCTGAAACAAAATAATTAAAAGTAGAAGGCAATATCATTCTGAAATTTAGTGTCAACTTGCGAAGATCAAGATTTACTAATCAAGTGCTAGGAAAGAGTTTTTTTTATCATGTAGGATAAGTTGCAAACTACATATGATTTGCAAAAAAATCACGCTTATATAAAAATGACCTCGTCTACTCTTCCTTGAGGCAAGGAACAATCACCTGACCATGAAATGAGTGATTCAGACAAAATTCAATTGAATTAGAAAATATAAACAAATAAGTCGCTCGATACAAACCCAAGTCATTTTCATCTGTCAAGAATGTCCTTAATATATAGTCACATCTGGAAATAGGTGTAAAGATTGAAATTTCGTTTTTGGATGAAAATTGAAATGATGAATCTTTCATCAGCTTATCTGTCCCTATTATAAGCATAATATCATTATTTCAATTAGAGATTTACTCATATATTATGTATATGTATATGTACATGTATGTCTATACTCATATGTTATCTTTTTTTTTTATTATTTTGTTACAATTTTTAGAATGGGTGACAATCGTGACTGGATGTATCACCGCAAACTTGATGGTTCTTGGAATCCTGCATTTCTCTCTGGACTTAACAACTTTATCGAGTATGCAAGTAGTCTGCCGAACTGCATGTCGGGTGACCAAATAAGATGTCCATGTAAAAAATATGATAATATACAGTTTCATGATACAGAAAAAGTTAAGTACCACGTTGGGAAATTTGGGTTCATTAGGGAGTATAAAACTTGGATTTTTCACGGCGAAATTGAAATGGATGAGGGATGTGAAGATATGGATGAAGATGTGAATATGGATACCAACGAGTCGGGATCCAATTCATATCGTACGATGGTAATGAGCATGTCGGGCCATAATTTAATGTCGAGAATGTGGAAGAACCACCAAATCCTGAAGCAAAACGAATATATGACATGTTGAATACTGGAGACAAAGAGTTGTGGCCTGGTTGTGCTAATTACTTCCAATTGTCTTATATAACTCGTTTCATGAGTTTGAAAGCAGAGAACCACTTCAGAAAAGTGTTTTAATCAGTTTGCAAAGTTCATGAAAGACAGTCATCCAAAAGGGAATCTATGTCCGGATAACTTCTATAGTACAAAGAAATTATTGCGTGGGTTGGGATTACCTGTAGAGAAGATTGATTGTTGTCCAAACAGCTGCATGATTTATTGGGACCATTACAAAGACAGTGAGGGTTGTATATTGTGCGGTACATCATGCTACAAAGATATGTGTCGTGCCTCAGGAAGCCGTATGAGGAAAAAAGTGGCAGCCATGAAGATGTACTACTTTCCTCTTATTCCCCGATTGCAAAGGCTATACATGTCAAATGCTACCGCGGCAGATATGAGGTGGCATACTTCATGTTCTGGTTCAAATGATGGAATTATGCGTCATCCTGCAGACTCTCCAGCATGGAAGCACCTTGACACTATTTATCCAGATTTTGCTGCGGAGGCTAGAAATGTGAGATTAGGTCTTTCGACTGATGGTTTTGCACCTTTTGCACAATCAGGGCGACAATATTCATCGTGGCCAGTTATAGTCGCACCCTATAACTTACCACCTTGGCTCTGTATGATGGAACAATTCATGTTCCTAACAATCTTAGTACCAGGGCCACGCAATCCTAAGATGCAATTGGATGTGTTTCTTCAGCCACTCATAAAGGAGTTGGTGAACTTGTGGGAAGAGGGTGTTCCAACATTTGACATCTCATTGAAGCAAAATTTTCAAATGCGAGCAGTGTTGTTGTGGACTATTAGTGATTTTCCAGCGTATTCAATGTTGTCTGGATGGAGTACTGCTGGAAGATTGGCATGCCCTCATTGCATGGATGAGACTGAAGCATTTACTCTTCCTAAGAGTGGTAGACAAACATGGTTTGATTGTAGTCGGAAATTCTTGGAGCCAGATCACATGTTTAGGAGGAACCAACGAGCATTTAGAAAGAATATGACATGTGAAGTACCTACACCTGAGAAAAGGTCGGGCGCTGAGATATTTAATCAAATAGAGGCACTGGGTCTTGTGAAAGTGACAGAGGACTACAATGACACAAACAAAGAGATATTCAAGAATTCTAAGAGCGGGTGGAAGAAAAGAAGCATCTTTTGGGATCTCCCATATTGGAAAGAACTTTTGATTCGTCACAATTTGGATGTCATGCACATTGAAAAAAATATGTTTAACAATGTGTTCAACATTGTGCTTAATGTGCCGGGAAATACCAAGGATACCACCAAGTCTAGAGATGAGTTTCAATTGCTCTGCATCAGGCCTGAATTGAAGAAAAATGAGACGACAGGAAAGTATCTGAAATCTTGTTACTCACTTGACAGAGATGAAAAGAGAGTACTGTGTGAATGGATATCTCGTCTTAAATTTCCTGATGGCTACATGTCCAATATTAGCAGATGTGCGGATAATAAAGAACTAAAGATGAGAGGGATGAAAAGTCGTGACTGCCATGTGTTCATGAAACGCTTGTTACCTATTGCGTTTCGTGAACTTCTTCCTCAAGCTGTTTAGAAGGCAATTACAGAGTTGAGTATCTTCTTTAAAGACTTGACATCTCAGGCAATAAAAATAGAGGACATGTATAGACTTCATGAAACAATTCCGGTTATTTTGTGCAAACTTGAGCGTATCTTTCCGCCTAGCTTCTTTCATTCAATGGAGCATCTTATTATCCATCTGGCTGACGAAGCCCGCATTGCTGGTCCAGTATAATATCGATGGATGTATCCATTTGAGAGGTATATGAAGACATTGAAAGATTTTGTAAAGAACAAAGCCAAAGTTGAAGGATCCATCACCAATGCCTACTTAATGAAAGAGGCATCAACATTTAGGTCATACTACTTTGAAGATTGGGTGACTACGAAGATTAGAAGTGTGCCTTGAAATGATGAAGGGGGAGCCGATAAAAATGATGATCCGAAAATGCTCTCAATTTTCAAATTGGATGGCCGTCCTTTTGGCAAAATGCCTTCACAATATTTTGATGCTAAAGAGTATAATGCAGCACATATATATTTTATCCAATTATGCTGAGGTTTTAGAGATATACTTGACGTGAGTACCCTCGTGATATTTTATTTAATGAAGAATATGTTCATTCATTAAATATATAATAACTCGTGTGTTTTTTGAAGATTGTTTGAAGATCAAATTCGAGCAACTAATCCGAAGATAACGGAAAATGACTTACAAACAAGAGTTGAAAAGGAGTTTGCAAGTTGGTTCAAAACATATGTAAGTGTGAGGTCTCATATCAAATTATTCATAGACTAATTTCATATGTAGAAAGTTACATAACTAACATACTTAATAATTGTCATAGGTTAATGATCCTTCAAGTAATGCAAGCCAATGCATTAAGGACCTTGTAGAAGGGCCATTGTACGGGGTTCAAATTTATTCTGGGTGTTTAGTTAATGGATACAGGTTCCACACGGTTGACCATGGGTCAGATAAAAGTACTATGAATAGTGGTGTTTGTATAAAGGGCGAGGTTTATAATAGTGATGAGCAAGATTTTTACGGGCGATTAATGGAGGTGTGTGTGGTAGAGTATAATGGTGAAACCACTAAAACAATTGTGTTATTCAAGTGTGAGGGGTTTGACTTATCACCTCTAGGGACTTCGGTGAATACAGATTTCAATTTGGTTTCAGTAAACCACACCCGTAAATACAAGAAGTACGAACCTTTTGTGTTAGCAAATCAAGCTACTAAAGTGTATTATGCTTCCTATCATAGTATGAATAAATCTAAGAAGGATTGGTGGGGAGTGTGCAAGGTCACACCTAGATCTAGAGTTGAAGTAGCTTGTGAACCATCCGCCTCGTCATTACATCAACCGTTTCAAGAGGATGCCGTGGTCATGAGGACTAGAGGTAGTCAAGCTACTGTAGATGATGAGATATCAATATCGCATCCACGAGGTGGACTTATTGATATTGATGATGTGGATGAGGCATCAGATGATGGATATATAATACCGTCAGATGAGGAAGATAGTAATGATGATGATGATTCTGATAATATGTTATAGTCTTTACGATCATGTCAATATTGTGATTTTCAAGCTAATGAATATTCTGTTTTAGATTGTTATATGAAGTGCACTTGAAAATTTGATTTAGATTGGGGACGGTTTGGTTTATTCTTTCTCTTCTTTCGATCTTTATTTATACGATGTTGCCTTGATGATTTTATGTAGATTGTTATTTGATGTATTGTCGCAATGTGTGATGTGTACATGTTGATTTTTGCTTAACTTGTACTCTACTCATTTGCTTTGTTTGTAACACTAAAGGTTCCAAAGATTCACCTAGTCTGTAACACTAAAGAATGTTGATTAGACTAACCATTTAGACTACATTTCATATTGTTTTACTCTATGATGATGTTAACATTGTTATGGTGGTCTTCGAAATTGTATAAAGCATTTAAAATTGCAGACAGTGCTTAGAGAAACGTCGTTGTGGTGCTCATCTTCATTTAAGGTTTAGTTTCTATAATTGGTTGATGCTTAACTATTATGAATTGTTGCACATTTTAATTACAACCATCTTTTTTTTCCTCAGATGTTCTCGATGAGGAGAGGTGGTGGCGGGCGCCGCAGTAGCACGGGCTCCTCATGAGCAGCTCCCGGACACTCTTCACCCGCTACGGACTCCCCACGAGAAGGTCCTGTTAGGTCTTCGTCTGCTCTACCCGAGACTCTGCCGATTGTTCTACTCCGAGACAGGGCAGGCGAGGAGACTAGTGCACACATTTCTGAAGATGAGGATTGGGATGTGACAGCTTCTGAGGCAATCTGAAGTGTTGTTTCTTGTAGAAAGATTGCTCTTGAAAGAGTACTAAACCCGTGTTAGTTATTTACTGTTTAATCATCAATTGTTTTTGTTACGAGTGTTCAAATTATTTAACCAGTTGATGACAATACTTAGAGGACATATAAAATATATTTCTAGGACTAAATTTATTGGGGAATTGTATTTACTGTCATCAAAATTCTTAAACAGTAAATACATCAATTGATGAATTATTTTTGACTAGTTGGTGTTTGTTTACTGTCATCAAATTAAATGCTTAAAGATGTTGATTATGCTATAACTAAGTATTGTGATGATCTAAATGATTAATTTGGTTTTGGTTACAGAGAGATAGTGATTCATCCCCAGATTTCCAGGGTGTGCACGAGGAGTTTTAAAATAGTTCCCAATCCGACAAGCTTCAACTGGAAATATACTCCTAATAGTGTAAAGGCCCAGTACTATACCTTCTTTAAGGTAATTTGTAATCATTATGTAAACTAATTATATTCAATTGTGTTAAGTTAGTTGTATTAACTTGATATGCAATATGTCATAGAAAATTTTCATGTGGCCTGTTGAGTGGGAACAAGAAGTCTATGATCTTTGGGAGTCTCGTGCACGGGTTAGGTTCAGCAATTTCCTAAGTGATGCAAAAAATAAAAGGGATTAAGGGAGGCCAAAACACATCCCTACTGATTGGTGGGAAGGTTTGTGTGATTACTGGGATACTCCCGAGGTGAGAGATATATCTACGAGGGCGAGAGGCAACCGAATGGCTGAAGTGGACGGCCCTGGTACCGGGATAAGCAAGCACAGTGGAGGCTCTAAGTCTTTTAGCGTACTTGCTCGAGAGTTGGTTAGTAATTATCTAATTATTTTTGCTTGTATATGTAAGTGTGCATCGTAATAATTTCGAAGTTTTTTTAATAAATAGGCAACGAAGAACAATCTTTCATTAGAGCAGTGTGTTTATGCCTCTTTTTGGGCTATCCACATGAAAAAAGATGGAACTTTTACGAGACAGAAGGATGCAGAGATTGATGTAAGTATATATGCATTCGATTCATCTACGGTATTTTGGAATACATTCGATTTACACTTGTTGTTTTGATTGTCATGGAAACAGTGTATAAACCTGAGTTTTTTGCCTATATACTATTTTTCTATCATGTTTTGACAGGCTTACATAACAGGTCTACATAACAGGTCTTTTTTTCTGTCCAGTTTCCTGTCCTGTTTTGTGCAGTTTCTATCCAGTAATATGTGATGCATTCTATTTTTCATTTTATGTGGGAATAGATGTTCTGTCCAGTAATATTTGTTTTCTGCATTCTGTTTCTTCATTTTGTGATGCATTTCTGTTTTGATTTGTGTGGGAATAGATGTGTTTGGAGGACTGTTGATGTATTTTAGAATGTATATAAATAGCCTTGACATCGTGAGAAGTTGCATCAAATAAGAAATCCTGGGGTCAGAAGCATTCCTCCATCAAATAAGTAAACACTGAACTTTACCAAGTTGAGTGGAATGTTAACATATACTGCATCTAGGCTGAGATATAATCTTGCTAGCATGTTTTCTGGAGTTAAATATGACTTAATGGCATCGGTATGTAGCCTGAACAGCATTAACTTGGACCACCTTCCCACTGTGCGGTTGCTGACTTTTAAATCCTTTGCAACTGCTCTCATATTCCTCTTCAATTCCCAGCTTCTGTATACTAACTTCCTTTTCAAGTTATTCTATTCTATCTAAATGTACAATCCTTTGCATTGTACTGTCACCATTCTCAGCAAGGATTTCTGAAATCCTATCAATCGGCCGCTCTACATTTTCTTTATTGTCATTCTTGATTGTTTATTTTAGTTCCCTCGATATTTCAGCTTTATGTTCTTTAAACTCTCCATCCTTTTTTCTTATTTGACCGCTTGAGTTCCCTGTAATGAGATCATCAAAATTCATTCAAGACTGTCAACATGGTAAAGTAACAATTTTGGTAATATTTTTTACCCGTTCTT
This sequence comes from Orobanche coerulescens, assembly GCA_033398695.1. Classification (NCBI taxonomy): domain Eukaryota; kingdom Viridiplantae; phylum Streptophyta; class Magnoliopsida; order Lamiales; family Orobanchaceae; genus Orobanche; species Orobanche coerulescens. Next base: position 25,544,667 of record CM065812.1, read on the forward strand.
CAATGTTGTCCTATTGATCATGTAAGACTAATCTTTATAGATTGGGCATCATGGTAATCTTATTGGACCAGTCATCAGTCATGGTCCATCTGCGATCAAATCCTGACATATAACAACTAACCCCGATAACATTATTACCATATATGATAATACCATTACTACCCGTAGTAATAACCTATTACGTACACATTTCATGCAATACGAAAGAAAGTTCAAATTTTTACCTCGAACATATTTGGTCTCTTCTCTAGGATGATTAGATTAAACATATCCTTGATGCTCCTGTAAACGAACCTTGGTCTTCCCTGGTTTACACCAGTATTTGGAATCATGTGTTTTGTATTCTCGAAATTGGCTTTGTCTCTAATGTGCCTGTGGGTTTGTTCTTATTATTTCTCTTGGCTGGAACTTGTGTTGTGAATGGGAAAATGCATATTTTCCCATCAAACAACACTTCTCCATTTGGGCCAGAAAGGGGTCTGCACACAACACACATAAATATGACATTGGCAATAAACCTCTTATTTTTACATGTCCTATGAGGCTCCTCTTCTTTATGTGCTAAATAAAATCTATGACTACCCTTGGTAATGTAGAACCATTTCTAATCTACATGCATTGTGTTATGCATATCTTTGAATTTTATCTTATTGAGTATTCTATCTAAGTCTAATGCCTCAAGTAAGTAATGCAATGTCAAGATGCAATACCTTATGACTTTTCATGTCTTTTTTTTACTTACGACATGAATCATTTCTCGATTTTCTCTATGCTTGTTTGAAGCTCCCCACAACCTCCACAGTTTGCCTCGAGACGTTGAACTGCTTCTGAGCTTCCAATAGCTTGTCTTTAGATTAAACTAGAAATTAAGCAGGACATTAGTTAAAAAAATTAGCATTGAGATTTGAATATAAAGAGTGGTAACGTAATCCCCCAAAACAAATTCTTGCTGATCATGCGTGCACATGCGGATTTCGGGAAGACTCTTGCTGAAGCAAGTTCTTAGTTGGTGCAACTTCTCGCCGATTTGGGATTTCTATAAACTTGCATAAATTGTATTTTTTTCCTTGCTGTTGCTCAAATGTAATTAGAATATTGAGCATGTTTTTCCTTCTCAGGCTAGGGTTAAGGAGCTTGCTGCAGAGCAAGGAGAGGGGGCAGATTTGAATATGATCTATAAGACTGTACTGTAGGAGAAGGAGGCCGCCAAAGAATATGTCATGAAAAACAGGATGTACGGCACTGGCAGTCTAGCTCCCAGCATCATAAGCATAGGCTCTAGAGGTGGTGGATCAACGACCTCACAGTTTCACGCATCTGAAGAGATCCACACTCGATTCACATTCTTAGAGGAGCGGTTGATAGAGGAGCGCAGACTGAGAGAAGAGCATGCAAAGGTGATTGAAGAAGAGCGCGTGAAGAGACAGCGCCTTGAGGAATAGTTGCAAGCTATTCAAGAAATGCTCACACAACAAAATCTTCCACCTCCGAGTCGCCCTTCTACTTCATCTTGATTTAGACTACTTATTTCTTTTTTTACTGTACGATGAAATGATGACAACTCTTGATTGTGTACAACGATACAACTATGACGATTGTGTAACATTGTGACTTTTTTGCTATGTATGACGAGTTTGTTTTATTATTCAGAAATTGAAAGCAGGTAATGGAAATAATTAAAAATTCAGAAAAAATGTCAAAAACAAAAAATACTGACGGCATTACCGACGGCAAAACTGTTGTTGGATAATTACCAACGCCCTGTTACCGCCGGTAAAAAGCATCGGCATTTACATTTTTACCAACGGCAATGAGGCCATTGGTATTTTTAAATTAGCGACGGCTTCATTTCGTCAGCAAAGACGTCGTCATTTTTCATTTTAACAATGGTAGGTCCGGCGTCGTTATTTCCAACCTAATGATGGCATCACGGCATCGGAAAATACGTCGGCAGTGATGTCGGTATTGCCGTTGGTATCCGTCGGCAAAATCGTCCCAACTTCAGCCCACCCGGGGATTGCCCGACGGCAACGGCGTCGGGAAGCCGTCGACAATTTAACAACGCCCAGAAATGGCGTTAGGTAAATTTTTACCGTCGAGCAGTTTTCCAACGCCCTTCCCTCATTGGTAATGGCATCGGTAATCAGTTTACCGACTCTCCCTGCTTATTTTACTGACGGATTTTGGCGTCGGCAAATGCTTTTTTTGTAGTGAATACTCCTGATGGCTCCTTTACTACAATCTCTGCTTACCGCGCCATCAAGAAAGACCATCCTCGCGCTCCAGTAGGGAATTTTGCTGCTATTTGGAAGTGGAAGAGACCTGAAAGAATCAAACTATTTATTTGGAAAGCAATGAACAAGGTTCTCCTTAATAACAGTGAAAGATAGATAAGACATATGAGTACCAGTGATTTATGCCCCATTTGTGGTGGTGGAGCTGAAACTTTATTTCACACGTTCAGAGATTGTTATTGTATCAGGAACTTGTGGAATTCTTCTTCAATTCCGAACCATATGGTGTTCTTTTACAGTACAAATTGGTGTGAGTGGCTGGAATTAAACTTTTGCAGGTATAATAATAAAGATTCAAAGAATTGGAGCGTCTTATTTGGTGCTACCTTAGACACAATTTGGCAAGCTCGGAATGACTATGTCTTCAATGGAAGAGTCACGAATTTCAGATCTATGTGGATGAAAGTTGGAGATCTTGTGAAGACAATCTCCAATAAAAGAGCGTTGCTTCATAATTTTGGTCCCTGATTCCAGAATTTCATGGATCGGCCTCCGATGAACTAGGTGTAATACCCAGTTATGAATTCATAATTATCATTCACTAATTGTCACTCAGAAATTTTTCATTCAGTAATAATCATTCATCATTCATATTCATTCAATTGTGTTCACTGTTCGGCGTACTTTGGAATCGTGTATCAGTTGTTATTCGTCATTCAACACTGTTGAGATCGAGGCGATAATATCATCATCATCATCATATTTTGGTAGTCTGTGTGTGAGGTAGCGCACGCTACGTGCTCTTGTTAGAGCGCGCTAATTGAGTACTGGTAGCGCACGCTAAGGCATCGTAGTAGCGCGCCTTAAGGCGAGCAGGGCAGAGGACAGTAGGTTCTGGACTCCAATATTCTGGACATCAACTATCAGGTAGCGCACGCTAACCCAAGGTTAACGTACGCTAAGAGGAGGCATTAGCGCACGCTACCAAGTATGTAGCGCACGCTAACGATGCTTCATTCATATTTTAAGCGAATTGTTGGTACTTGTGTTATTCAAGGTTGTTCGAGCGGCCGATATTTCTATAAAAGACATTGATCGTGGAAGTACTTTCTCACCTTCGGTTTGAGGCAAGTTTTATACTTATACTAGTCAATGAGATTAATGTTATCATATATGTGTATGAATGTGTTGTATCATTCCGAGACTTGGTATCTTCATAAGTTCATCGATATTAAGAGATCGTTCGATACGATACTCTTCGGCAATTATGCCAAATGTTCATTATTGTTCGTTAATGGCCGGTTCAAGGCATTGGGATACTCATTGTAAATGTTATTGTCGATAGCCGGTTCGCGGTATCAATGTATCGATTGTTGTTGTTGATATTGACGTCGATCTAAGACATTGTTGTAATCATGGCTATTGATGTTGGTGTTTTGTCATTGATGTTGTTTTGGCCGATTGAAGGCATTGACATATTCGTTTCTCATCTCTGTCGTCGGTAATCGATTAAAGGTGCCGAGGCATTCGTTGTATCATTGTTATCGATTGGCCATTCTAAGGTAATCGAGGTATTGAATCATTCGTTGTATCATTGTTATCGGTTGGCCGTTCTAAGGCAATCGAGGTATTGAATCATCCGTCGTATCATTGTTATCGATTGGCCATTCTAAGGCAATCGAGGTATTGAATTGGGACTGTCGAGGATAGTTCCCATCCGTTGTGTCGTTGTTATCGATTGACCATTCTAAGGTAATCGAGGTATTGAATTGGGACTGCCGAGGACGGTTCCCATCCGTGAGTCATTATCGTCGTGTTAGCCGACTCAAGGCAGCACACTATCATTCTTGTGAATTCAGTAATTTTGGAATCGTTGCCGTTTGTGATTAATTGTGTTTTGGAGGCTAGTCTTGGTTAGTGCTCGATGGGTAAGTTTGAGGCTTGAACCTTTGCGGTTGGTCTCCCAACACCTATAGTTCAGTAGGTCACCGTCATGTTGATGATCTCATTATGGGTAAGTTTGGGGCTTGAACCTTCGCGGTTGGTTTCCCAACACCTACAGTTCTGTAGGTCACGGTCACTGGGTGATCTCATTATGGGTAAGTCTGGGGCTTGAACCTTCGCGGTTGGTTTCCCAGCACCTGCAATTCAGCAGGTCATGGTCATTGGATGATCTCATTGTGATACGGCTTCATGTCGTGGCTTCGGCCCTCATTGATACAGCTTTGGGCTGTTTTGGCTTTGGGCTATTGTGATATTTGACAGTTTCGGCTGAGTATCTTTTAGGTGATTTGTGTTGATTGACAGCTTCCGCTGACTGAATTTCAGGCCCTTGTGATGTCTTGGTATTTTCGTTGGAGCCTTCGGGCATTGTGATTTATATTTAGTTGGTTCTGGTTTGGTTCATCTTCGTGTAATTCATTGTGATGTTCTATACTTATGGTTCGCCGTTGGGTACTTATGTTCTAACCTGTTGAACAGGTATTAATAGTATTCCATGGGCATAATGTTTCACGAATGCTCGGTTCTTACTTTGGGTTGTGAGCATCTCGTATTATTATTGTTGTACCGTTTCATTCTGCCTTTGGATGCATATCATTATATATGTATTTGATGTTCATTATCTAGATGACTGACCCCGTGGGCGCAGAACATGTTTTCATGTTTTAGGTGCTTGCGAGGAGAGAGTTGAGACACAAGGGCATGACGATGGCGACGAGACACCCGAGCGATACTAGTCCTGAGTTGTTCGGTGTTCATGTTGGTCAGTCAGGTGGGAGTTTTTCTCCAGTTTGTCAGTCGTTGTCATTATGTGTTACCCGAGCAAATTCTCGTGGATGTTGTTGTATTTTATTTTTGGCCATGTAGGCCCATCTATGTCGTTGAAATTCCTTATCAGAATATTATGCCGGATATCATAGTAGGGATTGTGATCTCCCTTGTTGATTAATTTGATGTATTTTAGTCGTGTTCGCCTGGTGGATCTCCTGGTGTGGGGTCCACGGAACTGTAATAACCCAATAGGTTTGGGGGTGTTACAAAAGATGGTATCAGAGAGTTGGGTTGTGAGATACCCTGATATGTGAGTTATGTGGCTCTACCAACGCGATAGTAGTGGGACTGTCAGGTTATGACAATCTGGATAGTCGGATTTTGTGAGTTGTGAAATTTATACGACTGCACGAGTCATTCATTCATCGAGTCGTCGTCAGTGAAGACTAGCATTGCAAGACCTCAAAGCTTCGTATGACCTATGTAAGGGCTCGATTCTCTTTATGTTCATACATTCATTATGTCATTGATTATACGTATTTTGTTGAAACCTATACGTGATATTAGTGTTACGATTGATTCATGACTAATTATTTTGGAGCACGTGTGATCTGTGTAAGGGATAAGGGTCAACTCATTCATCAGTCAACAATCCTTAATCATCATTTTTGACCTTGTCGATCATGTTAATTCATTAATCACTCAGTCAATCTCATTGCTCAGTTGTTGATCTTGTGGATCGAATTATCAATCTTGTTAACTTGTTCAAGATAATCATTTCAGGAATTTCATCAGATAATCATGTTACCTCACTTGATCTTTCATGCGATCTTATCATATTCCGGCGTCTTGTTGACGATCATTTTACTGCATTGTTAATGTATTCATTATGATAAAGCGTGTATACTCATTGTTATCATTCTGCAACGTAATCATAATGCGATATTCATGCGGGATCTATAATTATCATGTGACCTTCGTGCTTCAGAATGGATAGAGCTGTAAGAGGACGTAGGGGAAGAGGCCGCGGTGCGGGCTGAAACCCGAGATCTCGTGTGAATACCTGCGCGAATGCGAGGGATAACATTACTTCATCAGATAGCGATGCTATTCATTCACCAGCAGATAATCATTCACTGTCAGGGAGTCGTACCCGAGATGCAGCTCAATTGGAAGGTGTTCGGGTTGACCCATTCATATTTATGCAGGGCATGATGGCCCAGATGACTCAAATGACGCAGATAGTGGAGACCATGCAGGCCTCGATGGTTCGTGGTCCACCCCAGCAGGGATTCCAGGTGCCGTTTCATGGACAGACTGTGGGAGTGAGTCAGATTGTCGGCGATATCTCTTGTCAGAGGCCGCCTACTTTTGAGGGTTCGTCGGAACTAGCTGATATTGTTCATTGGCTTGAGCATTTTGATAAACTCTTTGACATGGTTCAGTGTCCAAAAGAGAGTAAGGTGGCAGTAGTGGCTTACTACTTGAGTAAGGGTGCTTATTCTTGGTGGCTTTCTGTGAAACCAACCAATCGTGATTGTGTTTGGAGCGAGTTTAAGACTTTCATGTTATAGAGGTATTATCCGGCTCCACTTCGTGAAGCCAAGTTATCAGAGGTTTTAAACACCGAATCCGTCGAGGATGAGGGTGTTATCGTCATTGCTGAGAAGTTTCAGGGACTACTTCAGTTTGCTTCGTCTGTTATCCGTACTGAGGCAGATAAGATCAAGTATTTTAGCATGAGGCTAAATCCGCAGTTGAGGATGCAGTTGTTCAATCACAATTGTAATTCGTTTAGTGAGTTCATCGAGAAGGCTCTTGGAGCAGAGCTTTTGATTAGGGAGCTTGCTCGGAAGTACCCTTCAGTTTCTTCTGGTGAGAGGACTAGGATGTCGGTTTGTTCTGAAGGACATCGGACTCTGACGTCCAAGAGGTCATTTTCTAGTCGTCTTCGTGCTGGAAAAGCATCTTCTTCTCAGGCGGAAAGTTCGACCGTTGTTTGCTTTAACTGTGATACAATAGGACATCGCAGTACCCGGTGCTCGATGCAGGCTGTTGTTTGTTTTCTGTGTGGGAGGCAGGGACACCTTCAGAAATACTGCAGGAGCTCTAGTGCCAGTAGATATCTAGAGGGCTCACAAACCTTGAGAGATTTTGTTACTCCAGCCCGTGCATCATCCTAGGGGTCCTATCAGGCTTCGAGAGCCAGAGGTAAGGACATTCATCACCGGTGTTGAAGCAAGTTAATTCTTGCTCAGTAATAGGATAATCATTCATTTCGTCATTGTTCATTCATACATATAATTCATTCATCAGACATCAATCATGTTGAGAGTTGTAATTATCAAACTAATCATTCAATTCACGAGGAACAACAGTTCCAATCACTTCATTTGAGCTATCACTCATTGCGTTATTATTTCACCTCGGTGAGTCATTCTTGATCCTTGTTGGATTTTTAGTCATTATCATTCATCATAGTCACTCTAGTTTTTGTGACCTTCCGGGATCATATTAAGTGATGAGTTCAGATTTGGGTCTTCCTTGAATCGATGAGATCGATGGGATCGATGATCTGGAGGATACCGATGTTGGGTACATTTGAGATGTAGCCTTGATTTGTATATTTTCCTTTCTTTGTCCTTCGGATTAATGTTTAACTTAATCTGTATGTGAGGTTCTGAACCATCTGTTCTTGATTTATCTTGTAATTATAGTAATTGAGAATCTTGAGATTTGGGTCATTTGATGTGATTTTCTTCCCTTTTGTGTTGTACCCGAGATTTCGTGATAATCTGGGTAATTGTTCATTGTGATTAGAGATGTCAAGTCATGAGGACTTGGGCGTGCGATTGATATGGTCACGAGGACTATATGTGTATTGTTGTTTTTCTTTTGAGGCGTGAATCAGTGTTCGTATGGGCGTCCATTGCCGATGGGCGGGGTGTGTATGCCGGTGTTACGAGTCATGCGGTTGGCCCAGTTGTGCAGGCGAAGTGGTTCGCGTTAAGGAGTATTCCTGGAGATGTTATTTTCATATCGTGGTGGATAGTTCATATCCCGAGTTGTTTACCTTTTGTTTCGGGGACGAAACTCTTTTTAACGAGGGGAGTATGTAATATCCGGTTGTGAATTCATAATTATCATTCAATAATTATCAATCAGAAATTTTTCACTCAGTAATAATCATTCATGATTCATATTCATTCAATTGTGTTCACCGTTCGGCGTACTTTGGAATCGTGTATCAGTTGTTATTCGTCATTCATCACTGTTGAGATCGAGACGAGAATATCATCATCATCATAGTTTGGTAGTCTGTGTGTGAGGTAGCGCACGCTACGTGCTCTTGTTAGAGCGCGCTAATTGAGTACTGGTAACGCACGCTAAGGGATCGTAGTAGCGCGCACTAAGGCGAGCAGGGCAGAGAATAGTAGGTTCTGGACTCCAATATTCTGGACATCAACTATCAGGTAGCGCACGCTAACCCAAGGTTAACGTACGCTAAGAGGAGGCGTTAGCGCACGCTACCAAGTACGTAGCGCACGCTAACGATGCAGGCAGTGGGTACTGAACTACCCGGTGAACCCGCTAGCGCACGCTAATCATCGGAGCTAGCGCGCGCTAAACTGGGTTTTGTATAAATAGGACACTTCACTCTTCATTTCGTTATTTCTTCATTTCTCAACCATTTCGGACGATATTGGGCGATTCGCGAAGATCTTTTCGAGCTACAATCATCTAGCATCATCTTCGAGCTCCAAGTTCAGATTAATCAACATTTAATCGGCTCCATCACTCCAAATCAAGGTAACTTTTCATTGAACCTTGAATTTTGGGATTTGAAGGTTTTATTCTCGTGTTCGAGTTAGCTTGCTATCATGTTGGAATATGTTGAATATGGATTTTTTTTCCTTGGATACTTGTATTCTTACGGATTCAATGATGTAATTCTCGGAATTTTTAAATATTTGGGGAATTGTTCAAGAACATATTGAGTGTTGACTTGGGAATTTTGGGGTTTTCGACTAGATGTTGTCGTAATCTCGAATGGAGTATTCCTATTGGATTATTGATGGTATTAATGATGTTTTGTTGGATTGAATCACTCATTGGAGGTTGGTTTTCGATATATTTGGGATTAGTTGTAAACAATGGAAGATTGTTTACAACGTGTATGTTAGATTGCCCCAATGAGTTTGGGTAGTGTTGTATCGACTTTTGAGTTGGTTGTGATCATGCTTCATTCGTATTTTTAGCGAATTGTTGGTACTTGTGTTATTCAAGGTTGTTCGAGTGGCCGATAATTCCATAAAGGACATTGATCGTGGAAGGACTTTCTTGCCTTCAGTTTGAGGCAAGTTTTATACTTATACTAGTCAATGAGATTAATGTTATCATATATGTGTATGAATGTGTTGTATCATTCCGAGACTTGGTCTCTTCATAAGTTCATCGATATTAAGGGATCGTTCGATACGATACTCTTCGGCAATTATGCCAAATGTTCATTATTGTTCGTTAATGGCCGGTTCAAGGCATTGGGATACTCATTGTAAATGTTATTGTCGATAGACGGTTCGTGGTATCGATGTATTGATTCTTGTTGTTGATATTGATATCGATCTAAGACATTGTTGTAATCATTGCTATTGATGTTGGTGTTTTGTCATTGATGTTGTTTTGGCGGATTGAAGGCATTGACATATTCATTTCTCATCTCCATCGTCAGTAACTGATGAAATGTGCCGAGGCATTCGTTTTATCATTGTTATAGATTGGCCGTTCTAAGGCAATCGAGGTATTGAATCATTCGTTATATCATTGTTATCGGTTGGCCGTTCTAAGGCAATCAAGATATTGAATCATCCATCGTATCATTGTTATCGATTGGCCATTCTAAGGCAATCGAGGTATTGAATTGGGACTGTCGAGGATAGTTCCCATCCGTTGTGTCGTTGTTATCGATTGACCATTCTAAGGTAATCGAGGTATTGAATTGGGACTGCCGAGGACGGTTCCCATCCGTGAGTCATTGTCGTCGTGTTAGCCGACTCAAGGCAGCACACTATCATTCTCGTGAATTCGGTAATTTTGGAATCATTGCCGTTTGTGATTAATTGTGTTTTGGAGGCTAGTCTCGGCTAGTGCTTGATGGGTAAGTTTGGGGCTTGAACCTTCGTGTTTGGTTTCCCAACACCTACAGTTCAGTAGGTCACGGTCATGTTGATGATATCATTATGGGTAAGTTTGGGGCTTGAACCTTTGCGGTTGGTTTCCCAACACCTACGATTCGATGAGTCACACGGCCCGGGTGATCTCATTATGGGTAAGTCTGGGGCTTGAACCTTCGCGGTTGGTTTCCCAGCACCTGCAATTCAGCAGGTCACGGTCATTGGATGATCTCATTGTGATACGGCTTCATGTCGTGGCTTCGGCCCTCATTGATACAGCTTTGGGCTGTTTTGGCTTCAGGCCATTGTGATATTTGACAGTTTCGGCTGAGTAACTTTCAGGTGATTTGTGTTGATTGACAGCTTCCGCTGAGTGACTTTCAGGCCCTTGTGATGTCTTGGTATTTTCGTTGGAGCCTTCGGGCATTGTGATTTATATTTAATTCAGTTCTGGTTTGGTTCATATTCGTGTAATTCATTGTGATGTTCTGTACTTATGGTTCGCCGTTGGGCACTTATGTTCTAACATGTTGAACAGGTATTAATAGTATGCCGTGGGCATAGTGTTTCACAAATGCTCGGTTCTTACTTTGGGTTGTGAGCATCTCGTATTATTATTGTTGTACCGTTTCATTCTGCCTTTGGATGCATATCATTATATATGTATTTGATGTTCATTATCTGGATGACTGACCCCGTGGGGGTGGAACATGTTTTCATGTTTTAGGTGCTTGCGAGGAGAGAGTTGAGACACAGGGGCATGACGATGGCGACGAGGCACCCGAGCGATACTAGTCCCGAGTTGTTTGGTGTTCATGTTGGTCAGTCAGTTGGGAGTTTTTCTCCAGTTTGTCAGTCGTTGTCATTATGTATTACCCGAGCAAATACTCATGGATGTTGTTGTATTTTATTTTTGGACATGTAGGCCCATCGATGTCGTTGAAATTCCTTATCAGAATATTATGTCGGATATCATAGTAGGGACTGTGATCTCCCTTGTTGATTAATTTGATGTATTTTAGTCGTGTTCGCCTGGTGGATCTCCTGGTGTGGGGTCCACGGCACTGTAATAACCCAATAAGTTTGGGGGTGTTACACTGGGTTTCTCCGCTACAAAGTTGGGTGAAAGTCAATGTTGACGCTTCAATCAACGATGCTGGTTTCAGAGTTGGTTGCGATGGTGTGGTTAGAAATGATCATGGAGATTTTGTTTTTGGTTTTGTCAAAAAATTGGAGAGATGCTCGGTTGTGGAAGATGAGCTTTTAGCGATATTCAATGGAGTTTCGCTTGCTATCTCGTGGGATGAGACAAGAATATGGGTGGAGTCAGATTCTCAAGAAGCTATCTTGTTGCTGTTGGTGGGTGGAATTGAAAAGAATCCTCTCTCCTCTATTATTGAAGACATTAAGAAGCGTGTGCGTGTGGATTTCATGGTTAGGTGGACCAAACTTTCTAGGGAATTAAACAAAGTGGCTGATATTTTAGCCAAATTTAGCTTATCTATTAGTAGTAATAGTGTTGTTTTCGATTCTGCCTTTATTTTATCCTTTCTAGCCTGTTAGAGGATAAAATGGGTAGTGTGCTTGTGTGATCTTTTTTTCTCACCAAAAAAAGGTGCCTTGATCTTGATGAATGTTTTTCCCTTTTTTTTACGGAGGTCAAAAGTAGACTTGGAGTGGTCAATTTTATTTACAAGACTTAATTTTATTTGGAATACTAATATGAAAATTGAATTCATGAATGTTGACCAATTGATTTTATACATATTTTTATTGGACTATACAAACTTATAAATTTCTTCTTAAATACAAACTTATTAATTCTCTGTTTAATATTGTTTAATTATTCAATTAAATCCTTACTACTTTAATTGAATTGATTTTAAAAAGTAAATTGACCGAATAACCAAATAAGAATATAAAATATAATTTTTATTTGAGATTTTACTTTCAAAATTATTTTATTTTTGTTAGATACTTAAAAATTTACTATATTAAAGTTTTAATACTTTCAATCTTAATCTAAATATATATTTTATTAAGTATTATTCCAATTGTCACGACGTGACTTTTGGCCGACCCTTCCCTTCCCGTGTAATACTCGTAATTTCGATTTCCGGTAATTTCTTTTTTTTTTCGGCGGAAGTCCGTTTTGATGACTCACTCATGACCGTTTCATCATTCTGAGAATGATTAATTCTACACTTTTTGACATCCGAGTCCGTTTCGGTGCCGTTTTGTTGAGTTTCGTGCTTTTTAGCGCACTTGAGTTCGATTTTTGCGAATCTCGTTCAAAACTGCTGTTTCGAGTTTCCCGTAAGTTCGTTTAACTTTGTTAGACGTGTTGTGAACTTCGGTTTGGTGTTCCAATCGCGTATCGTATATTTCGGACGTTTTGGGCCATTTTCGTAATTTCCCAAAGTTTGGGGTAATTACTTTCCATTATCGAATTTTGAGCCTTCGGGTGGTCGGAATCGTGTGTTCTCTTGGTTCTCGAATTCATCTTTGTGAGTACTTCGTAATCGTATCTTCGATTCGTATTCAGGTTCGGGTTTCGAGGTCATCCGAGCCATCGGAGTTGGTCCCGGCCGAGTCATGGTCGGGCATGTTGGGGCCAGGCCAGCCCTGGCCGAGTAACGTGCGTAAGTGTCCGTGATTATGGTGTAAGGTGCATTCGTACATAAGGCCGTGCGTAACGTAAAGCTATGGCGGTGGACAATGAGTTCGACCATGGCGATTACGTCGTAAGCCATGGCGATTCGTCGTAAGCGTCAAAGCAGTTCGGCCTATTTAAGGCCTGGGCATGGGTCACTCGGCCATTTCCACTTTTCTTCTTCGTTTTTCGCTGTCCTTCGATAGAAATCGATGGTTTTGATCGGAGATCAGTAATACATCAGTTGGGAAGCTTGAATCATGATTTCTAACATCATCTAATCCGTGTTCTTCGTCCGAATCAAGGTATTTTGGCTTGAACCCTTGTTTTTGAAGATTTTGTGGATTTTCCTTTTGATTTCGATTCCAATCCCTTTTTGATCAATTAATTGTTGTATAAACGTTGTTTTGAACTTGTTCTACGGATTGGATACTCGTATCCTTGGTTCGTTCGACCCGAGGAGTGATGTCTTGAACATTTAATGTTCGATTAAATGTTCGAATGAGTTCCCTTCGATAGTTTGTTGGGATTTCCGTTATTTTCGGCCTTGATTCTCGTCGTAATCATGTGTTATTGTTCCTTCCGGAGGTTTATAGGTGTTCGAGGATTCCGCTGTTGAATTTCGTTGGTGATTGATGATTCGTGTGGTGTTTTCCCGTAGTAATTTCGGTGCTATCGCGTTCTTGAGATTGTTCGGGGGTTCGGGGCTATTCAACTGCATCCCATCCGTCGTCTTGTTGCGGTCGTGATTTAGAGGCAAGTACCTTGTCCATATAATTCTTGTTTTGTGAATATGATAATTAGTGATCGTCTCTATGTGTTTTTTTGATCATTTGATTTGGACTTTCAAAAGATTCGGTTTAGCCTCGTTAAAGGCTCACTTTCAAAACGCGTATGTGTTCTAAATTGTGTGGGTTGTAAAGTGACTACGTGAATCCTTTGGATATGTTTGGCGTTGATGTTGCGCTTGGTAATGCGTGTGTACGTATATGGCCTCATTTCAGTGTATTGCGTTTTGGACATGATGTGATGTTAGTTGTTACTCCTTTGAAAGGAGGTTGCGATGCTTAATAATGTTTGGTTTAATAATCGATTATTGTTGTGTGCTTGTTATACGTGATGTGCCTCCGGGTAGGATTGTTGAATCTCCGGGATCCATACTTGCTAGTATGGGTCGGGCGAGACCGTAGGGTTATCCAATCCGGGTATGTCTTGTGGGGACTCCAAGGTTCGTGGCTTGTTAGCCCGATGCCGGGATAACTGGTGGGGTTATCATCGGGTATGTCTTGCGGGGACTCCGAGGTTCGTGGCTTGTTAGCCCGATGTCGGGATAACTTATGGTTGTGATTTGTGTGTGACTTGTTTCGCTAGACAGCTCGGGAGGGTCCTTAGAGGCCTCGAGTGGGATTTGTGGCTTCGTCCCGGTCCTAGGCGATGCGTGTGTGTGATTTGTTTCGCTAGCCAGCTCGGGAGGGTCCCTAGAGGCCTCGAGTGGGATTTGTGGCTTCGTCCCGGTCCTAGGCGATGCTTGTGCGTGATTACGTTGTGGTGATTTTATGTCCGTCGAGGACACGTGATATGGGTTCTGACCCTGTGAATTGTTAGTGGTTTTCTATTTGCGAAAACAAAAACCTTTGGGCTGTGACCCTATTGATTTTGGAAAGACAAGGGTTTGATAATCCTAAATTGTTTTCTATTAAAACTCCCGAGGGTATTTTAAACCATTTTGCAAACCATTCTCGTTATTTGTGATCTTTCGGATTTGGAAAGTTTTACTCAAACTCTTGCCTCGGGAAGTATTCGTTTCGTTGTATTTGAATCTTTCAGGATTCCTAGTTATTGTTATTCTTGGAACTTAAATTATATGGCTCGTATTTGCACCTTGTATTTGCACTAGCAAAACAGTGGAGTTTTGCTAACCCCCGAGTATTCGGGGGGTGGATGTCTGTTTTTGCATTCAGGTTTTGGGAGCATAACACAGGGTCAGCGCGAAGGATGATGAAAGATGATCGATACTAATCACATGAGGAACCGTGCGTTGTTGTATTGGTTCAGTTGTATTTTATTTCCGCTGCAGTATATTTTTCCCCGTTGTACGGGAGTTTTTGTATTCGACCCCTGCGTGGGCATGTAATGTGTTTGAGTTGTATGTATTTATCGAAAGACCAAGTCGGTCTACTGAGTTATTGTAGCCTTAAAGGCATCGTCGAGTTGTTCGTTTGTTGTTACCAGCCTGGTAGATCCTTGAGGAAAGGCTCTACGGCTTGTAATATCCCTGAGCGGATTGGGGGTGTTACATAAATGGTATCGGAGCAAGGTTGTGGAAACCTAGGCTGTCGGGTCAAGTCGTGTTGTTTGAGTCTTGTTTCATCGGATTTTATCCGGTAGTCGTGTCGCGGCCGCGTCGTGCAGGTTTGTTGGTCGTGATTAGTATCGTGGGGCGATCATCATCTTCGTGCGACCTGTGGATGTAAGTCTCCCTTCTTTGTGTTGTGCCTCGTGTGACACAAGCTATTTTTATGATTATTTGTTAAGTGATGGAATCCTCTTATGGATTTTGATTTCTTGATATGTGGTTATTTGACCCTCATATTTCGTTCATATGAGGAGTAGTGTTGCTAGATTGTGCATGTTGGATTGTATTTCTTTTATCCGCTGCGTGAGTTCTTTTGCAATGGCTTTCAGTATTTTACCAACTGAGTTTTATTTCGAAGACCGATTCCTTTAACCGAGTTTTTGGCATTATGGCCTTGATCGTTTTGGCGAAATTCTTATGACGGTATTTAGTATTTTGTTAATGGCTTTTGTGAGTTTTTGAAATATTACCGTCATCGGTCTTTTTGGCATTTTTGTAAATGGTTTTTAGCCTGGTGGGTTCCGGCGCGGGACCCACGGCGCTATAATGTTCCGTGTAATTACCTGAAATTTTTGGGCATTCTAGCCTTTTTAGCATCGTCCTTTTTGGCATTGAATTATTTTCGAAAACTTGAGTATCTTAGAAATAAATTTCGAGATGTACGTTTAAAATGAATTGTTTTCTCGCGGTACTTCCAAGGTGCCACAATATGTTTCAAAATTCTTCTACCTCGAGGACCAAAATGTTTTGAGATATTTTCAATGTTTTATAAACACTTTTACTTAGACCCGAGGGTCGAATATTCTAAAAGTTTTTCACTAAAAGAAAGTGTCCTCATTTTTGTTCAACGCAAGATGATTTTCAAAGTCTCGACAATGATGTTTGTTCAACTTTTTGTAAAATGATACTCAAGATCAACTCGTGTTTCCAAACTGTTTTCAAAAGGTGGTTTTTATTTTTTTTAAAACCCATCATTTCCTGCTTGTGGTCGGAGAAGGTGTGTATGATGCTGGTATTGTTGTTAGGGTGTTAGCCCTCCGAATTGTGATTGAATTGGTGGTGTGAACGTTGAGTCGTTCGCCACGCATATGTTTTGTTAGCCCTTTGTGGGAGGTGTGATGACGATCTTTAATGTTGTCATTTCGTGGTGACTTGCGTATTATCGCACCTGTGTGAGCTGTTAAAGCTTGGGTTTGTACGTTTGTGTACATGTGTGATTGTTTCACGATGGTTGTAATTATGTGCTGGTTATCGTTCGGGCCGTTGAGGTCGCCGAACGATACCGTCGTTGGTGTATTGTTTGTGTGTGTAATACTTTACGAGGTAATCGTTGTATATGATATGTGTTATGATTCTTTGTTGTACTGAGTTGGCATCTCCGCTATGTTGTTTTGCGACGTTATGCCCCATTGTATCTAGCATTTGTATTTTTGGTATGCCGAGCCGAGACATTTCAACCGTGATGTGCCGGGGCATGCACGTGTAAATTGTCCTTCTCGTTGGTAACACATTTCAAGTGTGGACTCGAGGGACACCGAATTCAGTTTTGCAAGTTGGCTACCGAGACTTTCGGAGTTCGCGCTTCAGCACAATTATCAGAATCGGCTTTGAGAGGCCTTCGAAGGATGTTCTGTCGGTTGCTTGTTGTGTCGTCTCCTTGATTTCATTGTTGTGAGTTTCGGGGACGACACTTCTTTTAGAAGAGGTCGAATGTAATACCCGTATTATTTTTGGCTTTTGCATTTTCTCTTTCTCAATTCTATCGACTCGCTCGTGTTCGTTGATACTTTCTGAACTTGTTCTGTATTTCGGTTTCATCATTCGGACGAGCTGTGATCTTGTTTTGAGTCGATCTGATTATCGCTATGACTTTTCCGAGTTCGGTTCGATTCTTGTGAACCTTGGAGTTTTTGTTTGAATTTTATTGTTCTTCGTGATTCGAACATGACTGTTTGATTTTTGTTGTCTCGATCGTTATGGTTCGATCGTTTGATTGTTCGGTTTTTATTGATCTCGTTTCATGATTGTTGAACGTTCAGACTCCTTAATTCCCTTAAGTTCGGCAAATTAGTCTCGTTTTAGATCTTCCAACCCTTGGGCGGTGGAATTCCGTATTTGTCAGCGATTGGCTCGCGTTTTGATTGATGTACCGTTGGGTTGGTCAATCGTGTTGATTTTCATTCGTTGTATTTTGCGATTGTTCGGATAATCGACTTGATTGTAATATCTGTTTGATGACGCTTGTCACTTGTTGATTTTATTATGTCTTTATCGGTGCCGTTGTGTTAGTCGTCGCGGACCGTATTTTCACGTCGTATGTCGCTTTGCGTTTCTTGCAGTGTTTCGCCGTCGGGCGCGAGTTTTCGGTTTTTATGTATCTCGTCGAGTTTTCCTGGCAGGGTATATTGCTTCTCCCTACTTATTTTAAGTTTCGGGACGAAACTTCTTTTAAGGAGGGTAGAATGTAATACCCGTAATTTCGATTTCCGGTAATTTCTTTTTTTTTCGGCGGAAGTCTGTTTTGATGACTCTCTCATGACCGTTTCATCATTCTGAGAATGATTAATTCTACACTTTTTGACATCTGAGTCCGTTTCGGTGCCGTTTTGTTGAGTTCCGTGCTTTTTAGCGGCTTTTCCGCACTTGAGTTCGATTCTTGCGAATCTCGTTCGAAATTGCTATTTCGAGTTTCCCGTAAGTCCGTTTAACTTTGTTAGACGTGTTGTGAACTTCGGTTTGGTGTTCCAATCGCGTATCGTATATTTCGGACGTTTTGGGCTATTTTCATAATTTCCCAAAGTTTGGGGTAATTACTTTCCATTGTCGAATTTTGAGACTTCGGGTGGTCGGAATCATGTGTTCTCTTGGTGCTCAAATTCGACTTTGTGAGTACTTCATAACCGTATCTTCGATTCGTATTCAAGTTCGGGTTTCGAGGTCGTCCGGGCCATCGGAGTTGGTCCCGGCCGTGTCATGGCCGGGCATGTTGGGGCCAGGCCAGCCCTGTCCGAGTAACTTACGTAAGTGTCCGGCAGTTACGGCCGTAAGGTCTGTTACATACGTAAGGCCTGGCCGGTAACGTACGTAACACTGCCGGCAGAATTGGATATTGAGTTCGGCCATGGCCGGTTACGTACGTAAGCCATGGCCGGTTACGTACGTAAGCGTCCGACAGGTTTCGGTCTATTTAAGGCCTGGGCACGGGTCACTCGGCCATTTCCACTTTTCTTCTTCATTTTTCGCGATCCTTTGATAGAAATCGATGGTTTTGATCGGAGATCAGTAATACATCAGTTGGGAAGCTTGAATCATGATTTTTAACATCATCTAATCCGTGTTCTTCGTCCGAATCAAGGTATTTTGGCTTGAACCCTTGTTTTTGAAGATTTTGTGGATTTTCCTTTTGATTTCGATTCCAATCCATTTTTGATCAATTAATTATTGTATAAACGTTGTTTTGAACTTGTTTTACGGATTGGATACTCGTATCCTTGGTTCGTTCGACCCGAGGAGTGATTTCTTTATTCTTGAAGGGTCTTGAACATTTAATGTTTGATTAAATGTTCGAATGAGTTCCCTTCGATAGTTTGTTGGGATTTCCGTTGTTTTCGGCCTTGATTCTCGTCGTAATCATGTGTTATTGTTCCTTCCGGAGGTTTATAGGTGTTTGAGGATTCCGATGTTGAATTCCGTTGGTGATTGATGATTCGTATGGTGTTTTCCCGTAGTAATTTCGGTGCTATTGCGTTCTTGAGATTGTTCGGGGGTTCGGGGCTATTCGACCGCATCCCATCCGTCGTCTTGTTGCGATCGTGATTTGGAGGCAAGTACCTTGTCCATATAATTCTTGTTTTGTGAATATGATAATTAGTGATCGTCTCTATGTGTTTGTTTGATCGTTTGATTTGGACTTTCAAGAGATTCGGTTTAGCCTCGTTAAAGGCTCACTTTCAAAACGCGTGTGTGTTGTAAATTGTGTGGGTTGTAAGTGACTACGTGAATCCTTTGCATATGTTTGGCGTTGATGTTGCGCTTGGTAATGCGTGTGTACGTATATGGCCTCATTTCAGTGTATTGCGTTTTGGACATGATGTGATGTTAGTTGTTACTCTTTTGAAAGGAGGTTGCGATGCTTAATGTTGTTTGGTTTCATAATCGATTATTGTTGTGTGCTTGTTATACGTGATGTGTCTCCGGGTAGGATTGTTGAATCTCCGGGATCCATACTTGCTAGTATGGGTCGGGCGAGACCGTAGGGTTATCCAATCCGGGTATGTCTTGCAGGGACTCCGAGGTTCGTGGCTTGTTAGCCCGATGCCGGGATAACTGGTGGGGTTATCATCGGGTATGTCTTGCGGGGACTCCGAGGTTCGTGGCTTGTTAGCCCGATACCGGAATAACTTATGGTTGTGATTTGTGTGTGACTTATTTCGCTAGCTAGCTCGGGAGGGTCCTTAGAGGCCTCGGGTGGGATTTGTGGCTTCGTCCCGGTCCTAGGCGATGCGTGTGTGTGATTTGTTTCGCTAGCCAGCTCGGGAGGGTCCTTAGAGGCCTCGAGTGGGATTTGTGGCTTCGTCCCGGTCCTAGGCGATGCTTGTGCGTGATTACGTTGTGGTGATTTTATGTCCGTCGAGGACACGTGATATGGGTTCTGACCCTGTGAATTGTTAGTGGTTTTCTATTTGCGAAAACAAAAACCTTTGGGCTGTGACCCTATTGATTTTGGAAAGAGAAGGGTTTGATAATCCTAAATTGTTTTCTATTAAAACTCCCGAGGGTATTTTAAACCATTTTGCAAACCATTCTCGTTATTTGTGATCTTTCGGATTTGGAAAGTTTTACTCAAACTCTTGCCTCGGGAAGTATTCGTTTCGTTGTATTTGAATCTTTGAGGATTCCTAGTTATTGTTATTCTTGGAACTTGAATTATATGGCTCGTATTTGCACCTTGTATTTGCACTAGCAAAACAGTAGAGTTTTGCTAACCCCCGAGTATTCGGGGGGTGGATGTCTGTTTTTGCATTCAGGTTTTGGGAGCATAACACAGGGTCGGCGCGAAGGATGAGGAAAGATGATCGATACTAATCACATGAGGAACCGTACGTTGTTGTATTGGTTCAGTTGTATTTTATTTCCGCTGCAGTATATTTTTCCCCGTTGTACGGGAGTTTTTGTATTCGACCCCTGCGTGGGCATATAATGTGTTTGAGTTGTATATATTTATCGAAAGACCAAGTCGGTCTACTGAGTTATTGTAGCCTTAAAGGTTGTTCGTTTGTTGTTACCAGCCTGATAGATCCTTGAGGAAAGGTTCTACGGCGTGTAATATCCCTGAGCGAATTGAGGGTGTTACATCCCGAATGTCGAAAAACAAAAGAAAGAGAATAAAATCCCATTTTTCATATATAAAAATATATACAAAAAAAAAGAGAAAATGGAGTCGCTACCCTATTTAATAAATAAAAATAGATAAAAATAAAAAATGACGACACCAAAAATAGTCAAAATCAGAAATCCGAGCTCGGGAGTCAAATTATGAGCGATGGAAAGTGTTAGGCATCCTCGCCTCATCCATCTAAGATGGTTACCAACTTGTTATTCTATATGCGTGTGTGCCGAAATAAACAAATAAAGGAAATAATGAAAAATTGAAAGAAAGAAAATCAAAATCGTAAAAAGAATAAGAAAAGATTTTCTTTTCGGAGATTAGGCCTCAGACCCTGTATGCTTATGCAAGATTTGAAAGAATTGCTTTTTTTCTTCGTATTTTTAATCTTGTTAATTATTTGGTATTCTGAGAAAATATGGTACGCATGAGATGCAAATTTAATGTTATAACGATCGTAAGAAAGAAATTATGAAAAGCGATAAAATACTAACAAACTATGTGGTTCACTACTGATTAGTTAGCTACGTCCATGGATAGAAGAGGAGAACGGTTATTATTACTGATAGGAGATTACAGAGATTGTCATATATTCGGCTAGGTTACAAATAGGCATTATATATAGGCAAGAATTCTAACTCTAGTCCGACAGGCCAAAAGTAGGCCCAAAAATGCAAACAAAGCCCAAAACGATGTATACTGTAAAAGCGAGACCCCCGTACTGTAATATCCGTAATTTTTCCATTTTTAGCAGTTCCCATTTTTGGTGTATGTCTATTTTTATCGACTCGCTTGTAACCGTTTCGGCATTTCGAATCTACTTTGTTCTTGGAGTTTTTCCATTTGGACGAGTTTTGATGATGTTTTCACGTAATTTCATTTTATGACATGTTTTGCCGTATGAACGTTCGATTCTTGTAAAACTCGTTCATTTTCGTTGTTTCTTGGTTTGTACAAGTTCGTATGGTTGAGTTGGTCATGTGGAGACTTTCGGTTTGTAAATCCGACGTCGTTTTGTGATTTTCGGGCACTTGGGCCATTTTTGTAATTTCCTAATAGTTTAGGAAATCTTAGCTTCGTTGCCGCTTTACGGACCCTCCGGTGGTCGGAATTGTATTTTCTTTCAGCGCTTAGCTCCGTCGTCTTGTATGCTTCGCGTCTATGTTCCTGGATTCTGGTCTCGTCGTGCGTTCCGTGATTTATACCCTCGACAGCAGCTTACTGCTGATGTGATGTCAGCAGTGCTGAACTGCTGTGTAGGTAGCGCACGCTACTCCTGCTACCTTGCGTGCGCTACCGAAGTGCAGTTAGCGTACGCTAACTCCCTATTGTTAGCGTACGCTAGCGATTAGTGGCAGTAGCCACTGGACCTGTCACGACCCCCGTTAGCGCGCGCTACATATAGCGATTAGCGTGCGCTAACCCAGCATTTATAAGCCAATGGACGATTTGAGCAGATTTTTATTTTTTCTATTCGTTTCTTCGATGTGCGACCTCAGAGGCGATTTCCACCGGTCCTATTCGGAGTTCTCTTCAAATTCCATCACTGTAGAATCGAGCCATCATATCATAATCAGCATAATCACCCTTCATCAGCCGAATTAAAGGTAATTCCTCAAGAACCCTAATTTTGATGAATTTGGGGGTTTTTCGGGATTTTAGTGACTAGTTCCGAATTGTTCAATTATGTTACGATATTCTTCACCGATTGTGATTATTGAGTGATTCCAAATCCAATTTCCTTGATTTTAATCCGCGAATTATCGATACGGGGAGATTTTGCGTAAACCCTCGCCCGTATCAATTGATAGTCTATCGTCGTATATTGTAACCGGGGTTATGGGTGTATGCCAATAGGGTATTGTTGTCCGTTGGGACTGAACTGTACTGATTCTTCATTTAGGAACCGTCGTTTTCCACCCGGACCGTTCGTAGTCGTGTTTCACTTCCGTTTCTTCAAGAATGTCTCAAAGGCAAGTACTTTACATTTGTTTACATGTTCTAGTATTTGAGTTATGGCTGTATCGTGGTTGTTGTGGATGGTTATGTGTATGTTCACCTAGGGATGGTCCGACGGGGCCTCTAGGGATACGTATTGTCGTGAGTGTGCGTATCGTGAACTGTGGTTAGCCACCCAGGGATGTCCGACGGGGCTCTGCGGGGTACGGTGGCCGTGAGTCTCGTGCCAACGGTTAACTTTGAACTATGATTTGTTGGAGATAATGTGTTTTGTGTTTGTGCATCATAAATATTCCGGAATATAAAATATTTTCTAAAATGACTTTTTGGCGCATATATTCATCTGATTAGAATGTAGTTCAAATGGATTGTACTTGCACTAGCAGTTGTCGCTAACCCCTTAAATGGGGGAAATACTTTTTGTATTTCAGGTATTGATCGTGGGGACAAGCGAGCACTAGATCCGTATGAGGATGATGGGCGAGCATGATACTGTCCAAAAGTTGATTATTGGTGTTCTATCTGTCGAATATTTTGATATCTTGTTTTGGGGATTTTGTTTTATAAAAACTGGTTTAAGTACTTGAGTACTTCTTTTACAAAATTGTTAATGTTGTGTTCCTGTTTTGGGAAGTGGATTGATGTTGGATTTTATTGTCGGATTGTAATCTTATTTGAATTGTCGTATTATTGATGATTGTTGTCGTTGTCGAATGTCTTGTTTGGTACGTTAGCCTGGTGGATTCCACAGTGTGGGGTCCACGGCGCTGTAATATGCCCTGAATGTCTTGGGGGTATTACAGAATATGGTATCGGAGCTTAGGTTTATGGATACCTAGGCTGTCGGTTATTTGGGTCTACTTAAGTGTCGTTTTTGGGACAGTATCACTGCTATGCCATCATCTCAGTACGTCGGTGCTCGTAAGTTTTTCCTAACTTGACTCGTTTCACCGTTCTGTTCTATTCCTGTCTGAGTATCTTATTGCGTTATGCGTTTGAATTGTACTTACCTATTACTTCTTCAGAATTCCTGCTGGTAGAGGTCGCGGACGTGGTAGGGGGCGTGGCGCAGCCGGTGGGGCGGCCATGTCCGATCACTCGGGGACTGATTCGGCGATGCCTTCCTTGTCGAACAGTGTTCCCCCTAGTTCCGGAGGTCAGCAGGACCGGTCTGCTAGCTCCGGTAATGCACACGAGAATGTTGGAGTGGCCAACATTTTGCAACAAGTAGCGAACCAGATGACGCTACTGACTCAGGCCGTTCTGGTCGGCCATGCTAATGCCAACCCGGTTCCGCCTAATGGATCCGGTAATGATAAGCTACTTCAGGACGTGATTCGTATGCGTCCTCCGCAGTTTGATGGTGCTTCCGACCCTTCTGGTTGGGAGAATTGGCTGTTCGAGATGGAGAAAGTGTTTGAGGCTGCTAATTGCTCCGAGGAGAGCAAAGTACCCATTGCTCAGTACTTCCTCGCCAAGGAGGCAGCGACGTGGTGGCAAGCGGTGAAACCGCATGACCGGGCAGCTACGTGGGCAGAGTTCCGGGATCTGATGGAAGACGAATTCTGTCCATGGCCAGTGAAAGAGGGGAGGATCCGAGCCTTCTTTGAGGCTAAGCCCCAAGATGTTCCTATATCTCAAGCTATCAAAGACTACAATCAACAGTTACATTACGTGAGAAACCAAGTCCGCGATGAGCTTGATAAGATCCGCCACTTTGACATGCGGATGAAACCGAGGGTGCGCCACTACATGTCTGGTCTGGGGTGCACGACTTTGAAGGAATATCAGAATAAAGCGATGGCTTACGAGATGTCGTTTTCCGCGACAGACGGCAGTGAAGGAAAGAAGCGAAGACCTCCGTCGGGCGGGAGGCAAGTCAGGAGGGTATCTGAAGGCTCAGTCTGGTTCGCGAGTCTTCGGGAGTCAGTCGCCATCAGTTGGTGGAGGAAACGGTTCTAGGTCTGCTCCTGCTGGTTCCGTTCGTGGTCCTACGTGCTTCAACTGCAGTCATCCGGGCCACATGATGAGTGAGTGTGATAGGCCTCCGATTCAGTGTCTTGCTTGTGGTCGTATGGGTCATCGTGCTAAGTTTTGTACGGATGCAGCTCGGGCTCCAGTTACTCAGATATCAGCCCCAGCCGCGGGAGAGCCGAGTGTGAATCAGGCACCGACAGTTCCTCAGCCGCAGCAGAGTTTTGGTAGAGGTCGAGGTCGTGGTCAGCCTTCTAGAGGGGGAGCTTCTAGTGCGGGGTCTGTTCCGCCCCGAGTGTATGAGATGAGACGAGCAGGAGATCCCGA
Organism: Orobanche coerulescens; assembly: GCA_033398695.1. Classification (NCBI taxonomy): domain Eukaryota; kingdom Viridiplantae; phylum Streptophyta; class Magnoliopsida; order Lamiales; family Orobanchaceae; genus Orobanche; species Orobanche coerulescens. The sequence continues at coordinate 25,569,502 of CM065812.1, forward strand.
CGCGACGGTGGCTACAGGTACCGTCCACATCCTTGATCACCCTGTTTCCGTATTGTTCGATTCTGGTGCGACGCATTCTTTTATATCTATGAATTATGCACGTCGTTTGCATGTTGATTGCTTGGTTGCGTGTGAACCATTTGTTGTTAAACTTCCTAGTGGGGATAGCATCGTGGGGGATCGCGAGATTAGAGATTTTTCTGTGAGTATCGTGGGGAGGGATTGGCCTTCTAATCTGATTGCGGTAGATATTAGAGAAGAGGATTTGATTTTTGGTGAGGATTGGCTGGACCGTCATGGGGCGATCATGAATTATAGAACGAGAACCGTTTCGATGTTAGCTTCTAACGGTACCGAGCATTCCTTTGTGGGACGTAAGCGGAGTAGCCATAGATTACTGATCAGCGCCTTGAGGGCGGTGAGACTCATTCGAGGAGGTTGCACGGGCTATTGGTGTTACGCTTTGAGATCGGAAGAAGGGGGAGTCGAGCTCTCGTCTATTCCGGTAGTGTGTGAGTATCCTGATTTTTTTCCAGACGAGTTGTCGGGTTTGCCGCCGGATCGAGAAGTTGAGTTTACCGTCGATTTAGAGCCCGGGGCAGCCCTGATTTCTAAGACGCCATACCGTATGGCGCCTGCCGAGATGCTTGAGTTGAAGAAACAGTTGGGAGAGTTGCTAGACATGGGGTATATTCGACCGAGTGCTTCACCTTGGGGCGCACCGGTCCTGTTTGTGAAGAAGAAGGATGGGTCACTTCGTTTGTGTATCGAATACCGAGAGTTGAACAAAGTGACCATAAAAAACAAGTATCCGCTCCCAAGGATTGATGACTTGTTTGATCAGTTGCAAGGGGCAACCGTGTTTTCGAAGATTGATTTGAGATCGGGGTATTATCAGCTCCGAGTGAAGGATACCGATATTCCGAAGACGGCCTTTCGGACGAGATACGGTCACTACGAGTTTGTGGTTATGCCTTTTGGGCTAACCAACGCACCAGCCGTGTTCATGCAGCTTATGAACAAAGTCTTTATCGAGTACCTCGATAAGTGTGTAGTCGTTTTTATCGACGACATCCTGATTTACTCGAGGAGCGAGGAGGAGCACGCCCGTCATTTGCGTATCGTTCTAGATATTTTGAGAACTCAGCATCTTTTTACGAAGTTCTCAAAGTGCGAGTTTTGGTTACGGGAGGTTATGTTTCTCGGTCATGTGATCTCGGCCGAGGGTGTTCGTGTGGACCCACATAAGGTAGAGGCAGTGTTGGATTGGGCGCCGGCCAAGAACGTGAAGGAGGTCCGCAGTTTTCTGGGATTAGCCGGGTATTACCGTAGATTCGTCGAGGGGTTCTCTAAGCTCGCTCGACCGCTGACTCAGTTGTTACAGGAGTTAGAGAAGTTTGTGTGGACCGATGAGCGGCAGAATAGTTTTGAGGAGTTAAAGAAGCGGTTGACGACCGCTCCCGTTTTGGCTTTACCGAGTGGTAATGATGGTTTCTCCATTTATAGTGATGCTTCGGGCCAAGGGCTCGGATGCGTACTTATGCAGCACGGGAGGACGATTGCCTATGCTTCCCGTCAGTTGAAACCGTATGAATTGAATTACCCTATGCACGATCTTGAGTTGGCCGCAGTTATGTTTGCGTTGAAAATCTGGCGTCATTACTTGTATGGCTCGTCGTGTCAGATTTTCACCGATCACAAGATCCTGAAGTATATTTTCACGCAGAAGGAGCTTAATATGAGACAGAGGAGATGGTTGGAATTGATTAAGGATTACGATCTCGAGATCCTTTATCATCCGGGCTAGGCTAATGTGGTAGCAGATGCCTTGAGCCGGAAATCGGTATCGCTTCGGGCGCTTGAGTTACTCACGGCCCAGTCGGGACTTCAGCGAGAGTTTATGAGGTTGAGCATTGAGATTGTACTGCCAGGGAGTTCCGGGCAGTTGCGTACTCTTGAGATTTCTTCATCTCTGGTCGAGGACATTAAGTCGGGACAGTTAGAGGACCCGATATTTATTCAGCTTCGAGAGAGTGTAGGAAAGGGGAAAGCCCCGGGATTCGTTATTCATGAGGACGGTGTGTTGATATTCCGAGGTCGGTTGTGTGTTCCGAACGACTCGGAATTGAGACAGAGCATTATGTGAGAGGCTCATGCGTCACCTTACTCAGTCCATCCGGGCTCGAGTAAAATGTATAAAGATCTGAGGAAGAATTTCTGGTGGAACGATATGAAGAATGAGGTAGTTCAGTTTGTAGCTAAGTGTTTGACTTGTCAGCAAGTCAAGATTGAGCATCAGCGGCCAGCCGGATTATTGAAACCACTTCCCGTTCCGGAATGGAAGTGGGAGGACATCTCTATGGATTTTGTCACGAGTTTAACAAGGACGAAGACTGGTATGAATATGGTATGGGTGATTGTAGACCGACTGACTAAGTCGGCACATTTTCTGGGCATCAAGGATACTTGGGGTCCAGAAAAGTTGGCTCGTATTTTTATCACTCAGATAGTGAGGCATCATGGTACGCCGAGGACCATTATTTCAGACAGAGATGGCCGATTTGTATCGCATTTTCGGCAAGCGGTGCATAAGGCATTGTGGACTCAGCTACGTTTGAGCACTTCGTTCCATCCCCAGACCGATGGGCAGTCCGAACGTACCATTCAGACGTTCGAGGATTTGTTGCACGCGTGTGCGTTAGGCTGAGTAATGGCGGGAGGATCATTTGGCCTTGATTGAGTTTACTTATAATAATAGCTGGCACGCGTCGATTAAGATGGCACCGTATGAGGCACTTTATGGCCGACGTTGCCGATCACCGATATGTTGGGATGAGCCGTCTGATTTGGTTGGCACCGAGCCGGACCTTGTGTTGGAGACGAGGGAGAAAGTCGAATTGATTAGAAAGAGGATGTTGGCTGCTCAGAGTCGACAAAAGTCTTACGCGGATGTTAGGCGTAGACCTTTGTAGTTTGAGGTGGGAGATCATGTTCTGTTGAGAGTGTCTCTGACGAAGGGAGTTTTCCGTTTTGGGAAGAAGGGGAAACTCAGCCCGAGATATATTGGACCTTTCGAGGTGTTGGAGAGAGTCGGTGAGTTAGCGTACCGTTTGGCTTTACCTCCGTCGCTGAGTCATGTACATAGCGTATTTCACGTTTCCCAGTTGAGAAAGTACGTTCCGGACTCGTCCCACATTATTGACTTTGGGGACGTGGAGATCGAGAAGGATGTTACGTTTGAAGAGAGGCCCGTCAGAATTTTGGAGCGTCGTGACAAGCAGTTAAGGCACAAAACCATTCCTTTGGTTAAGGTGCAATGGTTGAGGCACGGAGAAGAAGAAGCGACGTGGGATCTAGAGGAGGATATGCGTTCGAGATACCCCGAGCTTTTTTATTCTTAAGTTTCGGGACGAAACTTTATTTTAGAGGGGGAGAATGTAATATCCGTAATTTTTCCATTTTTAGCAGTTCCCATTTTTGGTGTATGTCTATTTTTATCGACTCGTTTGTAACCGTTTCGGCATTTCGAATCTACTTTGTTCTTGGAGTTTTTCCATTTGGACGAGTTTTGATGATGTTTTCACGTAATTTCATTTTATGACATGTTTTGCCGTATGAACGTTCGATTCTTGTAAAACTCGTTCGTTTTCGTTGTTTCGTGGTTTGTACAAGTTCGTATGGTTGAGTTGGTCATGTGGAGACTTTCGGTTTGTAAATCCGACCTCGTTTCGTGATTTTCGGGCACTTGGGCCATTTTTGTAATTTCCTAATAGTTTAGGAAATCTTAGCTTCGTTGCCGCATTACGGACCCTCCGGTGGTCGGAATTGTATTTTCTTTCAGCGCTTAGCTCCTTCGTCTTGTATGATTCGCGTCTATGTTCCTGGATTCTGGTCTCGTTGTGCGTTCCGTGATTTATACCCTCGACAGACTTCTGGCGATGTGATGTCGGCCGATCTTTGGCTGCATGTAGGTAGCGCACGCTACTCCTGCTACCTTGCGTGCGCTACCGAAGTGCAGTTAGCGTACGCTAACTCCCTATTGTTAGCGTACGCTAGCGATTAGTGGCAGTAGCCACTGGACCTGTGACGACCCCGTTAGCGCGCGCTACATATAGCGATTAGCGTGCACTAACTTCGCAGATTTATAAGCCAGCGGACAGTTTCAGAACAGCATTTTTATTCTTTTCTCTTCGTTTCTTCGACGTGCGACCTCAGAGGCGATTTCCACCGGTCCTATTCGGAGTTCTTTTCAAATTCCATCACTGTAGAATCGAGCCATCATATCATAATCAGCATAATCACCCTTCATCAGCCGAATTAAAGGTAATTCCTCAGGAACCCTAATTTTGATGAATTTGGGGGTTTTTCGGGATTTTAGTGACTAGTTCCGAATTGTTCAATTATGTTACGATATTCTTCACCGATTGTGATTATTAAGTGATTCCAAATCCAATTTCCTTGATTTTAATCCGCGAATTATCGATACGGGGAGATTTTGCGTAAACCCTCGCCCGTATCAATTGATCGTCTATTGTCGTATATTGTAACCGGGGTTATGGGTGTATTCCAATAGGGTATTGTTGTCTGTTGGGACTGAACTGTACTGATTCTTCATTTAGGAACCGTCGTTTTCCGCCCGGACCGTTCGTAGTCGTGTTTCACTTCCGTTTCTTCAAGAATGTCTCAAAGGCAAGTACTTTACATTTGTTTACATGTTCTAGTATTTGAGTTATGGCTGTATCGTGGTTGTTGTGGATGGTTATGTGTATGTTCACCTAGGGATGGTCCGACGGGGCCTCTAGGGATACGTATTGCCGTGAGTCTCGTGCCAACGGTTAACTTTGAACTATGATTTGTTGGAGATAATGTGTTTTGTGTTTGTGCATCATAAATATTCCGAAATATAAAATATTTTCTAAAATGACTTTTCGGTGCATATATTCATCTGATTAGAATGTAGTTCAAATGGATTGTACTTTCACTAGCAGTTGTCGCTAACCCCTTAAATGGGGAAATACTTTTTGTATTTCAGGTATTGATCGTGGGGACAAGCGAGCACTAGAGCCGTATGAGGATGATGGGCGAGCATGATACTGTCCAAAAGTTGATTATTGGTGTTCTATCTGTCGAATATTTTGATATCTTGTTTTGGGGATTTTGTTTTATAAAAACTGGTTTAAGTACTCGAGTACTTCTTTTACAAAATTGTTAATGTTGTGTTCCTGTTTTGGGAAGTGGATTGATGTTGGATTTTATTGTCGGATTGTAATCTTATTTGAATTGTCGTATTATTGATGATTGTTGTCGTTGTCGAATGTCTTGTTTGGTACGTTAGCCTGGTGGATTCCACAGTGTGGGGTCCACGGCGCTGTAATATGCCCTGAATGTCTTGGGGGTGTTACACGTACCAACTCTGCGTACGGGGAGTTCAAGACATCCAATAATTCTCCACATTGATATGAATCCTCTCACAAAAATAGATTCACCAGTGACGATGCCCGGACTTGCTTTTCAGCAACACCAGACATACAAATGAAGATACCCAGACATACGAAGTAGCTCATACCTTCATACTAGGGGTGGACTCGGTTCCATTCGGTTCGGTTTTTGACCGAAATCGAGAGTCGAACCAAATATTCGGTTTCGGTTTGGTTCGGTTCTTTTTGAAGTTTGGTTCGGTTAAGTTCGGTTTTATAAATATTCGGTTCGGTTTCGATTTGGTTTGATGTTTTTTCGGTTCTTCACAATATAAATTCAAATATTATATGGAATAGAATAAGTTATATATAACAACAAGCCAACAAGAGTTTTATATATATATATATATGTTCAAGATAAAAGCTAGAGTTGCATAGCAATTTCCAAATATCTCAAAATATATAACAATCGTAAATCACAGTAGCTTATTTTCTCAACCTAAATTAATTGAATCACAAATTCATGAGCATATTATCGGTCCTTCTTGGACCCATGAGGGTCTTACAAAAGGAAAACGAATTATACTAAAATTCGAAACACACCAAAATCACAAAAACAAGGTCATTTTAGTATGTTGAAATTTGACTTCGGTCCATTTCGGTCCGATTCGGTTCCGCTCTAGCCCGAACCGAGAACCGAACCAAATTAGTTCGGTTCGGTTCTGTTTTTTTGTTTTTCGGTTCGGTCTTCTTCGGTTTCGGTTTTTCGATTATTTTTCGGGTTTTTTCGGTTCGGTTTTCGATTTTCGGTTCCGAAATGCCACCCCTACTTCATACTCAGACTTTCCCCAAAGGGAAACTAACAACTTGAAACATTTAACAAGTCCAAACAGTGTCGGAACTTGTTATGTGGAACTGACTTCGTGAACATATCGGCCAGGATTATCAGCAGTCCCAACCTTCTTCACCTTTATCCTCTTCTCACTTCGCAGCCAATGATACCTCACTTCAATATGCTTCGTCCTCTCGTGGTGAACTTGATCCTTGGCCAAACAGATAGCACTAAGACTATCACAAAAAATATTTACATAGTCATGATGCAAGCAAGATCACTAACCCTTTCAGCCAAATTCCCTCATTGGCCGCTTCTGTCAAAGCCATATACTCGACAAAGTAACAGTGGGCTGCAAAGTCGCCTTGCAACTAACGACCGAACCTCCAAGAGTAAAAGCATAACCAGATATGGACCTTCTACTATCAGCATCTCCTGCATAATCAGAATCATGGTAGTCGGCCACTAAACAACTCGTATCACCACCATAAACGAGACCCAATCAGACGTACCGTTAGGTACCGAAAAATCATCTTCACAACCTGCCAATGTTCCTTTTCAGGTGTTGGAAATAAAACACAACTCGGGGAATATTTGATAAAAGAGTTTTCGCATCCACGAGCACAAAACCTATTTAGACATGCTAATTAATTAACTACTAAGATTAATAAGAATTTTAAATATTATTTATTATTTATTAAATAAATATTCTGGTAAATCCAATATCCTAATCTAGATCAAAGATCATAGGATATTTACCTTTCGGAGCGTGGTGGTTGCTTGCTCCTTGATCTTCTTGCATTTCTACCTTTAGATCTTCTAGAGTATGATCCGTCTTAATCCGGACGTTGTGTGGGCAACAAGCTACCGAATCTTGCTTGGACTTCTACTTGGGATCGGTCGAACCCTTGCTCTTAAGAGTCACTCGATTTTTCTTTTGTTTTCTAGTATTATATAAACACTCTTAGAAAATTGATGTGTTATTTAAATTGTAGAATCAAAGACACGAGTCAAGATCTACAATTAAACACAAGAACAAAAAAGTGATCTCTCAAGTCTCACAATAATGTAAGTCCTTTTTATAGCTTTGGACTACTCTAGGGATTTTAAAGAGGATTAGGGTTAAGACTCCTAATGCAACCCAACTTTTCATATTAATTCCTTTCCCAATATGCTTGAGTTCACTAATATCCTAAAGAATTAATATTGCACTTCCAACCCAAATCCCAATTTATGAAATCGGGCTCCTTATTTAAATATATTATTTTTCATTTTTAAGATATCAAATGTCTATTAATTAATTTTAAGCTACTGACAGCTTTAATTAATTAATATCTTATCCAAGAGTAGTACCACTCGAATCTTATTATTATATCAAAATTAAATCCACATGCAGGGTTTAATATAATAATCATTATCGAGCTCCTCGAGAGGACATCAGCAACCCGCACGAGTCGGGACACGATTTCGCGTAGTAATAATAATTGTCATATAAATAATACTATTGCCCAAGATATGGAGCTTGTTGAGTCAATCATTTTGAATCTCACCCTTGGTAAAGCAAATCAATAAATATTATAAATACATAATTAAATATTATATACTTAGAATTAAGAAATAATAATTATTCAAGATTTATGTTCTTCTTACAGTCGGTACAGAAGACTATCTCACCTCGATCCAGTTGAATGTACGCAAATACGCTAATGCATGCTAATAGTTAAGACCAAGTAATCTCAAGCATACACTACAATCTTTCACATAATCTATCTAATAATTATATAGGTTGAGAACCATTATATTATTTTATAAGGCACTGATAATGTGATCTTTCGTGTGACACCAACACACCACATTATCTTCAATACAAAATAATTAGATATTTCATTTGCATAACCATAACGTGAATAAATATGCAAATCATGTGATTAAATGTAATTAATATTCTCATAGGTAGTTACAGAGAAATAAGGTAATACAAGCATAAAGTATGTTTTGCAGTATACAACCCTAACACCAGGATAACCCATAAACCGACTAACAACACTAACAGTGTGCGCAAGATCAGGTCTAATGCGGACCATATCATACATCAAACTCCCGACTGCACTAGCATAAGGAACTCAGGATATATACTCCTTCTCCTCATCCGACTTAGGAGCAAAAACAATAGAAAAATGAATATTGGAAGCACTCGGAGTATCTATAGGTTTTGCTGTAGACATACCAAAATGAGACAATATCCTATCAATGTGAGTCTTCTGTGATAGGAAGTGCTTCTTCTGACTTCTATCTTTATAGATCTCCATACCCAGACTTTTCTTAGCAACTCCCAAATCCTTCATCTCAAAGTCAGCACTGAGAAGACCTTTCAACTTCTGAATATCCGACTTGTTCTTGGACGCAATCAACATATCATCGACATACAGGACCAAATAGATGAACGTACCATCCTCAAGATTGTTGTGATACACACAACTATTATACGGACTCCTGTCATAGACGAGCTCTGTCATATACCCATCAAACCTCCTGTACCACTGCCTCGGTGACTGCTTCAGCCCATACAAAGACTTCTTCAACTTGCAAACATACTTTTCCTTTCCCGAAACTTGGAAACCATCTGGCTGAGTCATGTAGATATCCTTATCTAACTCTCCATGTAGAAAAGTCGTCTTCACATCAAGCTACTCAAGCTCCATGTATGTCTAACCACCGGTGAGAAAATCTAATCGTAGTAAATTCCCTCCTTCTGATGAAATCCTCTAGCAACAACTCGAGCTTTATACTTGACACCCTCAACAGCTGACATCCCTTCCTTCTTCTTAAAGACCCATTTGCAAGTAATAATATTTCTATCCGAAGGCCGTTTGAATAAATCCCAAGTCATATTCTTATGAAGTGACTCCATCTCGTCTCCCATCACTGCAAGCCATTGAGTGGCTTCCGAACATGTAATTACTTCCTTTAAAGTAGATGGATCAAGGGAATCCACCTCTTCAACAACCTGAAGTGCAAAACCCACCACATCCTCAAAACCATACCGCTTCGGGGCTTCAACTCCAATCCTTCTAGTTTGATCACGAGCTAAACTGTATGGATTAGGTGTTTGAGTTTTTGGTGGCATCTCAACCTACTCAGATTCAGCATGGACGTGTTGATCTTCATTCTCTTGTAGATCCACCTATTTATGAACACTACCACTTCTAGATGCAATAATAGACTTCACAGTAGGGTTAAACATAGAATTCTCATCAAAGATCACGTTTCTACTCAGAATAACCCTACTCTTAGAAGGGGACTAAATTCTGTACCCCGTAACACCACTCCCATAACCAACAAAAACTCCCTTCTTGGATCTCGGCTCCAGTTTACCCTCATTCACATGATAATAAACAGTACAACCAAAAACTCTCAAGTTAGAGTAATCAGCAGAGTGACCAGACCACACCTCGTAAGGTGTTTTGAGATTGATGGTAAGGTCCACGATTTATCAAGTAACATACTGTATTGACTACTTCTCCCCAAAATCGACGAGCTAATCCAACATCTGAGAGCATGCATCGAGCTCTCTCTAGAAGTGTCTGATTCATGCGTTCTCCCACACTATCCTGCTGACGTGTCTCCCTAATAGTACGATCCTAAACCCCTTCATCCTTGCAGAACTCATCAAATTCAGATGAACAGAATTCCAAACCATTATCTGTTTGAAGCCTCTTGATCTTCTTCTCTGTCTGATTCTCAACTAATGCCTTCCATGGCTTGAAATTTTTGAAGGCTTCGCTCTTATACTTCATTAGAAATACCCAAGTCATCCTTGAGTAATCATCAATCATAGATACGAAATAGCTATGGCCTCCAATAGATTCTAACCGTGAAGGACCCCAACAATCAGAATGAATGTAATCCAGAGTGCCTTTGATCCTACGAACAACCTTTGGGAACTTGCTTCGGTGAAGCTTACCAAATATACAGTTTTCGTAGAAGTCGAGGCTAGTGACTTTCTGACCACCAAGAAGATCATTCTTGGACAGAGTTTGCATCACATGTTCACTCATGTGACCAAGTCTCATATACCATAACTTGATCATGTCATTCTTGTAAACTTCCGACAATGCGATAGCAACCGAACCAACTAACGTAGAACCTTGCAAGAGATACAAGGTACCATGCTCCATCTGTACACCATTAGTATCACATTCGAACCCTTGCAGACACTCAGAACTCCATTATTACCTTCGAACCTAAAATCCTTCTTGTCCAAGACGCTAAGTGATATCAGATTTTTCATCATCAACAGAAAATGCCTAACATTGTTCGATGTGCAGAATCTACTATCATGTGTCCGTAGTTTAATTGAGTTGATCCCAACTACCTTGCAAATAAGACTGGTGGTACTTGGCCATATCGAGGGAGTACCTGTGGGCATTAAACAAGTTGGACATAAATGGGTCTTTGTTCGTAAACACAATGATAAAAATAAGGTCATGCATTACAAAGCGAGACTAGTTACACAAGGCTTCTCGCAGCTCCCTGGCATTGGTTACGAGGAGATGTGTTCTCCCATTATGGACATCATCACTTTTCACTAATTAGTCAGTTTGGTAGTGTTCGAAAAACTGAATATGCAGCTAATATATGTGGTTACAGCGTATCTTTATGGGGATATAGATACGGACATTTATATGAAAGTCTCCAAAAGTATTTCGTTGCCCAAATCAACTAGCTCTAAACCACGGAGCGCTTACGCAGTAAAGTTGCGTCTTTCACTGTATGGGTTGAAGCAATCTGGAAGGATTTGGTACAACTGCCGACGTGAATACTTGATTAGGAAGGGATACAAGAACAGTGATATCTGTAACACCCCCAAGATATTCAGGGCATATTACAGCGCCGTGGACCCCACACTGTGGAATCCACCAGGCTAACGTACCAAACAAGACATTCGACAACGACAACAATCATCAATAATACGACAATTCAAATAAGATTACAATCCGACAATAAAATCCAACATCAATCCACTTCCCAAAACAGGAACACAACATTAACAATTTTGTAAAAGAAGTACTCGAGTACTTAAACCAGTTTTTATAAAACAAAATCCCCAAAACAAGATATCAAAATATTCGACAGATAGAACACCAATAATCAACTTTTGGACAGTATCATGCTCGCCCATCATCCTCATATGGCTCTAGTTCTCGCTTGTCCCCACGATCAATACCTGAAATACAAAAAGTATTTCCCACACTTAAGGGGTTAGCGACAACTGCTAGTGCAAGTACAATCCATTTGAACTACATTCTAATCAGATGAATATATGCGCCAAAAAGTTATTTTAGAAAACATTTTATATTCCGGAATATTTATGATGCACAAACACAAAACACATTATCTCCAACAAATCATAGTTCAAAGTTAACCGTTGGCATGAGACTCACGGCCACCGTACCCTGCAGAGCCCCGTCGGACATCCCTGGGTGGCTAACCACAGTTCACGATACGCACACTCACGGCAATACGTATCCCTAGAGGCCCCGTCGGACCATCCCTAGGTGAACATACACATAACCATCCACAACAACCACGATACAGCCATAACTCAAACACTAGAACATGTAAACAAATGTAAAGTACTTGCCTTTGAGACATTCTTGAAGAAACGGAAGTGAAACACGACTACGAACGGTCCGGGTGGAAAACGACGGTTCCTAAATGAAGAATTAGTACAGTTAAGTCCCAACGGACAACAATACCCTATTGGAATACACCCATAACCCCGGTTACAATATACGACAATAGCCGATCAATTGATACGGGCGAGGGTTTATGCAAAATCTCCCCATATCGATAATTCGCGGATTAAAATCAAGGAAATTGGATTTGGAATCACTCAATAATCACAATCGGTGAAGAATATCGTAACATAATTGAACAATTCGGAACTAATCACTAAAAACCCGAAAAACCCCCAAATTCATCAAAATTAGGGTTCCTGAGGAATTACCTTTAATTCGGCTAATGAAGGGTGATTATGCTGATTATGATATGATGGCTCGATTCTATAGTGATGGAATTTGAAGAGAACTCCGAATAGGACCGGTGGAAATCGCCTCTGAGGTCGCACGTCGAAGAAACGAAGAGAAAAGAATAAAAATGCTGTTCTGAAACTGTCCGCTGGCTTATAAATCTGCGAAGTTAGTGCACGCTAATCGCTATATGTAGCGCGCGCTAACGGGGTCGTGACAGGTCCAGTGGCTACTGCCACTAATCGCTAGCGTACGCTAACAATAGGGAGTTAGCGTACGCTAACTGCACTTCGGTAGCGCACGCAAGGTAGCAGGAGTAGCGTGCGCTACCTACACAGCAGTTCAGCACTGCTGACGTCACATCAGGAGTAAGCTGCTGTCGAGGGTATAAATCACGGAACGCACGACGAGACCAGAATCCAAGAACATAGACGCGAAGCATACAAGACGACGGAGCTAAGCGCTGAAAGAAAATATAATTCCGACCACCGGAGGGTCCGTAATGCGGCAACGAAGCTAAGATTTCCTAAACTATTAGGAAATTACAAAAATGGCCCAAGTGCCCGAAAATCACGAAACGACGTCGGATTTACAAACCGAAAGTCTCCACATGACCAACTCAACCATACGAACTTGTACGAACCAAGAAACAACGAAAATGAATGAGTTTTACAAGAATCGAACGTCCATATGGCAAAACATGCTATTTCACGAAATTGCGTGAAAACATCATCAAAACTCATCCAAATGGAAAAACTCCAAGAACAAAATAGATTCAAAATGTCGAAACGGTTACAAGCGAGTCGATAAAAATAGACATACACCAAAAATGGAAACTGCTAAAAATGGAAAAATTACGGATATTACATTCTCCCCCTCTCAAATAAAGTTTCGTCCCGAAACTTAAGAATCAAAAAGCTCAGGGTATCTCGAACGCATATCCTCCTCTAGCTCCCACGTCGCTACTTCTACTCCGTGCCTCGACCATTGCACCTTAACCAAAGGAATGGTTTTGTGCCTTAACTGTTTGTCACGATGCTCCAAAATTCTGACGGGCCTCTCTTCAAACATAACATCCTTCTCGATCTCCACGTCTCCAAAGTCAATAATGTGGGACGGGTCCGGAACGTACTTCCTCAACTGGGAAACGTGAAATACGCTATGTACATGACTCAGCGACGGAGGTAAAGCCAAACGGTATGCTAACTCACCGACTCTCTCCAATACGTCGAAAGGTCCAATATATCTCGGGCTGAGTTTCCCCTTCTTCCCAAAACGGAAAACTCCTTTCGTCGGAGACACTCTCAACAGAACATGATCTCCCACCTCAAACTCCAAAGGTCTACGCCTAACATCCGCATAAGACTTTTATCGACTCTGAGCAGCCAACATCCTCTTTCTAATCAATTCAACATTCTCCCTCGTCTCCAACACAAGGTCCGGCTCGGTGCCAACCAAATCGGACGGCTCATCCCAACATATCGGTGATCGGCAACGTCGGCCATAAAGTGCCTCATACGGTGCCATCTTAATCGACGCGTGCCAGCTATTATTATAAGCAAACTCAATTAAGGCCAAATGCTCCTCCCAATTACTACTCCAGTCTAACGCACACGCGCGCAACAAATCCTCGAACGTCTGAATGGTACGTTCGGATCGCCTTGTCGGTGCAGGGATGGAACGAAGTGCTCAAACGTAACTGTGTCCCCAATGCCTTATGTACCGCCTGCCAAAAATGTGATACAAATCGGCCATCTATGTCTGAAATAATGGTCCTCGGCGTACCATGAAGCCTCACTATCTGTGCAATAAAAATACGAGCCAACTTTTCTGGACCCCAAGTATCCTTGATGCCCAGAAAATGTGCCGACTTAGTCAGTCGGTCTACAATCACCCATACCATATTCATACCAGTCTTCGTCCTCATTAAACTCGTGACAAAATCCATAGAGATGTCCTCCCACTTCCATTCCGGAACGGGAAGTGGTTTCAATAATCCGGCTGGCCGCTGATGCTCAATCTTGACTTGCTGACAAGTCAAACACTTAGCTACAAACTGAACTACCTCCTTCTTCATATCGTTCCACCAGAAATTCTTCCTCAGATCTTTATACATTTTACTCGAGCCCGGATGGACTGAGTAAGGTGACGCATGAGCCTCTCGCATAATGCTCTGTCTCAATTCCGAGTCATTCGGAACACACAACCGACCTCGGAATCTCAACACACCGTCCTCATGAATAACGAATTCCGGGGCTTTCCCCTTTCCTACACTCTCTCGAAGCTGAATAAACATCGGGTCCTCTAACTGTCCCGACTTAATGTCCTCGACCAGAGATGAAGAAATCTCAAGAGTACGCAACTGCCCGGAACTCCCTGGCAGTACAATCTCAATGCTCAACCTCATAAACTCTCGCTGAAGTCCCGACTGGGCCGTGAGTAACTCAAGCACCGGAAGCGATACCGATTTCCGGCTCAAGGCATCTGCTACCACATTAGCCTTGCCCGGATGATAAAGGATCTCGAGATCGTAATCCTTAATCAATTCCAACCATCTCCTCTGTCTCATATTAAGCTCCTTCTGCGTGAAAATGTACTTCAGGCTCTTGTGATCGGTGAAAATCTGATACGACGAGCCATATAAGTAATGACGCCAGATTTTCAACGCAAACACAACTGCGGCCAACTCAAGATCGTGCGTAGGGTAATTCAATTCATACGGTTTCAACTGACGGGAAGCATAAGCAATCGTCCTCCCATGCTGCATAAGTACGCATCCGAGCCCTTGGCCCGAGGCATCACTCTAAACGGAGAAACCATCATTACCACTCGGTAAAGCCAAAACGGGAGCGGTCGTCAACCGCTTCTTCAACTCCTCAAAACTATTCTGCCTCTCATCGGTCCACACAAACTTCTCTGACTTCTGTAACAACTGAGTTAGCGGTCGAGCGAGCTTAGAGAACCCCTCGACGAATCTGAGGTAATACCCGGCTAATCCCAGAAAACTACGGACCTCTTTCACGTTCTTGGGCGGCGCCCAATCCAACACTGCCTCTACCTTATGTGGGTCCACACGAACACCCTCGGCCGAGATCACATGACCGAGAAACATAACCTCTCGTAACCAAAACTCGCACTTTGAGAACTTCGCAAAAAGATGCTGAGTTCTCAAAATATCTAACACAATATGCAAATGACGGGCGTGCTCCTCCTCGCTCGTCGAGTAAATCAGGATGTCGTCGATAAAAACGACTACACACTTATCGAGGTACTCGATAAAGACTTTGTTCATAAGCTGCATGAACACGGCTGGTGCGTTGGTTAGCCCAAAAGGCATAACCACAAACTCGTAGTGACCGTATCTCGTCCGAAAGGCCGTCTTCGGAATGTCGGTATCCTTCACTCGGAGCTGATAATACCCCGATCTCAAATCAATCTTCGAAAATACAGTTGCCCCTTGCAACTGATCAAACAAATCATCAATCCTCGGGAGCGGATACTTGTTTTTGATGGTCACTTTGTTCAACTCTCGGTAGTCGATACACAAACGAAGTGACCCATCCTTCTTCTTTACGAATAGGACCGGTGCGCCCCAAGGCGAAGCGCTCGGTCGAATATATCCCATGTCTAGCAACTCTCCCAATCTGTTTCTTCACTCCAAAGATCTCGGCGGTCGCCATACGGTATGGCGTCTTAGAGATCGGTGCTGCACCCGGCTCTAAATCGACGGTAAACTCAACTTCTCGGTCCGGAGGTAAAGCCGGCAACTCGTCTGGAAAGACATCAGGATACTCACACACTACCGGAATAGACGAGAGCTCGACTCCCACTTCTTCTGATCTCAAAGCATAACACCAATAACCCGTGCAACCTCCTCGAAGAAGTCTCACCGCCTTTAAGGCGCTGATCAGTAATCTCTGGCTACTCCGCTTACGCCCCACAAAAGAATGCTCGGTACTGTTGTAATATCCACAATTTCGGATTTCCGGTAATTTTCATTTTTCGGCGGAGGTCCGTTTCGAAAACTCGCTTTTGACCGTTTTGTCATTCGGAGAATATTTAATTCTGCACTTTTTGTCATCCGAGTTCGTTTCGGTGCTGCTTTGTTGAGTTCCGTGCTTTTTAGCGACTTTTCCGCGCTTGAGTTCGGTTCTTGCGAATCTCGTTCGAAACTGTCGTTTGGGGTTTTTCGTAAGTTCATTTAACGTTGTTATACGTGTTGTGAGCTTCGGTTTGATTATTCGTTGTCGCACGGTGATTTTCGGGCATTTGGCCATTTTCGTAATTTCCCAAAGTTTGGGGTAATTACCTTCCGTTGTCGAATTTCGAGCCTTCGGGTGGTTGGAATCGTGTGTTCTACTAGCTCTTAGATTCGTCTTTGTGAGTACTTCGTAACCGTATCTTCGGTTCGTATTCAGGTTCGGGTTTCGGTGTCGTTTTGTGGAGTTCAGGATTACTAAACGACTTTTCTAAGTATGAGTTCGGCTTTGTAAAAATCACCATAAATTCTTGGAAACTTCTGAATCTTTGCAATATTATAAAGCATCGAGTTAGCTTTCCAATGGTTCAAACGGTGAGTTAATCGGAGTCCGGACGAAGGAGTTATGGTCAAAATATCTAAGACTGCACGATGTGCCTTTTGGTGTTGGAATGGATACAGGTGTGCGCGGCACACTTCAGCTGCCGCTGCACACTTCAGCCGTGCGCGGCACTAAGCCCGATCTTTGGCAGTTTTTTGGCCGTGGGCCGCGGCACACTTGTCCTGTGCCGCGGCACACAGTGCAGATCAGCCTATTTAATGGCCTGGACTGAGTTATCCGGCCATTTCTCATTTTTTCCTTCGTTCCTTCGCGATTCTTCAGCATAAATGGATGGATTTGAGTAAGAGAATCATAGAACAACACGTTTTGGAAGTTTGATTCATGGATTAACATCATATTCCACCCGGATCGAAGGTAAGAACACCTAAACTCTTGGTTTTGGGAATTTTTGAGGTTTCTTGATGTTTTGGCCGATTTGATTCGTTTTAGTTTAGATTATTGTTAGAACATGGTTGTATACTCGAAATCATTCATTACCCCTGAAGTTTTGTGAAACGAATTTGAGTATTACCTTGAATAATCGATTGAATTGGACTATGCCCTCAAGGTGTCCGATAAAATGCTTCAATGAGTAGAACTTGGGAAGTTCCATACGTTTTCGTAGAATTGTGATTGAATTGACATCGTTGTGACTTAGGAGCGAATTCTTGTGAAGAACTCCAGTCGGAACCCTTCCGTTCGTTGCCTTCCTTGGGGATCGAGCTTCCCGGACGAACCGTGTTCTTCGGAGCGTTCGGTAGCGGTTATTAAGGCAAGTATCTTACTATACGACTTGTATCTTGCGACTAGTAATTACGTATGAGATGTATAATGACTTTGCTTGCCTTCGTAAATATGTTCCGTTTGAGTTGGTTGTGTTTTCCGCAATTTGAAGGCTTTGTGATAATAGTGTTATATCAGTATACGTGTTAGGCGTTGTGCCATTTGTGCAGGAATGCGACGTACATATGGGATGGTTGTACACTTGGTTGTACAATGTATTGTGTTTTGGATGTGTGTTATGTTGGTTAAATGTCGTTGATTTATGATAGTTGTTGCGAGTGTCGAGGTTGTGTTATTTGCGTGCAATGTACGATTTTGTGGTGATCAAGGTGATTGATTAATTGTGCTCGTTGTTGTATGTAATGTGAATGTGAATATGTGTGTGACCGCTAAGTTCACTCGTGTTGGTTCGACGGACCTACGAGGATTTGTGGCGGTGGACTACGGGATCGAACTTAGTGAGGTGCGAGGTCCAATCGTCTTTGATGCAGCGAGGCCTACGATAACGCATGGCGATGGACCATGAGTTTCGGACACGGTCGTCAACCGGGTGAGCTCGGCAGGGCTTACGGTGACACGTGGCGGTGGACTACGGTGTCGGGACTGTGTGTGATTGTTGTGATTGATATAGTCCGTGCGGGTTGTTATACCTACGGAGACACGTGATGGATCACGGTGTCGGAATTGGTTATGTTTGGTTAATAGTCCGTGTGGGTTGTTGAACCTACGGAGACACGTGACAGATGATCACGGTGTCGGAATTGATTATGTTTGTTTAATTGTGCGTGATGTAGTCCGTGCGGATTGTTGAACCTACGGAGACACGTGATGGTGGATCACGGTGTCATGAGCATGATACTTTTCAAATCAAAGTTTTTACAGAAAAGTTTTAAGAAAGAATGTTGGGCCGAGCCCCACGAGATTTATGGAAATGTTTCCGTATTGTAAATGTTGAATTATGAAACAAGTTTTGGGTTAAGGCCCTTAAGTTTTTCGAAAGGTTTTGTGAATCGGGACTTGAGGTCTTATGGTTTTGAAATTTTAAAATTCCCGAAATGATAATCTTATTTTCGAATGCTTCATAGCTTATCTTCTCTTGTGAAAACCTCCCGGAATATTTGATACTTGATTATTATATTTGATCACGATTATTAATTGCTTGTTACATTTCGTATGATTTGATACTTGCACTAGTAAAACGGTGGAGTTTTACTAACCCCGTGTCGGGGTGGATGTCTGTTTGCGTCGGTACATGCGTATTCGGGGCAATCACGAGATTGGCACCAGAGGATGACGAGGTTCGATACTATTATTGAGTAGAGAGTTATTTTGATTTTTGTTGTGTTGTCAGAGTTGATTTCAGTCTTCCGTTGTATTGTTTTTCTACACCTGTGTTGGTAATGTTATTTAAGTAAGTTTAATAGAGTGGGTTGTGTGACAACATAGGTATGTGTATTCACGTGTAAGTTACCATATCTGTCTGTATCATTTTATTGTTTGACCCCGGTCGGGCAAGCATTTGGTTGTTTATGGATGTTTAGCCTGGTAGATCCTTGTGGAAAGGGTCTACGGCGTGTAATATTCCCATACGGTTTTGGGGATGTTACAATTATGGTATCGGAGCTTAGGTTTGCGGAAACCTAGGCTGTCGGGTCGTTTCAAGTCATGTTTTGTCGAGTAATGTGTTGTCTTGTCGTTCGAGTCGTCAGGTGACAAGTTGAGTTGTGCGTGGTCACAACGTGTCGGTTATGTTGTCGGACGAGATTAGTATCGTGGGCGACTGTCACCTCCGTGCGACCTGTGGATGTAAGTCTCCTCCTTTATGCGTAATACCTGTGTATCTCGATTTTATCTTAGTGAGTTGATTGCGGTGCATGATTTTCTTTACACAGCATTGTGTGATGTAGTCGTGTTTAATACTTGTGGCACATGGTATGAGTATAGCTGAGCGTATTGTTGTTTTACTTTTGAACCACCGCGTGGGGTGGTATGGTGTGAAGGTTGTAAACCTTGATGGGTTCTGTGAAGGTACCAACGGTAGAGCTTGTGAGAAACTCCGATGAATGATTTTGCTGTGTGTTTAAACTTGATACCACGAGATGCATTTGATTGAATTGGCGACCCTGGTTGCCATTTGAGTATGTGGTTTTAAATTCGACTGTTTTTGGAATGTTGTAATTTTTGTCCGCTATGGGTAAGTTTGTGAATGTTTCCTGAAGGACTTTACAGTTTGAGAATTTTGTAGAAATCGATTTTTGGAAAATATTTTGGTGGTGCGGTCAAACCATGGTTTATATGGATTTTTAAAATTTGTTAAATTTTGACAAATGGGCCGTGTATTTTCAGATGACACAATCAGACGGTATTTGAAAAATGTGTTTTAAAATACTTCGGACATTGTAAAATATTACCGTCATTTTACTTATGAACTAAAGGATTTTGGAAAATTTCTGTTTTGCAAAACAACTTTGGCTTCCGTAATTTAGAACGTTATGTGTTTATGTATTGAGGTTAAACCGTGCAGTGAGTTGCTATATTATTATTCTCGTCAGAAAATCTGGGTTGTATGCCCAAGTGGCGGGATACGTTGTTAGGTATCGTTCCCCACTTCAATGACCGAGGTATTAAACAAAGTACTTTCAAAATTTCACCCCAGCAAAATCTTTCGAACTCGCGAATTTTTTTTTATTATCATTCGAACAAATACCTCGATAAACTTGTTTTTTTTTAAAATATTACCGGTGTTGGACCACAATGGTATGCTTAATGTTTTAACCGTGTATGCTGAGGTATAGGTCGTTCATCTTTGTCAATGTGAACGTGTGAATATTGCATTGTGCTGCTGATTTTGGGCTTATGTCGATTATGTGAGGTTTGTTTTATCTTGTTATTCTGATTGGATGTCCGTTCAGTATGCTAAGGGGTCGAGGTCGAGGCCGTGGTCATGGTCGTGGTCGTGGTCGTAATCGGGAGCAGGAGAGGCGACTCCTCCTTGCCGAGTACCAATCGGCTCGATCTGGATCAGGGATATTCGACTAGCGTTAATGTTGACGTTGGCGCCGCCACCATCCTTCGTCAGGTGGTTGATCAGTTAGTGCAGATGAATCAGGCCGTACGTCGGGATGAGAACCCAAATAGGGATAACGAAACTAGTAAGTGGTTACGAGTTGTGATGAAGATGCAGCCGCCCGTTTTGTGGGTTCATCTGACTTGTTAGGTTGGAAAAACTGGCTCTTCCAGTTGGACAGAATATTTGATGTTGTAGCTTGTCCGGATGATAGGAGGGTACCCATTGCTCAGTACCTACTCGACAAAGAAGCTGCAGACTGGTGGCACGCTGTAGTGCCTGCAGACCGTACACCTACATGGGCTGAGTTTAAGACCGCCATGGAAGCAGAGTATTGCCCGTTGCCTGTTCGTGAACGCAGAATCGTTGAATTTTTCTCGGCTACGCCCCAGGATGTGTCAATATCCCAGGCGATAGTCGATTATAATCGACAGTTGGCTTATGTTCGTGATCAAGTGAGAAGTGAAGCGGACAAGGTCCGATACTTCAATATGCGCATGAAACCCCATATCCGTGAGAGTATGGCTCCGCTCATGTGTACCACCCTGAAGGAATATCACGACCGAGCTTTAGCCATTGAGATGGCCGTTTCTGTGACGGAATCTGGTTCAGAGAGTAAGAGACAGAAGACCTCGAGGAATTTTTCAAGAGGCCAGAGGAGTGAGATCCGTGAGCCTGTTGCTTTGCAGTTTCCTTCTGGGAGCACTCCTCGTTCGGTTGACCAGTCTAAGAACCTTACCCCAGGCGAGTAAGACGATCGGTGTGAAGACCTGTTTTAACTGCAATCGTGTAGGCCATGCGAGACAATTGTCGTTCGCCACCGGTTAATTGTTTTAAGTGCGGCCAATGGGGCACCAAGCGGTGCATTGTGAGTCCGTTGCCGGGATGTTCGGGAATCGGGTTTTCGTTCCTACTCGGGAGGCCCGGTGGTGTCCAGTGATGTAGTTATGTATCGTACTTTGTGCTGTAATTCGTGTAGAGATTGATATTTGTTGCGTGAACTTTCTGGTTTTGTTTCTATTCTATCATGATGTTTTATTTTAAGTTTCGGGACGAAACTTAATTTTAATAGGATAGAATGTAATATCCGGTATTCTCGTTTTCCGTTATCTTGAATTGTTTGTGTTTTGACGTCAGACATTTTCTTGTTGATGAGAATCGGAATGATTTCTATCGTAATACTCTATTTGTTTCTGTCGCATAGCCGTTTTAGTCGGGTGCGACTTGTTGTCGCGTACGTTTCTTTGATTAAATGTGTGCATATGATGTGGTATGTGATGCGTCGTTAATTGATTGTTATTGTTTTGAATCATTGCCGGTGGCTTTGTTATGGTCGTCGTGGGGCGTGTTTCCACGCTGTATATTCTTTCGCATTGCTTGTAACGTTTCGCCAATGGGCGAAAGTTATGCGTTCTTGTGTATCTCGTTGAGGTTTCCTGTTGGGATATTGCTTCTCCCTACTTATTTTAAGTTTCGGGACGAAACTTCTTTTAAGGAGGGTAGAATGTAATATCCGCAATTTCGGATTTCCGGTAATTTTCATTTTTCGGCGGAGGTCCGTTTCGAAAACTCGCTTTTGACCGTTTCGTCATTCGGAGAATATTTAATTCTGCACTTTTTGTCATCCGAGTTCGTTTCGGTGCTGCTTTGTTGAGTTCCGTGCTTTTTAGCGACTTTTCCGCGCTTGAGTTCGGTTCTTGCGAATCTCGTTCGAAACTGTCGTTTGGGGTTTTTCGTAAGTTCATTTAACGTTGTTATACGTGTTGTGAGCTTCGGTTTGATTATTCGTTGTCGCACGGTGATTTTCGGGCATTTGGCCATTTTCGTAATTTCCCAAAGTTTGGGGTAATTACCTTCCGTTGTCGAATTTCGAGCCTTCGGGTGGTTGGAATCGTGTGTTCTACTAGCTCTTAGATTCGTCTTTGTGAGTACTTCGTAACCGTATCTTCGGTTCGTATTCAGGTTCGGGTTTCGGTGTCGTTTTGTGGAGTTCAGGATTACTAAACGACTTTTCTAAGTATGAGTTCGGCTTTGTAAAAATCACCATAAATTCTTGGAAACTCCAAAAATTCTGAATCTTTGCAATATTATAAAGCATCGAGTTAGATTTCCAATGGTTCAAACGGTGAGTCAATCGGAGTCCGGACGAAAGAGTTATGGTCGAAATAGCTAAGACTACACGATGTGCCTTTTGGTGTTGGAATGGCCTGTACCGTGTGCCGCGGCACACTTCAGCTGTGCCGCGGCACTAAGCCAGTGCAGGGCAGTTTTTTTGGCCGTGGGCCGCGGCCCACTTGTCTGTCTTGCGCGGCACAGTGCGAATCGGCTATTTAATGGCACTGAGTTATCCGCCATTTCTCATTTTTTCCTTCGTTCCTTCGCGATTCTTCAGCATAAATGGATGGATTTGAGTAAGAGAATCATAGAACAACACGTTTTGGAAGTTTAATTCATGGATTAACATCATATTCCACCCGGATCGAAGGTAAGAACACCTAAACTCTTGGTTTTGGGATTTTTTGAGGTTTCTTGATGTTTTGGCCGATTTGATTCGTTTTAGTTTAGATTATTGTTAGAACATGGTTGTATACTCGAAATCATTCATTACCCCTGAAGTTTTGTGAAACGAATTTGAGTATTACCTTGAATAATCGATTGAATTGGACTATGCCCTCAAGGTGTCCGATAAAATGCTTCAATGAGTAGAACTTGGGAAGTTCCATACGTTTTCGTAGAATTGTGATTGAATTGACATCGTTGTGACTTAGGAGCGAATTCTTGTGAAGAACTCGAGTCGGAACCCTTCCGTTCGTTGCCTTCCTTGGGGATCGAGCTTCCCGGTCGAACCGTGTTCTTCGGAGCGTTCGGTAGCGGTTATTAAGGCAAGTATCTTACTATACGACTTGTATCTTGCGACTAGTAATTACGTATGAGATGTATAATGACTTTGCTTGCCTTCGTAAATATGTTCCGTTTGAGTTGGTTGTGTTTTCCGCAATTTGAAGGCTTTGTGATAATAGTGTTATATCAGTATACGTGTTAGGCGTTGTGCCATTTGTGCAGGAATGCGACGTACATATGGGATGGTTGTACACTTGGTTGTACAATGTATTGTGTCTAGGATGTGTGTTATGTTGGTTAAATGTCGTTGATTTATGATAGTTGTTGCGAGTGTCGAGGTTGTGTTATTTGCGTGCAATGTACGATTTTGTGGTGATCAAGGTGATTGATTAATTGTGCTCGTTGTTGTATGTAATGTGAATGTGAATATGTGTGTGACCGCTAAGTTCACTCGTGTTGGTTCGACGGGACCTACGAGGATTTGTGGCAGTGGACTACGGGATCAGAACTTAGTGAGGTACTGAGGTCCAATCGTGCTGGTCTGACGAGGCCTACGATAACGCATGGCAGTGGACCATGAGTTTCGGACACAGTGCGTCCAACCGGGTGAGCTCGACGGGGCTTACGGTGACACGTGGCAGTGGACTACGGTGTCAGGACTGTGTGTGTGATTGTTGTGATTGATATAGTCCGTGCGGGTTGTTATACCTACGGAGACACGTGACAGTGGATCACGGTGTCGGAATTGGTTATGTTTGGTTAATAGTCCGTGTGGGTTGTTGAACCTACGGAGACACGTGATGATGGATCACGGTGTCGGAATTGATTATGTTTGTTTAATTGTGCGTGATGTAGTCCGTGCGGATTGTTGAACCTACGGAGACACGTGACAGTGGATCACGGTGTCATGAGCATGATACTTTTCAAATCAAAGTTTTTACAGGAAAAGTTTTAAGAAAGAATGTTGGGCCGAGCCCCACGAGATTTATGGAAATGTTTCCGGTATTGTAAACTGTTGAATTATGAAACAAGTTTTGGGTTAAGGCCCTTAAGTTTTTCGAAAGGTTTTGTGAATCAGGACTTGAGGTCTTATGGTTTTGAAATTTTAAAAATTCCCGAAATGATAATCTTATTTTCGAATGCTTCATAGCTTATCTTCTCTTGTGAAAACCTCCCGGGAATATTTGATACTTGATTATTATATTTGATCACGATTATTAATTGCTTGTTACATTTCGTATGATTTGATACTTGCACTAGTAAAATAGTGGAGTTTTACTAACCCCCGAGTAATCGGGGGGTGGATGTCTGTTTTGCGTCCAGGTACATGCAGATTCGGGGAGCGATCACGAGATTGGCACAAGAGGATGACGAGATGCGATACTAATCATGAGTCGAGAGTTATTTTGATTTTTGTTGTGTTGTCAGAGTTGATTTCAGTCTTCCGCTGTATTGTATTTCGACCCCTGTGTGGGTAATGTTATTTAAGTCAGTTTTATCGATTGGGTTGTGTGACCTCATCGGTATGTGTATTCACGTGTAAGTGACCATATCGGTCTGTATCATTTTATTGTTTGACCCTGGTCGGGCAAGCATTTGGTTGTTTATGGATGTTTAGCCTGGTAGATCCTTGTGGAAAGGGTCTACGGCGTGTAATATTCCCATACGGTTTTGGGGATGTTACAACTGTCAGAGGCTAACATCGAAACCATCCTCGTTCTATAATTCATGATCGCCCCATGACGGTCCAGCCAATCCTCACCCAGAATCAAATCCTCATCTCTAATATCTACCGCAATCAGATTAGAAGGCCAAACCCTCCCCGCGATACTCACTGGAAAATCTCTAACCTCACGATCCCCCACGATACTATCCCCACTAGGAAGTTTAACAACAAAAGGCTCACAAGCAACAAGGCAATCAACATGCAGACGACGCACACAATCTATAGATATAAAAGAATGCGTAGCACCAGAATCGAACAATACGGAAACAGGATGATCAAGGATGTGGACGGTACCTGTGGCCACCGTCGCGTCAGGATCTCCTGCTCGTCTCATATCGTACACACGGGTCGGAACAGACCCCGCACTAGAAGCTCCCCCTCTAGAAGGCTGACCACGACCTCGACCTCTACCAAAACTCTGTTGCGGCTGAGGAACTGTCGGTGCCTGATTCACACTCGGCTCTCCCGCGGGTGGGGCTGATATCTCAGTAACTGGAGCCCGAGCTGCATCCGTACAAAACTTAGCACGATGACCCATACGACCACAAGCAAGACACTGAATCGGAGGCCTATCACACTCACTCATCATGTGGCCCGGACGACTGCAGTTGAAGCACGTAGGACCACGAACGGAACCAGCAGGAGCAGACCTAGAACCGTTTCCTCGACCAACTGATGGCGACTGACTCCCGAAGACTCGCGAACCAGACTGAGCCTTCGGATACCCTCCTGACTTGCCTCCCGAAAACTGACCGGAGGTCTTCTGCTTCTTTCCTTCAACTGCCGTCTCTGTCGCGGAAAACGACATCTCGTAAGCCATCGCTTTATTCTGATATTCCTTCAAAGTCGTGCACCCCAGACCAGACATGTAGTGGCGCACCCTCGGTTTCATCCGCATGTCAAAGTGGCGGATCTTATCAAGCTCATCGCGGACTTGGTTTCTCACATAATGTAACTGTTGATTGTAGTCTTTGATGGCTTGAGATATAGGTACATCTTGGGGCTTAGCCTCAAAGAAGGCTCGGATCCTTCCCTCTTTCACTGGCCAAGGACAGAATTCGTCTCCCATCAGATCCCGAAACTCTGCCCACGTAGCTTCTCGGTCACGCGGTCTCACCGCTTGCCACCAGGTTGCTGCCTCCTTGGCGAGGAAGTACTGAGCAATGGGTACTTTCCTCTCCTCGGAACAATTAGCAGCCTCAAACACTTTCTCCATCTCGAATAACCAATTCTCCCAACCAGAAGGGTCGGAAGCACCATCAAACTGCGGAGGACGCATACGAATCACATCCTGAAGTAGCTTATCAGTACCGGATCCATTAGTCGGAATCGGGTTGGCATTAGCATGGCCGACCAGAACGGCCTGAGTCAGTAGCGTCATCTGGTTCGCTACTTGTTGCAAAATGTTGGCCACTCCAACATTCTCGTGTGCATTACCGAAGCTAGCAGACTGGTCCTGCTGACCTCCGGAACTAGGGGGAACACTGTTCGACAAAGAAGGCATCGCCAAATCAGTTCCCGAGTGATCGGACATGGCCGCCCCACCGGCTGCGCTACGTCCCCTACCGCGTCCGCGTCCTCTACCAGTAGGAATTCTGAAGAAGCAACGGGTCAGTACAATTCAAACGCAAAACGCAAAAGATACTAAGACAGGAATAGAACAGAACGGTGAAACGAGTGAAGTTAGGAAAACTTACGAGCACCGGCGT
This sequence comes from Orobanche coerulescens, assembly GCA_033398695.1. Taxonomy (NCBI): domain Eukaryota; kingdom Viridiplantae; phylum Streptophyta; class Magnoliopsida; order Lamiales; family Orobanchaceae; genus Orobanche; species Orobanche coerulescens. The sequence goes on from CM065812.1 coordinate 25,596,489, forward strand.
ACTGAGATGATGGCATAACAGTGATACTGTCCCAAAAACGACACTTAACTAGACCCAAATAACCAGACAGCCTAGGTATCCATAAACCTAAGCTCCGATACCATATTCTGTAACACCCCCAAGACATTCAGGGCATATTACAGCGCCGTGGACCCCACACTGTGGAATCCACCAGGCTAACGTACCAAACAAGACATTCGACAACGACAACAATCATCAATAATACGACAATTCAAATAAGATTACAATCCGATAATAAAACCCAACATCAATCCACTTCCCAAAACAGGAACACAACATTAACAATTTTGTAAAAGAAGTACTCGAGTACTTAAACCAGTTTTTATAAAACAAAATCCCCAAAACAAGATATCAAAATATTCGACAGATAGAACACCAATAATCAACTTTTGGACAGTATCATGCTCGCCCATCATCCTCATACGGCTCTAGTGCTCGCTTGTCCCCACGATCAATACCTGAAATACAAAAAGTATTTCCCCCACTTAAGGGGTTAGCGACAACTGCTAGTGCAAGTACAATCCATTTGAACTACATTCTAATCAGATGAATATATGCGCCAAAAAGTCATTTTAGAAAACATTTTATATTCCGGAATATTTATGATGCACAAACACAAAACACATTATCTCCAACAAATCATAGTTCAAAGTTAACCGTTGGCACGAGACTCACGACCACCGTACCCCGCAGAGCCCCGTCGGACATCCCTGGGTGGCTAACCACAGTTCACGATACGCACACTCACGACAATACGTATCCCTAGAGGCCCCGTCGGACCATCCCTAGGTGAACATACACATAACCATCCACAACAACCACGATACAGCCATAACTCAAATACTAGAACATGTAAACAAATGTAAAGTACTTGCCTTTGAGACATTCTTGAAGAAACGGAAGTGAAACACGACTACGAACGGTCCGGGTCCTAAATGAAGAATCAGTACAGTTCAGTCCCAACGGACAACAATACCCTATTGGAATACACCCATAACCCCAGTTACAATATACGACAATAGACGATCAATTGATACGGGCGAGGGTTTACGCAAAATCTCCCCGTATCGATAATTCGCGGATTAAAATCAAGGAAATTGGATTTGGAATCACTCAATAATCACAATCGGTGAAGAATATCGTAACATAATTGAACAATTCGGAACTAATCACTAAAAACCCGAAAAACCCCCAAATTCATCAAAATTAGGGTTCCTGAGGAATTACCTTTAATTCGGCTGATGAAGGGTGATTATGCTGATTATGATATGATGGCTCGATTCTACAGTGATGGAATTTGAAGAGAACTCCGAATAGGACCGGTGGAAATCGCCTCTTAGGTCGCACGTCGAAGAAACGAAGAGAAAAGAATAAAAATGTTGTTCTGAAACTGTCCGTTGGCTTATAAATCTGCGAAGTTAGCGCACGTTAATCGCTATATGTAGCGCGCGCTAACGGGGTCGTGACAGGTCCAGTGGCTACTGCCACTAATCGCTAGCGTACGCTAACAATAGGGAGTTAGCGTACGCTAACTGCACTTCGGTAGCGCACGCAAGGTAGCAGGAGTAGCGTGCGCTACCTACACAGCAGTTCAGCACTGCTGACGTCACATCAGCAGTAAGCTACTGTCGAGGGTATAAATCACGGAACGCACGACGAGACCAGAATCCAGGAACATAGACGCGAAGCATACAAGACGACGGAGCTAAGCGCTGAAAGAAAATACAATTCAGACCACCGGAGGGTCCGTAATGCGGCAACGAAGCTAAGATTTCCTAAACTATTAGGAAATTACAAAAATGGCCCAAGTGCCCGAAAAACACGAAACGACGTTGGATTTACAAACCGAAAGTCTCCACATGACCAACTCAACCATACGAACTTGTACGAACCAAGAAACAATAAAAATGAATGAGTTTTACAAGAATCGAACGTCCATACGGCAAAACATGTCATTTCACGAAATTGCGTGAAAACATCATCAAAACTCATCCAAATGGAAAAACTCCAAGAACAAAATAGATTCAAAATGTCGAAACGGTTACAAGCGATTCGATAAAAATAGACATACACCAAAAATGGAAACTGCTAAAAATGGAAAAATTACGGATATTACAATATCTGTCCATGCATTTTCATGAATAGAACAGATGCAGGATTCGTGATTGTAGCCTTCTATGTAGATGACATGAATATTATCGGTATCATAGATGAGGTCAATGAAACAGCCCGCTGTCTTAAGTCCGAATTCGAGATGAAAGATCTGGAGAGGACTCGATTCTGCTTGACCTTAGCTAAAACATCGAGATGATGGTATACTCATCAATCTTCCTACGTTCATAAGATGCTCAGGCGATTTAGCATGGACAAGGCACATCCTCTTACTACCTCCATGGTTGGTTGAAGTCTGAAATAAAAAAGGACCATTTTGCCCGAAAGAGGAGGACGAAGAGGTCTTTGGAGCAGAAACACCGTACCTTAGCGTAATCGATGCGTTGTTGTATCTGTCTCAATGTACTCACCCAAACATCGCATTCTGTACAAATCTGTTAGTGGGATTCAGCTCCTCTCCCATGATAAGGCATTGGAATAGAGTAAAACACATCTTTCAATACTTGAAAGGCTCCAATTATCTTGGATTGTTCTTTCCCTATGCAAGAGGGAGCGACATTACGAAAGGAATAGTTGAGGTTAAGGCGATGCATACCAACCGTTAATCTTCCTCTGATATTGCAGCTAACCATGGCAGCTTGACTACCAGAAGTGTTAATGTGAGCAAGCTTGTCCCCCATGCAGAGAATCCCAACAATATGTTAGTTGGATTTGCTGATGCTGGTTATCTTTCTGACCCGTATAAAGGACGTTCCCAAACTGGTTATGTGTTCACCATTGAGAATACAGTTATATCTTGGCGAACTACCAAGCATACCCTCGTTTCTACTTCTTCAAACCATGCAGAGATAATTACACTGCACGAATCCATAAGGGAGTGCATTTGGCTTCGGTTAGTCATAGACCATTTACAAGGAACTTGTGGATTAAATTCCACTATAGTGACCCCTACTTGCATCTTTGAGGACAATGCGGCATGCATTGAGCAGATGAAGTTAGGTTTCATTAAGGGTGATAATACCAAACATATCTCGTCGAAGTTCTTCAACAATCGACACCAGCAGAAATTACTGAATATCAAACTGAAACAAGTGAGTTCCAATAAGAATATTGCAGACTTGTTCACTAAGTCTCTGTCAAAATTTGCATTTGAGAAACATGTGAGGAGCATCAACATGCGTCAATTGTCCGAGATCAACAAGTGATAGCCCATTAAAATGAGATGTTGTGTATACTTCAGGGGGAGTATACTCCATATGATACTGACATTTGGAGTTGGTGCGTTGTGCTCCTTTTCCTCATCAGTCTTTGTTTTTTTTCCACGGGATTTTATTTGACTTGGAAAGATTTTTTACCGAGTCAACATCTTATGCACCATGATTGTATTAGTGCTCGACACAAAGAGAGTGTTTCAGGATATTCTTTTCTTGTTGGTGTCTTGCCTAATACTGGTTGTAGGAAGATACATAGATGGAAGACTCTAGATTCTTCTAGAGGTAGTAGGATCCCATTAGGTGTCTTATCTTAACTAGAAATTTATGTATGGAATGACTCTCATTGTAATGCCTATATAAAGGCCCCCTCTATCAATATTATGAATACAGTTGATTGATTTATCTTTAAAGTTTTCTTACTTTCTCCTCATATATAATATTCGGTAGTAATATGGCTACACCCACTTTTCTTATGTTTTGTGGTAAATTAATTAGAACTGACACTTCTTGTCCTTATTATTTCCTTATTATTGCTTCTAAGAAAAAGTAAGGCAATTGGTATATATATACATACATATATGGAAATAATATTTATCATATAAGAAAATTTAGAGACATGTCTCAGCATTAATAAACAGTTTATTTAAAAAATTAAGGTATTTTGTATATAGAGTTTCTTAGCTTTTCATTATTTTATGTTAAAGATTACAATAAGATTTGATTTAATTATCCACAATCACTCACTACTTGATCAGTCCTCTCTCTCCATACTCTCGTTCTCTCTTTTTGAACCTCTCTCCTCTCCACTCCCAATCTCGATGTCTTCCATCCCTCCGGCGAATCTCCTTCAACCCTCTCTATCACGCCCAAATCGTAAGTGACCCTCTCAACCCCATCTCTCATCATCGACAGCCACGGGCCGACGCCGCTCATGCAGCGCCGCCTCCCGCCGCCGGGACCGCCACTAAGCACCACGTCGCCGTCTATGACAGCCTCTCTCACTCTCGCGAATGTCTAAATCCGAAAACCCCCAAGTCAGTGAAACCTAACTCTTCAAATCGTACTCCCAAATTACCTTGCTGCCTTTCACATGGCTGAATCATAATATCCTCTAAAAAATAAAATCCTTTATCATATATTTGTTCCCCAAAATTAGGTTAGGTCGAAAATAAATCAGCATGCCTTTTTTATTACATCAAATATTTTGGCTATAAAATCTCGACCAAATATTTGAAAGAAAAAACAACTTTTCATTTCATATATTTCTTGTATTTAAATCCTTATATTATATTGCAAAAATATACTTTCATATCTCCATCCAAAATAGCATAAGGGTATATTAGTCAATATATAAAATATAATTATGGAAAGAAATTAGGGATATTATGGCATAGAGACATTATGTCAGAAAATCTTTTTTCTAAAAAAAAATCTAAAATTGAAAATATAAATCACTCATTTATTCAAAAGGGAACAAAATAATAAGTATAATTTTAAATATGGAGTACTCAGATAACCATAAAATTCTTTGGCCAAAAATTAAAATACAGAATCCATTAAATACATATATACTTACGATACTCAAAAGTACTTGCCAAAATACATGACAGAATTTTGAGTCCTCTTGTTATTAGAAAGAAAATTTAAAAATAAAAATTGAACAATCAAAAGAGCATATCATAAGTTTTCAGCGAGTGAGTGTTCCTTAATTAAAATTTACAAGAATAAAATTAGATAATTAGTTAGTTTAATAAATAAGAATAAACACTTTCCAGGTTTGAAAACTTTATTCAATCTATATTTTTCTATTTTCATTTTCCTTGCAAAGAGTATTTTAATTGAAGACAAAAAATGCCAATCTAAATTAATTTATTATTTGACATAAGAAAAGTAGTTGTGGTCATATTGTTACCCATATATATTTTAATCAACATGCTTAGTAATAGTTAACTAGCAACCTGTCAATCTACTACAAACAACTCATAATCAATTTTTTAATATCAAATCATAAAATTGACAAGTTGTATATTTCTATTAATAACAGTATCCCATATATACTAATGCAGAATATGCTGAGCCTACATGGCAGCTTCTCATGCTTCGGCTGCCACATGTCATCTTCTGATGCTTCGGTTGCTCATGTGTCATATTCTCATGCTTTGGTTAACACATCATCATTTCCTAACCTATTTATTAAGTACCTAAATTAATTACCTCAATTAATAAGTAGTAAATATTGTTACCTAAATTATTGGCCGCCGCTTAAAAAAAAATATGCACAAGAAGCAAGCATATCCTTTCCTGCCGCTTAAAAAATAGGTTTGCAGAGGAAAGCTAGAAATTATGAAATTATGAAAATTGAAAAAATAGAAAAACACAATAAAAGTGATATTCAATTAGTTTTACATATGTAAAATAAAAGCAAGAAAAACAGAGAAAAAAAAACACTCACACAATTTAATTTCTTATATATTTGAAATATCTCTTTGAAAATTCATAAAGTTAGTAATTATATTATTTCGTAAATATAAGTTTTTTATTTATTTTGTTATTTATATTAATTAAATAAGATTAAAACTAAAATAGACTAATTGTTTATTTCATAAGTTCTTTGATTTATTTATAAATAATGATTCAAACCATCGTTTCTACACTTTCAATAATATTTTTAATAAGAATATTTTGATTTATTTAATTTATTAGGACTTCAAGTACTTTCTGTAATACCCGAGATTTCTGTTATGTAATTGGAACTTGGTATATTGTAATGATTGTACTTTTGTTTGAGTACCATTCTCCGTATTTCATAATCCGATATTGTCGAGCGTTTAATTTCGTGTTTGTGATTTAAAGATTGTAAATCTGTGCATGTAGCGCACGCTATCGGATATATTTAGCGTACGCTAACGTGGATTCGTAGCGCACGCTACTGAGGGTCATTAGCGCACGCTATGCGTGGTCAATTTGATTGAGACGTGCGGTAGGTGAGATCTGGCCGGGGGACCCCTGTCGGATCGTGTCAGGATGTACCTGGAAGGCTTTCGGGAAAAGCCGAGTCAACGCCTTAGCGCACGCTACAGGTATGTACATAGCGCGCGCTAAGTGCCGAGTACAGATTAGTCAGTGAGCCGTTAGCGCACGCTACGAGCAGGGTCTAGCGCGCGCTAATAGCCATTTATTATAAATAGGACAGCATCCTATTCGTGATTTCAGTTCTCTCTTCTCCCATTACCCGAATCCTTACACTTAGAACATAACTTCCTTCATCCTAAACACTTCATATCAACACCCTAGTTCGTGATTGAAGATCGTATATCATTGGAGATTGGTGTTCAAGCTTTCGGTGTTGGATTGCTTCAATTTCTTCCGTGTTCTTCATTACCTTGAGGTAGGTGATTCTTCACCAATACTAGTAGTGTTCTATAGGATGTTGATCATGTTCATTTAGTCAGTTAGATTCGTTATTAGTCGTACATCGTGTGTTAGAAGGATATTTCCGACGTTCGACACTTATTCATCGTATAATCCATTGAACCTTTTAGTATGTGGATTCCTAAGCATGTTATGTATCTTCAGAACCAATCGACCAGTATGTGAAGATTTCCTAGTTCGTATGTTTTACGTAAGGAATCATATGTTTTGGGACTTGGAATAATCGGAACTTAGAATATTTCTTGAAGATCGAAGATAAGATATGATGTTGAGTTGATTATCCGTATATTTGTACCTCATGATCATGGAACTTCCACAAACCTTAGTAGCATGACATGCTTGAGGATGACTTGTTGTATCATCATAGAATTCATGAATTCACCACCTTTCAACCCAATTTTTCCGTTAGCAGTATTCTGCCATGCAAGGGTAGCGCACGCTAACATATGTGAGTTAACGTGCGCTATCGGGGGTTGATTAGCGCCGCGATACGTCGTAGCGTACGTTATGTATCGGCAGTTCAAAGCGCCGATTCGTAACTAGCGCACGCTAGTCTTACACGATAGCGTCGCTAACGAGCTGCTTAGCGCCGCGTTACGTAGAGTACGTAGCGCGCTTCGATCGAGCATTGTTTATTTTGAGCTTTTCGGCCGTAGACCGAATTGTTAGGCCATCGTTCGACTTGAGATGATTTGTATATCGTTCCTTGTGTTAAGGTTCGAGCTTGTTACGTGGATCGAAGGAGGCGGCCTTCGAGTGTGTCGAGATCATTGAAGTGTTTCGTCCTTGCCATTTTCGAGGCAAGTATCATATGTCGAGTTCGATTTATCATGCTTGTGGTTTTGTTCATATTGTTGAATATGAGATGTATTTCTGAAAATTCTCGTGATATTCGTGGTTATTTGTTCGTGTTGATGAACATATTGAAATGCATATGTGTATGCATAGTTGATTGATTTATGGTATAAATGATCCGAGGGGATCATGAGGATCTATGCTGAGGGCGCTGGATCGAATGTCCACCATGCGTTGGTCAGCGGGATCATCATGGGGATCTATCTTGAGGCGCCGGATCGTTGGGACGGGTTTTCCACCATGCGTTGGTCCAGCGGGATCATCATGGGGTTCTATCTTTGAGGGCGCGGATCGCTGGATTACCTTGTATTGTGTTGATGGAATCGTGAGGATTCGCATCGTTGGATTCGGTGGCGGAATTCCGTTTTGCATGTTTTATGATGCATTGATGATTTTGTATGATGATACTTGTACTAGCATTGTTTTGCTAACCCCTTCGGGGTGGACATTGTTTTGATGTTCGGGTAGCCGAGGATCGGGAGGCAACCACGATGCAAGCGGGACGATGAAATGGCTCGGTGATGTGATTGATGTTAGTGTTATTGTGATTTGTCTTCTTGGTTAAGTAGCATTGCTCGAGTACGTCTGATTTAATAAGGTTATTCGATATGGTTGTATAAGTTAACCCATTTGATCGGTTGAATCAAATCTGTATTTGAACTTCAGTTGTTCGATAGTATTGTTTTTACACTTCTTTTAAAATTAGCCTTGTAAATCCTTATCTAAAGGGTTTACGGCGCTGTAATTATTCCGAATATCTCGGGGTGTTACATAATATGGTATCGGAGCTAAGATTCATGGATATCTTGGCAGTCGGGTTAGTTGGGTCTGTTTACGTTATTTGATTATTGGTCGTTCGTAACATCACTGTTGAGCCAGCATCGTCGTGTGGACCGTGGTTGTAAGTTTCCTAATCTCGAATACTACCGTTTTATTTAATTCATGTCTTGTAAACATTAATGGATGTACTTTGAGAAAGTTCGTCCTGGATATTGAGTATTTATGTTTACAGTATGTTTAGAGGAGGTCGTGGACGCAGACGCGGTCGTGGACGCGGACGTGGAAATGCGAGGCAAGAAGAGTCGGTATCTACCCCAGAGATAACCGCTAGTCGAACGGATTCCCATTCCGGGGGACAACAGGGATCGGCAAATAATAATGCAGACCCTAACGTGCCGGGAGTGCTTCAGCAGGTGGTTGCCCAGATAAACCAGTTTGCTCAAGTTGTGGATCGCATGCAGACGGCGATGGGACAGCAGCATAACGTGGAAAATCGAGGAGATAAATGGCTTACCGAAGTGATTAAATTGCACCCTCCGAAATTTGGCCAGTTCTGTGAGACGCTTTCTTGGGATCACCTTTGAAGGAATTAGAGAAGATTTTTGCGAGGATTAAGCGTCCCAACGATAGGAAGGTTCCGGTCGCCCAGTATCTTCTGACAGGGGAGGCTTTCGACTGGTGGGAGGCCATTCGACCGGAGGAGCACAATGTTGACTGGACGGAATTCAAATTGATGATGGAGGCGCAGTATTGTCCTCGCCCAGTTAAAGAAGCCCGAGTTCGGGAGTTTTTCTCACCACAAAATTTGGAAGCATCTGTGACGGACGTGATTAAGACTTTTAATCACCAGCTGACTTATGTGCGCCACTTGGTCAGGACCGAGGCGGAGAAGATTTTTCATTTTGACATGCGAATGAAGCCGGAAATTCAGCAGTATATGTCCGGATTTGATTGTACCACCTTGCGACAGTATCAGGACAAGGCGTTGGCCTATGATATGAAGGAGGCGCAGTAGAGAAATCGACGGAAGCAAAGAAACAGAAGGTGTCTGGCAACTTCACGGAGGATAAGAGTAGCGGGCCTCGCAGGGGTCAGTCCTCTTTTCATTCATCCAGGAGACCTCCGCATCCTTCTCGAGGTGGAAAGAAGTTCCGGGCAGCACCAACTGTTTCAGACGCAGGGAAGAAGTGTTATAACTGTGGCAAAGCGGGACATGTTCGACGTGATTGTTTCGCGCCTGCTGTGACCTGTTTCGAGTGTGGACAGGAAGGACATCGCGCAACATTTTGTGGGAATGCGACCCGATCTTTTGGTACTCGCACTCCAGCTCCAGTCCCGAAGGAGATGAGTGTGAACCAGACGCAGCAGAGTGGATTTCAGCAGCAGAACGCTGGGAAGAGAGAGACATCCAGTGCTGGGTCCGTTCCTCCGCGCCTGTACGAAATGAGGAAATCTGAGGATCAGAACACAGCTGTTGCATCAGGTACGATTCAGATCCTTTTGCAACCAGTTAGTGTCTTGTTCGATTCGGGAGCCACGCATTCTTTTATATCTTTGAACTGTATTAATCGTTTGAAAATCTCGTGCTTGTATAACTGTGAACCTTATGTTGTGGGATTACCGAGCGGAGAGAAAATTGTGGGAACCCTAGAAGCTAGGGATTTCCCAGTATCTATAGAAGGAATAGATTGGCCATCGAATCTTATTGTAGTTGACATCTACGGTGACGATTTAATTCTCGGAGATGATTGGCTCAACCGTTATGGAGCTGTGCTGAATTACCGAGAGAGAGTCATTTCCATCATTGCTGATGACGGATCTGAACACTTATTCCGAGGATGGAGACCGGGAAGCTCGGGAAAATTGATCAAGGCAATGAAAGCTGTGAAATTATCAAGCGGGGATGTCACGGACTTTGGTGCTATGCCATGAGGAAAGAGGAAGGAGTAGAGCTCGTCTATTTCAATTGTGAATGAGTTCTCGGATGTATTTCTGACGAACTACAGGTTACCTCCACGAGAGGAGTGGAATTCACTATCGAATTAGAGCACAGGAGCGGCCTATTTCCAGAGCACCATACCGCATGGCGCCAACCGAGATGTATGAACTCTAGAAGCAACTGGAGGAATTGTTACAGAAGGGCTATATCCAACCTAGTGTTTCTCCTTGGGGAGCACCCGTTCTTTTTGTTCGAAAGAAAGACGGATCCCTCCGACTGTGTATTGATTACAGGGAACTCAACAAGATGACAATCAAGAATAAGTCTCCTATACCTCGGATCGATGACTTGTTTGATCAACTGCAAGGGGCAAGGGTATTCTCGAAGATTGACTTGCGATCGGGATACCACCAGTTGAGAATTAAGGAGTCGGATATACCGAAATCTGCTTTCAGATCCCGGTACGGGCATTATGAATTTGTAGTAATGCCATTTGGACTTACCAATGCTCCTGCGGTATTCATGCAATTGATGAATCGGGTATTCTTGGAATACTTGGATAAATTTGTGGTCGTCTTCATTGACGACATCCTGATATATTCGAGGGACGCAGAGGAACATGCTGAACATTTACGTGTGGTTTTAAGCACCTTGAGGAAGGAACAACTGTATGCAAAATTTTCAAAATGCGAGTTCTGGCTTAAGGAAGTAACCTTCCTTGGGCATGTGATATCAGCCGACGGAGTTCAGGTGGACCCGAAGAAAGTCGAAGCAATCTTAGATTGGGAAGCTCCTAAAAACGTGAAAGAGGTCCGAAGCTTCTTAGGACTTGCTGGATATTATCGCCGCTTTGTAGAGGGATTTTCCAAAATTGCTCGTCCGCTCACTCAGCTGTTACAGAAAACTCAAAAGTTCATGTGGAATGAGAAGTGCCAGGCTGGTTTTGACGAACTTAAGAGGAGGCTGACGACAGCCCCTATATTAGCGCTGCCAGAGGGAACTGATGGATTCATGGTATACAGCGACGCTTCAAATCAGGGTTTGGGTTGTGTGTTGATGCAGAAGGATAAAGTGATTGCTTATGCCTCTCGGCAATTGAAACCGTACGAGATTAATTACCCTACTCATGATCTCGAGCTAGCAGTTGTGGTCTTTGCCTTGAAAACTTGGCGACATTATTTGTATGGCGCTCATTGTCAGATCTTTACAGATCATAAGAGCCTCAAGTACATTTTCAGTCAGAAAGAGTTAAACATGAGGCAGAGAAGGTGGCTGGAATTGATCAAGGATTACGACTTGGAGATTCTCTATCATCTGGGGAAAGCAAACGTAGTAGCTGATGCTTTGAGCCGTAAACCTGTTTCTCTTCGAGTGTTGGAAGCACTTACGTCCCAAACTAGTATTCAACGAGAACTGATCCGCGAGGGGATTGAGGTATGGGCACCAGGAATCCAAGGGCAACTTTATGTGATGGAACTGACTTCATCATTAGTCGAGGAGATCAAGTCGAAACAATTGAATGATTCTATGATTCTTCGATTATATGACGAAGTAAAGAAAGGAAAAGCCCCAGGATTCGTGATACAAGACGATGGGGTTCTGAGATTTCAGAGTCGACTTTGCGTTCCCGAGGATGATGATTTGAGACGGACAATTTTAAAGGAAGCTCATAGCGCGCCCTATTCTATTCACCCAGGCAGCAGTAAGATGTATAAGGATTTAAAGCAAAACTTATGGTGGGGGAATATGAAGAAGGACGTAGCAGAGTACGTTTCGAAGTGTTTGACTTGTCAGCAGGTTAAGATTGAACATCAGCGACCTGCCGGGATGTTAAAGTCGCTTCCGATCCACGAATGGAAATGGGAGGACATCTCGATGGATTTCATCACCAGTATGCCAAGGACTAGAACGGGAATGAACATGATTTGGGTTGTAGTTGATCGACTAACCAAGTCAGCTCATTTCCTGGGAATTAAAGATACATGGGGACCCGAGAGATTGGCACGAGTATTTATTGCGGAGATAGTTAGATTGCATGGGACGCCAAGGACCATTATTTCGGATCGAGATGGTCGCTTCGTGTCACATTTCTGGAAAGCAGTTCACAGGGCTCTGGGGACTGAGCTCAACTTTAGCACAGCTTATCATCCTCAAACGGACGGTCAGTCCGAAAGGACTATTCAAACGGTAGAAGACATGCTTAGGGCCTGTGCCTTGGATTGGTCAACTGATTGGGAAGTTCATTTGCCATTAGTTGAATTCACCTACAATAATAGTTGGCATGCTTCAATTAAGATGGCACCATTTGAAGCTTTGTACGAGAGAAGATGCCGATCACCCCTATGTTGGGATGATTCTTCGGATTTGATCGGGACGGAACCGGAATTGATTATTCAGAATCAAGAGAAGATAGCTTTGATTCGAGAGAGACTGTTGACTGCCCAGAGTCGACAAAAGTCTTATGCAGATGTACGTCGTCGCCCTCTAGAGTTCGACGCTGGGGACCATGTACTATTGAAGGTGTCTCCTACACGAGGGATTTTCCGTTTTGGGAGGAGAGGCAAGCTTAGTCCGAGATATATCGGACCATTTGAGATCCTCGAGAGAGTGGGAGATTTAGCATACAGGTTGGCCTTACCGCCATCGCTGAGTCACGTTCCCAATGTGTTTCACGTATCCCAATTGCGGAAGTATGTACCGGACCCCAGTCACGTCATTGATTTCGACGAGATTGAGATAGCTAATGATGGCACCTTCGAAGAGAGACCAATCAAGATACTTGAGAGCCGGATCAAACAATTGAGGAATAAACCAATACACTTGGTTAAAGTACAATGGTCACGACATGGAGTCGAAGAGGCCACTTGGGAAACGGAGGACATTATGAAGACTAGATATCCGGAGTTGTTTTCATCTTAAGTTTCGGGACGAAACTTATTTTTAGGGAGGAAGGATGTAATACCCGAGATTTCTGTTATGTAATTGGAACTTGGTATATTGTAATGATTGTACTTTTGTCTGAGTACCATTCTCCGTATTTCATAATCCGATATTGTCGAGCGTTTAATTTCGTGTTTGTGATTTAAAGATTGTAAATATGTGCATGTAGCGCACGCTATCGGATATATTTAGCGTACGCTAACGTCGATTCGTAGCGCACGCTACTGAGGGTCATTAGCGCACGCTATGCGTGGTCAATTTGATTGAGACGTGCGGTAGGTGAGATCTGGCCGGGGGACCCCTGTCGGATCGTGTCGGGATGTACCTGGAAGGCTTTCGGGAAAAGCCGAGTCAACGCCTTAGCGCACGCTACAGGTATGTACATAGCGCGCGCTAAGTGCCGAGTACAGATTAGTCAGTGAGCCGTTAGCGCACGCTACGAGCAGGGTCTAGCGCGCGCTAATAGCCATTTATTATAAATAAGACAGCATCCTATTCGTGATTTCAGTTCTCTCTTCTCCCATTACCCGAATCCTTACACTTAGAACATAACTTCCTTCATCCTAAACACTTCATATCAACACCCTAGTTCGTGATTGAAGATCGTATATCATTGGAGATTGGTGTTCAAGCTTTCGGTGTTGGATTGCTTCAATTTATTCCGTGTTCTTCATTACCTTGAGGTAGGTGATTCTTCACCAATACTAGTAGTGTTCTATAGGATGTTGATCATGTTCATTTAGTCAGTTAGATTCGTTATTAGTCGTACATCGTGTGTTAGAAGGATATTTCCGACGTTCGACACTTATTCATCGTATAATCCATTGAACCTTTTAGTATGTGGATTCCTAAGCATGTTATGTATCTTCAGAACCAATCGACCAGTATGTGAAGATTTCCTAGTTCGTATGTTTTACGTAAGGAATCATATGTTTTGGGACTTGGAATAATCGGAACTTAGAATATTTCTTGAAGATCGAAGATAAGATATGATGTTGAGTTGATTATCCGTATATTTGTACCTCATGATCATGGAACTTCCACAAACCTTAGTAGCATGACATGCTTGAGGATGACTTGTTGTATCATCATAGAATTCATGAATTCACCACCTTTCAACCCAATTTTTCCGTTAGCAGTATTCTGCCATGCAAGGGTAGCGCACGCTAACATATGTGAGTTAACGTGCGCTATCGGGGTTCAGTTAGCGCACGATACGTACGTAGCATACGTTATGTATCGGCCGGTTCAAACTGTCAGTTCGTAACTAGCGCACGCTAGTCTTACACGATAGCGTACGCTAACAGGCCTGCTTAGCGCACGTTACGTAAATCGTAGCGCCACGCTAAGCGATCCCAGATTGTTTATTTTGAGCTTTTCGGCCGTAGACCGAATTGTTAGGCCATCGTTCGACTTGAGATGATTTGTATATCGTTCCTTGTGTTAAGGTTCGAGCTTGTTACGTGGATCGAAGGAGGTGGCCTTCGAGTGTGTCGAGATCATTGAAGTGTTTTGTCCTTGCCATTTTCGAGGCAAGTATCATATGTCGAGTTCGATTTATCATGCTTGTGGTTTTGTTCATATTGTTGAATATGAGATGTATTTCTGAAAATTCTCGTGATATTCGTGGTTATTTGTTCGTGTTGATGAACATATTGAAATGCATATGTGTATGCATAGTTGATTGATTTATGGTATAAATGATCCGAGGGGATCATGAGGATCTATGCTGAGGGCGCTGGATCGAATGTCCACCATGCGTTGGTCCGACGGGATCATCATGGGGATCTATGATGAGGGCGCGGGATCGTTGGACGGGTTTTCCACCATGCGTTGGTCTGACGGGATCATCATGGGGATCTATGCTGAGGGCGCTGGATCGCTGGATTACCTTGTATTGTGTTGATGGAATCGTGAGGATTCGCATCGTTGGATTCCGGTGGCGGAATTCCGTTTTGCATGTTTTATGATGCATTGATGATTTTTGTATGATGATACTTGTACTAGCATTGTTTTGCTAACCCCTTCGGGGGTGGACATTGTTTTGATGTTCAGGTAGCCGAGGAGCGGGGAGGCAACCACAGTACCGACAGGACGATGAAATGGCTCAGTGATGTGATTGATGTTAGTGTTATTGTAATTTGTCTTCTTGGTTCGTAACGTACTCGAGTACGTCTGATTTAATAAGGTTATTCGATATGATTGTATAAGTTAACCCATTTGATCGGTTGAATCAAATCTGTATTTGAACTTCAGTTGTTCGATAGTATTGTTTTTACACTTCTTTTAAAATTAGCCTTGTAAATCCTTATCTAAAGGGTTTACGGCGCTGTAATTATTCCGAATATCTCGGGGTGTTACACTTTCTTAGTCAGATATATTCAATACTTCTTTTGCAATACTCCCAAGCATCTTTCATTTCAGTTGATATTTATTTTATTGATATATCTGATTATAGTGACTGACTAATATAAATTAACTAATTAGTGGAATATATAATATTTCCGCGAGATTTTAGATTTAAGTTTTTAATATATAGTGCAAACTGATATATTAAATTTGTCTTTGATTGGGATTTATGTTGTTAATTAATGAAAATATGAAATATTTCTATAAATATAATCAATTCCTCCGGTAAAATAAAAACAAGAAAAACAGAGAAAAAAAATACTCGGACAAATTTTGTTCTTTGTTAAGTCTTTTCCTTTGAAAACACATAATCGATTTTGTCTTTTTCGCCTTCAGATTTCTTAATATTTAATTTTTAGATAATTCTTAATATTTTTTTTGTTAATTTTACTTAATCCCTTCAAGTTAATTTCATTTTCAAGTAAGCTCAAATAACAGTATGTTACAAAATTTACATATTTCTTGAGATTCTCAATATGTATAGTTTATAAATCTCCCCTATATACTAATGCAGAATACGTTGAGCCTAAATGGCAGCTTCTCATGCTTCGGCTGCCACATGTCTTCTGCTGGTGCTTCGTGTGCTTATGTGTCACCCTTTCATGCTTCAGCTGACACATAATCAATTACTCGCCTAATCATCATTGCATTAATTACATTATAATTATACCTCAAATAACTCCTACCTACCTTATTAATTTCTACGAATTAAGGAATATGAATTATGAATAATTGATTATATTATAGAAATATTTTACGTTTTCATTAATTAAAAAATATAAATTCCAAACAAAGAGAATTTAATATATATTTTCATTAATTAATTAATTTGTATTAGTTAATCACTATAATTATATATATCAATAAAAGAAATATCAACTCAAAGAAGTGTTGAATATATATGTACTCGAAGTGATTTTTTAAATAATTTTAAGTGATTTTTTACAAGCTACTCACTTTGCCCCTGTTGTTTTAAAAAATTTGTTAATTTTATCTACTTTTGAAATCAACTATATATTTTTGAAAGTTTTGAATTTTCTTTTGTATTTTAAATTATACCAAACAATTTATGTATTTTTTTTTTTAAAATATAAGGATTGAGAAGTGCTTTATTTTAAGTTATAAGTCAAGGTCTATTATGTATTTCCAAAAGTTTTTTAAATTTCAAAAACATTACTAAAACTAGCCACAATTATTTAGTATAATTCAACATATGGAGTTGTATTAAAGGACAATACATATATCATTTATTCAAGTATAAGATCTTCACTTTGGCATCATTGCAAACTCATAAGACTGACCAAGAATATGAGATTAATTATTGGACAGACAATGTCATCTCACAATCTATAAGAAATTAAGGACTTCTCCGAATGAATCCTCAAAATTGTAGATGGTGAGCTGGGTGAAGAAGTCGATAGAGAAATCTTGATTGATATTCTTGATATTTACTAATCTGGAATGCCGAAGATCATATTGCAGTCATTGCTGAAAGCACTATCATTTACTTATAAGTAACTTTCCATAAAGTAATTTTCTGAAGAAAGAGCAACCGTGACGCCACAAACGACATTGTGGAGAGAGTAAACGATTACGTGATGTCTATAATTTCAAAAGACAAATGAATATGTCTCAGTTCTGATAGTATATGCAAAATCTCTACGACCTCTAAAGTCAAAATCAAGTATATTCAATGGATTTTTTTGAATAGCATCAATTGTTCTAGAATTCCAAATCACATCTTGAAATCGTAAGTTAGAGTCTCAATTATGCTAATTCAAAATATGGATCAATCATCCGGATTATGAAATATCACATCATTAATAATTATCCAGATCCGTAACCATATTATTGAACAAAAAATTCGGGGAATAATTTTGAGAGTAAAGTACTTATTACACAATTGATATTAAGCCCGTTAGATAGCAGATTATCATTTAAATTTCAAATACGCCAGTTCCCACTTATTATGAGCTTTACCATGAATATATTTAAGAGTCAAGGTCACACGCTCCCTCATATTGGTATGTATCTTCCAAGACCCGTATTCGGTCATGGTTAGCTTTATGTAGCCCTATCAAGAGTGAAGATCAGGAAAGACTAGAAATCTTTTGTTGCGATGAGAATGGTGTAATCATAAACAGACAAATAATGTAGTTTATAAAGAAGTATTATAAAATTTATAATGAACGATTTACATATTATATATTTATATAAGAGTTCTTTTTTGTGTTCCCGTGTAATTATACGGTTGTTATACTAGTAAGTTATAGATATCATTTTGCTTAAAAAGACTAAAATATCCTCACAAAAGTTGTTGATGTTGACTTTCTTTTGTTTTTGCATTTTATTTAATTTAACCTCTTTATCATTTCTTTTTCTTTTTTATTTTTATCATCTTCTCGATTTATATCCGAAATTCATGTCCAGCAACCAAAATTTAACAACATATACATAATCATAGTAAACACAAGCCATTTTTGACAAATGGCTCTCTCAGAATCCTTATAAAAATCACACGATTATTCGAAAAGGAGAAGTTGATGTTCAAATAGGACTTCATTTCTCGTGGTTCTGGGTTCATAAAGAAGGTATGCAGCAATATTTTATTGCCGTAGTATTTTTTTACAAGTTTTTTCGGACACGATGGTTGCACACGATGGCAAGCAACTATGTGCAACGGTCGTGTCCAACAGCCTTGATATTTCGTGTGCACAACTAACGTGTCCATGATCGTCTACAATCGTGTGTAGCGACCCTATTGAAGGTCATTTCATCGCCAGAAAACTTGCCCGCGATCGCTGCACACGGTAGCATTCGGTCATGTCCAAGGCAGCGACCGTGTGCTAGAATATTGTTCGATCAATTTTCTGATAAATTATTCATCTTTTTGGAAATAGATGTTGTGGCAGTGTGTTGATACATTTGTAACACCCCCAAAACCATCCGGGATATTACAGTGCCATGCGTCCCGCGCCGGAACCCACCAGGCTAAAAACCAATTCAAAAACGTTCAAAGATGCCAAAAGACCAATGACGGTAATATTTTAAATACTCAAATATTTTCAAAAACATAGTTCTTAAATACCGTCATAAAATACCATTTGAAAATACAAGGCGGAATGCCAAATCTCGACCGTTTAAAATGTACGTTAAGCCACCCCTTAAACGTACCGATAAAACAGCTAGGAAAAAGGGTTTAACGAAATAACCCAAGTTCGAAAAATGCCAAAAGACCATTTGAAAATACACACGAGTTGGTAAAGATACCGAAAAGTCATTTTAAAATACACACACGCAGCGGATAAAACACAGTTCAAAATACACATTTGCAGCAGAAATACAACCAGAAAAGAATACTCGATACTCAAATAAATGTCACAGCCAGTATCACCCGGGAAGCTCACCCCTTCACGACCGCTACTAGCTCGATCTCCGAGTACCTAAAAATAAAGCCCACGACTGGGTCAGCCACAATACTCAACGATGATATTAACCACATCATCATAAATAATTACATACCAATGTAGTAATACTGTAAGAATACTACCAACGTAATCTTACCGTCATCACCTTACCAATCCATGGCAATTCATAACAAGTCAATCCTTACCATAATCCGTATTTCGCATTCTCAAATGGCGAAATGAACTTAACAACAATTATCTGTACTGTACTCAAACAATACCAAGTATCCTCAAAACATTATCATAACTCACAAGTACAGAGTAATCCAATCTGTGCCAAGTCCTGTACGTCGGATTATGCAATCAAATATCAACATGTATAAACCAATAATACACAACATATCTGTAGATCAACTACCACAAAACAATGAATACACAGGTCCTGAAACATCGACGTACAGTCCGAATGCTCATACGGTCAATAATAATGATCAACCAATACATCACTGAGAATATCATCGACATGATAGCTCCAATATGACCAACGAAGGATCAACGATAACCGAGAGTACCCTCAACAAGGTAGACTCCAAACACGATCAACTATAACCGAGAATACCCTCAACAAGGTAGACTCCAAATGATCAACAAAGGACCAACAATAACCGAGAATACCCTCAACAAGGTAGACTCCAAATGATCAACAAAGGACCAACAATAACCGAGAATACCCTCAAAAAGGTAGACTCCAAATGAACAATAATGGATCTCAAGAAATAACTTTGACTGTCGAACATACCCCTCGGGCGTATGAACAACCAGTCGCAAACCGTCGAACATATCCAATCATACATGGAACTATGAACGACCAAACGGTATGGCTCAAAGATGGACATCACAGTACGCCCGATCCGGAAATGTGTCCGTGCACAAGCCACCCCGGGTATCGATCAAATACACGTGTGGTCTTGTACCTAATTAGCCTCACGAAACTACGTCTCGTGTGCATGGTTCAATGTGGAATAATATCAACACATAACCATAATATGCCCAGCTAAAAATCCTACACAATAACCAATCGAAACGCAGATATGATTCCAGATATGTCACGATGAAACATGACAACGAAACTCAAAGAATCACATATCCAATAAGGATCAAAAGACTCACCGAAGTGAACAACGACAATCTGACAATGAAAAGTCGACACGACTAATCAATAATCAAAACAACAATCTTGGGATCACAAACCCCAAAGGATAATCCATACGATCAGCAATCTCAGACAACAGTTCTGGGATCAACATCCCTCAATGAGGCGATCAACACGACCATTAATACCAACAATAGTCCTGGGATCAACACCCCTCAACGAACAACCAATATGAATCTCAATACACGAAGCCTCAACGTACAACATATACAACAACTCAACATAATTATCTCATAACTGAACATAAATTACCTCAAAGCCGAAGACAATATCCTTTCCACGAACAACATCCCTGAACGAATACACAGTTATACGAATAATCTCAAATAAGGTACCATCCATTCAATACCAATAAACCTTTATCCCGATACTTACGTCATCACGATAATTATCCTCGATATCCGATATTCTATATCCCGGACCAAAGACAACTCACGTCTTCCTTGAACACAATTAAATCATATACCTTATGATTTAATACAAACCAGAGCACGATATACAACTCATTATCCGACAACTTACATTTCTAACAACATTGATATACGAATTATAAATGAAATGAAACGAAACCATTCATCAAGTATTATAAACTAAACAAGTATAAACTTGCCTCGATACCGATACCACGAAGCTGTTACCAGAATCCATTGTCTTCGTCTCCGAGCTCCTCAGCCCCGACCAAAAGCAACCTACGAACTCTCCAACCTTGACCGCAACACAACGGCCATAATCAACGCTCAATTATCGCGACCTAATGCAATAATCAAATGACAACACATCCGATAATAATCAATAACTGGTATAACCAACCAATCAAACTCAACGGTTCAACAATACCTCGATCATTTACAAAACCGAACAATACAACTCAAACAATTACGAACTCATATCAACAATACAAACCGAAATCCGATAAATCATAATTATCAATCAATAACCGATCAATAACCCAACAGTTCCACAATATCTCGATTAAACACAGTCTTAAACAATCCAGTTCAACCCATCACGAATTCATAATCACAACACGAAAATACTATATTTTCTGCCTACTTAGCGCACGTTAAACGCATAACGTAGCGTGCGCTAAATTGTTCCCGTTAGCGTGCGCTAGCCAGTAAGCTTAGCGTGCGCTAATGCTGTCCAGTGGCATGCATTCCAAGCATCGACTAACACCATCTTCTGTAACACCCCCAAAACCATCCGGGATATTACAGCGCCATGCGTCCCGCGCCGAAACCCACCAGGCTAAAAACCAATTCAAAAACGTTCAAAGATGCCAAAAGACCAATGACGGTAATATTTTAAATAATCAAATATTTTCAAAAACATAGTTCTCAAATACCGTCATAAAATACCATTTGAAAATACAAGGCGGAATGCCAAATCTCGACAGTTTAAAATGTACGTTAAGCCACCCCTTAAACGTACCGATAAAATAGCTAGGAAAAAGGGTTTAACGAAATAACCCAAGTTTGCAAAATGCCAAAAGATCATTTGAAAATACACACGAGTTGGTAAAGATACCGAAAAGCCATTTTAAAATACACACACGCAGCAGATAAAACACAGTTCAAAATACACATTTGCAGCGGAAATACAACCAGAAAAGAATACTTGATACTCAAATAAATGTCACAGCCAGTATCACCCGGGAAGCTCACCCCTTCACGACCGCTACTAGCTCGATCTCCGAGTACCTAAAAATAAAGCCCACGACGGGGTCAGCCACAATACTCAACGATGATATTGATCACATCATCATAAATAATTACATACCAATGTAGTAATACTGTAAGAATACTACCAACGTAATGTTACCATCATCACCTTACCAATCCATGGCAATTCATAACAATTCAATCCTTACCATAATCTGTATTTCGCATTCTCAAATGGCGAAATGAACTTAACAACAATTATCTGTACTGTACTCAAACAAAACCAAGTATACTCAAAACATTATCATAACTCACAAGTACGGAGTAATCCAATCTGTGCCAAGTCCTGTCCGTTGGATTATGCAATCAAATATCAACATGTATAAACCAACAATACACAACATATCTGTAGATCAACTACCACAAAACAATGAATACACAGGTCCTGAAACATCGACGTACAGTCCGATGCTCATACGGTCAATAATAATGATCAACCAATACATCACTGAGAATATCATCGACATGATAGCTCCAATATGACCAACGAAGAATCAACGATAACCGAGAGTACCCTCAACAAGGTGGACTCCAAACACGATCAACTATAACCGAGAATACCCTCAACAAGGTAGACTCCAAATGATCAACAAAGGACCAACAATAACCAAGAATACCCTCAACAAGGTAGACTCCAAATGAACAATAATGGATCTCAAGAAATAACTCTGACTGTCGAACATACCCCTCGGGCGTATGAACAACCAGTCGCAAACCGTCGAACATATCCAATCATACATGGAACTATGAACGACCAAACGGTATGGCTCAAAGATGGACATCATAGTACGTCCGATCCGGAAATGTGTCCGTGCACAAGCCGCCCCGGGTATCGATCAAATACACGTGTGGTCTTGTACCTAATTAGCCTCACGAAACTACGTCTCGTGTGCATGGTTCAATGTGGAATAATATCAACACATAACCATAATGTGCCCAGCTAAAAATCCTACACAATAACCAATCGAAACGCAGATATGATTCCAGATATGTCACGATGAAACATGACAACGAAACTCAAAGAATCACATATCCAATAAGGATCAAAAGACTCACCTGTAATACCCGGTTGTAATTCAGTCATTATCATTCAGTAATTTCATTCGGTAATTGTCACTCAGTGGATTTTCACTCAATTATAATCATTCATCAATCATGTTCATTCACCGTGTTCACCGTTCGGAAAAACTTCGAGTTGTGTATCATTATTGTTCATTGTTTTAACTTTCCTCATACGAGTTCGACTTTGTTAGATCACCATTAATTTTTGGTAACTCCAAAAATTCTAAATCTTTGCAATATTATAGAGCATTGAGTTAGCTTTCCAATGGTTCAAACGGTGAGTCAATCGGAGTCCGGACGAGAGAGTTATGGTCGTTTTAGCTCACCCGCTCATTTTTCAGATTTTGGCCGTTCACGGCCGACCGGACTCGGTCGTGTCGTCCGGCACGGCCCGTGCCGTACTCGTCCGGATAATGCCGAAGTGTCTGCCTCAGGACCCGACCGTGTCGTCTGGCACGGCCGAGTCGCACCCTTCCGGATAGGCCGTAACTGTCGACCAGAGGCCCGACCGTGTGCCAGGACACGGTCGAGTCAATGCCGAGCGCCGCGGACGGGTCACTATCGGTAGGCCCCTTTGCGCTGCGACCGTGTCATGCCAGACACGGTCGAGTCCCTGCCGGCCAGCTGCGCCGCGACCGTGTCAGGCGGGCACGGTCGAGTCTGGCTGCCGAGTCAACCCCTAAATTCATTTTTTGAGCATTTTGAGCTCATTTCTCCCATTTTTTTCCATCTTCTTCACCTGCAACCGAGAGAGAATAACTTGAGGGAGAGATTTCTTCATCAATTATCATTTGAGTGTGTATTTTCATCACCTTCAATCATTTGGGAAGCTTGGATAGTCGTTTTTACGCGTTTTCATCGGATCGAATTGGTTGGATCTTCAAGAGGTAAATTCTTCAACACTTTGGACTTCGATTTTGTGTTGAGATATGATGTTTTGGACGTTATAATCATGTTATATGAAGGGATATGTATATGATTATGAGTTTGTATAAGGATTCATTGGATTATTGAGGAATTATTCAAGAACACCTTGAATATCGAGTTGGAATTGGGGATTTTCGACTAATTGTTGTTATAATCACATTTTTGGATATTCATAACGGATTATTGATCGTATTGGAGATGTTTTGTTGGTTTGAAACACTTCTTGGGAATTTTGATATTGGTATATTGAGGTTTGATTGTAAACAATCGGAGTTTGGACGCAACGTGTTTGTTTTAATGCCTCAATGGACTTAGTTTTATCGTATCGACGTTTGGAATTCGTTATATTCGTGTTTAATTCGTGTATTGATCGGATTGTTGGTAATTATATTGAATTAAGGTTGTTCGAGCGACCGATATCTCAATTAGGACGTTGTTCGTGGAAGGATAATTGTCATCGGTATTGTGTAAGTTAATTCTTACTCGGTTAAAAGGATACTCATTTCTTTTGTTGTTGATTGCTCATAATCATAATTCATTCATCATAATATTATTCATTTTGAGACTTGTAATTGTCGAATAATCATTTCATTCACGAGGAACGACGGTTCCAAATCATTTCACTGGGTTATCAATCACGTCACTATTACTTTCATATCGGTGAGTCATCTTGGCCTAGTCTAATTGTTATTCATTGATATTCATCATGGTCATTCTCGTTCATGTGACCTTACGGTTCATATTGCGTGGCGGGTGTGGCTGTGTGGAATTTTTAGTCGGGCACACGATGGTCATGTATTGGGTTCACCGATACATCGGACCGTGCACACGGTAACGCTTACCTCCGTGAGACTAATTAGGTACAAGGACGGGTGTGTCCGGTCATTCGTCTTGTACACTTGCACGTAACATTACGGGCGTACTATGATACTCCTCTTCGAAATTCATAATTAAGAATATTTCATAACTTGATTAATTCATGATTGTGTAATTTCAACTCTTGAGGATTGTTGTTCTTTATGTAATTCCCGTTTGGGGATTTTGTTTTTCGTGTCATGGCAAGGCAAACGCACGGGAATAGCATGTTGATGTCGAGGAGTCCTAGTGATACTAGTAGGGGGCCCCAAATCCTTTCAGTCATTCCTATTGTTGTCATTTATTTTCCGCTGCAGATTTTCATTTGAATACTCCGTTTCATTCAGTGTTGTGTATTTTATCTTCATATAAAATACACTAGTATTCGGTATTGTCCTGGTGTGTTGTAACTAAACTCCTCATCGGAGTAATTATCGTTGTAATGTAGTTCGGTACTACATTTATCTTGTGTAATTCATTCATTTTCATTTGCCTGGTGGGTCCCATTTGGGGATCTACGGCACTGTAATATCCGCCTAGTTTGGGGTGTTACATCACCGAAGTGAACAACGACAATCTGACAATGAAAAGTCGACACGACTAATCAATAATCAAAACAACAATCTTGGGATCACAAACCCCAAAGGATAATCCATACGATCAGCAATCTCAGACAACAGTTCTGGGATCAACATCCCTCAATGAGGCGATCAACACGACCATTAATACCAACAATAGTCCTGGGATCAACACCCTTCAACGAACAACCAATATGAATCTCAATACATGAAGCCTCAACGTACAACATATACAACAACTCAACATAATAATTATCTCATAACTGAACATAAATTACCTCAAAGCCGAAGACAATATCCTTTCCACGAACAACATCCCTGAACGAATACACAGTTATACGAATAATCTCAAATAAGGTACCATCCATTCAATACCAATAAACCTTTATCCCGATACTTACGTCATCACGATAATTATCCTCGATATCCGATATTCTATATCCCGCACCAAAGACAACTCACGTCTTCCTTGAACACAATTAAATCATATACCTTATGATTTAATACAAACCAGAGCACGATATACAACTCATTATCCGACAACTTACATTTCTAACAACATTGATATACGAATTATAAATGAAATGAAACGAAACCATTCATCAAGTATTATAAACTGAACAAGTATAAAATTGCCTCGATACCGATACCACGAAGCTGTTACCAGAATCCATTGCCTTCGTCTCCGAGCTCATCAGCCCCGACCAAAAGCAACCTACGAACTCTCCAACCTTGACCGCAACACAACGGCCATAATCAACGCTCAATTATCGCGACTTAATGCAATAATCAAATGACAACACATCCGATAATAATCAATAACCGGTATAACCAACCAATCAAACTCAACGGTTCAACAATACCTCGATCATTTACAAAACCGAACAATACAACTCAAACAATTACGAACTCATATCAACAATACAAGCCGAAATCCGATAAATCATAATTATCAATCAATAACCGATCAATAACCCAACAGTTCCACAATATCTCGATTAAACACAGTCTTAAACAATCCAGTTCAACCAATCACGAATTCATAATCACAACACGAAAATACTACACTGTCTGCCTACTTAGCGCACGTTAAACGCATAACGTAGCGTGCGCTAAATTGTTCATGTTAGCGTGCGCTAGCCAGTAAGCTTAGCGTGCGCTAATGCTGTACAGTGGCATGCATTCCAAGCATCGACTAACACCTTGCGACTACGAATCCGAATGAAAAGGAAATCATACTCCAAGATTAACAATAACTTTCCAAATCAAAACTCATCATCATGATCCATATCTTATCATACGAACTCAATCACTACAATCAACATAATGTTTAGTTTCAATTATCTTATCCATGTTAATAATCAAACTAACATATATCCTTCCTCTTTGATGAGATATATACCTAGAACACTAAAAGTACCATGATTCCATAATCACATTCATGACAACCATCATAATCCGATATGCTAACATGTAATTAATCACCTAAGTCATATATATCCGTATATCATCTTAACATCAAATCCGAAATGAAGGGAGACATAAATCGACATATCTCCTGAATACCATTCAAAACCATACAAAACATATCAATATCCGCATACCAACAATAACATCAACGTTACCCGGGAAGCCATCTCGAAGTCATACTTATCAACTCATTAATATGATAAGCATCAACTCAATAATACCAATATTCAATCCCCAAAACGAAATCCAAAGTGAAGATTAATTACCTCTTTGAAGAAAAGGATGGATTATCAAGGTTGAATCCGTTCCCAATCATTTCCAAGCTCCAAATGTTGATAATGATGCTCAACTCCATCATAATCCAGTATTTGGAACCTCAAGACTCTCTCTATGAACTCCATTCCAAGACTCATTAATAATTTCAAGAACAAAGCTTTGAATCCATGCTCTCTATCTTAATCTCGTTAAAGATCATCATCTCATAGTGTTTTAGGAACTCAAGTACCTCCCAAAGCTCTCTTTATCGAGTGAAAGGAAAGAAATGGACGAAATGCTTCATAACACCCGTTTGTCCCCTTATATAGAATACATTACTAGCGCGCGATACTGTCATAAAATAGCGTGCGTTATTGCCCTAGCGTGCGCTAACTGACTTTGTTAGCGTGCGCTATCGCAGCCCAGAGGCCACTGTCTTGCCTCGTACATGAGCTTACGTATGTAATGCCCATGCATTAGTGTACGTAACTTACACTGTTTAGCGTACGTAAGTCCTTGCATTTAGCGTGCGCTAATATCAGCTGACTTGCTACAGTCTACGCACGGCATGTGCCCCCACATGCCGATCTAACAAGGATAAGATTCCCTTTGACCGATCTACAATTAGCGTGCGTTAAGCCTCATGCTTTAGCGTGCGCTAATACTTCAGGACAACAACCGTTGACTTATCAGAACGTGCACCGAAAGCAGCCGGGTCCACACGCAGATTCCTTCCGATCTGACTACATTTAGCGTGCGCTACATTCTGCCTCTAGCGTGCGCTAACCGTGAACGATAGCGTGCGCTATACTTGAACATTAGCGCGCGCTAATCAGGCTATACTTAGCCATTTTCCAATTCTCCTCGTCCATCTCGACATACCAAAATACGAACATACTGCATACTAAATACATGTACTGAATCCAATAACATCATCATACGATATACCCAATATCAAAAGTACGATAACCTGATACACGGTATCCTCAAAATAATTGTCGAACCACTACGACAGTTATACGAGTACAAATACAGCTGTCTCAGTTCTCAATTTATTTTATCCATACTGTATAGACACCAAGCTATCCAGTATATCTTAGATAAAATAACGCAAAAAAATTCATACTGAAAATTCGGGTATTACAACATCACGGTGGTTATTGGGAGCGACTGGCATGTGTAGACAGGGAATCCTTTTTTGTCTACATTGACGCAAACCTCGTGGGGGTTATCGGAGAGGGTTTGGGTGGTCCAAATGAGTCCGATTATAAATTATGGTACTTGACACACATGGCCAAGGGCAACAAAGTAAAAGTCCTATTACAGGGCGATACCGAGATACTTCGATTGTTTGTAGAATACAAAGAGGATTCTGAGGTCTATGTTGAGAACGACAGTTCCTCCACTCCCGAGGTTAATTTGGGATGTAGTAGCTCGAGAGTAGAGTCCGACAACATAAATTATGACATGCCTTCCAAAGATTATCAATATGAGAAAGGTGAGGAAGATGAGGAAGATGAGGAAGGTGAGGAGGTGCATACGTCCGAAGATGAAGATGAAGATTGTTGTGAAGACTTGCTTGAGTCACTATTTGTGGAGTTTCTTGCTTTGGTTCGCCAACTTGCCCAAATGAGTAGGATTATAAGTCGTCGGAACTTCTCCTCCGACCATCAGTCTGCGATCGAGCATGAGCATCAACGTTATGTCAATTTTTTGCAAGCTAACGTTAAATCCTACTGACGTGGATCTCCAATGTGGAACCAAATGTGGATAATGACTAAAAAAGGACAAAATTGTAAAAAGTTCTCTTTCATCTGCAACTTAATTAACATAAATTGAAACTTAAGCTCTCAAATTTAATATAAACCCCAATTGAACCTAATATACCCCAAATTCTCATTCATTATCTCATGAACAAGTTAATGGATTCTTCAGCAAGCACCATGTTTGTTTCTCGATATGAAAGGAGCATCTCAATACCACTTTGTGATTGTAATCAACTAGCAATTCCATGGGTTTTTCTTTTCATTTCTTTTTTTTTTTACCTTTTTTGTTCTGTTTTTTTTTTGTTTTTTTTTTTTGAGTTTTGTGGGTTAATTTTGGATAAGAGAAATAGGGAAGGAGATGATGATGATCTCAATGATGGTATTTTTTATGGAGGAGAGTACGTTGGCGGTCATGGTGCTTTCATTAGGAAAATACCCAAGTGAGGAGAACTTTGAGAAATATAAAGAGGCTAAAAGAAAAGCCAAGAAATCCATTCGTGATGCTAGGGCAAAGATTAATCAAGAATTGTATACGAAATAAGATACTAAGGAAGGGTAAAGAGATATTTATAAAATTGCTCGTATTAGAGATAGGAGGACACGAGATATTGTGAGAGCTAAATATGTGAAAGATGTTGATTATAAGGTTTTAGTCGGAGATCAGGAGATAAGAGAAAGATGGAGAGCATACTTTGATAACCTATTTAATTGTCAACATGAGGAAAATATTGGGGCTGTAAGTTCTTCAAATTTGACTAATGGGGATTTTATGCGACGAATTCAAAAGGGTGAAGTACGGATGCCATTAAAGAAAATAGGTTCGAAAAAAGCAGAAGGGCCAGATGGTATACCTATTGAAGGATGGAGATGTTTGGGAGAGAGGGGAATCGAATGGTTGACTATACTTTTCAACAATATTGGAAATACAACAAAATGCCACTGGCGTGGATGAAAAGCACTGTAGCCCCTCTATATAAGAACAAAGGCGATGTCCAAGATTGCTCTAATTATCGGGGGATTAAATTGATGAGTCATACCATGAAATTATGGGAACGAGTGATTGCGCAACGTCTTAGAAATTGTGTTAAGATATTGGAAAACCAATTTGGATTTATGCCCGGGAGATCGACTGTGGAAGCGATATTTCTGATGAGACAGATGATGGAACATTATCGTGATAAGAAGAAAGACTTGCATATGGTTTTTATTGATTAAAGAAGGCTTATGATAAAGTACCAAAGGAGGTACTTTGGTGGGCATTAGCCAAAAAGGGAGTGTCTACAAAGTATATTGATATCATTAGAGACATGTACGAATGAGCTAGTACAAGTGTACTTACTACCGTGGGAAGGACTGGGGAATTTCTATTATGATTGGGGTGCATCAAGGCTCAACTCTTACTCCTTTCACATTTGCCATCGTCATGGATGAATTGACAAGGTCAATTCAAGATGATATACCTTGGTGCATGATGTTTGCCGATGATATAGTATTGATTGATGAAACGAATGACAGAGTTGAAAGAAAGTTGTAACTCTGGAAAAATACGTTAGAAACTCGTGGTTTTAGGCTGAGCAGAAGTAAGACTGAATATTTGGAGTGTAGCTTTAGTGTAAATAGAAGTAAAGAGGCGGGTACAATCACTTTTGATGGGAATGTTATACGAGGATCGGAGTCTTTTCGTTATCTTAGGTCTATTCTTTAAAAGGATGGAGAATTAGACGGTGACGTGGCCCATAGGATTAAGGATGGATGGTTGAAATGGAAGAGCGCAACGGGGTTACTATGTGATCAAGGCGTATCTTACAGGAAAAATTTTACCGAACAATAATTAGGCCTGCACTTTTATATGGCACCGAATGTTGGGCTGTAAAGCATAGTCATGTGCATAAGATGAATGTGGGGAAAATGCGTATGCTAAGATGGATGTGTGGCCATACGAGAAAGGATCGACTTAGTAATGATGTGATTAGGAATAAAGTACTAGTGGCCCCTATAAAGGATAAGATGTTGTAGAATCATTTAAGATGGTACGGGCATGTGAGACGGAGGCCGATTGATGCACCGGTGTGAAGGCTTGAAGAATGAGGAGCGCATAGGCTGGTGAGGGGTAGAGAAAGACCTAAACAGACATGGATAAGAGTGATTGAGAATGATATGAGGTTTATTGGGATTGGAAAAGTTATGGCGTTGGATAGGACGATGTGGAGGGAGAGAATTCAGGTGGTTGATTATATTTTGAGTTTTTTTTTTTTTTTGCATAATGACTATTACTATTTTTTATTTACTTTTTATTATTTACTTATTTATTTTTGCATAATTATTTTTTTTATTACGTACTAAACTTTTCACCTTTCACTTTTGCCTTTTCATATGACTGTTCTATTGGAGACGACTTGACGTTTTCATATATTAATTCATGTTAGCTGACCCCAAAGTATTTTGGGACTAAAGCTCTGTTGTAGGTGGTGGTGGTATATGGTTTGATTGTTGGGTCCTTTTGGTGGTGAATTTGTTCTTTTTGTCACAAAGAAAACATAAAGCAGAAATAAATGGAGGCGTGAGGGGTTGATTTCGTGTTTTATATGGTTACACATGCTATATCTAGATATAAGAAAGTTTTTGACTTTTAACTTGTTTTTCTATTTATATTTTTAAGTGAAATTCCATGAGATTTTCAGCTTGGATCCTCGTCAGCATGAATTTAACAGGATTTAATGTAAATTGGATGAAAGAATTTGATTAAGACTGCAGTAAAAGCTCCAGACACAAGTTGGGACCAAAAGTTGAAAGTTAGTGATTAAAGTAGGACTAAATAATAAGTTCAAGTACCTACAATAAAAATTAGCCCAAGTATTAGTATCCTCTCATTTAACACCTCCAAATAAGTATCAAAGAATGACCTCTCGCATTTCTGTAGCTTTTTTGTTGAGTTTTTGACCAAAAGGGTCTTTTTGAAAAACTTATTTACCAAATAAGTTTCAAATATATTTTTCTAAGATTTCAGTTTACCAAATATATGTAGTTTCAAAATTTTATATTTTTCTAAGATTTCAGTTTTTTAATTATTTTTACTTTTTTTAATATATTTTTTTGACTTTTTTTAAACTTTTAAGAGCTTCTCGAAAAAATACAATATTACATCCGCGTCCCTCAGCCACTGTACTCAGCGCGCTTCTATACGACGAGTCAGTGTGAAATGTCAAATGCCTAACTGTGTAATTTCCCAACATTTACTTTCCTTTCCCGTCCTTCCCTTCCCCTCTCTCTATCTCTCTGTAGGAGTGTGCATTTAGTTCGAATCCAAAAATCTGATCCGAAAGTTCGAAAACTTGGTCAGAACCAATCCAACCCGGTAGATTCGGATCGAATTTCGGATATGGATTTTTAGATTTTCGGATTTCGGATCGGATTAAATTCGCGGATTTTTGGATTAATCCGATCAATCCAAAATATATCAAGAAAATTAAATTTATATTATGCCTGTTGGTTGATCCGAAATCCAATCGATCTGATTTTTAATTTCAATGGAATGTTATTGTTATTAAAATTTGAACTCCGAACTTCTAGTACTTTATGTTTTGTTGATTATTTAGATATTGCTACTTGTTCTGTTGTATGTGGATTTGATTTGGAGTTTGATCATGTCTGTTAGTTTGTGGAAACTGAAAAGGTTTGTATGTTTTCGCTCATCCTTAAATTCTTGTTATGTTTTGGTAATTTGGGCTTATTTTTTAAAATAACCTTTGGGAACTTGCTTCGGTGAAGCTTCCCGAATATACAGTGTTCGCAGAAGTCAAGGCCAGTGATTTTATGACCACCAAGGAGATCATTCTTGGACAGAGTTTGCATCACATGTTCACTCATGTGACCAAGTCTCATATACCATAACTTGATCATGTCATCCTTGTAAACTTCCGACGATGCGATAGCAGCAGAACCAATTAACGTAGAACCTTGGAAGAGATAAAAGGTACCATGCTCCTTCCGTACACCTTTCAGTATCACATCTGAACCCCTGCAGACACTCAGAACTCCATTGTTACCTTCGAACCTGAAACCCTTATTGTCCAAGACGCTAAGTGATATCAGATTGTTCGTCATCAATGGAACATGCCTAAGATCGTTCAATGTGCAGAATCTACCATCATGTGTCCGTAGTTTAATTTAGCCGATCCCAAATACCTTGAAAATAAGACTGGTGGTGGTGGAAATAATGCCTCCTTCTATCTGCTCATAAGTCGCAAACCACTCTCTACGAGGACATATATGATAGGACGCCCCAGAGTCGAGAACACTTCATTAAAATTTGTGTGTCTACCAACAACTAGGGCAATATCATCCTCAGATATGGTATCACTAACTTTTGCCACAGCAGCAGTACCCGCATCCCGTTCCTGCTTCTTCTTCCTCCTCAGACAATCATTTTTCCAGTGTCCAGGCTCCTTGCGATAGTTGCACATATCTTCTGCATTGGGACCTGACACGTCTTTGGTGTAACTATCGCAAGTGCACGATATCGTATCAAGTAGTAAGTGGAATTTTTGAGTCCGGTTTATCGATCCCACGAGGAAGTTAGGTTATATATTGAATTATACACTATTTAACTATTTGTTATAGAGATTTATATGATTGAAACACACAATTTAAGAGTTTGATTTGACAATTGCAAATAAAATACAATAATAGTTCTAATATTCAAGGAAATGAAAGATTGCACTAATAATAGATTAATAAAAGATAAAATGAAATAGTTGGGATTACAAACTTAGTTCATCATTAGTTATAGAAGATGTATAGGAGATCATAAGATGAATTTTACTTATTATGTTGTGTAGATTCGATTTTCCTTAAAAAGACAGTTTCTCTTTCGAACTATAAAACGCCCCTTATATATTGAATCAATCCACTATATTTATATGTTGATTGGCTTCAATACATAGCATTAGGCTTTATGAAAATAACTCAAAGAATCATCTAAGGTCTAGAGGTATATTTATATCCCCTAGAACAACTTAGAGTGAAGATCATTTGATCTAATCAAACATATTTTCTTTCGAAACATATGAAGACCATAAATATCGTCATTTATTGGCCAAATAAATAAAGATTGGTAAAATAAGGAAAATCACACACAATAATAAGTAATTCATAATAAATCTTTATACAAACTTAAATAACATGACTAACCTTGTTTATAATCCCAACTTAAGTAACTTAGCCCATGAAGGGTTTAATAAACATAATACAAGCTTGAGTGGTCATTAATAGTTGAAAAAGGGAAAGAATTGGTCCTAACTCCCTTAGTAGATAAAGGAGAAAGAAACAATAAACCCCCTCAACAACATAAACTAAACCCACACTTACACAAATCACTCAAGAATACAAGTGTGCTCTTCACAAAAAGAAAAAGTATTACAAAGTGAGAAAATAATAAGATGAATGATGAATGATGATGGATCTAAGGGGTCTATTTATACACCTAAAGTCATATAATAGCTCCAAAACTCCAGCATTATTACATTAGATCGGATCAATGCCAGCCATCCCCTCAATAATAGACCAAAAGTATAAAAAATTAGGCAATGATCAATAATCTGCCAAGAGTTACGGCCGTAACATTGAGGAGTTACGGCTGTAACTATGATGACTTACAGCCGTAACATTGAGGAGTTACGACCGTAACATGGCTACGGCTTTTTGCTTTGTGAATTACACCCGTAATTTATGATGTTACGCCCGTATGGAGTTTCAGACTTCATTTTCAGCCCATAATTTCTTAGACTTTGCGTTTTTTCCCCAAATCTTCTTCGGATGATAACTTTTGATATATAACTCTGATTTTGAATCCGGAAAGACTGCCGAACTTGTATCGAAAAGACCTACAACATGAATACATAAAAATTCAACAAATAGAATATTTTATAAACATGTTATTTCTTGAGTAAAACAGTAATTCAATCCGATTAAGACTAGATTTACATCTTCATCCGATAAAAATAAAATTATTAAAAACTAATTAATTAAAAGTAAAAACGAGTAGACTAACTCAATTATGGGTGAAATTTATCGATACAAACCATGGATAAGTGTATAAAACTGACACTTATTACACCCCCAAACTTGAATTCTTGCTAGTCCCGAGCAAGACTCTTTAATAATCACACTCCAAAAATAAAAATAAGACAACAGTTCTGGGATCAACATCCCTCAATGAGGCGATCAACACGACCATTAATACCAACAATAGTCCTGGGATCAACACCCCTCAACGAACAACCAATATGAATCTCAATACACGAAGCCTCAACGTACAACATATACAACAACTCAACATAATAATTATCTCATAACTGAACATAAATTACCTCAAAGCCGAAGACAATATCCTTTCCACGAACAACATCCCTGAACGAATACACAGTTATACGAATAATCTCAAATAAGGTACCATCCATTCAATACCAATAAACCTTTATCCCGATACTTACGTCATCACGATAATTATCCTCTATATCCGATATTATATATCCCGGACCAAAGACATCTCACGTCTTCCTTGAACACAATTAAATCATATACCTTATGATTTAATACAAACCAGAGCACGATATACAACTCATTATCCGAAAACTTACATTTCTAACAACATTGATATACGAATTATAAATGAAATGAAACGAAACCATTCATCAAGTATTATAAACTGAACAAGTATAAACTTGCCTCGATACCGATACCATGAAGCTGTTACCAGAATCCATTGCCTTCGTCTCCGAGCTCCTCAGCCCCGACCAAAAGTAACCTACGAACTCTCCAACCTTGACCGCAACACAACGGCCATAATCAACGCTCAATTATCGCGACCTAATGCAATAATCAAATGACAACACATCCGATAATAATCAATAACCGGTATAACCAACCAATCAAACTCAACGGTTCAACAATACCTCGATCATTTACAAAACCGAACAATACAACTCAAACATTACGAACTCATATCAACAATACAAACCGAAATCCGATAAATCATAATTATCAATCAATAACCGATCAATAACCCAACAGTTCCACAATATCTCGATTAAACACAGTCTTAAACAATCCAGTTCAACCCATCACGAATTCATAATCACAACACGAAAATACTACACTGTCTGCCTACTTAGCGCACGTTAAACGCATAACGTAGCGTGCGCTAAATTGTTCCCGTTAGCGTGCGCTAGCCAGTAATCTTAGCGTCTGCTAATGCTGTCCAGTGGCATGTATTCCAAGCATCGACTAACACCTTGCGACTACGAATCCGAATGAAAAGGAAATCATACTCCAAGATTAACAATAACTTTCCAGATCAAAACTCATCATCATGATCCATATCTTATCATACGAACTCAATCACTACAATCAACATAATGTTTAGTTTCAATTATCTTATCCATGTTAATAATCAAACCAACATGTATCCTTCCTCTTTGATGAGATATATACCTAGAACACTAAAAGTACCATGATTCCATAATCACGTTCATGACAACCATCATAATCCGATATGCTAACATGTAATTAATCACCTAAGTCATATATATCCGTATATCATCTTAACATCAAATCCCAAATGAAGGGAGACATAAATCGACATATCTCCTGAACACCATTCAAAACCGTACAAAACATATCAATATCCGCATACCAACAATAACATCAACGTTACCCGAGAAGCCATCTCGAAGTCATACTTATCAACTCATTAATATGATAAGCATCAACTCAAGAACACCAATATTCAATCCCCAAAACGAAATCCAAAGTGAAGATTAATTACCTCTTTGAAGAAAAGGATGGATTATCAAGGTTGAATCTGTTCCCAATCATTTTCAAGCTCCAAATGTTGATAAGGACTCTCAACTCCATCATAATCCAGTATTTGGAACCTCAAGACTCTCTCTATGAACTCCATTCCAAGACTCATTAATAATTTCAAGAACAAAGCTTTGAATCCATGCTCTCCATCTTAATCTCGTTAAAGATCATCATCTCAGAGTGTTTTAGGAACTCAAGTACCTCCCAAAGCTCTCTCTATCGAGTGAAAGGAAAGAAATGGACGAAATGCTTCATAACGCCCGTCTGTCCCCTTATATAGAATACATTACTAGCGCGCGCTACTGTCATAAAATAGCGTGCGTTATTGCCCTAGCATGCGCTAACTGACTTTGTTAGCGTGCGCTATCGCAGCCCAGAGGCCACTATCTTGCCTCGTACATGAGCTTACATATGTAATGCCCATGCATTAGCGTACGTAACTTACACTGTTTAGCGTACGTAAGTCCTTGCATTTAGCGTGCGCTAATATCAGTTGACTTGCTACAGTCTACGCACCGCATGTGCCCCCACATGCCGATCTAACAAGGATAAGATTCCCTTTGACTGATCTACAATTAGCGTGCGCTAAGCCTCATGCTTTAGCGTGTGGTAATACTTCAGGACAACAACCGTTGACTTATCAGAACGTGCACTAAAAGCAGCCGGGTCCACACGCAGATTCCTTTCGATCTGACTGCATTTAGCGTACGCTACATTCTGCCTCTAGCATGCGCTAACCATGAATGATAGCGTGCGCTATACTTGAACATTAGCGCGCGCTAATCAGGCTATACTTAGCCATTTTCCAATTCTCCTCGTCCGTCTCGACATACCAAAATACGAACATACTGCATACTGAATACATGTACTGAATCCAATAACATCATCATACGATATACCCAATATCAAAAGTATGATAACCTGATACACGGTATCCTCAAAATAATTGTCGAACCACTACGACAGTTATACGAGTACAAATACAGTTGTCTCAGTTCTCAATTTATTTTATCCATACTGTATAGACACCAAGCTATCCAGTATATCTTAGATAAAATAACGCGAAAAATTCATACTGAAAATTCAGGTATTACATACTACCCCCCTTAAAATAAGTTTCATCCTCGAAACTTGCAACCTGCCACCAACAATAGATAAATCCAAAACTTTTCAACTCATCACAAAACAATCAAGTGTCGCCACAAGCGAATAACCAAACCAATATACTTACAGGTGCGTGAAGCCGATGATCTCCCGTGATACTAGCACACGACTCCCACACGAAGTCTCAAAACAATACCAACACACGCCAATATCACAAATAACAATTTGAAAAGATCTCAAAAATTTTGGAAACTCCAAAATCGGTTTGACTCAAAAGTCAGAAAAAAAAATCATTTTCAAAAGTCACGCTACTACCGTCCCAGTAGAGCCACATAACACACACGCCCGGGTTTCACAAAACCCAAGCTCCGATACCATCTTCTGTAACACCCCCAAAACCATCCGGGATATTACAGCGCCATGCGTCCCGCGCCGGAACCCACCAGGCTAAAAACCAATTCAAAAACGTTCAAAGATGCCAAAAGACCAATGACGGTAATATTTTAAATACTCAAATATTTTCAAAAACATAGTTCTCAAATACCGTCATAAAATACCATTTGAAAATACAAGGCGGAATGCCAAATCTCGACAGTTTAAAATGTACGTTAAGCCACCCCTTAAACGTACCGATAAAACAGCTAGGAAAAAGGGTTTAACGAAATAACCCAAGTTCGCAAAATGCCAAAAGACCATTTAAAAATACACACGAGTTGGTAAGGATACCGAAAAGCCATTTTAAAATACACACACGCAGCGGATAAAACACAGTTCAAAATACACATTTGCAGCGGAAATACAACCAGAAAAGAATACTTGATACTCAAATAAATGTCACAACCAGTATCACCCGGGAAGCTCACCCCTTCACGACCGCTACTAGCTCGATCTCCGAGTATCTAAAAATAAAGCCCACGACGGGGTCAGCCACAATACTCAACGATGATATTGATTACATCATCATAAATAATTACATACCAATGTAGTAATACTGTAAGAATACTACCAATGTAATCTTACCATCATCACCTTACCAATCCATGGCAATTCATAACAATTCAATCCTTACCATAATCTGTATTTTGCATTCTCAAATGGCGAAATGAACTTAACAACAATTATCTGTACTGTACTCAAACAATACCAAGTATCCTCAAAACATTATCATAACTCATAAGTACGGAGTAATCCAATCTGTGCCAAGTCCTGTCCGTCGGATTATGCAATCAAATATCAACATGTATAAACCAATAATACACAACATATCTGTAGATCAACTACCATAAAACAATGAATACACAGGTCCTGAAACATCGACGTACAGTCCGATGCTCATACGGTCAATAATAATGATCAACCAATACATCACTGAGAATATCATCGACATGATAGCTCCAATATGACCAACGAAGGATCAACGATAACCGAGAGTACCCTCAACAAGGTAGACTCCAAACACGATCAACTATAACCGAGAATACCCTCAGCAAGGTAGACTCCAAATGATCAACAAAGGACCAACAATAACCAAGAATACCCTCAACAAGGTAGACTCCAAATGATCAACAAAGGACCAACAATAACCGAGAATATCCTCAACAAGATAGACTCCAAATGAACAATAATGGATCTCAAGAAATAACTCTGACTGTCGAACATACCCCTCGGGCGTATGAACAACCAGTCGCAAACCGTCGAACATATCCAATCATACATGGAACTATGAACGACCAAACGGTATGGCTCAAAGATGGACAACACAGTACGTCCGATCTGGAAATGTGTCCATGCACAAGCCACCCCGGGTATCGATCAAATACACGTGTGGTCTTGTACCTAATTAGCCTCACGAAACTACGTCTCGTGTGCATGGTTCAATGCGGAATAATATCAACACATAACCATAATGTGCCCAGCTAAAAATCCTACACAATAACCAATCGAAACGCAGATATGATTCCAGATATGTCACGATGCAACATGACAACGAAACTCAAAGAATCACATATCCAATAAGGATCAAAAGACTCACCGAAGTGAACAACGACAATCTGACAATGAAAAGTCGACACGACTAATCAATAATCAAAACAACATTCTTGGGATCACAAACCCCAAAGGATAATCCATACGATCAGTAATCTCAGACAACAGTTCTGGGATCAACATCCCTCAATGAGGCGATCAACACGACCATTAATACCAACAATAGTCCTGGGATCAACACCCTTCAACGAACAACCAATATGAATCTCAATACATGAAGCCTCAACGTACAACATATACAACAACTCAACATAATAATTATCTCATAACTGAACATATATTACCTCAAAGCCGAAGACAATATCCTTTCCACGAACAACATCCCTGAACGAATACACAGTTATACAAATAATCTCAAATAAGGTACCATCCATTCAATACCAATAAACCTTTATCCCGATACTTACGTCATCACGATAATTATCCTCGATATCCGATATTCTATATCCCGGACCAAAGACAGCTCACATCTTCCTTGAACACAATTAAATCATATACCTTATGATTTAATACAAACCAGAGCACGATATACAACTCATTATCCGACAACTTACATTTCTAACAACATTGATATACGAATTATAAATGAAATGAAACGAAACCATTCATCAAGTATTATAAATTGAACAAGTATAAACTTGCCTCGATACCGATACCATGAAGCTGTTACCAGAATCCATTGCCTTCGTCTCCGAGCTCCTCAGCCCCGACCAAAAGCAACCTACGAACTCTCCAACCTTGACCGCAACACAACAGCCATAATCAACGCTCAATTATCGCGACTTAATGCAATATTCAAATGACAACACATCCGATAATAATCAATAACCGGTATAACCAACCAATCAAACTCAACGGTTCAACAATACCTCGATCATTTACAAAACCGAACAATACAACTCAAACATTACGAACTCATATCAACAATACAAGCCGAAATCCGATAAATCATAATTATCAATCAATAACCGATCAATAACCCAACAGTTCCACAATATCTCGATTAAACACAGTCTTAAACAATCCAGTTCAACCCATCACGAATTCATAATCACAACACGAAAATACTACACTGTCTGCCTACTTAGCGCACGTTAAACGCATAACGTAGCGTGCGCTAAATTGTTCCCGTTAGCGTGCGCTAGCCAGTAAGCTTAGCGTGCGCTAATGCTGTACAGTGGCATGCATTCCAAGCATCGACTAACACCTTGCGACTACGAATCCGAATGAAAAGGAAATCATACTCCAAGATTAACAATAACTTTCCAAATCAAAGCTCATCATCATGATCCATATCTTATCATACGAACTCAATCACTACAATCAAAATAATGTTTAGTTTCAATTATCTTATCCATGTTAATAATCAAACCAACATATATCCTTCCTCTTTGATGAGATATATACCTAGACCACTAAAAGTACCATGATTCCATAATCACATTCATGACAACCATCATAATCCGATATGCTAACATGTAATTAATCACCTAAGTCATATATATCCGTATTATCATCTTAACATCAAATATGAAATGAAGGGAGACATAAATCGACATATCTCCTGAATACCATTCAAAACCATACAAAACATATCAATATCTGCATACCAACAATAACATCAACGTTACCCGGGAAGCCATCTCGAAGTCATACTTATCAACTCATTAATATGATAAGCATCAACTCAATAACACCAATATTCAATCCCCAAAACAAAATCCAAAGTGAAGATTAATTACCTCTTTGAAGAAAAGGATTGATTATCAAGGTTGAATCCGTTCCCAATCATTTCCAAGCTCCAAATGTTGATAAGGATGCTCAACTCCATCATAATCCAGTATTTGGAACCTCAAGACTCTCTCTATGAACTCCATTCCAAGACTCATTAATAATTTCAAGAACAAAGCTTTGAATCCATGCTCTCCATCTTAATCTCGTTAAAGATCATCATCTCAGAGTGTTTTAGGAACTCAAGTACCTCTCAAAGCTCTCTCTATCGAGTGAAAGGAAAGAAATGGACGAAATGCTTCATAACACCCGTTTGTCCCCTTATATAAAATACATTACTTGCGCGCGCTACTGTCATAAAATAGCGTGCGTTATTTCCCTAGCGTGCGCTAACTGACTTTGTTAGCGTGCGCTATCGCAGCCCAGAGGCCACTGTCTTGCCTCGTACATGAGCTTACATATGTAATACCCATGCATTAGTGTACGTAACTTACACTGTTTAGCGTACGTAAGTCCTTGCATTTAGCGTGCGCTAATATCAGCTGACTTGCTACAGTCTACGCACGGCATGTTCCCCCACATGCCGATCTAACAAGGATAAGATTCCCTTTGACCGATCTACAATTAGCGTGCGTTAAGCCTCATGCTTTAGCGTGTGCTAATACTTCAGGACAACAACCGTTGACTTATCAGAACGTGCACCGAAAGCAGCCGGGTCCACATGCAGATTCCTTCCGATCTGACTACATTTAGCGTGCGCTACATTCTACCTCTAGCGTGCGCTAACCATGAACGATAGCGTGCGCTATACTTGAACATTACCGCGCGCTAATCAGGCTATACTTAGCCATTTTCCAATTCTCCTCGTCCGTCTCG
Source organism: Orobanche coerulescens (assembly GCA_033398695.1). Classification (NCBI taxonomy): domain Eukaryota; kingdom Viridiplantae; phylum Streptophyta; class Magnoliopsida; order Lamiales; family Orobanchaceae; genus Orobanche; species Orobanche coerulescens. The sequence continues at coordinate 25,639,065 of CM065812.1, forward strand.
ACATACCAAAATACGAACATACTGCATACTAAATACATGTACTGAATCCAATAACCTCATCATACGATATATCCAATATCAAAAGTACGATAACCTGATACACGGTATCCTCAAAATAATTGTCGAACCACTACGACAGTTATACGAGTACAAATACAGCTGTCTCAGTTCTCAATTTATTTTATCCATACTGTATAGACACCAAGCTATCCAATATATCTTAGATAAAATAACGCGAAAAATTCATACTGAAAATTCGGGTATTACAACATCACGGTGGTTATTGGGAGCGACTGGCATGTGTAGACGGGGAATCCTTTTTTGTCTACATCGACGCAAACCTCGTGGGGGTTATCGGAGAGGGTTTGGGTGGTCCAAATGAGTCCGATTATAAATTATGGTACTTGACACACATGGCCAAGGGCAACAAAGTGAAAGTCCTATTACAGGGCGATACCGAGATACTTCGATTGTTTGTAGAATACAAAGAGAATTCTGAGGTCTATGTTGAGAACGACAGTTCCTCCACTCCCGAGGTTAATTTGGGATGTAGAAGCTCAAGAGTAGAGTCCGACAACATAAATTATGACATGCCTTCCAAAGATTATCAATATGAGAAAGGTGAGGAAGATGAGGAAGATGAGGAAGGTGAGGAGGTGCATACGTCCGAAGATGAAGATGAAGATTGTTGTGAAGACTTGCTTGAGTCACTGTTTGTGGAGTTTCTTGCTTTGGTTCGCCAACTTGCCCAAATGAGTCGGATTATAAGTCTTCGGAACTTCTCCTCCGACCATCAGTCTGCGATCGAGCATGAGCATCAACGTTATGTCAATTTTTTGCAAGCTAACGTTAAATCCTACTGACGTGGATCTCCAATGTGGAACCAAATGTGGATAATGACTAAAAAAGGACAAAATTGTAAAAAGTTCTCTTTCATCTGCAACTTAATTAACATAAATTGAAACTTAAGCTCTCAAATTTAATATAAACCCCAATTGAACCTAATATACCCCAAACTCTCATTCATTATCTCATGAACAAGTTAATGGATTCTTCAACAAGCACCATGTTTGTTTCTCGATATGAAAGGAGCATCTCAATAACACTTTGTGATTGTAATCAACTAGCAATTCCATGGGTTTTTCTTTTCATTTCTTTTTTTTTTTTTACCTTTTTTGTTCTGTTTTTTTTTTTGTTGTTTTTGTTTTTTTTTTGAGTTTTGTGGGTTAATTTTGGATAAGAGAAATAGGGAAGGAGATGATGATGATCTCAATGATGGTATTTTTTATGGAGGAGAGGACGTTGGCGGTCATGGTGCTTTCATTAGGAAAATACCCAAGTGAGGAGAACTTTGAGAAATATAATGAGGCTAAAAGAGAAGCCAAGAAATCCATTCGTGATGCTAGAGCAAAGATTAATCAAGAATTGTATACGAAATAAGATACTAAGGAAGGGTAAAGAGATATTTATAAAATTGCTCGTATTAGAGATAGGAGGACACGAGATATTGTGAGAGCTAAATGTGTGAAAGATGTTGATTATAAGGTTTTAGTCGGAGATCAGGAGATAAGAGAAAGATGGAGAGCATACTTTGATAACCTATTTAATGGTCAACATGAGGAAAATATTGGGGCTGTAAGTTCTTCAAATTTGACTAATGGGGATTTTATGCGACGAATTCAAAAGGGTGAAGTACGGATGCCATTAAAGAAAATGGGTTCGAAAAAAGCAGAAGGGCCAGATGGTATACCTATTGAAGGATGGAGATGTTTGGGAGAGAGGGGAATCGAATGGTTGACTATACTTTTCAACAAAATTTAGAAATACAACAAAATGCCACTGGCGTGGATGAAAAGCACTGTAGCCCCTCTATATAAGAACAAAGGCGATGTCCAAGATTGCTCTAATTATCGGGGGATTAAATTGATGAGTCATACCATGAAATTATGGGAACGAGTGATTGAGCAACGTCTTAGAAATTGTGTTAAGATATTGGAAAACCAATTTGGATTTATGCCCGGGAGATCGACTGTGGAAGCGATATTTCTGATGAGACAAATGATGGAACATTATCGTGATAAGAAGAAAGACTTGCATATGGTTTTTATTGATTAAAGAAGGCTTATGATAAAGTACCAAAGGAGGTACTTTGGTGGGCATTAGCCAAAAAGGGAGTGTCTACAAAGTATATTGATATCATTAGAGACATGTACGAATGAGCTAGTACAAGTGTACTTACTACCGTGGGAAGGACTGGGGAATTTCTATTATGATTGGGGTGCATCAAGGCTCAACTCTTACTCCTTTCATCTTTGCCATCGTCATGGATGAATTGACAAGGTCAATTCAAGATGATATACCTTGGTGCATGATGTTTGCCGATGATATAGTATTGATTGATGAAACGAATGACAGAGTTGAAAGAAAGTTGTACCTCTGGAAAAATACGTTAGAAACTCGTGATTTTAGGCTGAGTAGAAGTAAGACTGAATATTTGGAGTGTAGCTTTAGTGGAAATAGAAGTAAAGAGGCGGGTACAATCACTTTTGATGGGAATGTTATACGAGGATCGGAGTCTTTTCGTTATCTTAGGTCTATTCTTCAAAAGGATGGAGAATTAGACGGTGACGTGGCCCATAGGATTAAGGATGGATGGTTGAAATGGAAGAGCGCAACGGGGTTACTATGTGATCAAGGCGTATCTTACAGGAAAAATTTTACCGAACAATAATTAGGCCTGCACTTTTATATGGCACCGAATGTTGGGCTGTAAAGCATAGTCATGTGCATAAGATGAATGTGGGGGAAATGCGTATGCTAAGATGGATGTGTGGCCATACGAGAAAGGATCGACTTAGTAATGATGTGATTAGGAATAAAGTACTAGTGGCCCCTATAAAGGATAAGATGTTGTAGAATCGTTTAAGATGGTACGGGCATGTGAGACGGAGGCCGATTGATGCACCGGTGCAAAGGCTTGAAGAATGAGGAGCGCATAGGCTGGTGAGGGGTAGAGAAAGACCTAAACAGACATGGATAAGAGTGATTGAGAATGATATGAGGTTTATTGGGATTGGAAAAGTTATGGCGTTGGATAGGACGATGTGGAGGGAGAGAATTCAGGTGGTTGATTATATTTTGAGTTTTTTTTTTTTTTGCATAATGACTATTACTATTTTTTATTTACTTTTTATTATTTACTTATTTATTTTTGCATAAATATTTTTTTTATTACGTACTAAACTTTTCACCTTTCACTTTTGCCTTTTCATATGACTGTTCTATTGGAGACGACTTGACGTTTTCATATATTAATTCATGTTAGCTGACCCCAAAGTATTTTGGGACTAAAGCTCTGTTGTAGGTGGTGGTGGTATATGGTTATGATTGTTGGGTCCTTTTGGTGGTGAATTTGTTCTTTTTGTCACAAAGAAAACATAAAGCAGAAATAAATAGAGGCGTGAGGGGTTGATTTCGTGTTTTATATGGTTACATATGCTATATCTAGATATAAGAAAGTTTTTTACTTTTAACTTGTTTTTCTATTTATATTTTTAAGTGAAATTCCATGAGATTTTCAGCTTGGATCCTCGTCAGCATGAATTTAACAGGATTTAATGTAAATTGGATGAAAGAATTTGATTGAGACTGCAGTAAAAGCTCCAGACACAAGTTGGGACCAAAAGTTGAAAGTTAGTGATTAAAGTAGGACTAAATAATAAGTTCAAGTACCTACAATAAAAATTAGCCCAAGTATTAGTATCCTCTCATTTAACACCTCCATAAGTATCAAAGAATGACCTCTCGCATTTCTGTAGCTTTTTTGTTGAGTTTTTGACCAAAAGGGTCTTTTTGAAAAACTTATTTACCAAATAAGTTTCAAATATATTTTTCTAAGATTTCAGTTTACCAAATATATGTAGTTTCAAAATTTTATATTTTTCTAAGATTTCAGTTTTTAATTATTTTTACTTTTTTTTAATATATTTTTTTGACTTTTTTTAAACTTTTAAGAGCTTCTCGAAAAAATACAATATTACATCCGCGTCCCTCAGCCACTGTACTCAGCGCGCTTCTATACGACGAGTCAGTGTGAAATGTCAAATGCCTAACTGTGTAATTTCCCAACATTTACTTTCCTTTCTCGTCCTTCCCTTCCCCTCTCTCTATCTCTCTGTAGGAGTGTGCATTTAGTTCGAATCCAAAAATCTGATCCGAAAGTTCGAAAACTTGGTCAGAACCAATCCAACCCGGTAGATTCGGATCGAATTTCGGATATGGATTTTTAGATTTTCGGATTTCGGATCGGATTAAATTCGCGGATTTTTGGATTAATCCGATCAATCCAAAATATAGAAAGAAAATTAAATTTATATTATGCCTGTTGGTTGATCCGAAATCCAATCGATCCGATTTTTAATTTCAATGGAATGTTATTGTTATTAAAACTTGAACTCCGAACTTCTAGTACTTTATGTTTTGTTGATTATTTAGATATTGCTACTTGTTCTGTTGTATGTGGATTTGATTTGGAGTTTGATTATGTCTGTTAGTTTGTGGAAACTGAAAAGGTTTGTATGTTTTCGCTCATCCTTAAATTCTTGTTATGTTTTGGTAATTTGGGCTTATTTTTTAAAATAACCTTTGGGAACTTGCTTCGGTGAAGCTTCCCGAATATACAGTGTTCGCAGAAGTCAAGGCCAGTGATTTTATGACCACCAAGGAGATCATTCTTGGACAGAGTTTGCATCACATGTTCACTCATGTGACCAAGTCTCATATACCATAACTTGATCATGTCATCCTTGTAAACTTCCGACGATGCGATAGCAGCAGAACCAATTAACGTAGAACCTTGGAAGAGATAAAAGGTACCATGCTCCTTCCGTACACCTTTCAGTATCACATCTGAACCCCTGCAGTGTAACACCCCCAGGATATCCGAGGTATATTACAGCGCCGTGAATCCCTATATGGGATCCACCAGGCTGAATAGCATCATACACAACGACTTACAGGAACGATAAAATAACACCACGTCATAAAGACGCAAAACAGAACAATCCACCCGGTTCAACCGGTCAATATAACATCATCATCCAACACATCATAAACACAACAATACAACCTGGACGAACAAGAACTCTTAAGTACTCGAGTACAGTTATTAGTTCGAAAGCCATAAAAGATGAAAAGACAAAAAGACATTAAGACTTCTCCTATGCACAATCATCACGCATGGCCATCATCCGTGTACTGGTCCAGCGCCCGCTCGTCCCGATGAACCTGACCTGAAATTCATAAAACGAATTTCCCCAAAACGGGTCCCCAGAGGGGTTAGCAATTACGCTAGTACAAGTAATCAAGGCAAACCAATCGCTTACACATTTCATAGTACATGCGCCAATATCATTTTCTAAAACCAAAACTAGACATGTCCTTTCCGGAAATAAACAGTCAAACAATTTGCCGTGGGAACAGGGCTATACCATTGATCCCGCTCCGTGATCCCTAAGGACCCTCCCGAGCGGGCCATATTATAAAACAAACCACGCACACGCATCGCCTTGGGAACAGGGCTATACCATTGATCCCGCTCCGTGATCCCTAAGGACCCTCCCGAGCTGGCTAGCGAAACAAACTCGTGAATCCAGGGCTATACCATTGGATTCCCTCCGTGATCCCGTCGGACCCTCCCGAGGTGAGCAATCACACACAATATACATTACTATTTCACGTTAAGCATAAAGGTTTCCAAAAATACTTGCCTCGATTAAATAGATGATAACACGAACGGAACGGAAGAGTTGAACACGACCGCAAGGGACCGGCGGAAATGAACCTAACGATTTGAATAGCACAATCACAACCACTTCTAAACGATTATGGAAATGGAATACTCCCGGAAACCCGCCTACGATTCATGTATATTCGTATACAAACAACAACGAGGGCGGACCACAACCGAACCCTCTCGATTCCGTAAAAATCACGAAATATACCATGAATCCGTAGGGAACTAAGAATACCAACAAGAATAATCATATTCATCATGAATCCATCAACGAAACGGAAAGAATCGGACAAAACCCCAAAATCCCCAATTATCCAAAAAGGTAGGGTTTCAAGAGATATTACCTTGAGTGATTCAAGTGCTAAGATCCGTAGAACACGCGTTGGATTGGTTGTCCAAGCTTCACGATCAAAAGGAGATGAAGAAAATCAACACTCAAATGATTTGTGAAGGAAGAACTCTCCCTCAAGCTCTCTCGGTTGCGGGTGAAGAAAAAGGGGAAAAATAAGCTGAAATGCCGAGAAAACGAATTTATAGGGCGGACAGACTCGGCCGTGTCCGACATGACACGGTCGTGGCGCGCAATCGGCCGGAAGGGACTCGACCGTGCCCACGATCGGCACGGTCGTGTTGCACACCTGGCCGACACGATCGGCACGATCGCACGGCCGTGTCTTGCTTGACACGGCGCGGCGCGCGGAGGGGACCTACCGATAGTGACCGTCCGGCGCTCAATGACTCGACCGTGTCCTGGAACACGGTCGGGCCTCTGGCGCCGCTTCGCTTATCCGGACGAGTACGGCACGGCCGTGTCGGACGACACGGCCGGGTCTGAGGCGCCGCTCCGGCTTATCCGGACGAGTGCACGGGCCGTGTCGGACGACACGGCCGAGTCCGGCCGGCGATGACCGCCGAAAGTGAAAAATGAGCGGGTGAACGAAAACGATCATAACTCTCTCGTCCGGACTCCGATTGACTCACCGCTTGAACCATTGGAAAGCTAATTCGATGCTCTATAATATTGCAGGATTTAGAATTTTGGAGTTACCAAAAATTAATGGTGATCTAACAAAGTCGAACTCATATGAGGAAAGTTGAAACAATGAACAATAACGAGAATACGTTCAACGGTTGTGAACGGACATACTGAAAGATACACGAGGGTCACTCTGACCGAGAAATATACCAAAAATGAAAATACAAGGGAAAGAAAAATACCGGATATTACATTCTACCCCTCTAAAAATAAGTTTCGTCCCGAAACTTAAGAAACAAACAACTCAGGGTACCTAGCACGCATGCTATCCTCGGTTTCCCAAGTTGCCTCCTCGACACCGTGTCTCGACCACTGCACTTTGACCAAAGGGATGGTCTTATGTATCAGTCGTTTCTCACGATGCTCCAAAATCTTCAAAGGACGCTCCTCAAAAGTAATATCTTCGGCAATATCAACCTCGCCATAATCGATGACGTGACTAGGATCCGGAACATATTTCCTCAACTGGGAAACATGAAAAATGCTATGAACATGACTCAAGGCTGGAGGTAACGCCAAACGGTACGCTAATTCACCGACTCGCTCGAGAATCTCAAAGGGTCCAATAAATCTCGGGCTCAGCTTTTCTTTCTTCCCAAAACGAAAAACTCCCTTCGTCGGCGACACCTTTAGCAAAACGTGGTCTCCCACCCCGAATTCCAAAGGTCGACGACTTAACGCCGCATATGACTTCGTCGACTCGGGCGCCAACATCCGTTCTCGAATTAACTCTATCTTCCGCCTCGTCTCTAAAACGACATCCGGCTCGGTCCCGACTAAATCGGACGCCTCATTCCAACAAATCGGCGATCGACATCGTCGCCCATAAAGTGCCTCATACGGTGCCATCCGAATTGACGCGTGCCAACTATTGTTGTACGTGAATTCGATCAATGGCAAATGCTCCTCCCAAATACTACTCCAATCGAGGCACAAGCACGCAACATGTCCTCGAATGTCCGGATAGTGCGTCCGACCGCCATCCGATCGGGATGAAAAGAGGTACTCAAACGCAACCGGGTACCTAACGCCTTATGCACCGCCCGCAGTGCGATACAAAACGGCCGTCACGATCCGAAACAATAGACTTGAGTACCGTGAAGTCTCACGATCTGCGTAATAAACACACGAGCTAACTTCTCCGGGCCCCAAGTGTCCTTGATGCCCGGAAAATGTGCCGACTTGGTCAGCGATCAACAATCACCCATACCATATTCATGCCCGACCTCGATCTCGGCAAACTCGTAACGAAATCCATCGATATATCTTCCCATTTCCATTCCGAACGGGAAGTGATCGCAATAACTCAGTGGTCCGATACTCGATTTTGACCTGCTGGCAAGTCAAACATCTCGCCACAAACTGTGCGACTTCCTCCTTCATATCATTCCACCAGAAGTTCCTCCTCAGGTCCTTGTACATCTTACTCGTACCATGATGAACGGAATAAGGTGTAGCATGGGCCTCCCGTAAAATACTCTGCCTCAACTCTGAGTCGTTCGGCACACAAAGCCGACTATGGAATCTCAAAACGCCATCCTCGTGAATCACAAACCCAGGAGACTTTCCTTTAAGAACGTTCTCTCGGATTTGAGTAATCATCGGATCCTCTAATTGCTTCAGTTTAATTTCATCGATCAAAGACGACGAAATTTCTAAGGCACAAAGTTGCCCGACAGATCCAGGCAGCAAAACCTCAACATCTAACCCGATCAAGGCCCGCCGAAGCTCAGACTGAGGCGTAAGGACCTCAAGCGTTCGCAACGCAATCGGTTTCCGACTCAAGGCGTCGGCCACGACATTCGCCTTACCCGGATGATAAAGGATTTCGAGGTCATAATCCTTAATCAACTCTAACCACCTCCTCTGCCTCATATTCAACTCTCGCTGAGTAAATATGTACTTCAGACTTTTATGATCGGTAAAAATCCGACATGCAGAGCCGAAAAGATAGTGACGCCAAATCTTGAGTGCAAAGACCACCGCCGCTAACTCCAAATCGTGAGTAGGGTAGTTAAGCTCATACGGCCTCAACTGTCTCGACGCATAGGCAATGGTCTTGCCGTCCGCATCAATACGCACCCAAGACCCCGACCAAGCATCGCTAAAAACGGCGAAACCCTCGTTGCCACGTGGCAATGCCAAAACCGGGCTGAAGTCAAACGCTTCTTCAGCTCCTCAAAACTCGATCGTCTCTCATCGGTCCGCACGAACTTCTCGGATTTCGGAGCAATCAGTGTAAGTGGTCGAGCTAGTTTTGAGAAACCCTCGGCGAACCTACGGTAGTAGCCACCAAACCCAAGAAACTACGGACCTCCTTCACATTTGTGGGCGATGCCCAATCCAACACCGCCTCAATTTTCGCGGATCTACACGAACCCCCTACCGAAATCACGTGACCCAAAAACATCACTTCCTTCACTTAACTCACATTTCGAGAACTTCGCATAGAGTTGCTCGGCCCTCAAAATGTCTAACACTATCCGCAAATGATGGGCATGCTCTTCCTCGTTCCTCGAATAAATAAGAATATCGTCAATGAAGACGACGACACACTTATCCAAATACTCGATAAAGACTTTGTTCATCAACTGCATGAACACCGCCGGCGCGTTAGTTAACCCGAAAGGCATAACTACAAACTCATAATGTCAGTATCTCGTCCGAAAAGCCGTTTTATGCACGTCGGACTCTCTCACTCGGAGCTGATAGTACCCTGATTTTAAATCAATCTTCGAGAATACCGCAGCTCCCTGCAACTGGTCGAACAAGTCGTCAATTCTCGGCAAAGGATACTTGTTCTTGATGGTCACCTTGTTCAATTCACGATAGTCGATACACAAACGTAGTGAACCATCCTTCTTACGCACAAACAAGACCGGTGCGCCCCAAGGCGAGGCGCTCGGTCGAACATACCCCGACTCAAGAAGTTCACTCAACTGTTTCTTCAACTCGGCCATCTCTGAAGGTGCCATGCGATACGGCGCCTTCGAAATCGGAGCCGCGCCCGGCTCTAACTCTATAGTAAACTCAACCTCACGATCCGGCGGCAATCCCGGCAACTCGTCAGGAAATACATCGGGGAACTCACTAACGACTGGAATCGATGAAAACTCGACTCCACCATTCTCCGCCTTCAAGGCATAGCACCAATAACCAGTACACCCCTTTCGCAGGAGACTCATCGCCTTCAAGGCGTTAATAACAAGCTTCTGGTTTCTCTTTCGCCCCGCGAAAGAGTGTTCAGTGCCGTCCTCGGCTAACATGGTAATGATCCTCGTGCGGTAGTTCATGATTGCACCATGCCGCTCGAGCCAATCATTCCCGAGAATTAAATCCTCGCCCTCGATACCCACAACAATAAGATTAGAGAGCCAAGCCCTCTCACAAATAATCACAGAACAGTCCCGGACTTCCCGATCACCGACAATTCTATCACCGCTAGGAAGTTTAACGATGAAAGGCTCACAAGGTGACAAGCAGTCGAGACTCAAACGACGTACATACTCTAGAGAAATGAATGAATGCGTAGCACCCGAATCAAAAAGCACACTGACAGGATGAGAATGGATATGAACGGTACTGCCGCCACAAGAGTCTTTGGATCATCGCCTCTCCTCATCTCATAGATACGTGGCTGAGCAGAGCCGACATCGAAACTCCACCCCTAGCGGGCTGACCCCGACCCCTACCTCGGCCGGCACTCGGTGGAGGCGGCGGAGCAAATGAGCCCTGGTTCACACTCGGCTCCATAGGTGCCGGGTGAGAAGAACGGCACCGCGAAGCTATGCGAGCCGATCACAAAGAAGCCTTGTGGCCCGACCGACCACAAGTATGACAAGTTAAAGGCGGACGAGGACAGTCCCGATTCTTATGACCCGAAAGGCCGCAGCTAAAGCATGTAAGCTCACGAGCGGGGTTCCGCGGCACCCCGAAAGCTCCCAGAGAAACGAGCCGAACCGCCCGTAGAAATATTCGCGGCTCGAGATTTCTGCTGGCCTCCACTCTTGGGACCAGAAGTTTCCGACCGACTCGCTTCTTGCTCTCACGAGCCAAATCACTCGCCGTCACCGACATATCATAAGCAAGGGCTCGACTCGATAATCCTTCAGTAGTACATGCAGAGCCTGGACATATAGTCCCGAATGGGCGGCTTCATCCTCCTGGAAAAATGGAAAATTTTGTCGCTCTCTGCGACAACTTGGGTCTTCACATAACCCAACTCTTTGTTGAAATCAGCAATAGCTTGGGATACGGGAATATCCCGAGGTTGAGCATCGTAGAAAGCATGCACTCGAGCCTGTAGATCGGCCACGGACAATATTCGGTCTCCATCAACTCTTGAAACTCACCCACGAAGCAAAGATGGTCTTTGGGCCCAACGGCCTCCCACCACCCGTAGCGTCCCCAAAGTGAGAAAATATTGAGCAATAGGGACTTTACGGTCCCTGGGAGCTTGGTAGCGTGAATACTTGATATCTCCTTGATCCACCCTTCCCACCCGATCGGGTCCGAAGCTCCCGAAATCGGGAGGATGCATCTTGATGACATCCTGGGCCGATCCGCTCCGCCCGATTAGCATGGGCCTCGGTTGGGGTTCTGACCACCTGAGCTATAGCCGCCATCTCGGTTTACCATTTGCGCATTACGGCCGCGATACCAAGATCGCACGCTCCCGAGAAGAAGCATGGCTATGACGGTCGCGTAATGCCGGCTCGAAGATCGTGACGTGGCCGCCCCACCGGCCGCCCACGCCCCCGGCCGCGTCCACGAGCACGACTGCGACCACGACCTCTTCCAAAGATCCATGCCGGAGTTAAACAAGTAGCAAAAGCCATACGAGGGTAAGTACGAGAGAAGAACAATTACAAGTCGAGAATCAAAGGTACGATACAAGGAAATAATGAACAGAGGAAGGAAAACTTACGGACACCGGTAGTACTAATCATGGCAAAGTGACGATGATGTGCAAGACCAAACACCACAAGACCCAATAAACCAACAAGCCTAGGTATCCATAAACCTAGAGCTCGATACCATTTTCTCGTAACACCCCGTGATATCCGAGGTATATTACAGTGCCGTGAATCCCTATATGGGATCCACCAGCCGAACAAAGATCATACACAACGACTTACAGAACGATAAAATAACACCACGTCATAAAGACGCAAAAGAACAATCCACCCGTTCAACCGGTCAATATAACATCATCATCCAACACAACATAAACACAACAATACAACCTGGACGAACAAGAACTCTTAAGTACTCGAGTACGCTTATTAGTTCGAAAGCCATAAAAGATGAAAAGACAAAAAGACATTAAGACTTCTCCTATGCACAATCATCACGCATGGCCATCATCCGTAATCTTGGTCCAGCTCGTCCCGATGAACCCGACCAAATTCATAAAACGAATTTCCCAAAACGGGTCCCCAGAGGGGTTAGCAATTACGCTAGTACAAGTAATCAAGGCAAACCAATCGCTTACACATTTCATAGTACATGCGCCAATATCATTTTCTAAAACCAAAACTAGACATGTCCTTTCCGAAATAAACAGTCAAACAATTTGCCGTGGAATGTGGCTATACCATTGATCCCGCTCCGTGATCCCTAAGGACCCTCCCGAGCTGGCCATATTATAAAACAAACCACGCACACGCATCGCCTTGGGAACAGGGCTATACCATTGATCCCGCTCCGTGATCCCTAAGGACCCTCCCGAGCTGGCTAGCGAAACAAACTCGTGAATCCAGGGCTATACCATTGGATTACCTCCGTGATCCCGTCGGACCCTCCCGAGGTGAGCAATCACACACAATATACATTACTATTTCACGTTAAGCATAAAGGTTTCCAAAAATACTTGCCTCGATTAAATAGATGATAACACGAACGGAACGGAAGAGTTGAACACGACCGCAAGGGACCGGCGGAAATGAACCTAACGATTTGAATAGCACAATCACAACCACTTCTAAACGATTATGGAAATGGAATACTCCCGGAAACCCGCCTACGATTCATGTATATTCGTATACAAACAACAACGAGGGCGGACCACAACCGAACCCTCTCGATTCCGTAAAAATCACGAAATATACCATGAATCCGTAGGGAAACTAAGAATACCAACAAGAATAATCATATTCATCATGAATCCATCAACGAAACGGAAAGAATCGGACAAAACCCCAAAATCCCCAATTATCCAAAAAGGTAGGGTTTCAAGAGATATTACCTTGAGTGATTCAAGTGCTAAGATCCGTAGAACACGCGTTGGATTGGTTGTCCGGGCTTCACGATCAAAAGGAGATGAAGAAAATCAACACTCAAATGATTTGTGAAGGAAGAACTCTCCCTCAAGCTCTCTCTCGGTTGCGGAGTGAAGAAAAAGGGGAAAAATAAGTGAAATGCCGAGAAAACGAATTTATAGGGCGGACAGACTCGACCGTGTCCGACATGACACGGCCGTGGCGCGCAATACCGGAAGGGACTCGACCGTGCCCACGATCGGCACGGTCGTGTTGCACACTGGCCGACACGATCGGCACGATCGCACGGCCGTGTCTTGCTTGACACGGGCGCGGCGCGAGGGGACCTACCGATAGTGACCCGTCCGGCTCGGCAATGACTCGACCGTGTCCCGAACACGGCCGCCTCTGGGTAGTCGCTTCCGCTTATCCGGACGAGTACGGCACGGGCCGTGTCGGACACGGTCGGGTCCTGAGGCGCCGCTTCGGATTATCCGGACGAGTACGAACGGGCCGTGTCGGACGACACGGCCGAGTCCGGCCGGCAGTGACCGCCGAAAGTCGAAAATGAGCGGGTGAACGAAAACGATCATAACTCTCTCGTCCGGACTCCGATTGACTCACCGTTTGAACCATTGGAAAGCTAATTCGATGCTCTATAATATTGCAAGGATTTAGAATTTTTGGAATTACCAAAAATTAATGGTGATCTAACAAAGTCGAACTCATATGAGGAAAGTTGAAACAATGAACAATAACGAGAATACAGTTCAACAGTTGACAGAACGGACATACTGAAAGATACACGAGGGTCACTCTGACCGAGAAATATACCAAAAATTAAAATACAAGGGAAAGAAAAATACCGGATATTACATGCAGACACTCAGAACTCCATTGTTACCTTCGAACCTGAAACCCTTATTGTCCAAGACGCTAAGTGATATCAGATTGTTCGTCATCAATGGAACATGCCTAAGATCGTTCAATGTGCAGAATCTACCATCATGTGTCCGTAGTTTAATTTAGCCGATCCCAAATACCTTGAAAATAAGACTGGTGGTTATGGAAATAATGCCTCCTTCTATCTGCTCATAAGTTGCAAACCACTCTCTACGAGGACATATATGATAGGACGCCCCAGAGTCGAGAACACTTCATTAAAATTTGTGTGTCTACCAACAACTAGGGCAATATCCTCCTCAGATATGGTATCACTAACTTTTGCCACAGCAGCAGTACCCGCATCCCGTTCCTGCTTCTTCTTCCTCCTCGGACAATCATTTTTCCAGTGTCCAGGCTCCTTGCGATAGTTGCACATATCTTCTGCATTGGGACCTGACACGTCTTTGGTGTAACTATCGCAAGTGCACGATATCGTATCAAGTAGTAAGTGGAATTTTTGAGTCCGGTTTATCGATCCCACGAGGAAGTTAGGTTATATATTGAATTATACACTATTTAACTATTTGTTATAGAGATTTATATGATTGAAACACACAATTTAAGAGTTTGGATTGACAATTGCAAATAAAATGCAATAATAGTTCTAATATTCAAGGAAATGAAAGATTGCACTAATAATAGATTAATAAAAGATAAAATGAAATAGTTGGGATTACAAACTTAGTTCATCATTAGTTATGGAAGATGTATAGGAGATCATAAGATGAATTTACTTATTATGTTGTGTAGATTCGATTTTCCTTAAAAAGACAGTTTCTCTTTCGAACTATAAAACGCCCCTTATATATTGAATCAATCCACTATATTTCTATGTTGATTGACTTCAATACATAGCATTAGGTTTTATGAAAATAACTCAAAGAATCATCTAAGGTCTAGAGGTATATTTCTATCCCCTAGAACAACTTAGAGTGAAGATCATTTGATCTAATCAAACATATTTTCTTTCGAAACATATGAAGACCATAAATATCGTCATTTATTGGCCAAATAAATAAAGATTGGTAAAATAAGGAAAATCACACACAATAATAAGTAATTCATAATAAATCTTTATACAAACTTAAATAACATGACTAACCTTGTTTATAATCCCAACTTAAGTAACTTAGCCCATGAAGGGTTTAATAAACATAATACAAGCTTGAGTGGTCATTAATAGTTGAAAAAGGGAAAGAATTGGTCCTAACTCCCTTAGTATATAAAGGAGAAAGAAACAATAAACCCCCTCAACAACATAAACTAAACCACACTTACACAAATCACTCAAGAATACAAGTGTGCTCTTCACAAAAAGAAAAAGTATTACAAAGTGAGAAAATAATAAGATGAATGATGAATGATGATGGATCTAAGAGGTCTATTTATACACCTAAAGTCATATAATAGCTCCAAAACTCCAGCATTATTACATTAGATCGGATCAATGCCAGCCATCCCCTCAATAATAGACCAAAAGTATAAAAAATTAGGCAATGATCAATAATCTGCCAAGAGTTACGGCCGTAACATTGAGGAGTTACGGCTGTAACTATGATGACTTACAGCCGTAACATTGAGGAGTTATGACTGTAACATGGCTACGGCTTTTTGCTTTGTGAATTACGCCCGTAATTTATGATGTTACGCCCGTATGGAGTTTCAGACTTTATTTTCAGCCCAGAATTTCTTAGACTTTGCGTTTTTGCCCCAAATCTTCTTCGGATGATAACTTTTGATATATAACTCTGATTTTGAATCCGGAAAGACTGCCGAACTTGTATCGAAAAGCCCTACAACATGAATACATAAAAATTCTACAAATAGAATATTTTATAAACATGTTATTTCTTGAGTAAATCAGTAATTCAATCCGATTAAGACTAGATTTACATCTTCATCCGATAAAAATAAAATTATTAAAAACTAATTAATTAAAAGTAAAAACGAGTAGACTAACTCAATTATGGGTGAAATTTATCGATACAAACCATGGATAAGTGTATAAAATTGACACTTATTACACCCCCAAACTTGAATTCTTGCTAGTCCCGAGCAAGACTCTTTAATAATCACACTCCAAAAATAAAAATAAGACAAAAATAATAATACACACATAAATTAAGAAAAAAAATATAATAAGAGAAAAAGAGATCAAAATGCCATTAATACACAACAACCACCTTTATACAGTAGATAGAAATGAATCAAGATTCAAAATAAATCTACTAATGATTTTGAAGTTGAAACACGGTTTTATTTTGTAATTCCAAAATGCAAGGTTTTCCCCCAAAAGGTTGATTATTTCTTTCTCACTCGTGACACACACGACTCCCTTTAATGGTTGCTCTCGATCACTCGTTTATTTTTCGACTCAATATGAAGAAGAATTTCATTGGCGTCATCAAATATTGTGATTTTTCACGAAATTGAGTGTATTGAAATTCAGCCGCTAATTAATTCAGATCTGCTCATAAACTACATCCCTTAGTGATAGCTTTCACACCGTTATTTGCTAACGTGTAGCTCTTTTCACCAACACAATTTCTATTTTTTTAAGGTGATAGCTTTCACAGTGTTATTTGCTAACCTGTAGCTCTTTTCACCGACTTTTTTGTGAGACGGCAGCTACGTACCAACAATGATTAGTCCTTTATTTTTCGCAAAATTTTAGGATCCCCAAAATTAGGCAGCTGTTGCTGCTCAACACTTCTCCTTTTTGTCATTTTTTTTAGGTGATAGCTTTCACACCGTTATTTGCTAACGTGTAGCTCTTTTCACCAATGACTCCTTATTTTTAGGGAATAGAATTTTTGCAGAAAATCATTTATTAGTTAAGCATGAAAAATCAAAAACTCCACAAATTAAGTAAATTTCAGTTCTATTTTTCATCAACCGACTGATTCTTCTTTTCTCAAGGAAACGAATGACTCAATTTTATATGATAACTACAAGGCTTGGAAAGAGAGATTAAGGCTAAAAAATTTTGGAATATACAATTTTTAACCGGTTTAAAATGATTTTAGAAGTTTGTATATAGCTAACTTATTGGTGTTATGGCCAGATCTAGAAATCTCATAAATCAAAATACTATATATATATATATATATATACTTAAAAAAATTAAGACAAATAACCAAAATAATCAAAACACACCAAAATACCAGCACACCAAAATAATTAAAACATACCACCCCCAAACTTGAAAATAAAACTGTCCTCAGTTTTTAAAAAAAAAATAAAAAAAAAAAGCAATGGAGAAAAGCAGAATACTCCCTGTTATGAAAGTTGATGCTTGAGGTAACGCCTTTTAGAATCTGCAAGAGATTAAATATACGAGGCACACAACAAAAGAAAATAAAATATACTCGGAAGTATAACACAATTATTAAGAAGCGCTTCAAGAAAGTCCGAAGAGTCGCCTTACACTGCCATCAATGCTTTTATAAAAAACAAACAATAAAAATTACAGTAATAAAATAACAATACATAAATCGCGAATAGATGGGCGTCAAGAGATCACGAAGAAACTCCTTAAGCTGCCATCATTTAGCATGATTTTTACACACAACAGAAAGTAAAAATACAAGAGGTCCGACATGGGTTATCAAAGGGAGAGGAATGAATCCACTTTTCGTTTTCTCACGGTAAAATCTTCCATCCAGACAATTTTAGCTAGAGCTGGATCTGGCTGAGGAACAAATTCAATGAGTTTTTTGATTAGTTCTTCTGATGTCGTTGCAACGACTATGATTCGTTTAGCACGTTCGGAAATAAAACCTTTTTCAGCAGAGTAGTCGATGAAAGATAGTAAACCATCAAAGAAACCATTGACATTAAGCAGACCTATTGGTTTTTGATGAACATTTAGCTGGGCTTTGGTAACCACATGAAAAAGTTCCTCAAGAGTGCCAAAACCACCGGGAAGGGTGATAAAGGCGCCAAAATTATTTATCATGTGAGTTATGCGATCTTGCATATTTACAGATCTAAACTCATCTCCAATGGTTGCCCCGGTGATTTTACTTTCAGCCAGAGGTTTTGGAATTATTCCCAACACTCTTACTCCTTCCATATAGGCAGAAGCAGCAGACCGTCCCATTAATCCTAGACTTCCTCCTCCGTAAACTACATGAATGCATTTTTCTCCTAAGGTACGACCCAAGTTGTGGGTTGCTTCAGTAAAGCATGCCTCTTTTCCATAACTAGCTCCACCCAAAATACAGACTGTGCTAAATTTTTTTGTTGAAGATGATGACTCTATTTTAGAAAAGAAATTTATTTGAGAGAAAAAGAAGAAAAGTACAAGTTTGAGGGATGAATAAAAGAAACAAGCACAATATTTATTTATAGAAGAAAAATGAGGTAAAATTGTTTAACAAGTTTGTGATTGCGTTGATTGCGCTTCAACTACTTAATAGAATAATGAATGCATTTATTGCATATCACTTTTTTTATTCAGAAAATCTCACCATACGACAAAAATTAAAGATACTCACGTGTATGTACAGTAGTTGTGATTGTGGCTCACATCTTCCTCTGATTTTACGTTCAGAAACGGCCTAAACGCCTTCTATGAGTCGAGGAGAAGCTTTCCATCCAATTTTCTTACAAATTGGCAAACAAGGTCTTTTAACGTCAGATTCTCACGACGTTGTTCATATTCTGGTTTGAATTTATTCCACAAACATCGAATTCCATAATGTACGAGTCCACTAGGATGCGTGTCAAGAGAAATTTCGATATTATCTAAATTCTCTTTATTCAGACCATCCTTAATGAACTGAATTTTATCTTCTCTATTTGTAGATGGAATTCCTAACGATCGATATTTTAAATTACAGTTCCATCTAGCACATTTATAGCAAACGGCTATTATCTTTGCTCGTCGTTTCTTGGCATATGAACTTTTTACTAGCCCTGGTAAAAAGCTAGTAGGTATTTCTGTGAATTCACCTGCTATTCTCATTTTGGCTTCAATTATGAATCTTATGTCAAAAGGTATGCTTTTATTCATAAGCAACCTCATCCTTTCAAGTCTTGTATTGTAAATTTTTAAAATGACATTTTTGCTCAGAAAGGGAAATCTTTTTTCAATTTTATTCAAAGTTTCTTCCATGATAAAAAAATAAAAAAATACAATGAAAATAATAGGAGAAAATATCTACAAATATCAGTTGTTGTGGGAAACTGAAAATTCCGACTTTAATAGTCATGGAGTACCGTTATCCGCCACTTGACCAGACAAATACAATTGAGTACTAAGTTACAACGTCGAGAAATTGTATCTACAAAAATAGTTTACAATGTAATATTTCAATTATAACACTTATACTTCCCCGGCAACGGCGCCAAAAACTTGACACGGTCTTTAGTGTAACTATCGCAAGTGCACGATATCGTATCAAGTAGTAAGTAGACTTTTTTAGTCCGGTTTATCGATCCCATGAGGAAGTTAGGTTATATATTGAATTATACACTATTTAACTATTTGTTATAAAGATTTATATGATTGAAACACACAATTTAAGAGTTTGGTTTGACAATTGCAAATAAAATGCAATAATAGTTCTAATATTCAAGGAAATGAAAGATTGCACTAATAATAGATTAATAAAAGATAAAATGAAATAGTTGGGATTACAAACATAGTTCATCATTAGTTATAGAAGATGTATAGGAGATCATAAGATGAATTTACTTATTATGTTGTGTAGATTCGATTTTCCTTAAAAAGACGGTTTCTCTTTCGAACCATAAAACGCCCCTTATATATTGAATCAATCCACTATATTTCTATGTTGATTTGCTTCAATACATAGCATTAGGTTTTATGAAAATAACTCAAAGAATCATCTAAGGTCTAGAGGTATATTTCTATCCTCTAGAACAACTTAGGGTGAAGATCATTTGATCTAATCAAACATATTTTCTTTCGAAACATATGAAGACCATAAATATCGTCATTTATTGACCAAATAAATAAAGATTAGTAAAATAATGAAAATCACACACAATAATAAGTAATTCATAATAGATCTTTATACAAACTTAAATAACATGACTAACCTTGTTTATAATCCCAACTTAAGTAACTTAGCCCATGAAGGGTTTAATAAACATAATACAAGCTTGAGTGGTCATTAATAATTGAAAAAGGGAAAGAATTGGTCCTAACTCCCTTAGTAGATAAAGGAGAAAGAAACAGTAAACCCCCTCAACAACATAAACTAAACCACACTTACACAAATCACTCAAGAACACAAGTGTGTTCTTCACAAAAAGAACAAGTATTACAAAGTGAGAAAATAATAAGATGAATGATGAATAATGATGGATCTAAGGGGTCTATTTATACACCTAAAGTCATCTAATAGCTCCAAAACTCCAGCATTATTACATTAGATCGGATCAATGCCAGTCATCCCTTCAATCATAGACCAAAAGTATAAAAAATTAGGCAATGATCAATAATCTGCCAAGAGTTACGGCCGTAACATTGAGGAGTTATGGTCGTAACTATGAAGACTTACGGCCGTAATATTGAGGAGTTACGGCCGTAACTATGATGACTTACGGCCGTAACATTGAGGAGTTACGGCTGTAACATGGTTATTGCTTTTTGCTTTGTGAATTACGCCCGTAATTTATGATGTTACGCCCGTATGGAGTTTTAGACTTCATTTTCAGCCCAGAATTTCTTAGACTTTGCGTTTTTGCCCCAAATCTTCTTCGGATGATATTTTTTTATATATAACTCTGATTTTGAATCCGGAAAGACTGCCGAACTTGTCTCGAAAAGCCCTACAACGTGAATACATAAAAATTCAACAAAGATAATATTTTATAAATATGTTATTTCTTGAGTAAATCAGTAATTCAATCCGATTAAGACTAGATTTATATCTTCATCCGATAAAAATAAAATTATTAAAAACTAATTAATTAAAAGCAAAAACGAGTAGACTAGCTCAATTATGGGTGAAATTAATCGATACAAACCATGGATAAGTGTATAAAACTGACACTTATCAGGACCCTTAGACCCGGACTTCTTGAACTTCTTCTTATTTAGAGTGCCCCTTACTATCGTTGGCTACCAGCGTAACACCCCCAAGTTATTCAGGGAATATTACAACGCCGTAAGCCCCACCGTTGGACCCACAAGGCTAAACATACGCGGAACTATAAATTTTGACCGAGAAGGTCTACATACAATGGAATGAAGAACAATACAAAGGGTATTCAAAACATATCCAATGTATCCAAAGACATCACAACACAAATCGATACCTCGGCAAATGCAGGCCGAAACATCAAGGAGAATGGAAAACAATACTCGAGTATTCAATAACCATTCCAGTACAACAACACTGAATGGAGAAACTCAAAACATAACCGGAGGAAAGACACAGTATCACACTTGCCCATCATTTTCATGCCGACCCGATACACCGCCCGTCTCGCCTCCCGAACTGAAATACATAAAAAGTATTTCCCCCATAAAGGGGTTATTCGTCGAATAGCTAGTGCAAGTATATCAAGTATGAAACACAATACTCCTCAACAATAAAGTAAAGGTAACCGTCAATTCATCAATTCAAGACTAGTATTCCGGAATAACTAAATCTCATAGCATCACAACAATGCATACATGATCAACCATGGAACCGCACCAAAGGCTACGGAACCCTCAGGGGACCCGTCGGCCCGCCCCAGAGTGGTTAACCCAAATTATCCGTGGAATCTCACCAAAGGCTACGAAACCCTCAGGGGACCTGTCGGCCCGCCCCAGAGTGGATATAAATAAACATGCCATTCATATATCTTACTTTCAAAGTCGAGAACGTACAATCATAAATATATACTTGCCTTTGAGACATCATGAAATTGAACGGAAAAGGGTATGAGTTCGGTAGGTCCAAGAACGCACTTCCGGCACCTAAAAGATTCGTAAGGGATATGATAATAAATAATCTATACTCATAATTCACGAATAAACTCCCAAAACCCGTCTACGATTCACGAAGATACACGGATAAACAACTTGAGGATGAAAAATCGCCCAAACTCTCATAAGTCCAAAAACGGCACAATCCAATCCATAAAATCGTAGGAAAAGCATGTATACGGAATAGATACATTATAATCTCAAGGTTCTCAAGCTTCAAAACGGATAAATAGGACGAATCTAGGAAAAACCCCAAAATTCCCAAAGAATAGGGTTCTAAGGATTTTTACCTTGATTTGGACATTAGGATGGATTAGATGTTGTGAAATCCTTGTTCTCCAATCAAATATGTTGTTGTTTGATGAAGAATCGCTTCCAATCGCCCAAAATCGCCTCTCCCGAGCTTCTCCCGTTGAAAATAAGTGAAAAGGATGAAAAATGACAAAATGGAAGGCAACTGTCCAATATATATCCGCCCAGTCTAGCGCACGCTACGCCTCCATCATTAGCGTGCGCTAGCGAGGTCACCGGGTAGTCTAGTGGCTTCTGCCGGCCCCGTTAGCATGTGCTAATCGCCTTTCTCTAGCATGCGCTAGCCAAAAAGTGGCGTCCAGTAACTG
The DNA here is from genome assembly GCA_033398695.1 of Orobanche coerulescens. NCBI lineage: Eukaryota > Viridiplantae > Streptophyta > Magnoliopsida > Lamiales > Orobanchaceae > Orobanche > Orobanche coerulescens. The sequence goes on from CM065812.1 coordinate 25,661,671, forward strand.
GAGTCCAGAACCTACTGTCCTCTGCCCTGCTCAAGCCTTAGCGTGCGCTACCGCTATGGCTTAGGGTGCGTTATACAACATCTTTAGCGTGTGTTAGCCGAAGCCTAGCGTACGTTACCTGATAGTCCAGAAAACCTGACAACCTCACTGCCTCTGCCGACCAGCCCGTTAGCGTGCGCTACGGACGGATGTTAGCGTACGCTACTAACCACGAATAGCGTGTGCTAATGAACTCCTAGCGCGCGTTAACCAGATCCGAAACGAGCATCCGAGTTCTCGACTGATCGTCCCTTAGCGCGCGCTACGGCTCAAAGCTAGCGTGCGCTACCTAAACAGAATTAGCGTGCGTTAGCCTAGGCCTAGCGTACGCTATTTCTCTGACCTAGAACACTTCCGCAAGGTCTAAACAACACGATCGTGATCCAAACAAGATACGAAACTCTATAACAATATCAACCACATCACCAAGAGTTTACAGAGCGACAAAATAAGAACGGCAAGGTCAGACAGTCAATAAAAGTACGGGTATTACATTCTCCTCCTCTAAAAAGAAGTTTTGTCCCGAAACTTAAGAAATAAAAAGTTCGGGGTACTCCGACCGTATTTTCTCTTCTGTTTCCCAAGTCGCCTCCTCGACTCCATGTCTCGTCCATTGCACTTTAACCAGTGGAATGGTCTTATGCCGAAGTTGTTTCTCGCGATGCTCAAGGATCTTCACAGGTCTCTCTGGAAGGTAATATCCTCGGCTACGTCAATCTCACTGTAGTCGATAACGTGGCTTGGATCCGGCACGTATTTTCTCAACTGAGACACATGAAAAACACTTTGGACATGACTCAAAGCTGGAGGCAACGCCAAGCGATAAGCTAAATCTCCAACTCTGTCTAAAATCTCGAAAGGTCCGATGTACCTCGGACTAAGTTTCCCCTTTTTCCCGAAGCGGAAAACTCCTCTGGTCGGCGACACCTTGAGTAAGACATGATCCCCCACTTCGAACTCAAGGGGTCGACGACGAGTATCAGCATAAGATTTCTGACGACTCTGGGCAGTCATCAATCGGTCCCGGATAATAGAAATCTTTTCCTTAGTCTCCATCAACATATCCGGTTCCGTTCCAATTAGCTCTGAAGCCTCATCCTTACATATTGGCGACCTACATCGCCTATCATAAAGTGCCTCGAAGGGTGCCATTTTGATCGACGCATGCCAACTATTATTATAGGCAAACTCGATCAACGGTAAGCGAAGTTCCCAATCATTACTCCAATCTAAGGCACAAGCTCGCAACATATCTTCCAACGTATGAATCGTCCTCTCTGTCTGACCGTCCGACTGAGGATGAAAGGAAGTGCTCAATCTCAACTCAGTACCCAAAGCCTGATGAACGTCCTGCCAAAAATGCGATACGAAACGGCCGTCTCGATCAGAAACAATGGTTTTGGGGGCACCGTGCAACCTTACGATCTCAGCTATAAAAGTTCGGTCCAATCTATCCGGTCCCCAAGTATCCTTAATACCTAATAAGTGTGCAGACTTGGTCAACCGATCGACAATTACCCAAATCATATTCATTCCGGCCCGAGTTCTAGGCATGCCAGTGATGAAATCCATAGAGATGTCTTCCCACTTCCACTCAGGAATGGGAAGCAGTTTCAACAACCCCGCTGGTCGTTGATGTTCGATCTTGACTTGTTGACACGTCAAGCACCATAGTACAAATTGTAATACCCGAGATTTTTGTTATGTAATCGGAACTTGTGATATTGTAATGATTGTACTATTGTTTGAGTACTATTTTCCGTATTTCATAATCCGATGTTATCGAGCGTATGATTTCATAATTGTGATTTGAAGATTGTAATTCTGCGCATGTAGCGCACGCTACAAGCTATGTATAGCGTGCGCTAACGTGGATTCATAGCGCACGCTACTGAGGGTCATTAGCGCACGCTATGCGTGGTCAAATTGATTGGGACGTGCGGTAGGTGAGATCTGGCCGGGGGACCCCTGTCGGATCGTGTCGGATGTACCTGGATGGCTTTCGGGAAAAGCCGAGTCAATGCCTTAGCGCACGCTACAGGTATATGCGTAGCGCACGCTAAGTGCTGAGTACAGTTTAGTCAGGGAGCCGTTAGCGCACGCTACGGACAGGGTCTGGCGCACGCTAATAGCCATTTATTATAAATAGGACAACATCCTATTCGTGATTTCAGTTCTTTCTCCTCCCATAACCCGAACTCTTACACTTAGAACATAACTCCCTTCGTCCCAAACACTTCATATCAACCTCCTAGTTCGAGATTGAAGATCGTATATCATCGAGATTGGTGTCTGCCTTCGGTGTTGGATCGCTTCATTTTCCTCCGTATTCTTCACTACTTTGAGGTAGGTGATTCTTCACTGATGTTAGTAATGTTCCTAAGGAAGTTTGAATCATGTTTTGATAGCAAGTATTTCGTTTATAATCGGTCATCGCATGTTAGAAGGATACTTTTGACGTATCGGCATTATATATCGTATGAACCTTTGAACCATCTTATTATAAGGACTCCTAAGCATGTTCAAATCGAGTTATGATCAAGAATCGGATATTTACCCGATTGATACGTTTTACACGATGGAATCATGTGTTTTGGAACGTAGAACAAATGGAACTTAGATTATTTCTTGGAGATCGTAGATGAATTATGATGTTGAGTTGACTATCCGTATATTCGTATTTCATAACCATAAAACTTCCACAAACCTTATTAGTATGATATGCCCGAGGATAACTTGTATTATCATGGTAGAATTCAGGAGTTCTTCACCATTCAACCCAGTTTTCGGTTTGCAGTATTCTGCCATGCAAGATTAGCGCACGCTAACATGTGTGAGTTAACGTGCGCTATCGAGGTCCAGTTAACGCATAATACGTACGTAGCGTGCGTTATATATCGGCCGGTGCAAACTGTCAGTTCGTATCTAGCGCACGCTAGTCTTACCCGATAGCGTACGCTAACAGGCCTGCTTAGCACACGTTACGTAGAGTATGTAGCGCACGCTAAGCACCCGCATGCATTGCTTATTTTGAGCTTTTCGGCCGTAGACCAAATTGTTAGGCCATCGTTCGACTTGAGATGATTTGTATATCGTTCCTTTTGTTAAGGTTCGAGCCGGTTACGTTGATCGAAGGAGGCGGCCTTCGAGTGTGTTGAGATCATCGAAGTATTTCGTCTTGCCATTTTCGAGGCAAGTATCATATGTCGAGTTCGATTTATATTGAATCTTTGATCATGCTTGTGGTTTTGTTCATATTGTTGAATATGAGATGTATTTCTGAAAATTCTCATGATATTGATTGATTATTTGTTCGTATTGATGAACATATTGAAATGCATATGTGTATGCATAGTTGATTGATTTATGGTATAAATGATCCGAGGGGATCATGAGGATCTATGCTGAGGGCGCTGGATCGAATGTCCACCATGCGTTGGTCCGACGGGATCATCATGGGGATCTATGCTGAGGGCGCTGGATCGCTGGACGGGTTTTCCACCATGCGTTGGTCCGACGGGATCATCATGGGGATCTATACCAAGGGCGCTGGATCGCTGGATTACCCTGTATTGTGTTGATGGAATCGTGAGAATTCGCATCGTTGGATTCCGGTAGCGGAAGTCCGTTTTGCATGTTTTATGATGCATTGACGATTTATTGTATTATGATACTTGTACTAGCATCGTTTTGCTAACCCCTTCGGGGGTGGACATTGTTTTGATGTTCAGGTAGCCGAGGAGCGGGGAGGCAACCACAGTACCGACAGGACGATGAAATGGCTCAGTGATGTGATTGATGTTATTGTTATTGTGATTTGTTGTTGCGATATTTCCTACACGCAAGTGCACGTCATCGTTTACAAGTAATAAAGTGATAAGTAGAGTATCGTTCCCACGAGGATTGAATCTCTAACTACCGACGTTTTCGTATTCCAATTTTATTTGAACTATCGAAGTTGGGTTTTTGGAGTAATAACTAAAAGAATTAATAAAAGACTAAACAGAAAACGATAGCTTGAGTAAAAGGAATCAAAAGACAAATAAGTCTAGAGTTCTGAATCCACCTTAATTTATCCGAATTAAATCTTGATTATCCGTAATAAATAATTTTCCCAATTTATTGAAGGCGGAGATTGCTAAAATATTCTACCGCCTCTCCCGAGGTCAATAGATTTATCTAACGGCGACTAACGCACTCTATCCCTAGGTGAATTATCTCGTCGCTAGGCAAAAAGCATGAAATCTCCTAAAGGCCACGTAGTTCCTATGAGTATATTCCTATCTCACAGAATAAAACGGTCCTCACCAATAGTTCCTCACCAAATCTCCTCTCCCGATTCGAAGTGAATGATTAAATCAATACAACTATTGGCCAGATAATTGCAAGCATTAAACATAATTGGGAAAACTCAATAAAAAGGTAATAAATTGGATAATCTCAATCAATTCATCAAAATAAAGGTTTCATCAAAACCCTAGATTAGGGCTTTAGCCTGACATACTAAAAACTGACAATACAGAATAAATAAACGAAAGCATAAAATTCAAACGCAGATGAAGCTCGGATTCCTCCGTTCTTCAGCTCCCGCCTTCTGCCCTTGAATTCTTCTGCTTTCCTCCTCTTCTCTGTCTTCAGCTTCAGCTCTCCTAGGTTTAGATTTAATGATTCCCCGATAATTAAATTAGGGTCTTAAGCCCTATTTATAGCTCAGCACTTCCATAAATCGCGTCCGTATTAGTTGGTTGAAAATCGGCAAACGCCCAAAATCCGCAGACGTACCAAACCCGCTAAGTGTGCCGCGGCTCATCAACTCGTGCCGCGCACATCGCCAAAATCAATACCGGGCGTAATTAAATCCTTCGTGCCGCGGCTCACATGGGCTGTGCCGCGGCACAGAGTACACCCACTCGCCCTTCGGTGGTGTCTTCCTTTGCCGCGGCTCGGCTTCCTTGTGCCGCGGCTCATAGTCCGCTTTGCCGTGCTACCGTTTTGCATCGTTTAAGCTTCCTGACTTCAATTTCTGTCAATCATACAAAATTAAGGCATTAAAAGCTCATTTAGATGATTTCACACTCCAAAATACTACAAAATAATGATAAATAAGCGTATAAAAATACGCCTAACAAATACCCCAAACTTAAGCCTTTGCTTGTCCTCAAGCAAAAAAATTAAAGTCAATAAAAGAATGTTGTGAATCATCGTGCAACTCATAGTGTTCAACCTAATCAATACTATCCTGCCATTCTCTCTAAATAATACGAGTGTCATAAAAGCGAACTGCACTCAGAATAATGATTCCGCAAAGTAATCAAGTTCAGTCCTAATCATTTGTTTATGAAGAAAACTCAGCTCAAAGATCAACAAAACATGAGTCAAATCAACCGTCAATATGAAAGGCTAACATAAACAAGCTAGTTCGTCGCGTTCCACAGTCTAACGGCACAATTTTTTCACGAGTCTCATAACAAATAAACCTCGGACAGTATCCCCTTATATAAATATGCTTAAGAATTTGATTCGAGTCGACCACTAGGTTAGGATCTCGGGATGTTTCATCGGGATAATCCTACGGTGGAACTTCCATTCTCATGTATTAGGAAACCGTTTGACGTAAAAGACACTCATGGGGCACATGGATGCTTCTAGTTACTAAGTTCCCGTCTACAGCGGAGAAACAACTCGAATACATAATTTCCGCATGTCCGAATCAAGGTTGCCGTTTGACGCGAGAGTAAACAGCGGGTCACGCGAATGCCCCCGGTTACTAGGCTCCCTATCATTTGCACATGTGAAATATCTAAATCAATAGTCTAATCAGGGTCGTCGTTTTACGCGAGAGTAAACAACGGGTCACGCGAATACCCCCGGTTACTAGACTTCCCTTCATAGAACACATTATCTCGACTTTTAGGGAAAACGACCGACTCTAAACTCAATTTAAGTGCCAACACGACTAAAGAAACAAGATTGACTCACTATCCGGAAAATGTAGCCAAACGTATTGATGGGGATTTAAAAACAAGTATGTATCGTCTCTTATCTCGCCAAGTCCTCTACAATCACGAAAAATTTCGACCTAATTGAATACTAAGGTAATGTAAATAATCGACTACAACTCGACTAAAACTCGCCCGCTTCTTCGGAGAGAAAGACAAAGTGTCGTAACATCAGTATCACACATAATAGAAGCACGAAAATTCACAAATAAAGAAAAACTACGGCAAGCAAGGCTATTAAAAAAAAATTTTCGCAAAGAAAGAAAAGTGCAACAAAATATAATGTACAAAGAAGAAAATAGAGTACAGAATGAATGTAGATCAATGTAAATCCCTCCCCAAACTTAGGACGTACATTGACCTCAATGGACAAAAATGAAATGCAAGAAAAGTAAAGGTCAAGTACTCCCCTCCAGCTCAGAGCCGTGCCGCATCGTCCGGTGAGGAAGGTGGTGTGGGCCGGCCGGGCGGCGCAGAAAAGGCCCGTCGGGATGCATGATGTGGGCCGTCCATGCGGCGAGGTGCTCTCGATGATAAGCCTCCTCGCAAAGAAGACGCCGCCGCTCGGCGGCTGGTCCGTCGGCTCGCTGCTCTCTCATCTCGGCTCTGGCGGCAGTAACAACACTCTCCCGCGCCGCCCGCTGCTCCTCCCGCATGGCAGCCATCCAGCTCTCTCTCTCTCTCCTCATCTCGTCTCTCTCTCTCCTCAACTCCTCTCTCAGCTCCTCTCTATGCTCCTCTCTCTCTCTCCTCAGCTCCTCCCTATGCTCTTCTCTCTGTCTCCTCAAATCCTCCCGCAGACCCATCAAACAGCCTCTCTTCAACCTCGCTCGTCAGCCGCGGGCCGGCCTCTCCGCGTCAACAAAAGCGGCTCTGGGATCCTCGTGAGCCTCCTCGAGCAAAAATCTCGCCCGAGTGTGTGCGCGCTCCGCCCCACCGCTCAAAGTGCGATATGATGCGGTGGTCGATCGGGGCTGTGGGGCAAGCATCGGCTCGTCGATCGACCACGCGCCCCGATCACGGCATAGAGCGCATATGAGGGAGAGGTGCTTCAACCCGCCTTGGCCCCCTGGATACTCGAAGATAGATCGGACCGTAATGGGGGCCACATCAAAACGCAGCCGGAGGTGATAGCAAAAGTATCCGGCGGGAGAGAAAACTGCAGACGGATCCGGGAGGTGGGATCAATGCGGGCACAAATAAAGTAAAGCCGTGCTCGCCCGAGCCGGGCCGAGGCGCGAGCTCCGGAAGTGAAAAGTAGATGAGCTCAGGCTCGCCGCTCCTGGGCCGGTACCGGCCGTAATCGTCTCAAGGTGGCCTCCTTAGTGAGGCCGGTCATCACGCGGTCATAGCCGTCTCGCCCACCGCCGGAAACCCAAAAAGCCTCCGAATAGCAATCGGGGAGAAATCAACTGTGACCCCTCGGACGTCGACCTGAGTCCGAGACTCTAGAGATGGCAACGTATGCCCTGCCCGGATGTGCTTCACAGAGCGCGGCATAAAACTCTTGGACGATCGAAATGATCGCCGCTCAGAGGTGCGGTAAATCTAGCCCATCCCATCTCGTCAATCATCATGAGCAACTCCCCGTCCTGAGGAGATGGAGTAAAACCTCTCTCGGGAATAAGTGGACGCGGACGGATCTTTTCGTTGAATATCTTGTGGATCTCGGGGTCCGAAAATTGATGCCCCTCCGCCTCGGCCCGACCCCGAGAGGTCTCCCCTCGCGTAGGGGATGACTCGGTCCTAGCACGCTTGGTCAACTTCTTCGTGCGCGCCATAATCGATCTGAGAAGTACAACACGAGGGTTTATTTACGCAACAATAATAACGATGATATATGCGTGGCTAAAGACATCAAACCAGAAATTCCGAAATTAAGACAATAGCGCATACGAGAGAGAAAGATGAATTTGGACTTAAACATCTCAACTGGACGTACGGGTTGGGCTTGCTGTAGATTGACAACGTATACGTTGCACGAAACTTCAAAACAATTGCTTTTTCAAAGAAAATTTTCATTTGGGCAATTTATCAGACACCTTGAGGGCGCATGTTTACTTGAAGAATAAACATAGTTCTAGCTCGATTCAGCCCCCAAAAACAGAAATACAATTCAATCATGAACAACTTAACACAATCAACTCATTGATATTCCAATTTAATCAAGAAAATTCGATGAAACTACCCTGTTATACTCTAACAATCATGAAACTACTTGAAGGAAAAACTAGGCATGTTCCATCCATTCAACGCAAAAACAACTTCAAAATATAACCCATAAGCAATTAACAATAACGATGGAAGCGTACCTTTTGAAGATTTCAAGAAAAATCGCAGGAAGAAATTTGAACAACGTCGGCCGGTCGCTTTGGGAGGGAAGGCAGGAGAAGAAAAAACGCACTGATAAAGGCCTACTAATGCATGTTATAAGCTACCCGGCCTTTTGGATTCCGCATAGTGTGCCGCGGCACGATAAGGTGAGCCGCGGCACAAGGTGATCCTTTTACTCGTGTCTCGTTTTGTCGTGTGCCGCGGCTTAAATTCCGTGTGCCGCGGCTCATTGCTCAAGTGTGCCGCGGCTCATTTATGCCGTGCCGCGGCACAAAGTACAGTCGGTTTTGCCTTCCCTGGCGAATGATGTGTGCCGCGGCTCATACTCCAGTTTCTCCCCTGGGACTTTCCTGCACAGAATTTTGAAAAGAAGACGTTAAAAACGAGAGGAAGAAGCAGATAGAAGCGCAAAAATGATGAAAACTAAGAATCACGAAAAACAAGAAAAATAAAGAAATGCAAAATTCTACAACTACGAGCTCGGGTTGCCTCCCGAGAAGCGCTAAGTTTATATTCTTCAGCCGGACCTATTGAACACGTTAGTTCGCTTTTCGCAAACTCCATTTGGCTTCCGCCCCGTTTATCGAACCGTTTATATTTTGGTTAAAATTATGACCATTGGTCATCAGCGGTTCGATTCTCGGTTCGGTAATCAATTGTTGTTTGCGAAGAGGTTTCGACTTGAAAAACTTCCCGAAACACCCGGTTTCTCCATGACTAATTTTTCTCTTGGCTTTCGGCTCACTCTCCTCCTTCGCCAACGAACCCACGACTGCAGCAGATTTTTCCTCATGCTCGAGGAATGCCACTCGTTCAACATCCTTCTTACAACTTGGGCCATTCAACACAAAATCTGAATTTTTCCACCGACGATGTTTTCGGTGCTTTCCTCTTTCAACAACATCCACGCTTTCAATTTGAGACTCTTTATCAGCACTTCCGGGACATGGGAGCGATTTGAACACTTGAAAAGTGACTTGCCTGCCTGGACCCTCGAGTTAACTCCCCCTTTTCCACGCCTATAAGGGTGCGGCCCGTAGCTAGAAATGGTCGTCCCAAGATGATCGGAATATTTTCATCTTCCTCCATGTCTAGTACGATGAAATCAGCCAAAGATGAACTTATCGACTTTAACTAAAACATCCTCGATCACTCCCCTGATACTTTATCGATCGATCCGCCAATTGTAAGGAGACTGTGGTTGGCTTGGCTTCCCAATATTCAGCTTTTGGAAAATCGATAGAGGCATGAGGTTGATACTTGCACCAAGATCGCATAGTGCCTTATCAAACGAAAGATTCCCCATGGTGCACGGTATGTTGAAGCTTCCGGATCTTTCAATTTAGGTGGGAGCTTCTTTTGAAGAATTGCACCGCACTCCTCTGTCAAGGCAACCGTTTCAAACTCTTCAAGTTTTCTCTTCTTAGATAATATCTCTTTCATGAACTTGACATAACTCGGCATCCTGCTCCAATGCTTCGCGAACGGAATATTTATGTGAAGCTTTTGAACACCTCAAGAAACTTAGAAAATTGTTTGTCCGCCCTTCTTGTCAGTAGTCTCAAGGGAACGAACGGGGAACACATGTCTTCGAGATCTCCGCCTTCAAGTTCTTCGAATCCTCGGCTTTAATTCCTTCGACTCCTCAATCACCTTCTCCTCTTTACCCCGCCGGCTGATCCAAGAACTCTCCCGCTTCTCAAGCTAACTGCGTTTAGACTCTCTCTAGGGTTAGTCTCTGTTGTACTCGGCAATGCTCCTCCGACGAGCCGTCAATACATTAGCGATTTGGCCCACTGACCTCTAAATTCGAATGGAAGCGGAATGATTTTGTAACGTAGCTTCCGTCCGAGTCATAAATTGACTCGTATTTGCCGCCAATTTTGCAAGTGCTTCCTCGAGAGACACTTTAGGAGCGGAAGGGGGCCGCTGTTGATTCTGAGTGAAAGGGGCTGGTGTGCGTCGTCTGCTTTCTCCATGAAAAGTTGGGGTGATTGCGCCACCCGGATTATAAGTATTGAGTACGGGTTATTTGGCCGATTCCCATTTCCTACGAATTGAGCCTGCTCCATCCGATTTTGCTCGAACGGATTTCCAAATTGACACTCCGCACTTCGGGTGTGATCCGTTACACCAATTACACGCCTCAATGGTAACGGGGCTGGTGCGTGCGAAAAGTTCGAGTCATGTGTCAAAGCGGCGACTTGAGCCGACAAGGTGGAAATCGGATCATTGCTCGAAACTTCCATTACTCTTTTCGGTGTCAATCTTTCACGCCATTGGTATGCGTTTTCGGCCATATCCTCCAAAAGCACGTGAGCCTCGGCCATAGATTTTCCCATGAATGTCCCTCCGGATGCCGCATCGACAAGAGTGCGTGTAGAAGCACTCAAACCACCATAAAACGTATGCAACAAGCCAATCAGAATGCCGTGATGAGGGCATCTTCAAGCAATTCTTTATATCCTCCCACGCCTCGTGGAGCGATTCCATATCGAATCGGGCAAAAGTAGTTATCTCGTTTCTCAACCGCGCCGTCTTAGCCGGGTGGGAAAAATTTTGCAAGGAAGGCTTGCACTAACCTCTCCCATGTTGTAATCGACCCTGGTAAGGAATTTAGCCAAAACTTTGCTTTATCCTCAAAGAAAAAGGGAAAAGCCTCAATCGGATGGCATCGTCGGTGACACCATTTGTTTTAAATGTGTCGCATATCTCAAGGAACGAAGCAATGTGGGCATTCGGTCGCCCTTCGGCAATCCACGTAAAGGGCTCACTGTACCATCCGAATAATGGCGGGCTTGATTTCAAAATTATTAGCTTGGATGGTGGGACGCCGATTCCCGAAAAATTTGCGTTGACTTGCGGCATGGCATAATCCCAAGAGCGAGTTCCTTGAACTTGCCGCACTTGGTTGTCTCCTCCTTGGATTTCAATATTTTCGGCCATCTTGACCGTCGTCTGCAACTCTCTTTTCTCCTTTTTATTCCTTCTTAGCGTGCGCTCGAGCTCGGTGTCCAAAGGTAGTAAGCCTTCGTTACCGAGTCTTCTCATGCACTACACGAAAGGTCCTGAAAGGAAAAACGAATAAACAAAATTAAATACACAAAAAAAAAAAAAAAAAACGTTCAAATTAAGACTGGAAATACTTAAGTCGATATTAGAAAAATTTCAGTCCCCGGCAACGGCGCCAAAAACTTGTTGCGATATTTCCTACACGCAAGTGCACGTCATCGTTTACAAGTAATAAAGTGATAAGTAGAGTATCGTTCCCACGAGGATTGAATCTCTAACTACCGACGTTTTCGTATTCCAATTTTATTTGAACTAGCGAAGTTGGGTTTTTGGAGTAATAACTAAAAGAATTAATAAAAGACTAAACAGAAAACGATAGCTTGAGTAAAAGGAATCAAAAGACAAATAAGTCTAGAGTTCTGAATCCACCTTAATTTATCCGAATTAAATCTTGATTATCCGTAATAAATAATTTTCCCAATTTATTGAAGGCGGAGATTGCTAAAATATTCTACCGCCTCTCCCGAGGTCAATAGATTTATCTAACGGCGACTAACGCACTCTATCCCTAGGTGAATTATCTCGTCGCTAGGCAAAAAGCATGAAATCTCCTAAAGGCCACGTAGTTCCTATGAGTATATTCCTATCTCACAGAATAAAACGGTCCTCACCAATAGTTTCTCACCAAATCTCCTCTCCCGATTCGAAGTGAATGATTAAATCAATACAACTATTGGCCAGATAATTGCAAGCATTAAACATAATTGGGAAAACTCAATAAAAAGGTAATAAATTGGATAATCTCAATCAATTCGTCAAAATAAAGGTTTCATCAAAACCCTAGATTAGGGCTTTAGCCTGACATACTAAAAACTGACAATACAGAATAAATAAACGAAAGCATAAAATTCAAACGCAGATGAAGCTCGGATTCCTCCGTTCTTCAGCTCCCGCCTTCTGCCCTTGAATTCTTCTGCTTTCCTCCTCTTCTCTGTCTCCAGCTTCAGCTCTCCTAGGTTTAGATTTAATGATTCCCCGATAATTAAATTAGGGTCTTAAGCCCTATTTATAGCTCAGCACTTCCATAAATCGCGTCCGTATTAGTTGGTTGAAAACTGGCTTCGAAACGGCCCAAAATCCGCGCAGACGTACCAAACCCGCTAAGTGTGCCGCGGCTCACTGAACCTGTGCCGCGGCACATCGCCAAAATCTGAATACCTGGGCGTAATTAAATCCTTCTGTGCCGCGGCTCACATGGGCTGTGCCGCGGCACAGAGTACAGCCCACTCTGCCCTTCGGCTGGTGTCTTCCTTTGCCGCGGCTCAGCTTCCTTGTGCCGCGGCTCATAGTCCAGTTTTGCCGTTTTCGCCCGTTTTGCATCGTTTAAGCTTCCGGACTTCAATTTCCTGTCAATCATACAAAATTAAGGCATTAAAAGCTCATTTAGATGATTTCACACTCCAAAATACTACAAAATAATGATAAATAAGCGTATAAAAATACGCCTAACATTTGTCTTCTTGTTTCGTTTAGTACTCGAGTACGTCTGTTTTAATAATGTCTTTTCGATATGGTTGTATAAATTAACTCTTTGATCGGTTGAATCAAATATGTCTTTGAACTTCAGTTGTACGATTGGTTTATATTTACACTCTTTTTAAAATTAGCCTTGTAAATCCTTACCTAAAGGGTTTACGGCGCTGTAATTATTCCGAATATCTCGGGGTGTTACACAAATTCCGTGACATCCTTCTTCATGTTGTTCCACCAAAAATTTCATTTCAAGTCCTTATACATCTTACTTGTCCCGGGGTGGATTGAGTAAGGCATAACATGGGCTTCTCGGAGAATTCTCCGCCTCAACTCTAGATCATTCAGAACACAAAGCCTGCCCTGAAATCTCAGAATACTATCCTCGTGAACCATAAAACCAGGAGCTTTTCCTTTAATTACATCTTCCTTCAGTTGAGAAATCATCGGATCACTCCACTGCTTCCCTTTGATGTCGTCAACCAAGGACGAAGTAATCTCGAGAGTACACAACTGTCCCTGTACTCGTTGAAGCCAAACTTCTATCCCTTGCTCAATTAAATCCTGACAAATTTTCATCTGAGATGTAAGAACCTCGAGCATTTGAAGAGATGCCGATTTGCGGCTCAAAGCATCCGCGACGACATTGGCTTTTCCGGGGTGGTAAAGAATTTCCAAATCGTAATCCTTTATCAACTCTAACCAACGTCTCTGTCTCATATTCAGCTCCTTCTAACTGAAAATATACTTCAAGCTCTTGTGATTGGTATAAATACGACACGGAGAACCATACAAATAATGCCGCCAAATCTTGAGTGCGAAGACAATTGCGGCCAATTCCAAATCGTGAGTAGGATAATTCATCTCATATGGCTTTAGTTGTTGTGACGCAAAAGCTATCGTCTTATCATGTTGCATAAGCACACAACCAAGACCTTGACCCGAAGCATCACTATAAACTGCAAAGCCCTCACTACCATGTGGTAAAGTTAAAATCGGCGCTGAAGTCAAACGTCTCTTCAGCTCATCAAAGCTCTGTTGTCTCTCATCCGACCAAACAAACTTTTCGGTCTTCTGGAGTAATTTCGTAAGCGGCCGAGCGAGTTTCGAGAACCCCTCGACAAACCGACAGTAATACCCAGCAAGGCCCAAAACGCTACGAACTTCCTTAACATTTTTAGGCAGTGCCCAATCTAGCACTGCCTCAATCTTCTGCGGGTCTACACGAACCCCTTCGGCCGAAATCACATGTCCGAGAAATATAACTTCTTCCAACCAGAACTCACATTTTGACAATTTTGCATAGAGGTGCTCGGTTCTCAAAATAACTAGTACCAAACGCAAGTGTCGGGCATGTTCTTCTTTATCTCGAGAATAGATCAAAATATCGTCAATAAAGACAACTACACACTTGTCGAGATACTCGATGAAAATCTTATTCATTAACTGCATTAATGCTGCCAGTGTATTAGTCAACCCAAAAGGCATAACTACAAATTCATAATGCCCATATCTCGTCCGAAATGCCGCCTTCGGAACGTCAGAATCTCTCACCCTGAGTTGATAATACCCTGATCTTAAATCAATTTTCGAGAAAATTTCAGCCCCCTGCAACTGATCAAATAAATCGTCTATACGAAGCAAAGGGTACTTGTTTTTGATGGTCACTTTGTTCAGATCACGGTAGTCAATGCACAAACGTAGTGAACCATCCTTCTTTCTCACAAAAAGAACAGGTGCGCCCCAAGGCGAAGTGCTCGGTCTGATGTACCCTGTTTCCAGAAGTTCTCCCAACTGATTCTTTAATTCTTGCATCTCGGAAGGTGCCTTAGAAATCGGAGCCGCATCTGGCTCTAAGTCCACAGAAAATTCTATCTCCCGATCTGGCGGTAATCCCGGGAGATCATCCGGAAAAACATCAGGATACTCATTAACAAACGGAATCGAAGAGAAATCGACTTCGTTCCCTTCCATTTTCAAGGCATAACACCAATAGCCCATACAACCTTTATTCAAAAGTTTTACGGCCTTCATGGTGCTGATAAGTAACTTGGATTGGCCCGACTTACGTCCCAAAAATGAGTACTCGGATCCGTCTTTAGTCATCATGGTGATAACCTTAGTACGGTAATTCATAATCGCTTGGTGACTATCAAGCCAATCCTCGCCGAGGATCACGTCCTCGCCTACCATATCAACTACAATCAGATTCGATAACCAGTCCATACAGGATATAATCACCGAAAAATCTCTAATCTCCCGGTTCCCCACAATTCTATCCCCGCTAGGTAGTTTCACAATGAAGGGATCACAAGAAGTCATACAAGTTATATTCAAATGGTTATCGTTACGCGAAACATAAAGTATCAAATAAATAAAGTTTGTTTAAGAAAGCTTTTATAAATAGGAGAGTTTCACATAAAAGATATCAAACACACCACTGAGTTTCATCATCATTATGTGAAACATAAAGTATCAAACACACGGTTGATTTGTTTTCCTAGTGGCTCTCGATTTCAAACTTGCGCATCATTGAGGTTATAATTGTAAGCCGGATCGTTCCATGTAGATAGCCTGTTAGAAAAAGTTTTAACCAAAAGTTAAAAAGTTGATATATTTAAAGCACATTATATGTTGTAAAAATGTTGAAATCTTATTTGGGTATATTGGTTTATTATATAAATGATGACATGCCCGACTAATTGCCTGTAATTTCATACACTTCCCACACATCCATTGACCAAAAACCTTCAATGTTTCCTCCATAGCCATGTACAACCCATGATCCGCAGATAAAGCCTCCCGCAACACATCTCTACGTTCGGCTAAGGAAAGATGCAATCTTTTGATATGAGAAATCAACCGAGGAGTCCCTTTATTCCCCACTTCCCCATCTGGGCAACAATGAAAATTACGAAATGGATATGGCCATGCGCCATCCGAGGATGAAGAAGAAGCCATAACAACTAAATAAAAAAGAACCACGTCTCGAGATGAAACCGTGAAAAAAAAGGAAAAATTTATCCTAAAACAATAGGTGGAATTTCAACAAACAGTTGGCGTGCACCACCATTTCAACAAAAAAAATCACAGAAGTAATTAGGGATTTTGGTAGAGTGAATATCAAGCGCAAAAATTAGAGAAGAGAATCGGTAAAGAAGGAAATAGATGACCAGGAAGAAAATATGCAAGAAGATGATTCAGACATATCTAGAAAGAAGGAGAGAGACGCTTACAGAGGAGAGACGCGGTTTTGAAGAAAATAGGCAGCAAACACAAGGCAGGATCGGTGGTTGACAGGGAGATGAGGAGGTGACTGATGGTGGCCGGTGAGGGATAACCGGAGAACTGCAGAGGAGGTGAGGAATATAACAATTACAATTATAGTTTACGGGATAGGATTTAAGGATTACAGGCCAACTAATGAACCTATAATTATAACCAATATAAGTAATCCCATATACCCGAACAAATGCAGCCGATATATATTCCAATGTCCAGAACAAATCTGAAACACAAATATCCGATTCCAGGTTAGCAACGATAATGATAATAACCAAACGATCGGAATACGATAACCGGTATATTATATATATATATATATATATATAATATATAAATCTACTGCAGGTATATATATATTTATATATATAACAAATATATATAATATATATAGATAAATACCGAAAATATATATAACAAATATATATAATATTGCACAAAATTACCAAGAAAAGCAATATAAGCGGAGATAAATTAAGATCGACTCAAGGCGTCGGTCACGATGTTCGCCTTGCCCGGATGATAAAGGATTACGAGGTCATAATCCTTAATCAACTCCAACCACATCCTCTGCCTCATATTCAACTAACGCTGAGTGAAGATATACTTCAGACTTTTATGATCGGTAAAAATATGACATACAAAGCCAAAAAGATAGTGACGCCAAATCTTGAGCGCAAAAACAACTACCGCTAACTCCAAATTCTGAGTAGAGTAGTTATGCTCATAAGGCCTCAAATGTCCTGACGCATACGCGATAGTCTTGTTGTGCTACATCAATACACACCCAAGACCCTGGCCCGAAGCATCGTTATAGACGCAAAACCCTGTTGATACCTTTTTTGTGAAACATTCTTATTCATAAAAGCTTTCTTAAACAAACTTTGTTTATTTAGTCGAGTAACCCCGGTCAAAACTAACTATATAATAACAAACTACACATAACCCTTGCAAAACCGATCAAATCCTCAGAAATAAAAAAAACTAAAGAAACATCATAGGGTTACAACACAGGATTCGAACCACCCATAATCCACATAAACCAAGCAACCGCATAGATGAGAATTTGATACCTCATTCATCCAAGAGTAACAACACACTTGGGGAAAAAAGGCCAATCAATTTTAGGTGCTTCTTCTTCCTTTATGGGGTCCATTCAACTGCACCAGACACCCACCAAACCGAGGGTAGGATTGTAACACCCCCGATATATTCAGGAATATTACAGCGCCGTAAATCCTTTACATAAGGATTTACAAGGCTGAAGAATTGAACAGACATTAAAAGATACTAACGAATGGAAATAACGGAATTAAGATACAACAGTTCTGACCAAATACTGAAAGTACAGTTGTTCAACAGGAGCTTAATAATAATACATCACCAAATTCAAATTCAGCATAAATGACTTCGTACTCGAGTACTTATTGAAATAACCAATAAACAACAGACAAATAAACCCGGCCGAAACATCACTCTGCACCCTCGTCGTCATGCATCTCCAGTGGTTGTTTCCCCGCTCTCCTGGATCCTGAACATACACAAATGTTCACCCCCGAAGGGGTTAGCACAACGATGCTAGTACAAGTACAATAATCATACAACAATGATATAATCAACAATTATATCGTAACAAGTTTCTCCAACGAGAAATATTCACAACACATATCATATCATAACAGTTTCAACATACTGTTGGTATTCCAACGATCCAGCGCACACAGCTATAGATTCCCATGATGATCCCATCGGACCAACACATGGTGGAACTACCTGTCCAACGATCCAGCGCACACAGCTATAGATTCCCATGATGATTCCCGTCGGATCAACGCATGGTGGACATATAATCACAACATATTTACACGATACAATCACATTGTCATAATATAAACAATTCTAATTAGAGTAAAGTTCTCGCACAAATAGGTCTCAAACCCAAATCACCTCTCAATCTGCGGCGCTACGCAAACATGGCTACGACTTAGCAGACATGGCTACTGCACACCACCCGGCTCACCGGCATGTCTCCTTATAGGAGATCAAGATGTCTTATAAGCCCATAAAAAAAAGGCCAACATAAAGTTTCTGATCAGATTACACCAACACCGTTACTCACGCGTCCGTAATTTACCGATGAAAATGTTCCCCCATAGTGGGCACATTATCGGGATTGTGAAACCCTCTATCATAGTGCCTAAGACCAATGATCATGAGACGTTTGTATTGGATGTTGTACTCCTTGATCGTGTTTTCAAAGCACCTATCGTTACTGTCAAAAGCATCCCACATGGTTGTCGTATGGCTTTCTCACAGGCGTTGAAAACAACTCTAAACGAAGTAGTCGCTCAACCGGGATCTATTGGAGCGTGGGTTAAGTTGTTACTTCTTCCTCGTTGCACTTTGCAAGTGTTTAAACCCAAAAATAGACAAGAAAGCAGATATGGGAATCGAAAGGCCTTGCAAAATCGTTCAATACTGAGCTCGCTAGCCACATGGGGGAAAGAGGATGGTGTTGCCATTTTAGTCAAAAATATATTAGATGGATCGGGTCCGGTGCCTCTTAACCAAGGGAGCGTTGATATCCAAAAGGATGAAAATGCTGGTAACACCAACATCAGAGCGTGCCTTCGAAAGGTTGCTGATGGTCACTTTACAGCAGCGGTGAAGGTGTTGTGCTCATCACGGGTGGCTCCGCATAATGGTGATACTGTGATGGCTTTGGAGGCTAAACATCCACACAAACCACCACCGTCTATGACGAGCACTATTTATGCTGGGCCTGCCCTTGTTGTGGAGGTTGATAACGTCATTGGTTGTATTAAATCCTTCCCTAAAGGGACTTCTTGTGGGAGGGACGGCTTGCGGTCACAACACATTTTGGATGCTTTGTGTGGAGATGGGTCTGTTGTTGCCACTGGTTTATTATATGCTATCACTGCTGTGGTTAATTTGTGGTTAGGGGGGAGATGTCCGTCGGCTCTTGCGGAGTTTGTTGCATCTGCTCGTCTTACGCCGCTCTTGAAACCCGACAATGGGATCCGACCTATTGCAGTGGGTACCATATGGAGGCGGTTGGTTTCCAAGGTGGCTATGAAAGGTGTTGGCAAAGAAATGACCAAGTACCTTTAATGATTTTCAGTTTGGGGTCGGTGTATCGGGTGGAGCAGAGGCCATATTACATAGCGTTAACAGGTTGTTAAGTGATCGTCACACTAACGGGTCTCTTGCGATGCTTACAGTGGATTTTTCTAACGCCTTTAACTTGGTGGATAGATCAGCTTTACTTCATGAAGTCAGGATGAGGTGCCCTTCTATTTCTTTATGGGTAGAATTTCTATATAGGCAACCAAATGATTGTATCTTGGAGATAATCATATATGGTCCACCACCGGGTTCAAGAAGGTGACCCGTTAGGACCACTTCTTTTCGCTCTTGTGTTGCATCCCCTCGTGCACCAAATCAGAAACAATTGCAAACTTCTTCTTCATGCGTGGTATCTTGATGATGGGACGGTCATTGGTGACACTGAGGAGGTGGCTAGGGCTCTGGGCATCATTAGGGCGACGGGTCCAGCTTTGGGTCTTGAATTGAATATTAGGAAAACCGAACTTTTTTGGCCTTCTTGTGATGGTAGGAAGCTTCGTGAGGGTTTATATAACACCCCAAGATATTCGGAGTATGTTACAGCGCTGTGGACCCCTACATGGGACCCACCAGGCTACAACAAGCGGGTACCCCTCGACTAACCATCTCGGTTAGCGAGGATACACAATCAAATAATACATCATGTGAAAAATACACCCGAAGCAACCGACGAAATGAGCAACCATCGACAACGTAGCAATTT
The DNA here is from genome assembly GCA_033398695.1 of Orobanche coerulescens. NCBI lineage: Eukaryota > Viridiplantae > Streptophyta > Magnoliopsida > Lamiales > Orobanchaceae > Orobanche > Orobanche coerulescens. The sequence continues at coordinate 25,681,717 of CM065812.1, forward strand.
AAAATGATACAACACAGGGTTTGAATTGAAAAGCCTAAGTACTCGCGAGTAGAGTCTATCAGTTTATAAATATAGAAAACAACCAAATCGAAATGGACAAGAGAAATAAGTAAACCCAAGTGCACATGTCAACGACCCTGGCCAGCATCCTCGTACTGTCCCAGTGCTCGCTCGTCCGGATGATCATAACCTGAAATCCATAACAAGAATTTCCCCAAAACGGGTCCCCAGAGGGGTTAGCAATTACGCTAGTACAAGTAATTAAGGCAAACCAATCGCTTACACATTTCATAGTACATGCACCAATATCATTTCGAAAACCAATACAAGACATGTCTTTTCCTAAATAAATCAAACAATTTGCCGTGGGAATGTGGCTATACCATTGATCCCGCCTCCGTGATCCCTAAGGACCTCTCGAGCCGGCCATATTATAAAACAAATCACGCACACGCATCGCCTTGGGAACAGGCTATACCATTGATCCCGCTCCGTGATCCCTAAGGACCCTCCCGAGCCAAGCTAGCGAAACAAACTCGTGAATCCGTGGCTATACCATCGATTCCTCCGTGATCCCGCGGACCCTCCCGAGGTGAGCAATCACTCACTATATACATTACTATTTTACGTTAAGCATCAAGGTTTCCAATAATACTTGCATTGAATATTTGACGACGCAACGAACTGAAAGGAAAGTCACCGACGAACGCTAGGAACCAATGAAACCGAACCTAACGATTCGAGGAATACAATCACAACCATTTCTAAATGAATACGGAATTGGAATACACTCGAAAACCCGCCTACGATTCATGTATATTCGTATATAAACAACAACGAGGGCGGACCACAACCAAACCCTCTCGATTCCGTAAAAATCACGAAATATACCATGAATCCGTAGGGAAACTAAGAATACCAACAAGATTAATCATATTCATCATGAATTAATCAACAAAACGGAACGAATCGGACAAAAACACGAAAACCCCCAATTTTACCAAAAGTAGGGTTCTAAAGATCTAACCTTGATTCGCTGGATCAAGGGATGATATCGGACGGATTATTGATGATATAACCTCAAGAACTCCATGGATATGTTGTCAAACAACATGGCTTCAAGCTTAGAACACGCCCACCGCGAAGAGGAGAAGAAGAAGGTGAAAATGGCAAGAAAAACGTCTCATAGGCTGTTATAGGTTGATCGCTCGCCGGACACGGCCCGCGGCCGATCGGCACGGCCGTGTCGCATACCGCCGACAGGACTCGACCGTGTCCCGCTAGACACGGTCGCGGCGCGAGGGCCTTCCGATAGTGACCCGTCCGAAGCGACTGGCATGACTCGACCGTGTCCCGGGACACGGCCGCGTGGCGCGCCTGGCTCGCTTATCCTAAGAGTTCGCACGGCCGTGTCGGACGACACGGCCGGGTCCTGAGACGAAACTTTCGGCATTTCCGGACGAGTACGGCACGGCCGTGTCGGACGACACGGCCGAGTTCGGTCGGCGATGATCGCCAAAATCAAACGACCATAACTCTCTCGTCCTGACCATTGACTCACCGCTTGAACCATTGGAAAGCTAACTCGATGTTCTATAATATTGCAAAGATTTAGAATTTTTGGAGTCACCAAAAATTAATGGTGATCTAACAAAGTCGAACTCATATGAGGAAAGTTGAAACAATGAACAATAACGAGAATACAGCCAACAGCTGACAGAAGGACATACCGAAAGATACACGGGGTCACTATGACCGAGAAATATACCAAAAATGAAAATACAAGGGAAAGAAAAATACCGGATATTACATTCTACCCCTCTAAAAATAAGTTTCGTCCAAACTTAAGAAACAAACAACTCAGTGGTACCTAGCACGCATGCTATCCCTGTTTCCCAAGTTGCCTCCTCGACACCGTGTCTCGACCACCGCACTTTGACCAAAGGGATGGTCTTATGCCTCGATCGTTTCTCACGATGCTCCAAAATCTTCAAAGGACGCTCCTCGAAAGTAATATCTTCAGCAATATCAATCTCGCCATAATCGATGACGTGACTAGGATCCGGAACATATTTCCTCAGCTGGGAAACATAAAAAATGCTATGAACATGACTCAAGGCCGGGGGTAACGCCAAACGGTATGCTAACCCACCGACTCGCTCGAGAATCTCGAAGGGTCCAATAAATCTCGGACTCAACTTCCCCTTCTTCCCGAAACGGAAAACTCCTCTCGTTGGCGACACCTTCAGCAAAACGTGGTCTCCCACCTCGAATTCTAAAGGTCTACGACGGACATCGGCATATGACTTCTGTCGACTCTGGGCCGTCAACATCCATTCTCGAATTAATTATATCTTCCGCCTCGTCTCTAAAACGACATCCGGCTCGGTCCCGACTAAATCGGACGCCTCATTCCAACAAATCGGTGACCGACATCGCCGCCCATAAAGTGCCTCGTACGGTGCCATTCGAATCGACGTGTGCCAACTATTATTGTACGTGAATTCGATCAATGGCAAATGCTCCTCCCAGTCGCTGCTCCAATAGAGAGCGCACGCACGCAACATATCCTCGAACGTCTGGATAGTGCGTTCCGACTGTCCATCTGACTGAGGATGGAAAGAGGTACTCAAATGCAAACGGGTACCCAACGCCTTATGCACCGCCTGCCAAAAGTGCGATACGAAACGGCCATCACGATCCGAAACGATAGACTTTGGAGTACCGTGAAGCCTCACAATCTGTGCGATAAATATACGGGCCAACTTCTCCGGGCCCCAAGTGCCCTTGATGCCCAGAAAATGTGCCGACTTGGTCAGACGATCAACAATCACCCAAACCATATTCATGCCCGATCTCGATCTCGGCAAACTCGTAATGAAATCCATCGATATATCTTCCCATTTCCATTCCGAATCTGAAGTGACTGCAATAACTCAAATGGCCGATGCTCGATTTTGACCTGGGCAAGTCAAACATCTCGCCACAAACCGTGTGACTTCCTCCTTCATATCATTCCACCGTAAGTTCCTCCTCGTGTCCTTGTACATCTTACTCGAGCCAGATGAACGGAATAGGTGTGGAATGGGCCTCACGCAAAATACCCTGTCGCAACCCCGAATCGCTCGCACACAAAGCCGACTGAATCTCAAAACACCATCCTCGTGAATCACAAACCCGTGAGACTTTCCTTTAAGAACGTTCTCTCGGATTTGAGTAATCATCGGATCCTCTAATTGCTTGATTTAATTTCATCGATCAAAGACGACGAAATTTCTAAGGCACAAAGTTGCCCGACAGATCCAGCAAAGAAACCTCAACATCTAACCCGATCAAAGCCCGCCGAAGCTCGGGGATCGAGGCGTAAGGACCTCAAGCGTTCGCAACGCAATCGGTTTCCGACTCAAGGCGCGGCCACGACATTCGCCTTACCGGATGATAAAGGATTTCGAGGTCATAATCCTTAATCAACTCTAACCACCTCCTCTGTCTCATATTCAACTCTCACGAGTAAATATGTATTTGAGACTTTTATGATCGGTAAAAATCGACATGCAGAGCCGAAAAGATAGTGACGCCAAATCTTGAGTGCAAAGACAACCGCCGCTAACTCCAAATCGTGAGTAGGTAGTTAAGCTCATACGGCCTCAATCGTCTCGACGCATAGGCAATGGTCTTGCCGTCCGCATCAATACGCACCCAAGACCCCGACCCAAGCATCGCTATACACGGCGAATCCTCGTTGCCACATGGCAACGCCGTAACCGAGTCAAGTCAAACGCTTCTTCGCTCCTCAAAACTCGATCGCCTCTCATCGGTCCGCATTTAACTTCTCGATTTCTAGAGCAATCAGGTAAGTGGTCGAGCTAGTTTTGAGAAACCTCGGCGAACCTACGGTAGTAGCCACCAAACCTAAGAAACTACGGACCTCTTTCACATTTGTGGCGATGCCCAATCCAACACCGCCTCAATTTTCGCGGATCCACTCGAACTCCCTACCAAATCACGTGACCCAAAAACATCACTTCCTTCACTTAACTCACATTTCGAGAACTTCGCATAGAGTTGCTCGGTCCTCAAAATGTCTAACACTACCCGCAAATGATGGGCATGCTCTTCCTCGTTCCTCGAATAAATAAGAATATCGTCAATGAAGACGACGACACACTTATCCAAATACTCGATAAAGACTTTGTTCATCAACCGCATGAACACCGCCGCTGCGTTAGTTAACCCGAAAGAAATAACTACAAACTCATAATGTCCGTATCTCGTCCGAAAAGCCGCTTTCGCACGTCGACTCCCTCACCCGAGCCGATAGTACCCCGATCTCAAATTAATCTTTGAGAATACCGCCTCCTCGCAACCGATCGAACAAGTCGTTAATTCTCGCAAAGGATACCTGCTCTTGATGGTCACCTTGTTCGGTTCACGATAGTCGATACACAAACGTAGTGAACCATCCTTCTTACGTACAAACAAGACCGTGCGCCCAAGGCGAGGCGCTCGGTCGAACATACCCCGACTCAAGAAGTTCACTCAATCAAGCTTTTCAACTCGACATCTCTCAAGGTGCCATGCGATACGGCGCCTTGAATCGAGCCGCACCCGGCTCTAACTCTATAGCAAACTCAACCTCACGATCCGTGGCAATCCCGCAACTCGTCAGGAAAAACATCAGAAACTCACTAATGACTGGAATCGATGAAAGCTCGACTCCACCATTCTCCGCCTTCAAGGCGTAGCACCAATAACCAAGACACCCTTTTCGCAGAGTTTCATCGCCTTCAAGGCGTTAATAACAAACTTCTGATTTCTCTTTCGCCCTGCGAAAGAGTGTTCGGTGCCGTCCTCGGCTAACATAGTGATGATTCTCGTGCGGTAGTTCATGATCGCGCCATGCCGCTCGAGCCAATCATCCCCGAGAATCAAATCCTCACCCTCGATACCCACGACAATAAGATTAGAGAGCCAAGCCCTCTCACAAATAATCACAGAACAGTCCCGGACTTATCGATCACCGACAATTCTATCACCGCTAGGAAGTTTAACGATGAAAGGCTCGCAAGGTGACAAGCAATGAGACTCAAACGGGCGTACACACTCTAGAGAAATGAATGAATGCGTAGCACCCGAATCAAAAAGCACACCGACAGATGAGAATGGATATGAACGGTACCTGCCGCCACAGAGTCGCTAGGTCATCGGCCCTCCTCATCTCGTATATACGCGGCCGGGCGGAGCCGACATCGAAGCTCCACCCTAGCGGGCTGACCCGACCTCTACCTCGGCCGGCACTCGGTGGAGGCGGCGAGCAAATGAGCCCCGGTTCACACTCGGCTCCATAGGTGCCGGGTGAGAAGAACGGCACCGCGAAGCCGTCTGAGCCGATCACAAAGAAGCCTTGTGGCCCGATCGACCACAAGTATGACAAGTCAAAGGTGGACGAGGACAATCCCGGTTCTTATGACCGAAAAGCCGCAGCTAAAGCATGTGAGCTCACGAGTGGGGGTTCCGCGGCACCCGAAAGCTCCCGTGAGAAACGAGCCGAACCGCCCGTAGAAATATTCGCAGCTCGAGATTTCGCTGGCCTCCACTCTTGGGACCAAAAGTTTCCGACCGACCGCTTCTTGCTCTCGCGAGCCAAATCGCTAGCGGTCACCGACATATCATAAGCAAGAGCTCGACTGATAATCCTTCAAGGTAGTACAGACGAGCCTGCACATATAGTCCCGAATGGACAGCTTTCATTCTCCTGGAAAATGGAAAATCTTGTCGCTCTCCTCGACAACTTGGGTCTTCACATAACCCAACTCCTTGTTAAAATCGGCAATAGCTTGGGATACGGGATATCCCGTGGTTGAGCATCAAAGAAAGCATGCACTCGAGCCTCGTCTCGACCGCCATGGACAATACTGGTCTCCATCAACTCCTGAAACTCGGCCCACGAAGCAACATGATCTTTGGGACCAACGGCCTCCCACCAATCAGTAGCATCTCCCGTGAGAAAGTATTGAGCAATAGGGACTTTACGGTCCTCGGGGCAGTTGGTAGCAGTGAAGACTTTGGATATCTCCTTGATCCACCCTTCCCAGCCGATCGGGTCCGAAGCTCCCGAAAACTGAGGAGGATGCATCTTGATGACATCCTGAAGCCAGCGACCCGCTCCGCCCCGATTAGCATGGGCCTGGTTGGGGTTCTGGACCACCTGAGCTATAGCCGCCATTTGGTTAACCATTTGTTGCATAACAGCCACAATACCAAGATCGGCGCACTCCTGAGAAGAAGCATGACTGTGACGGTCGCCGCATCGCGGCCTCAAGAGTGCGACGTGGCTGCCCCACCGGCTGCCCCACGTCCTCGGCCGCGTCCACGGCCACGACCACGACCACGGTTTCCTCCGGCATCCATACTGAAGTTGAGAGATAACAGAAGTATATCGATGATGAGTAAGGGAGGAAAAGCAACTACGATTCAAAAGTGGAAATACAATGCAAGAAACAAAAGAGCCGAATAAGAAAACTTACGAGCACTGGAAGTACTGGGATGTTGCGGCGGTGTGACAATGTGCAAAACAAATACGACTAGACCCAAATAACCAACAAGCCTAGGTATCCATAAACCTAGAGCTCCGATACCATTTCGTAACACCCCAAGATATTCGGAGTATGTTACAGCCGTGGACCCCTACATGGGACCCACCAGCTACAACAAGCGGGTACCCTCGACTAACCATCTCGGTTAGCGGGGATACACAATCAAATAATACATCATGTGAAAAATACACCAAGCAACCGACGAAATGAGCAACCATCGACAACGTAGCAATTTAAAATGATACAACACGTGGTTTGAATTGAAAAGCCTAAGTACTCGCGAGTACAAATCTATCGCTTTATAAATATAGAAAACAACCAAATCGAAATGGACAAAAGAAATAAGTAAACCCAAGTGCACATGTCAACGACTGCCAAGATCCTCGTATCGTCCCCAAAGGCTCGCCGTCCGGATGATCATAACCTCAAATCCATAACAAGAATTTCCCAAAACGGGTCCCCAGGGGTTAGCAATTACGCTAGTACAAGTAATTAAGGCAAACCAATCGCTTACACATTTCATAGTACATGCACCAATATCATTTCAAAACCAATACAAGACATGTCTTTTCCTAAATAAACAATAAACAATTTGCCGTGGGAATGTGGCTATACCATTGATCCCGCCTCCGTGATCCCTAAGGACCCTCCCGAGCCGCCATATTATAAAACAAATCACGCACACGCATCGCCTTGGGAATGTGGCTATACCATTGATCCCGCTCCGTGATCCCTAAGGACCTCCCGAGTCAAGCGAAACAAACTCGTGAATCCGTGGCTATACCATTCGATTCCTCCGTGATCCCGTCGGACCCTCCCGAGGTGAGCAATCACACACAATATACATTACTATTTCACGTTAAGCATAAAGGTTTCCAAAAATACTTGCCTTGAATATTTGACGACGCAACGAACGGAAAGGAAAGTCACCGACGAACGCTAGGAACCAATGAAACCGAACCTAACGATTCGAGGAATACAATCACAACCATTTCTAAATGAATACGGAATTGGAATACACTCGAAAACCCGCCTACGATTCATGTATATTCGTATATAAACAACAACGAGGGCGGACCACAACCAAACCCTCTCGATTCCGTAAAAATCACGAAATATACCATGAATCCGTAGGGAAACTAAGAATACCAACAAGATTAATCATATTCATCATGAATTAATCAACAAAACGGAACGAATCGGACAAAAACACGAAAACCCCCAATTTTACCAAAAGTAGGGTTCTAAAGATCTAACCTTGATTCGCTGGATCAAGGGATGATATCGGACGGATTATTGATGATATAACCTCAAGAACTCCATGGATATGTTGCAAAACAACATGGCTTCAAGCTTAGAACATGCCCAGCTGCGGAAGAGGAGAAGAAGAAGGTGAAAAATGGCAAGAAAAACGTCTGCAGGGCCTGTTATAGGGGTTGACTGCCCTGCCGGACACGGCCCGTGCCGATCGGCACGGTCGTGTCGCATACCGCCGACAGGACTCGACCGTGTCCCGCTAGACACGGTCGCGGCGTGGAGGGCCTTCCGATAGTGACCCGTCCGACGGCCGACTTCGGATGACTCGACCGTGTCACGGGACACGGCCGCGTGGCCGGGCGATCGGCTCGCTTATCCTAAGAGTTCGGCACGGCCGTGTCGGACGACACGGTCGGTCCCGAGACAAAACTTTCGCATTTCCGGACGAGTACGGCACGGGCCGTGTCGACGACACGGCCGAAGTTCGGCCGGCGTGATCGCCAAAATCAAACGACCATAACTCTCTCGTCCGACTCATTGACTCACCGCTTGAACCATTGGAAAGCTAACTCGATGTTCTATAATATTGCAAAGATTTAGAATTTTTGGAGTCACCAAAAATTAATGGTGATCTAACAAAGTCGAACTCATATGAGGAAAGTTGAAACAATGAACAATAACGAGAATACAGTTCAACAGTTGACAGGAAGGACATACTGAAAGATACACAAGGGTCACTATGACCGAGAAATATACCAAAAATGAAAATACAAGGGAAAGAAAAATACCGGATATTACAGTTTATTCCCAAACGACATCGGTAGGCCATCGTTGGGGGTGAAAGTTCTTGGGGGGGCAGTTAGTAGGGATGCTGGTTTCATTAGTGGGTTGGTAAAGAAGAGAGCTTCTAGTGCTATTGATATGATGCGTCTTCTTCCCCAGCTAGGAGACCCACAGAGTGAGCTCCTCTTGCTTCGATCGTGCATGGGTATTGATAAACTTTTTTTTGGCTTGAGGACGTGTCAACCCGTATATGTGGAGGAGGCTGCTATGCTTTTTGACAAAGGATTGCGTGAGGCGATCGAGGATATGGTAGTTTGTGGAGGTCCCTTCTTTGGGGACCTCCAGTGGCGACTTGCCTCTTTACCTATTAGGTTTGGTGGTTTGGGGCTATATTCGGCGGTAGAGGCTTCATCTTATGCCTTTGTGGCCTTGAGGGCCCAATCTTGGGTGCTTCAGGACCACATCTTACGCATCAGTGGTGTATGTGATATGGATTATGATTATGATTGTGCTTTGACTTGTCTTCGTGATATGATTCCATGTTTTGACTTTGGCAGTTTCACTAAAAAGGACATCGCCCCCCTAAAGCCCAACACACATTGGCGAGTGCTCTTTTTAGCAAGATTGTCCAGGACATGGGAGTTCACTTTGAGATGACTGTTAGACAAAAAGCTGTTTTTGAGTGTCTGCGTGCACCACATGCTCAAGAATTTCTCCTTGCCATCCCTATAGATGGTCTCTGTCAACAAAAAGCTGTTTTTGAGTGTCGCCGATTGAGTATCGCACTATCCTTAAATATCGCCTCATGATCCCTATTTTTCTGGTTGATGAAATTTGCCCAGTTTGTCACAAAGCTTGTTTGGATTCATTCGGAGAGTATGCAGTTCATTGTAGAGAGCTTCCGGGGTTCAAATACCGACACGATTTGGTTAGGGATGTTCTTTTTGACATATTCAGGTGGGCTGGAATTTCAGTTAAGAAAGAAGCACCTGTGAATTTCTTGACTGACCCGATAGAAGGAAGATCGACACTTAGACCAGCTGACATTTTGGTCTTTGGATGGATAGGAGGGAAACATGCTTGTATAGATCTAACGGGGGTTTCTACACTTGTGGGATTGGGGAATCATGCTTTTACGGCAGGTCATGCTGCTTTGAAAGCCGCTTCATGCAAAGTAACCAAACACGAGAAAGCGTGCCTTAATAACCAACACGCGTTTATACCTTTTGCATTTGATACATTTGGCTTCCTTGCACCTGAGGCTGTGGAGCTGCTCAAAAGAGTCCAACGGGTTATGCATGGCAATATTACGACCCCAAGGTCTCTGAATGTAGTTTTTAAAAGACTTAGTTTTGCTATTCAAAAAAGGATAGCGGCGCAGTTTGTTGCCCGCTTGCCTGTCGTTTCAGTGTAAAAGGTTATGGATTTGGAGAATATTTGAGATCATTTGTTTGTCTCTAGTCGACACATTCTTGCTAAAAAACATTGACGACTTCTGGGTATTCACCATCTGACACGATGCATGTTCATACTCCCGCAATATATTCAAGACAGCTTATGCATCATGGTTCATAGCACGACAAAAAATGAAGGAATCATCAGCAAAGAATAAATGATTAACAGAAGGAGCTTGATAATACACCTGTATCCCTTTAATTTCCCCACATCTCTCCACTCTTGTGTACCCATTGTGATAGAGCTTCGGCACAGATAATGAACAGGTAGGGCGAAAGAGGATCACCCAGCTGCCTTAATCCTCGACTCTGCTAAACATATCAAAACTTGGTGCCATTCAAGAGAAAAGCATAGGATACCGTCTCCACACAATTCATAATCCATTGAATCCACCTACTATGGAATCCCAATTTCTCCATTACCTTTCCCAAAAATGGCCATTCAATACGGTCATATGTTTTGGCCATATCAGTTTTAATGGCCATGTACCCATTCCGTCCATTCCTTTTACTCTTCAAGAAATGCATCAGTTCATGTGTGATCAAAACATTATCAGTGATGATGCGCCCTTGTATGAAAGCAGTCTGAGTCCCCGATATCAACTCCTGCAGATAATGCTTCAAACTATTAACCAAAACCTTCGATATAATCTTGTAAAGAACGCTACACAAACCAATGGGATGAAGATCTTTCATCGACTGGGGCTGCTGGACTTTGGTTATTAGAAACACATGTGTATGGTTAATGCTCCTCATCAATTGACCCGTTTGAAAGAATTTCCTCACTGCCATCTCAATGTCATCCCCACAAATTTTCCAATAAGACTGGAAAAAACAAGCATTCATACCATCCACGCCTAATGCCTTGGACGGATCGATCTGAAAAGCCGTTTGTCTAATGGTGACAGGATTTGATTTTATAAAATTTGCCCTCAAACTCCACATATATTTAGGCTCGTCAAATAATTAATTACATAAATTAATAAGCAATTTAAACGAACAATATATTTACGTATTTAGACATGATAATTTGTACAATTCTACCTAGATCTAAAAAGATCTTAGAATACTTTACCAATGAATCGAAGTATTTGAGTTTCTCTTTGATCTTCTTGTATTTCTACCTTTAGATCTTCTAGAGTATATCCCGCCTAGATCCGGATGTCGTGTGGGCAACAATATACGGACCTCCTTGAACAATTAGTCAAATCGGCTGAACCCTCTCCAAGAACACCTTACGATTTTCTCTCTATTTTCCTTGAATATTTTAGTATTTTTAAAAAATATTGTGTTATCCAATTATGGAATGGAAGACACAATTTAAGATCCATAATTAAACACATAGCAAAAAAATCAAAATATCTTGGACTGTTACTCACACAATTCGACCGTTCCCCTATGTCCTTTATATAAACCTTTATATAGGTGTTAGCAACTCTATGGACCTTAAGGAGGATTAGGAAAAGGACTCATAATAGACCTTAAATTTCCATATTAAGCCATTCCTAATATATTGAGTCTATTAAATATCAACTCAGTCTACTAAAGAGTTAATATTGACTTCCTATTCAAATCTCAAATTACGAAATTGGGTCCCTTTTTAAATTAATTATTTCCCGTGTTTAAGGTATCACATGTCCATTAATTAAATTAAGCTACTGAGAGTTTTAATTAATTAATTTCTTTTACAAGAGTATAACCACTCGACTTTTATTATTATATCGGAAAGTCAATTCCACCTGCAGAGTTTAATATAATAATTCTTTCAAGTGCCTCAAGGGACATGATCAGCCCGACTAATCACGACACGATTTTTAGTTACAATATTAATTGTCATATAAATAATATTATTGCCCAAGATACGAAGCTTATTGAGTCAATCACTTCGACTCTCACCCATGGTAAATCAAAGCAATAAATATTATAAATACACAATTAAATAATATATACTTAGAATTAAGATATAATAATTATCCGAGATTCACGTTTTTCTTACAGTCAGTACTGAAGACATTATCTCACTGCGATCCAGTTCAACTTATGCAAATACGCTAATGCATGCTAATAGTCGAGACCAACTAATCTCAAGCATACATTATAACCTTTCATATAGTTTGTCTAGTTATTATATAAATTGTTAACTATTATTTTATAAGGCACCGATAATTTGATCTTCCGTGTGACACCAACACTCCACATTATCTACAATATAAAATAACTAGACAATACATTTGCATAACCATAACATGAATAAATATACGAAACATGTGACTAAATGTAATTAATATTCTCATAGGTAATTATAGAGAAATAAGATAATACAAGCATAAAATGTGATTTACAGTATACAACCTTAACAATCCGTAATAAGATCATTATTCATAGAGGTAAAGATATTTGCAAAATAATCTTCAACACGTTGTACACCTTCACCATTTACCCAGTTCCAGTACTCATTCTGTATGCCCAGTAATCTATTGCTACTACTTTAGTTTATGATATTTATGTAATTTTTTAGCTTTATATATTGTTTGACTAATTGTCTTTGAATTATAATTTATTTATACTTATACAAATAAAACTAGGGATATATTTGTACCTTTTAACTAAAATTCTACAGGATTTTCTTAATATGCCAAATATAAAATTTGTATATCCCGAGAATTCTGAAGTTTCAACCAAGCACAAATTTTAAAATCCAAGAATTTAAATTCATAGGTGTTTGAGGAGAAAGCAAAAGACAGCAAATCAATTATATTGATAATAATGAATAGAGGGGCCTTTATATAGGCATTACAATGAGAGTCCTTCCATACATAGGATTCCTAGATAATGTAAGACATCTAATAGGATCCTACTACCTCTAGAAGGATCTAGAACCTTCCATCTATGTATCTACAATCGGTATTAGGTAAGACACATCACGGGAATAATAATTCCCGAAACACTCCCCCTGTGTCGAGCACTAATACAACAATGGTGCAAAAGATGTTGCCTTCGTAAAAACCTATTCCAAGCCAAAACAAAACCTCATGGGAAAAACAAAGGCTTGATGAGGAAAAGATTGCAACGCACCAATATAACATGTCATGTATACTCCCCCTGATGTATACATAACGACTCCCCCTGATGAGTACCTCAAATCATAAGAGTCGGATGCCAAGTTGCCCTCACAACTATACCAAGGAAAAACCCAGTGGGAAAAATACCTCTTGGTTTAAGTTGAACAGAAGTACAACGCATCATTGTATGGATGTTCTCATAGGTCGCCTCGTTAAAAACCTTACCAAGTGAAAACCCAATGGGAAAAAACAAACCTTGGTCTAAGGACAAAAAGAGCGCGACACATCCAAAGTGCAGAGTCACTAAAGACTTATCCGAAAATCAAGTTTTCTAAAGCCTTGACCTCCATGCACTGAATTAGTCATAACTTCTTCGATTCAATAGGTATCAACGAAACTGTAAGAACTTATGAAAACTAGACACCCATAGCTTTTCATTCACATACAGTACGTAACCTAGATCGACCTGAGCAGATCACAAAGCTCTATCGAAGTTGACTCAGCAAATTACCGGACATATCCTGTCCTTCTTTGCAACAATAGTCATATGTCACTCAACATGATTGATGTGATCAAATGGTTGGTTTCCTTGGAAAGTAGACACAAACCTTTCCAATGGCACCAATTTCACCATTTTCCATCAAGTGAGCTGCCTTTTGGGTCATATGGAAGATAGACCAACACATTCTGGGCAGATTCGGGTATCAGCTTTCAAGTGTCCTTTTTATCAAGATAGAGCGAGCTTCAAGCTTCTTGTCAATCACAGACATTGCGTGAGGCATCCTAGGCCATCATCACAGTGGCTTTACCGGATTATTACGAATGAGTACATCGAGTCAAACATGAGTACATAATACCGTACTTTTCTCTTAAGACTGCATCATCACTTAAGTGAGCCAAGTCTTATGATGACTTCGACTAATCATTGGGAATCATATAAGCATTACTTTATCGTCTCTTAGGGAAACCGTCCCTTAGATTGCCTTAAACCGATTGATGAATACGCATCATCAAGTGTCCCCAAGATTCTTTCATTCTTAACTTTGGATTTAGCGGAATCTCTTAGTCTCACAAGAGTACATCACTATAAACCCTTAGTTTTACACGCAAAAGCTTCATATATCTTCCAAATCAAGTATATACTTAGTATGCGTCCCCGACAATCACTTGTCGTCGCACTCCGTGGTCAGGAGCCACTTGATTTGAGTTTGATCCACCACGAGATCCTTTTTATCACTTAACTTAGTTCCCCATTAAGATAAAATTTAACCACAAGCTGCACGTCAGTTTTTGGGAAACTATCTAACTAAGAAGATAGTGGATGCTATAACATCCATTACGATAACACAACTAAGTTTCGTGTCATCGTAGTCGATTCCAGTGCGTTCATGAGAAACCTCGCGCCTTGAGGTGAGTTTAACTCCTTCTCTCACTCGCTTTAACAAAGTTTACGGATAGATCTTATCTTTGGAGTGTCGGTACCACTTCAACAAAGGGCTATCACTTTGTTTATACTAGAGTCGCATATGTTTCCATTTTAGGCCAAGGCTACAACGTTGTAGATTTTCAACGAAGTATGGTTCGATTAAACTCACATTCCACGTCCTCATGAACCGGCTTTATTCATAGAGTACTCTTTATGGATTGGCATTCATTGAGGCGTCCCCCAATAATGACTATAATCCAGAATCACATGAGACGGATGAGTTCATTTGATCATGTAATCAAGTTTCATGTACCAAACTCGCATACATTCTTAGCGAGAGTATTTATCGAACCAAGTAGCATCCCAATACTCTATGATATCCACGGCCTAGTAACACCATCTACCACAATTTGTGATGTTACCATATCACCATTTATAGGTGACGAACGTCCATGACCGGACACAATCCTTGCAGACATGTTTGCAGCATGTATTTAATCACGTCACTTTAGGGAACTTGGTGAGGCACGGTAGGGACAAACTACGACAATTCCAAGTCGTTCTACTCGAACATGATCGTTCGCATCTCCCCCTAACGACGGGAAGACTGGCTCATCAAAGTGACTTACGAGATCGTCTGTCAAGGTACATTTTAAGCGGACTATGAGTGAAAGCGCATGTCATATTCATCATTTATAACCCGTCATAATGCGTTGTGGTGACGCACTTTTGGCACATGAACATGTGGACGATAAAGGTTTTCAGTGTTAACACAATCCAGTTAACAAAATGCATATGGTTACACTTGTAACTAAGCATTTGAATGATGATAGGTATAGGTGAATATGACATGTTGACCTATGCTACATAACCGTAGCTACTGGTCTTGAGAATCCAACAAAACCGCCACCATGCACCACCGGGATCGAACATAAAGAAACGATTGAACCGATGATAGGCCGTTGGTTTTATCGAACCTCTAATGCTTTCTTGAAGAGTTCACTCCCTTCACCAGCCCCAAACACCTCAAAATTTCGTGAGCATGTATAAACGGGTGTTTAGAATTCCAAAACCATCAACCTTGTGGTCAAAAACCGGTCGAAATGACATCGAACTGGTCGTTCGGATGGCTGGTGGTATGTGAAGACTTCATTTAACTGGTTCACCTCCTTCCAAGTCTCCAAATGGCACCAAAATTTGTGAGAATGTAGCCTTGGATGTTAGGAAGTACTCGTTAAAATTTCACTTTAAGACTTGGTCTAAAAGTGGGTGAACCGACCTTTACAATGACTGGTCCGCAAGTTGGACAACCATAACTCAGGTTTTATCAACTTATCAATCATTGTCAAAGGAACCACATAACATATAAATGTTATTACTTGAGTACGACCATTTGTGAATACCATCATAGCATCATAAGCCACCCAAGCTAATACTTACGATCATGTATGTATAAGGAATCGGTGAAAAGGGAGGACTCAGCACCATGCTTATGCGAGTCGCTACATTATTCTCTTTAGCATAGGAGGGTGTCGTCTCCTAATCGTGCCAAAGAATAGGCTTAAATCAATGAACATGGCTAAGAAGGATCATTGGGGGGGTCTTTGGCGTCACACATGCTTATGAAAGCAAGACGCGGATGACATAAATATCATCATTGGTCATGAGCCCTGCTCACGACTCCACCAACGTACTTTGGTGTCTTTGATCCAACTAGTTTCTTTGTTCAAAGAAAATGATGTCCATGACAATACCGTGGTATATGGATCATCAAACTGTCCAAACTCCGGACTATTAAAGCCTAAATGTGTCAATGTCCCAATACATCTTCTGGTTACAAAAACCGATGCAAGCCGGACCATATTGACTCATGAATATTTTTCTTTCACATGTCCAATACAAGTGATGCATAAGATTTTATTCTCACAAATCACAATGAGATGCTATGAGTGACACACTTTGGCATAGATATCATCGAGTCATAACATGGTTCAATTGTTACAGAACATATGTGACTAGAAAACGCCATTCGGCATTCAACAACTTGAGCATCATACCGCTCATTGATTGTGATGACCTACTCATCATAGTCACAATGGATTTATAAACCGAAATCCAAAAATATCATGTTCCTTGAAAATAGCTTAATACGCACTCAATTTCGCTTGCAAAATTTTTACAATCATGAGCATAGCGAATACTCTGACAACATAGAGATTTTATACTTGATATGATCAAAATGATCTATCATATTGAGTGCATAACATGGCAAGGTTATATGCCTAAGGGGCAAAATTACGACACAAGCATGGTGTAACACTACCATGCACACGCTCGACCTTCTTATAAGGGTGCGTATTTTAGGCTTCCACAAGGAAACTGTTTTTCAACATTTGAAAGATGATAGTTTAGCGTACAACGCATACCAAAAACTGCATCATCTATGGCAAATTCGGCCAAAAAAAGGTTGAAAAATATGTGTCTTAAGACTACTTGCAAATTTAATATGGGAACCAAGTTGGTTGGGACAAAAGTCAGCACAATTGCTGGAAATAAAATTCCGCGCAGCTTGACCTTTGTTCACTAAAACAGCGATAACTCCCTTGTTAGGAAGGCTATGGACGAACGGTTAGATGTTCTGGAAACTAGACTTCCGTATCTTTCTATCCATATATTGTGAACCACACGGATCATTAAACTCAGATCACAGTGCATGTTTTAATTGGCTGCTTTAGTATTTCCCAAGTTTAGTGAGAAAACAAGGTTGAGACCATATCCAATGGCACAAGTGTTGATGCAAAAACATGGCAATGACAGCCATATGTGCGTTTAAACGCATCATGGTGTTCGATTTCTTATCTCGACTAATGATCCTTTCGGTAACTCCAACTTGGTAGACTTGCAGAGAAAGTAGGAATGTCGGTACAGCTAAGGCTGTTTAAAAACCACTGATTCCGTTTGAACTTTCAAAGCATAAACAAATACCAAGGAGGATGCGCCTAGTCATGATCAAAGTGTAGACAAAATCCACCAAAGTGCATCAATCAACCAAGTATTTTAATTCTCAATTTGCAAGTATACGTCATAATAGCCATGTTATATAGATGCAACGCGGTGCATCAATATTAAGCATTTTGAACCATGAGACATAATGAATATACCATAACCAACTCGTCTTGACCATCCAATAAGATCGACTAAACATAGTCAAATGTATAAGGCACATGCCTTTACAAATACTCGGAAAAGTATTCGGACCTATAGTCATACGAACTATAATCGAGGTCAACGAATTCATGTATTTACCGCAATATGCCATTGCTTTACATGTTGAAATTCATGAGAATTACTCTTACACTCTTTCATATATTATATTGCAAGGAGACGGTGCATGACTACACCCACATGCAATATTTTATTTTAATATGATGAAAGATGGAGTTTTCCAAGTATGGAATTGGGTCAAGCCAACGTGGTGGTCGCTCAATTCAACGTGACAAATCCGTCACAAATCGATTTTGACCACGACATATCCGTCGCAATCGATGTTTGTCCCATTTGTACGTCACAAATCCGTGACTAATCATGAACGAGTCATAACTTTACCGTTACCGACAATGTTCATTTTTTTCAATTGTTGGTTTAAAATCGACAAAACGACGACATCAAATCGCACCCAAAACGTGGTGTATGCAACAACCACAAATATCGACTTTCAACAATTATCCGTGACTCCCCCAGGACCGTCACACAGTTTACTTCGACATACGAGAGTGATACCACCTCTCATAGTCTCATCCACCGCAAAGTAACGTGGGAAATAAAGAACCCAAATACCCAATTTCCCAAAAAAAAATTCCCAAAAGAGAGGAATTGAAAAATTGGAACTTTAATAAAATCTTACGGGTACTTGATTCTATATATGCTTTGATCCTTGAACGGGAGATTCTCTCCATATGAGCAACATATTTCCGTGGGTACTCCGTTCTATATTTACTTTGATCCTTGAACGGGATAAATATGGCTTTTTTCTCCATAGCGTGCACATCATCATGAGCGACGTATTTTCCTATATGCCACGTAAAGCATAAACATAGTTAGATTCATAAACATACAAGTTGATGATAAATGAATCATGAATTAGAAAAATAGAGAGTTGAGAAACGCCCGGATAGGGCTACTGGGTTCGATAATTCGGCCGAAAAAGGACTCGAGCGCGGCGGTGCAGTAGCTCGGTATTGGATGAGGTCGGATCTCTAAATTTCCTCGTAAAAATCTACTTCTGTTCGGCAGCAGATTCAGTAATCAATATTACTCAGAATCCGATCTCCACCGTTGAATATACAGATATTTGTGTTGGGAAGTTGCTGCTAAAATTTCACACCGATCCGACGATTAACGAATCGGGAAACATGATTTTCGTGACGATCACATTGCGAGAAAATTTACGCTGGAAATTCCGTTTCTCGTTTTTTCGATTTTGATAGGTTTTGTCTCGATTGCACAAGGTTTTAAAACAGTAAATATCACGAGCATAAAACCATATGAAAAAACGGCGGTGCTTCGATCGACGGTCGCAGCTTTAGGCAATACCGACAAAAACGACCAAACGGATCTGCCGAGCGGGTCGCCAAGAATCGGTCGGGTCGGGTCCATCAACGAGAGGTCGGGCGGCGACGGGCGATCTAGGTGGACGATCTGGCCGCGGGTTGTGGTGCCGTCTTGGAGGTCGGAATAGGAGCTGTTCGTCGGTGAGGTTAGGGTCGTAGTTCCCGGGCTGGAGGACGACCGTACAGGAACTGGTTGGAATTTGACAGGTCGTGCTGCTTCGGGTTCGATCTGGAGCAGAAGTTGGTGCGGCTTGGACAATGATGATGTCGATCTGAGGTGAAGGGTCTGATTGGAATTCCGACGAGGGCGGCGGCTGGGCGAGGCACTTAGCTAGGGTTGATGGTCGGTGGTGGCGGGGCTTGAAGAAGGTGGTTGGCGGCTGAGAGTTAGGGTTTCCCATTTTTTGATTTTTTTTTTTTCTGAATTTCGGACGAATTTTTCCTACTCAGTTGAGATACTACGTGCTGATAACGTGTTTGAGGAGAAAGCAAAAGACAGCAAATCAATTGTATTGATAACAATGAATAGAGGGGCCTTTATATAGGCATTACAATGAGAGTCCTTCCATACATAGGATTCCTAGATAAGGTAAGACATCTAATAGGATCCTACTACCTCTAGAAGGATCTAGAACCTTCCATCTATATATCTACAATCGGTATTAGGTAAGACACATCACGGGAATAATAATTCCCGGAACAATAGGAATATAATTCCGTAACAAACCGTGAACCAAACGCCACCAAGGATAATATATATGTACTACATGTGGATTTATTTTATTTTTATTTATATTAGAATTATATATATGCGCATATATATGGTATGTTACCCAAAATGTAACCAAGAGAGAAGTGAATTGGTTAATTAAAAATTTAAACTTAGCATACTAAAACACTAACAATCATTTTTATCAAATACAGTTAAACCTCGATAAATGAATGTTCGATAAACGAATAACCTCGCCAAATGAATAATTTTTCCGGTCCCAACTCTTTATAACATGTTCAAATTTTCTTTCGATAAATGAATAATTTCGCTAAGTGAATATTTTTCTCCGGTCCCGATCATATTCATTTATCGAGGTTTAACTGTAGTTGGACTGCATAAGGTGTGTAGAGAGCAAGGTGAAGAACATAAGCTTAACTGACCAATTAAGACAAGCTCATTGCAATTTAAAGTTCAAATAAGCATATCATTCACAAACAATAAGCAAACATATAATTTAGAGCTAGCAACATGCAAAACCCAACAACTATGTATCTTGTCTAAGTATAAATAAAATGACTTGGTAAAGAGAGAGAGCAATATCATATGTTCTGAATGTAATTTATTGAGATATTTAGATATTTTGATCTTATAATCGTTATGTTTTTGTATAGTTTTAGCTTCTTGGTTAGTTGATCTTTTATGGAAGTAAATATAGTCATATGCCCTTATTATTTAGATTTGTTGGAGTTTTTTTCATGTATATCTTCCTTTTTTTTTTTTGGCAAGAGAAAAATCTTTATTAAACTGAATCAAACTGTGGAATTGGCTCCAGCCAATCAGGTGGATCCTCGAGCCAAATCGATTGCTGGCTGCCTATGCTACCAACATGAGCAAGCTCATGAGCAACTTCATTTAGGTCCCCAGGAACAAACTAAATGAACAAAACTCAAAACTAGAAGCTAAAACAAATGAATCAAAAAACACTGCACCAATAATTGGATCAAAGCCACGAGTAGCTAAAAAGATTCATCAGCTGCTGGTTGTCTCCTTCAATTATCACTCGCCTAAACCCAGCCTCAAGAGCAAAAAATAGACCATCATAAACTGCAAATGCCTCAGCAGCGTTGGCAGTAGCAACCCCCACTCTAGACTTACACACAGCCCCCATAAAAAACCCCTCATCATTCCTCACCACAACACCTACTCCACATCTCCCACTAGCATTGGAAAAGGCAGCATCTGTACTAATCTTGTACAAACCTGTGGGTGGTCTACACCACTTTTGCAACCTGCTAAGTACATATTGGATTTATTCATAATAGCATATTAGTCAATGCAGCACTTTTTACACCATCAATTGGATTCAATAGCTCATTAGTCAATGCACCTTCTAATTCACGTACATCATTTGCAATCTTTGACACAATCTGTCTCGGTTGCCACTTCACATCATTAAACACTCTATCCTTTCTATTTTTCCAAAGACGCCACAAAGAAAATTCAACACAAACTACCCTCAACACAAACAAATGAATATTGACCAGACTCCATACTTCTTGCGCAATTTGACACTCTACAAACAAATGCAACAGATCTTCCTTTCCAACATCACCAAACACAAACATCTCATCAACATGAACCCCACGTCTACACAGTTTCACTGCTCACAAGTAATACGTTATTAGCAAAACGCTAAAGGAGATGCTTAATCTTATTTGGAACATTAGAGCTCCAAATTAATTGAGAAAGAACCTGAGAAGTGATTACCTCAGCTCCATCTGCCATCGAACTCTTTGGATGATAGATCGCATATGCCTCTTGTAGCCAGAATTGACAGAGTATATCCCATTTGATGAATAGTGCCACACCAAACAGTCAGCATAGCCAAGCTGTTCAAGGGAATTTGTATAATCAGATCTGCTTCAATTGGAGCAAAGAGACATCTGGCAACATCAGCTTTCCAAGAACCATTATAAGTTAAATCACTGACCATAAGGTCTCTATTAGACACAACAATCGGAGGACTTGCCGTAAATTGAAAATCTCTTGGCAACCAACTATCCATCCAGGCTCTAATGTCTCTCCCATCTCTCACACACCATCTAACACCCTTTTCCAGGACCATCAAAATACTACGCCATATGATGGATTAGACCCAAGTTTTTTTTTTTAATTTTGTAAATAGGATTGATTTCTCAGTATCCAACATGTATAAATAAATATGATTGATTTTTTTGATCCGACAAAACATGGTGTCTACACAGGTGTTTGTAATTTTTTTTTTGGCTTTTAAAGTTATATGTTTTATGTCTTTAACATATTTAATATTGGTTGGATATAGTTTTCATAAATATTTTTTGTAAATATTCTTGCATATTAGTTTATTATAATAATTTTTCAATAAATTAAAATTAAGATATAAAATAATCAAGTATATTAGTATATGAAATATAGTAATTAATAAAGGTATGTCGTTACGATACATATTGTCAAACATATTTAATTGAACTTGTTCTTGATGGTTTTGTTGATCCAAACTAGAACAGTTCGGTTTTGTATTAACTTGTTGGTTATCAATTTGGTTTTATGTTTAACTTTTCCGTTAGGAGTTTTAGAGAAATCTTGATGTTTGGTCTGGATAATAATAATTTCGGTTCTTATAAATTCAGATTTGATTTTGACCTGTTTGCAGTACCATAATTTTTGTTTCCGAAAAACAAATAGTATCATAACTGAAAATGGACATGATAGTGCAAAAAATTAAGTGGGAATACAGAACCTATCAACTTAATCATAAAACAGGCACAGATCTTAGATTGTATATTCCACTGGGACTTTGTAAAATATTTGGTCGTGTGGTTTTGGGATTTCATCATGTTATTTTGCAGTATGGGGATTTTGGATCACTAAAAATTGGATTTTTCAGCTACCAATTGTCCGGTTTATGAGTCTGTGAGTTGCATATCGTTACGATGTTAGATCATTTCGATTTGAAGAATGGTTTTCTTCAATACAAGATTGGCGGAGCAACATTGAAGGGTTAACATTAGGTATGTGGGGGGGCTACCTCCGGGAGCAACCCAAGAGGCAAAAAGCATGCCTGGTGATAATATTGCCACGGAAAAACAAGCTTGAATTCACCAAAAGATAGAAAATTGTTCCCCAGAGATCACACAAACTCCAAGTAAAGAAGCAAAATAATTAAAAAAACAGAAGACTCGGTCATCAATAACTTCTGAAGCAAAGAAGATAATCCAACCAATGACCGAGGACTGCAATCTGCAACTGGTTCCAAAGAAAGTCGACTTACCTTACATATCAGTCTCTTGATCACAGAGGATCACACCCCTATTGCCTCATCTCTTCTAACAACAACACCAACAACCGAGTCTTAGTCCCAAAATGATTTGGGATCGGCTAACATAAATCAAACTTTGAAACCGTCAATGATCGTTACATAAATAACATAAAAGGAAAAAAAAAGAGGGAAAAAAGTAGAGAAAAAACAAATAAAAAAAAGAGAATGAATGTTAAAAAAAAAAATGAAAAATCATCACAAATAAATTAAAAGATAACATGAAATAAAAAAAATAGGAACAAAATACAGATAAAAAAAGAATCAGATTCCATCCATCCACCATCCGCATACCTTCCTGCCACATTTCCCTCTCCATCATCATACTTTCTCCAATTCCAAGAAACCGCATATCATTTTCAATCATCTTTGTCCAAATTTTCTTGAGTCTTCATCTACCATTCACAATATAACTTATTCCTCAACTTTCTAGCCTCCTCACTGGGGCATCAACAGGTCTTCTTCTCACATGACCAATAATCGATTCTCCATCATCTTGTCTTCTATAGACGCAACTCTTACCTTCTCTCTAATCACCTCATTTCTGAGCCGATCCTTTTTTGTATGACCACACATCCATTGTAGCATACGCATCTCCGCCACATTCATCTTTTGAACATGACACAGTTTTACAGTCCAACACTCGGTGTCATATAGTGCAGGCCTAATTGCCATGCGATAAAATTTACCCTTTAATCTATGAGGCATGTCAGGATCACATAAAACCCATGTGGCACTCTTCCACTTCAACCACCCTGCCTTTATTCTGTGAGCCACATCGCCATCTAGCTCTCCATCCTTTTGGATAATAGATCCAAGATACCGAAAGAAAATAGATCCATGAACAACTTTTTCATCAAATGTGATCATCTCCGCCTCTATATCCCTGTTTTCGCTAAACCTACACTCCATATATTCTACTCAGCCTAAAGCCTCGAGCTTCCAAAATATCCCACCAACGTTCCAATTTTTGTTGCACTCCAACCTTCGTTTCATCAATCAACACAATATCATCTGCGAACATCATACACCACAGAACGTCATTTTGAATTTCTCTTGTCAATTTGTCCATGACTATGGCTAAGAGAAAAAGACTAAGAGCATATCCTTGATGCACCGCAATCGTAATAGGGAATTCTTCTGTCCTCCCAACATTAGTACGTACACTTGTACTAGCTCCCTCATCACTTCCAAAGGCAAAATTCCCAAGGAACAAATTTACGTGCATAAACTCGCAAAGCAAGGAAAGAAAAAGGAGGTACAACATATCATGGAAGATGCACTGGTCTTTCTTAAGCTTCTATATGGCAAAGCAGCCCAGGTGTTTCCCTTCTATATAGGAAATTCAAGAAACACTATGGAAATAGAAGGTTCATTTAGAGGCTTTTGATATTCCTTCCAAAAACAGAAAGTAGAGAAGGAAAACAGAAAACAGCAGAACTCTAGAATTGACTTGTTCTGAATGAATAGACCAGAAACTGAAAAGACGAGAACTTAGTAAGATCGTGTATGAATATATAATCACACAAGTATAAACATCCTAGAACAGAAAACTAGACTGGATCATCTGCGCCATCTGATTGTTGACGCAAATTACCCGGCTAGACTTCTTATCCCATACCATATTATATCAAATCTGCAAATTGACATTCGAAGGGTCAAGCACTTTGGATATGAGAAATATCATGAGGCTAGGGTTTTGTTAAATGACTGAGTTTAAGGGATTAGTTTTGCTTTCAGAAGAATCTGTAACAGAAACAAATAGATTAAAAATATTTGAGATATAAAAGACACAGTAATACAGGACACACATAAGCAAAAAAGAAGGAAGAACGAATAACAGAAAAACGGATAGAAGAAAGTGCGTCCTGTTACGTTGTTAGTACGGCGGTTCAGGTGATCCACAACAGAGGGTCCTGTAGATTAAAAAGGATATTAGATGAGAATGAAAGGCTAAAGGATGATAGTGGGAATGATCTGCCACAGAAGGAATAAGACAGAGATTGAGAATAGAGAAAAAAGAAGAAAGAGAAAAGTAATCGATCTTCTTTTTTATAAGTTATCGCCACGGGTTGTCTCCTTGTTGTAATGACAATTTCAAAACGAAATCAAAGACCCAGCAACAGCAGTGAAACCAAACAGGCTCTCGGCAATATTCGAGTTTCTTTGTCATAAACTTAAGCACATACCCGGAAATATCAACTACTTTATCTTTCAGAAGGAAAATTATGGTTACCTTGGTTCTGCACTAACCCACAGTCTATTTGATTCCAATATAGAGCTAAAAACAACTGAAGGAACAAAATTCAGACCCAATTAAAAGCTGAAAGAAAAAAGACTCAGAAAAGCATGCTTCCAGGTGATGTGGTTCATTCACGTGATGTATTCAGAGAAAAAAAAAAACAGAACAGCAAACAGCAAGAGAAAATAGAGATAGGCAGGCAGAACAGTGGATGCATTATGGGATGTGACAAAAGTATTCATAAAACTGTATTTGGCACAGTCACAACCAAAAGGCACAAAGAATACAATGGAATATAGAATACAAAATAGTTCCCTATTTTAACCTCTGAATGGATATTTTTTTTTTAAATCAGAGTCAGTTGCCAGTTATTCTGCACTGATTTCCATTTTGAAATGAATATGAAAAACCATAAGCGAAGAAACAAAGCAGCCTATAGGTTAAGAAGAAATTAACTTGCAATTAAATAAAGTTTTCCAAAGTCAAGAAGTAAGAGGAAACACAATCTCGTGAATCTGAAGTTAAGACCTACCCAACCCAAGCATTGGTACCCATCATAAAAAAAACTGACATCGGAAGCATTACTACAGTGAGGACAACTCCTCCAAAACCTTGTCATGTAATTGTTTATCTCCAGAAGCAACCACCTTGAACCCTCCTTCAGGAATAGAAGAAGAATGTGGGGAAGCCTCCCAAAGAATTTCACGTCCGTTCCAATCAGTGACAACTCCTCCAGCACCCTCAACGATGGGAATCAGTGCAAGGAAATCGAATGGGTCAAGAGCACAATCAATGATGAGATCAATGAATCCGGAGGCCAGCTCGCCATAGGCAATGCAGTTGCCGTTGAAGAAGGCCTCATTCACCTTGTAAATGGTACGATCGTAGGCAAACCTGGCATCATCGTTGTAGTTGGGGGACTTGATGTCCATATATGCCTGCCTGATATCTTGACAAGGTCGTGTTGACACTTCTACTCCATTCTTGATTGTGCGCCTCCCAACAACCCCCACCCACCTATCCTGCAGGATCGGTTGATCGATGATGCCGAGGATTGGTTTGCTCTTGTAGAGAAGAGCAACGAGAATGCCAAAAGAGCACTTGCCAGCGATAAAGTTGGTGGTGCCATCCACGGGATCTAAGACCCACACGTAATCTAGAGTTGATTTGTCATTCCAAGTCCAGCCAGTCTCCTCACCGAAAATTGCATGGGAAGGCAAGTTCTGCGAAATAACTGAAACCATAGCGTCCTCAGCTTCTTTATCAGCCTGAGTGACGGGACCATCACCGTCTTTGTCATCGACTTTGAGTTTCTTGCGAAAAACTTGGCGAACAATCTCGCCGGCAGCATCAGCAGCCTTGTTGGCGACTTCCGTAAGGAAATCAAGGTCAGAGTAAATACAAAATTCATGGGCTGGAGTGTCAGGCCACGAACTGCGGTGCCAAATGAGAGCAGGATCAGTTTGAACACCAAACGCAAGAGTAGCATCTGAACAAGTATTTTGCCACGAAGAAATCATGGTGGCTTCCACTGCAGAGATTAGAAATTTATTTGAGCCTGAAAAAACCAACAAATACAATGTAAAGTATTATTGCATCGTATAATCATCACAATCAAAGTCAAGCGATAATCGCAGATGATATTGGGTTGATTGATGAAACGAAGGTTGGAGTGCAACAGAAATTGGAACTTTGGAGGGATACTTTGGAAGCTCGGGACTTTAGGCTGAGCAGAAGTAAGACTGAATATATGGAGTGTAGGTTTAGCGAAAACAGTGATAGAGAGGCGGGGATGATCACATTTGATGGGAAAGTTGTTCATGGATCCACTTTCTTTCGGTATCTTGGATCTATTATCCAAAAGGATGGAGAGCTAGATGGCGATGTGGCTCACAGAATAAAGGCAGGGTGGTTGAAGTGGAAGAGTGCCACAGGGGTTTTATGTGATCCTGGCATGCCTCATAGATTAAAGGGTAAATTTTACCGCACGGCAATTAGCTCATTTGTTATATGGCACCGAGTGTTGGGTCAGAAAACAGTGTCACGTTCAAAAGATGTATGTGGCTGAGATGCGTATGCTACGATGGATGTGTGGTCATACAAAAAAGGATCGGCTCAGAAATGAGGTGATCAGAGAGAAGGTAAGAGTTGCGTCTATAGAAGACAAGATGATGGAGAATCGATTACGATGGTTTGGTCATGTGAGAAGAAGACCTATTGATGCCCCAGTGAGGAGGCTAGAAAGTTGGGGAACAAGTAATGTTGTGAAAGGTAGAGGAAGACCCAAGAAAACTTGGATAAAGATGATTGAAAATGATATGCGGTTTCTTGGAATTGGAGAAAGTATGGCGATGGAGAGGCAAATGTGGCGGGAAAGAATACGGATGGTGGATGGAGTCTGATTTCTTTTTTTTTTTTTAATTCCTATTTTCTTTTATTTCATGTTATCTTTTAATTTATTTTTCGGGATTTTTTTTTTCTTTCTTTTTTTTTTTTTACATTCTCTTTTTTTATTTGCTTTTTTCTCTACTTTTTCCCTCTTTTTTCCTTTTATGTTATTTATGTAACGATTATTGACGGTTTCAAAGTTTGATTCATGTTAGCCGACCCCAAATCATTTTGGGACTAAGGCTTAGATGTTGTTGTTGTTGTTGTTGAGTAATGAATAAACTCGCATATTCAAGAGAGAGAAAAAAATTATAGGGAAAACACGCAGAGAAAGAAAGAGCGAAATACCCTAACTAAACAACCAACATCAGAAATTGGATTCAAATTATAAACAATGAAAAGCAACGCACAACAAACTAATGCTATAAATACCTTTGTCGTTGCAAAAGCTGTGTTTAACAGCTATAGGCTATAGGCAAGGCAAGATCGACAGGCAAGGAAATCTCCAGGAGTTGGGGTGATCAAACGGTCGGTTTGGTCGGTTGAGTCTGAGAATTGGCCAAACAGACTAAGGGCCTGTTTACTAACAGCTTAATGAAGCTTATTGGTTTATTATAGCTTTTTCGGACAGCTGATAATGTGTTTACCAGGAGCCTAATCAATAAGATAGCAGCTTAATGGGACAGTGATCCCTCAACTCCTTATTCGGTAAGCTATCATCTTAATGGAGCCAAATGACTATTATAACTAGATATAGTGTTATATTATTATGATGTTGTGCAATTTATAATTGTATGGTGTTGAACTATTTGGATATAAATATTTAATACATTTTTATATATATCGAGGGAGTAAAATGGTCATTTCTGCCATTCAGACAGTTGATTCAGCAATGCAGGTAAACAGCATTTCATCTTTATCCAGACAGACAGCATAATCCAAACAGATTACTTATTCCATTCAGATCTTAATGACAAAGTTGGTAAACAGTCCCTAAAACCGAATGAAATTGTTGAACCAAACTAACCAAATTGCTAATATAACCAAACCGAATTGCTAATAACCTCTAATCATCCAACATCATTCAATAAGGCAACTACATAACATGGCCGCCAAAGTTCAATCAATTGTAAGAATGGACAACCCCAATCTGTTCAAACAAACCACATACAAAAGAAACTTCAAATTCTACTGTATGCGTAGTTCTCCTGTATATATAACAAAGATCAAATTGACCAAATCAAAAATCAACTAAACATGAATAACCCACATCATATAACAAAATAATATCACACAAAACACATTAATTCCGTGAATCAAAAGCCAAAATAGAGAGAAGCAAAAACTACTCAAAAATCACCAAGTCAGATTCCAAACAAATTAACATAACAATATGAAAAAACAAAATACAATATTCTACACATCAGATTACATGCTTACTAAGAATATACTAAACTATCTCCACAAACAAACTAAAACCGGGTTTGGAAAAAATAAACCCAATGAGACACAACAAATCTTAAGTTTAAACGGAAGCCATTACCCAGTAAGGCACTCGGCAGCTTCAAAATTCCAAGAGAGAGGAAGGCAGGTTAGCTTTGAGGAGAGAGAATTTCAAGCAAGATGAAGGAAAGAAAATTTCAAGCAAACCCTAGAAAAAAATTAGAATCATATTCATAAAATCAGAATACACAACCATAAATAACAAATTATAACACGGTTTTTGCAAAGGGTATCGAAAAAATAATCTGAAATTACCTGGAGGCTGGAGCTTGGAGGTGTCGGGCTCTCGAATCTCAGCAATGTAATTTGCAAACCCCCTCGCAGACACAGAGCTTGGCCTTCGAGATGGCCAACAGGTCTCGGGCTCACGGAGATGTAGCCATCGCCGGCGGTGATAGAGAAGAAAGAGGCCGAGGACTGTTGGGGTATAAGGGTTTTTATGGAGATCCGGATTTTCCAATGGATTCCGAACTGATATTTCTACCCTATGCCTGCCATGCTAAATTCAAATTCAGGATAATCCAACTAACACTTACGAATCCGCAGAAACGTAGCCAAATCACAGAGAAATTCTGTATTTATCGAAAGATAAAGAAGCTCGAAAAAAGGTGTTCTGACTCATGAGGAGAGCCCTATTTATAATGTCGGATTAGGGTTACAAGTAGGTCGATTTTAGGGTTTTGATGACGGCGTCATTAGTGGTCGAAATTAGGGTTGACGGGTGGTTAATGAAATTAATCAATTTTACCACGATTCCTCTAAAATTCTAAATATCACTAAATCTCAAATGGGACATCACAGGGCTCGCCCCATGGACTCACAGGGCGCCGCCCTAGACCTCACAGTGGCCGCCTCGACTCCCGACATTAGTCATCAGAACATAATTCGATCTTATACATGTGTGCACTCCGCACATACCCGATCATATATTAGAATACGAATTATAAACCCCTTAGCTCACATATTAGTTCCAATTACACAAAATGAATGGTGACACTAAAATCACCAACAAGGACGACGACTTTGTGAGAGATTGCGAGAGAAAGAGAGAGGCAGAGAAGAGAAGAGAGAAAATTAGGTCAGAGTGCAACTGAGAATTTTAGGACGAGGAAGAGGGAAGAACGATTTTTTTTTTTTTGGTAACGAAAGACTCATTCATTTAAACGAGGAGTGAATGCACCGACTTTGTTCACCATAAACTAAGATCGATTTTGCAACGGTTATATATATATATATATATATATATATATATATATATATATATATATATATATATATATATATATATATGTGAAAATACACACATAAAGTTAGTGAAAAACCCTCACATTTAATTTTTAACATTAAATTCTGGGGCCCATTTTGTTTTAAATTAATATTAAAAATTATATGTGAGGGTTTTTCACTAACTCAAAGTGTGTGTACACACACTTTTCCCTATATATATATATATATATATATATATATATATATATATATATATATATATATATATATAATAGCGTTACGGATTCTAAATACTAAATTAATTCTCTTTTCTATGTGGTATTATCTTATTTTTAGGTTCTCATTTATCTAAAATCTTAAATCCCACATCAATTTAGAGCGGTACTTAATCAATGGACAACCTAAATCAATAGAATTCAATATCTTGAATCCCACATCAATTTAAAACTACCAATCGAGAATCTAAATAAATACCTAGAATTCAATGTGTATTTTTAACCACATAGTTATTTTACACACAAACTTAATAATATTATTTTTATTGTGCTTAATTTGGTCAATTATTAAGTTGGACAAATAAATAGTTTAAATTTTTAGTGACTTTTAATTGGGTCAATTATTAAATTTACATTAATTTTATTTGTCTAAAATTTGAATCTCATATCTATTTTATTTAGTAATTTTATAATAATTAAAAATATATATAATAGCGTTACAGATTTGAAGCACCGGATATTTTATAAATTTCCGCTAAAATTATTTTTTTAATTGAGTTTGAGATGAGTATAGGTATATAATATCTAAATGAGTGTCAAATAGCTGAACTATATCTTTATTGTTTCGGGTATCATTATATGAGTTTGGGATGAAAATGCGTAGTAAATTCACTTTTAAGTCAAATGTCGGATGAAAACGGTTAAATCAATAGAATTCAATATCTTGAATCTCACTTCGATTTAAAACCACCAATGGAGAATCTAAATAAATACCTAGAATTCAATGTGTATTTTTAACCACATAGTTATTTTATACACAAGCTTAAGAACATTATTTTTATTGTGTTTAATTTGGTCAATTATTAAGTTAAACAAATAAATAGTTTAAATTTTTAGTGAATTTTAATTGGGTCAATTATTAAATTTACATTAATTTTATTTGTCTAAAATTTGAATCTCATATCTATTTTATTTAGTAATTTTATAATAATTAAAATATATATAATAGCGTTACGGATTTGAAGCACCACATATTTTATAAATTTTCGCTAAAATTATTTTTTTAATTGAGTTTAAGATGAGTATAGGTATATAATATCTAAATGAGTTTCAAATGGCTGAACTATATCTTTATTGTTTTGGGTATCACTATATGAGTTTGGGATGAAAACGCGTAGTAAATTTACTTTTAAGTCAGATGTCGGATGATAACAGTTATATAAATTATAAACGGGTTCGAGTGGCTGAATCCTTACCTCATCTTTTTGGTTTTTCGTTGTTTTTTGCCGTGGTGAGGAACTCTGAATGGCTGAGGCTAACTAATAAATATAATTGACACGTTTTTTGCATTAATAAATTTCATTAACAAATATGATTTTATTATTTATTTATTTATATATAATACTATTATGCATCCGGAGCACCATGTTAACTCTCTCACATGTGGTAATTTTATATTCTAGATTCTTATTTATTTAAAAAATTTATCACATCTTGATTTTAAATGACACCCCGATCAATGAATAACTAAATAAATATTTAACATAAATATGTGTTTTGGTCATAATTATTCACCACCATGTTAATTTGGTCATCTATTGAGTTGGCCCAATGAATTATTTTATTCTTATTATAAAATTAAATTTGGCAAATCATTAATTAAACCTCATTGGTCCAAATATGTATATTTATATTTTTTAGTATCAAAATTATATATGCATAAATAATATTTTATATTTTTTTAATATATTCGATTCTCTTCACTTACAAATAAATATATAAAGTATCTAATAGCAATATGGATTCGAAGTACCACGTTAACCCTCCCCTCTACATGAATTTTTTTATTTTTTTATTATTATTTATCTAATATCTTATCCCACGTCAAAGTATAGGTATAAAAATTGAAAGAATTTTGATTGTATAATTCTAAAATTTTACTGGGAATTTAACTTTTAATCTTTTGTTAATTATAATATTTATTCTTAACCTTTACTTTACAAAGTTTGTGTTTTCATTGAGATGGATTAACCAATTACTATAGCAACTTATGTTTACTTATTTAAATTATATAAATTTAAATACGTTGAGTAATTAGCGTATATTATATAGGGTCTGAGATATAAACGGGTAATAAAGTCATATTTTAATCGAGCTTGATGAATATGGGTATAAAGATTTTAAACAAATTTGAATATTTGTACCATACTTTCATTGTTTCATGTGTTACTATATGAGTTTTGAACTGGAATAAGTAGCAAAATTATCTTTCAATTGGATTTATGACGAATACAAGTACATAAATTGTAAAGAAGTTCGGGTGGCTGAATCTCATACTCATTATTTCTGTTTGTTGGTGTGTTCCGCTGCGGTATAATTACAAGCGGCTGAACCCTAATAAAGTATTGAATTATTTTTTGGTTTTTATTTATAAATTACAATGTAAAGTGATTATCCGTCGAGTTTCGACGGGCTATACACTAGTTTTGTTATTATATAGTTAGTTTTGATCGGCAACCAAGCAAACAAAGTTTGTTTATGAAAGCTTTTATAAACATGGGCGGATCTATTCATGGCATGGTGGTGCAAGTGTACCACCAAAATATTATAGAAAAAACCCTCTATACCTATATGAATATCTATTTAATCCCCACTTTTAACACTTATGTATAGGTGTGTATAAGTATATATGTGTGTTTATTATTTTTGTATTTTTTATCTATCCAGTATATGAAGTGGTTTGAGAGTTGAATCATTTCTATTATTTCTTTTATCAAATTTTATAGAATGTTTACATTATATTCAGTTAGCGTCGAGTACCTCCTCTCGTAATTCTCCGGCGTTACTGGAGGTGCTGTGTGAAATCCCAAATGTGTCCCTATATAAAATGCTTTAATATACCATAATATATTTATCAAAATCTTAATACTAAATAAATAAATAAGGCATATAAGGGAGCATATAACAGTCATAAATAAAGCTTAATATTAAATTGAATAACTCTAATCAAATGAGCTACCATTTTAAGTTTGTTAATATTCTGTATTAAATCGAACCCTATGAGGATTCGAACTTGGGTATATTAATAAACTTAATATTTAAACACATTTTTCAATCCAACCACAATACGAAATTTTAATCTGATGTTTTATATATTTTTTTTGGAAAAAATATTATTTGTAGCCCTAGAAAATTGGAGATCTTATATGGGGCACAAGTCGCACCTCCTCAGTACCTCATCCCCATAGTCAATGCACCGGTAGAAATCCGGTGTTGGATCCGCCTATGTTTATAAATAGGAATGTTTCACAAAAAATGTATCAACCACACGACTAAGTTTCATCATCGTTACGCGAAACATAAAATATCAAATAAACAAAGTTTGTTTAAGAAAGCTTTTATAAATAGGAGTGTTTCACATCAAAGATATCAAACACACGACTGAGTTTCATCATCATTACGCGAAACTTGAAGTATCAAACACACGGTTGATTTATTTTCCTAGTGGCTCTCGGTTTCAAACTTACGCACCATCGTAGTTATATTTGTAAGCCGGATCGTTCCATGTAGGCAGCCTGTAAAAAAAGGTTTTAACCAAAAGTTTAATAGCCGGATCTGATATATCAGTCGGATCTGATATATTTAAAGCACATTATATGTTGTAAAAATGTTGAAATCTTATTTGGGTATATTGGTTTATTATATAAATATATTATCACTTAAGTATAATTAAATAAAATTAGTTAAGTTAGTATAATTATAATCAATGATTAATTAAGTGGTAAACCAATTTTTTGGGTTTTCCCTCCTCACCTCAAATGTACAGTTATTTCATTTCCTCCTACATCTGGTATCGTTCCCACTATCGTTTCTCACAACCTAAAATCCTAAGCACTTGGCCGCTACTTACATTTGCTACCACACACCCTTTCCCAGACAATATAGGTCGGATTAAACGGGGCATGCATAATTGGTTGATTTCAATCAACAATCGAAGATACCCTTCACAGGTTTGCACTATCTTTAAATTACATGTTATTGTTTGTGATTGGTGTGGAAAGTGATTTAATTGTTATGTTTAGGTTTTCCTGGCACTGATTAATTACACCGAAAGCAAAGAGATAAATATTAAGCTGAAGTAATAGTTGAAACCAATTAAGTTGTGTGATTTTTAGTTTAGGCATGTTTTTGGTGAAGGTAAAACAATCGGTTGTGATTATAGAATCATTGGTGTTTTTTTTTGATGTAACTATGGGTCTGTTTGTTCTTTACTATTATAAAGAGAAAGACAAAGCAAAATCGAAAATTTCGGTCCAAATTGTGCTCGGTTCCTAATGAAAAAACATGAAATCGAAGCCGAAATACACAATTCGATTTGAGTCCGATTTCTATTAAAAAATTTCAAAACTAAATTTTGACAATCCTAAAACAATCCATACATAACGTATCAGAACTATCATGAGTCTGGGTCAAAATTGTCGTACCTATCCATGGACAGAACAGTAAATCAACGGAAGGAGAGAAATGCATCGTAGGCTCACCCCAAAACCCCTATAACACAACACACTCCAATTTCTCCAACTTTTCCCATCTCTCTCTTCTACAGAAAAACTTCCTCCTGAACTACGCGGCGTAAATCCGAGGAGTTTTGGAAAAACCATTGCCGCCTTAAATCTCTTTCTCGATCACTTTATTTTCCATTAGATCTTGATTTTATTTTTATCAGGTAACATAATAACAATTCTCTCGTATCAATGTTATCTTTCTTGTTTGTGGTTAGTCTCTCGTATACGTGTGTGTGTATATATATATATATATATATTGTTAGGGTCGGGTGAATCGGTATATATGTATGCTCACACATATAGATCGTTTTGATCGGCGATATAATCGTGTTAGGTTTTATATTTTTGTACTTTAAGACTTGAATCGATTCGGAACTTATATTAGAAGATCTGCCTCTTTATTGTTATTTAACTCATACTTGGGACGCATGATTAGATTTTTTTCTGGATTTTTCAGTTGTGTCGCAGATGATTTCCTTTTGATTATTTTCTCCTTTTTTCTGTATTTTGCTGAAGGTGGAATTATTTGAGCACTACGGTGAGGCTGAGTGAATAAATGAGCTAAAAATCGGTACTTTAAGGTGATATGTGTGCGAGCAAGTGTCGCCATGATACATTTAAATCTTTTTGAACTTCATTGCCATGTATTAAATGCTCTTTATTTGACTTGATAAGTTTGTTTGTTGGTCTCTTGTCTGTCGTACAAATTGTACTGTCCTTAGCTTACCAGCCGGAAGCTGTTGTATGAGTTACATTGACGTGTAGGCTGAACGGTGGTTTGCCTGTGCTACTTTGTTTGTAATGAATTTGGAACATTGGAGATTGGATGTTCTTTTATAATGGTTGAATTGATTGCTTGGGACTGATTCTTTGAGTTTTCCCTTTTCTTTGACAATTATTTTCCTTTCTAGCCGTATATTATTCAGGATTACTTCCTTCCTAGCCGTATATTATTCAGGATTATCTATATAGAAGAAATAGGTTTAGGGTTTTTGTTGTTTATGATTATTATGCGTGGAATGTGATGTTGGTAAGTGTGGGAATGCAAAATATTTGTGTCCTCATTTATGGTTCTCAAATATTGTTTGGAGTTTCCTGTATTACAATTGAATAATTTGTAAACATCACTTACCTTTTTAAAATCATAATTTGATATCTTGTATTTTTTTACAGTCTATAAAAGTATTATTTAGACTTATATTTTGCTTTTGTGTCTTTTAGTTTTCCATTGTAAAAAAGCTTTATTGGTCGTTGTTTAATATAGTTGGTTTCTTATTTCTTTATAAATTGAAAATTACGTGGTCGTATAAGCAATATTTTCATTAAGCCATCAAACAATGTCCAAAATTCGTTTTAAAAAATACATTTTTTGGTGATTCATTATTAAATCTGATGAAAAAATATCAAACAATGTCCAAAAAATACATATTTTGTTCATCGGGATTTGAAATTTCGCAACCTCGTAGATAT
This sequence comes from Orobanche coerulescens, assembly GCA_033398695.1. NCBI lineage: Eukaryota > Viridiplantae > Streptophyta > Magnoliopsida > Lamiales > Orobanchaceae > Orobanche > Orobanche coerulescens. The sequence goes on from CM065812.1 coordinate 25,718,582, forward strand.
CTCAAATTATACTGCCAAGGCAAAATTCAGCATTATTCATAACATGCGTGCAATATTCAGCATTCAATGTGGAATTTTATATTATAACCTGAAACTAAACCTTCTTTTTTTGGCCTCAGTTGGCTTAGATGGAGTACATAATTGTGGGCCCCTGACCAGCCTCTTCACAGGGGCTTGCGATTGTTGCTGCTGCTTTCTGGTGTGTCATCATCAGAAACCTCGGTCACCTCTTGCACTTCTGAAACTGTAGAATCATTGATAGGGAACACGCCGGTGCAGGTGAAGCTCTCAAATTCCCCATAATTATAGTATGTATGCGATCCGATCTCAAACACGTGCTTTGTATTATACAGATTTGTCAAAGCATGTGGCAGCGCCAGTGTTTTCAGTTATGTTGCGTAGGTCTGTACCGTTTTTGTAAAGAATTGCGTAGTGCAAAATAGCGTAGCGCATAGCGTAAGTAATTCGAACATGACATTTTTAAGTGAAAAAATAAAATAATTATTCTTGTGTAAGATCAATAAGTAAATAACCCAAGTAAAATAGCCATGAAATAATTTCAAATAAACAAAACAACTTAGAACAATGATAATAATCCAAAATAACAAACTTTAATAAGCCACAACATGAAATTATTCAATTCTAGAAACACTCAAAAATTCTAATTTCTAGTAGTAGTCGTTTTCATCCAATATGATATCACTATCATCATCATCGAGAGTTTGTATTTCGGGAAAAGTTGCACTATCAAAGGTTTGAGGGTCTACACCAACATGGTCTTCAATCTCCACATCTTCATCAACAAGTCCAACAACTCTCACTTGCTTCTCCTTGCCCCGACCTATTATATATGAAATGAGATGTAATAAGTGATAGGTCATTTGCCTAGTGAGAACTGAATAAAAATATCAACATATACTTACTTGAGCATTCACCAACTCTCTTTCTTGAAGGCATAATCAAATCCTCAACTTCTATATCAATATCTTCTTCTATTCTTTTATCTGAATCCAAGAGACTATCAAAGGGATCGGATGGCACGGTCATAATAGGATCTCCCGAGAATAACTCATCATTTTCAAGCCAACGACTACCCTCGGGAAGGACCGGATCTTCTTTCTCAGTTATCCATTCTGTAACACCCCCAAAACCATATGGGAATATTACACGCCGTAGGCCCCTTTTCACGAGGGTCTACCAGGCTAAACCTTACAAAACGACCAAAAGTTTGCCCAGCCATGGTCAAACAATAAAATAATACAGACCGTTAAGGTCACTTACACATGAATACACAGACCGATAAGGTCACACAATTCAATCAACAGATCTGACTAAAACAACATTACCCACACATGGGTCGAAACACAATACAGAGGAAGACTGAAATCAACTCTTACAACACAACGAAAATCAAAACAACTCTCAACTCTTGATTAGTATCGCAGCTCGTCATCCTCCTCTGCCAATCCTGTGACTGCTCCCCTAAACCTGCATGTACCTGATCCACCCCCGATTACTCGGGGGTTAATAAAACTCCACTGTTTTACTAGTGCAAGTATAATACGATACAAAATGCAACAAGTAAATAGCAACCACGAATTTACCACGGAAATCAACTATCAAAATGTTCCCGAGAAGTTTTAGGATTTCGAACTCAAGCAAGCAATAATTGAAAAGGAACTCATTAGCTCGGGGATTTTTAAAGTAGAAATGCTTTTGGACCTCAAGTCCCGATTTACCAAACCTTTTCGAAAACGTTAGGGACTCAGCCCGATTCTCATTTCAAAACACACTAGTTAAGATATCATTATGAGTCCTGACCCATGTTATAAAACGTTATCCAAACAATCACTGTCACACGATCACTGTTCGTACACATCATGTACCGAACTCCAGAGGCCTCGACGGACCGTACCTGGACAACATACATCGTTCGTACACATCATGTACCAAACTCCAGAGGCCTCGACGGACCCTACCTGGAATACACATCTTGTTCGTACACATCATGTACCGAACTCCAGAGGCCTCGACGGACCCTACCTGGGCAACATACATCGTTCGTACACATCATGTACCGAACTCCAGAGACCTCGTTAGACCTTACCTGGAACACACGCATCATCACAACACGACCCATATGATCAACTCAACATATCACCACAAGCAACACATATTATTATCAATATGTCAAACCATTCAATAATACACCGTAGTACATATTCAAATATGTAATCAAATCAACACACAATATCAGAATCATCACGATAATTCAACTATGACCAATCACGCACGACACGAACCATGTGATTAACACAACCAACACAATTCCACGACGTTAACCAAATGAGAACATCATCACTACCATCAATCGTTCACACTTATAAAATCACGCGAAGCATATTCACGAAGGCAAAACAATTCATCCTAAATCTAACACGAAGTCTCTATCCACAAGACACAATTCGTATAGCAAGATACTTGCCTCAATAACCGCTACCGAACACTCCGAAGAACACGGTTCGACCGGGAAGCTCGGACCCCGAAGAAGACAATGAACGGGAGGGTTTCGACTCGAGTTCTTCACAAGGATTTCGTCTCTAAGTCATATCAACGATAAATCAACAATCATACAATGAATAATAATCGCATAACGCCCGAATCCCCCTCTAAGACCTTTTATCGGACACCTTCAAGGCGTCGATTAAGAACTCGACCAAAATGACGAATCTATACAATCCAACCATGGAATAACAAGGGAAATGATAGAATACATCTAAATAATCATCAATACATCACAAATCTAAGTTATTGCGGTTAAATCGGACAAAACGAACAAAACCCCCAATTCACCCAAAAGTAGGGTTTCAAGAATTTACCTTGGATTAAGGATGAAGAACAATTGTTGATGTTGTTAATCCACACCAAGAACTTGAAGAAGATGAAATTCTATGGGATTGATGATGCAAAAACGCCCAAAAATCGCCCAAGAGGAAGAGGAATGAAGGAAGAGATGAAATGAGCATTCATCTCACAAAATCCACAGAAATAGGCTGATCTGCACTGTGTGCCGCGGCACGGGCCGAGTGTGCCGCGGCCCACAGCCAAGAAAAACTGCCCAGCAATGGCTTAGTGCCGCGGCCCGGCCAACAGGGCCCCCGGCCAGCGGTACAGCCCGCTCCAGCATAAAAAACGTACACGGTACAATCTTAGCTATTTCGACCATAACTCCTTCGTTCGGACTCCGATTGACTCACCGTTTAAACCATTGGAAAGCCAATTTGATGCTATATAATACTGAAAAGATTCAGAATTTTGGGAGTTTCCAAAAATTGATGGTGATTTTACAAAGTCGAACTCATACTTGGAAAAGTCGTTTAATAACACTGAACTCAACAAAACGACACCGAAACGAACTCGGATGACAAAAAGTGTAGAATTAGTCATTCTCGGAATGATGAAACGGTCACAATAGAGTCGCTAAGATGGACTTCCACCAGGAAAATAAAATTACCGAAAATCGAAATCACGGATATTACACATTCATCGTCTGAATCAATATCATCTACTACGATCGGATTAATTTTATCTCTCCTTCTAATACTTCTCCACCTTAGCTTGAAGTTATACTTTACAAAAACCAAAGCATTCAATCTTTGATGTTAAAGCTTATTCCTCTTCTTTGTATGTATCTAGAATTACAAAGAAGTGCAAATTACAATTAAAACGAGTATTCAACAAAATGGAACTCTTCAAGTTTAGTAGAAGTTAGACTAATTACCGATTCAAAAGTACTCAAGTTCCTTTCACACCCCGAAGCACTACAAGTAAGACTTATCACTCGAATAGCAAAACCAGAAAGCTCGGGTGTCTTATGTCCAAATCGTTCCCACTATTTTGCTGAAAAAAATAATATCATTGAATTTATATAAGAACATGCAAGTCCCAACATTATTTGAATAATATAATTGAATATACAAAGAAAAAGACAATTATAATATGTTAGAAAAATATACCTGGACCCCGCAACATTCTAGACCTCTTTGCCATTGGACTTCCAAATTCACCTTCAGCTTTATCATATAAGTCCAATTGAAGATCAGCTTTAAGACGATCATCCGGAGATAAAATTTTATCCCTACAAGTGTGGAGCCCATCTCTAACTTCATCACAGCGTGAAAATCGTTCTTCATAATGCAATTGCGGATTCAGATAATACCCAGCCGCATGTATAGGATGATGAAGTTGTGGAGTCCACCGAGCATCTAATTTCCTCCAAATGGGCATATACTTTCTTTGACCCCCCCCCCCTAATTAAATTTGATGGTTTCCTTTGCCTTATCCATAAACTCATATATATATATATATATATATATATATATATCCTCCAAATCAACTTCCCTTAACACACTAACAAGAGGGACAACAGTCTTAACACAAAATGCTACGTGTGGCCAAAAATTAGGGTCATTAATTACAATTCTTTTTAACTACTTTCCCTTCGAATTTTTGCGCTTGAGGAGACTTAACCCATTCTACGGAAGCGAACATAATTTCAAGTGCTCTTTTTTGCTTGTACATACTTTGAAGTGTGAGAAAGGCAGTGGCAAAATGAGTTACCATGGGATGGAGAAGTTCTCTATCTTTTGTATGCACCCTCATCAACGAAAGAATAGTTCCATGCCCGTAAATGAATTTCACAACTCTCTTAGCATTTTCAATAGTCTCTGAAAATATTTTCAATTTTGCAATATCTTCTAATATTAGATCGATGCAATGAACCGCACAAGGTGTCTACCATATTTCCGTTCTAGTCTCCATAATTTTTTTCCCTGCCTTGACGCAATTTGAAGCATTATCCGTGACCATTTGGATCACATTCTCCTCTCCTATCTCATTTATAACTTCATCAAGATATTTATAAATCAAATCACCATTTTTAATTGAAGCGGAGGCATCAATAGATTTTAAAAAGAACGTGCCGTGTAACACCCCCAGAATACGTCCGGAAATGTTGCACGCCGTAGGCCCTTCTCACAAGGATCTACCAGGCTAAACTCCACTAGACTACACAATGATTGACCGACCGGGGTCAATCTAAATACAACGCAGACCGACAAGGTCATTATACAATTCAGAAACTAATGAATTTTACATCTCAATGACAAAAATAAACTTTCACACAAAAGGGGATGACGACTCCATTCAATAAATGAAAACTACACCCGTGCAAGGGTGAATACTTAACCAAATGGGAAAAATACCGACCAAGATGAAACAAAAGAAAAGACTCTGACTCTGGTGTGATTAGCATCGTTGTCCTCCATCTCCTTCCAAGCCAATCCTGTGACTGCTCCCGAGCTGCCAAAACCTGAGCGCATAACAGGCACCCACCCCCCAAGAACTCGGGGGTTAGCAAACTGGAATTTTGCTAGTGCAAGTACATAATGTTCAAGATATACGAATAATAACAACACAAAACTCAACAGCCGCGAAGCCTTAACACAAACCATACATTCCCATAGTCAACACAGTATAGCACTCGCATACACAAGGTGAGAAATAATCACATAGTCATATTCTCTATATGGAACGTAACACCAATTAAACTTTAAACGAACCCAAGGAGTCAAAAGATTTACTTTGTAAATCTATTCTTATAAAGTGAAAAGTATTTTGATAAGATAGTTTGAAAACATTATTAATGACTCGGGTCGTCTTGGGGTTTTAAACAAAAATCGAATGGGGATGCTTTTAGAAAATAATTTCAAGAGCTCTCGGGTTCTCGACCCAAGATATGGAAAATGATTGCACGAAAATATGTCAACATTATTCAGGATCCTCAATCTAATTTATAGAACACAGTCACAAACGAAATCATTACAACATCTCACGGGTTTCTCAACCCAATCCAATTAACATCATCACGAGATCAATCATCTCAACGTTTCACAGGGCCCTCGACCCAATACACAGAATAGCACCACAATACAATCAAAGGCACAATCTCTCATTCGACATATCCTGCTCAAGACCCCCGATTAATTAACCCTGAGATTTCACAAACCTCCTTGGTTAATTAACCCTGATACCAACGCTTTAAAAACAAGTTGAAACAAACTTTTCAAAAACGCGAATCGCGGTCTATATCAAGACAAACGTTTAAGAGAGAGTTTGAAAGATTTTAGATACGAACATCGTTCGGTAACGGGGTCTTAGCTATCACTCAAATACCCGAAACCAATAAGCCTGCCAGGCGCCTCCCTTACGCACCTGTGTACCGGCGTTCACTCCACTATGTTGGCCGCTCCTTGAACATGTCACTGCGCCGGCGATCACTCCCGCAAGAGCCACCCCTTGACACACGCATTATGTAACACCGGCGTTCACCACCCATATGGAGCCGCACATTGCACAGACACCGTGCCGAGTGCACGCCCCGCCCTCAGAGGTTCCCGGATATGACGTTTCTCACAACAAGTATCCACATTGTTTCAAACATCAAGCACACAGACAAACGTCACCACAATTATCAACTCGATACATCAAGTTACACAATTTTCTCCGCTAGTCCATAACCACACAAATAAACAATACAATAAGCCCTCAAGCATAACCAACCAACACCACACATATATCCCTATATTGCGACTCAACCGAATATATATATATATATATATATAACCTTACTATATTATAAGAATAAATATAGTTTACCCATCAATCCAAGTCGAGTACATCGTCTAGTGTTAGTATTCATCACTCGTCATTCACCAATATAGGCACTTATATCAATATATGTATATACATACATATATTTAACATATAAATATATATACATGTATAAAACTAGATATATATATATATATACATGCATATATATATATATATACACACATTTATACATCCGTATAAATTCATACACTTCGACAACAATGATTTCACGCAGTTACAATTCGTATATCAAGGTACTTGCCTTGGAAATCCCTCACGAATACTTCAGAAAATGCGGTTGATTGGAGAAATCCGGAACTCCAATGAAAACGGCGATCGGAAAGGCTCAACACTAGATTTTTGTAGGGAATTCGTCCCTAGTATCCTATCATCAAATAAACAACAAATCACACGAGGAAAACATCGCAAAACGACCAATTTTCTCTCTGCGGCATTTTCCCGGACACCTTGAAGGCGTCAAACGAAAGTTCATATAAACGATTTAATCGGAAATGGTAAAACCATGGAAAGATGATGAAAATGATAGAATACTACTTAATCTACAATTATCCATCAGAAATATGAGTTAAAACGATCAAATCGGACAAAATCAACTAAAACCCCAAAACTAGATTTTAAAAAAACTTGCCTTGATTCGGTCGATCGGAGCAAGTTATGGAAGGATTAATCGATGTTATGAACTCCAAAACTTCATGGATTTAACCCTAACAACATCCCTCCATGATCATGAAATCTCCATCCGCGAAGGGTATGAAACGAGTGAGAAAATGAAGAAAAACCCGATCGCTTCGCCATATTTATACCTCCGGACACGGCGCAAAGCAAACGGCCCGCACTCACGGGTGTCTCGGCCGTGTCTCGGCAGTTGCTGGTCTGGCCGACCAGGCGCAAGACACGGCCCAGGCGGCGCCGTTTCAGTGGCCGTTTCGCACAGGTCCGGCCAGCCAGCACTCGGTCGATCCGACGGTCCGAAAAATCCGGAAACTCAGACCTGAACGTAAACCGAAAGCACGGTTACGAAGTACTCGTAAGGACGAATCCGAACACTGAGAGAACACATGATTCCGACCACCCGAAGGCTCGAAATTCGACAACGGAAAGTGATTACCTCAAACTTTGGGAAATTACGAAAATGGCCCAAAACGTCCGAAAATCACGATACGTGATCGAATAACCAAACCGAAGTTCACAACACGTCTGACAAAGTTAAACGGACTTACGGGAAACTCGAAATAGTAATTTCGAACGAGATTCACAAGAATCGAACTCGAGTGCGGAAAAGTCGTTAAAAAACACGGAACTCAACAAAACAATACCGAAACGAACTCGGATGACAAAAAATGCAGAATTAATCATTCTCAGAATGATGAGACGGTCCCAAGCGAGTCGTCGAAACGGACTTCTGCTGAAAAAAGAAAATTACCGGAAATCCGAAATTGCGGATATTACATTCTACCCTCCTTAAAAGAAGTTTCGTCCCGAAACTTAAATCAAGTAGGGAGAAGCAATATCCCGGCAGGAAAACTCAACGAGATACACAAGAATCGAAAAAAAATCGTGCCCAACGGTGGAACGTTACAAGCAACGCAAAGGAATATACGGCGTGAAAACACGCCCCACGACGACTAACGCAACGCCACCGACTATGTTTCAAACAATAACGAGCAACCACATCACATGCACACATTTAATCGAAGAAACATACGCTACAACAAGTCGCACCCGACTAAAACGGCTATGCGATAGAAACAAGTACGGGTAACAATTGAATTACCAACAATGAAAGGTCACACAATACTGAAAATATCAAGAAAAGTACGGGTAACACATTCCCACATACTAAAAAGATATTACGACCCCGAAACTTAGAACAACAAGAGTTGGAAACGTAAGGCAATGAAACGAAATACGATCAAAGTCACGATTGTTTGAAACAGCAACGTTTAAGACATAGTACAAAATCTTCATTCTCCCATGCTAGGATCTTCAGAAGGAAACATAGGGTTTCGGGACACTTCCCGATCACTAGCTCTGCTCTCTCTCAGGGCGGCATTCTTTGCCAATTCGGAAACTGTCTCACAGTGTTTCTCCCGATGACCTTCACACCCACACCGGTAACAAGTCAAGAGTGGAGAGGGACAATTTGCACGAACATGTCCCTGACAGTTACAGTTGAAACATCTTCTCTTCTTACCGCGAGTCACCGATGCTGGTTTGGGATTTCCAGCGTTCACTCCCGACCGCGAAGATGACGCTTTCGAACGACGTGAGGGCTTGGGAGCCTTAGTCTCTTCACCGCCCAGAAATTTTCCCGATATCCTCGGTCTCTTTGCTTCGCTCGTGGGCTCGATCACTGAGGAGATTTCATAGGATATCGTTTGATCTCGATACTCCTTCACTGTAGCATGGATAGTTGTCGTACGAACCACCTTGTCGTTTCCACTTCCGTCATCACACTTACGTCCGCCAAGGCTCGACATACTAATACAGATAGTACCATTCAGCATTATCAAATAATCAACAGACAAGATACCACACTTATCAACACAAGGTTTAGTTAACATCTATAGAATAACGGTAATATCGTAAAGCATAAAGTTTTATGAAGTTAACTCCGGTCCTTCGACTAGGATGATCATTATATATATATGTGCTTAATGAAAACAAATTTTTTGGAAAAGAGGGCTAGTCACGTTGCGCCCAAGACTCATAAATACTGTCTTTTATTTCGGAAGAGGAAGTTTATATAACGACTCTAAAAATTATTTTCGAGTAATGTATAAAAAAAATTCAAAATTGAATTGTAACTAATTTGAAATATTTCAAAAGTGTTAGAGTCCCAAGTACCACAATTTTGAAAATCTTTCCTCTTCTACCAAAATATTTATTCGAAAGAATTTTCCACCCAGATACGCAACCATTTAACATGACGACATTAAATCATGGCTTTTCACAATGTTAGAAAATTTCAAAGCACCACTTTAAAATATTCGTGATACTATAAATCGTGGGCCTGCATCGAACCCACTGTGCTAAAAATCATTTAAAAAATGTTCAAAATGCCAAAAGGCCGATGTCGGTAATATTCTCAAATACTCACAAAAGTCGTTTATAAAATATCAAATACCATCATAAGAATACAATCAAAACGTGCAAAATCAAAATATCAAAACTCGGTTTGCAAGACACCAAAAGCCATCTCAAAATATTCACGCAGCGGATAAATTTAACATTCATAAATTTATTCTAATAAAGTGCAAGAACAAATAAATATGCTCGACTTCCGAAGCATATTACATAACCATTTTTACTCGGACCGCATACGCATGTTATATCTTAAAACAATAATATCACCAACATGTTCCAATTCCTAGTTCACATTAAACATATTAGCACAATATAATCAAATACGTATATAAGGGGACTTACGATCGGGAGGCTTACCATCACGGATTGCCGGAAGATGATGTCGGAACCATGATACTAATCACAACTCTGATGCACGCGACTTACACCGAACATGGACTTGACCCAACGGCCTAGGTTTTTCGCAAACCTAAGCTCCGATACCATAAATGTAACACCCCCAGAATACGTCCGGATATGTTACACGCCGTAGGCCCTTCTCACAAGGATCTACCAGGCTAAACTCCACTAGACTACACAATGATTGACCGACCGGGGTCAATCTAAATACAACGCAGACCGACAAGGTCATTATACAATTCAGAAACTAATGAATTTTACATCTCAATGACAAAAATAAACTTTCACACAAAAGGGGATGACGACTCCATTCAATAAATGAAAACTACACCCGTGCAAGGGTGAATACTTAACCAAATGGGAAAAATACCGACCAAGATGAAACAAAAGAAAAGACTCGACTGTGTGATTAGCATCGTTGTCCTCCATCTCCTTCCAAGCCAACTCGTGATCGCTCTCCGAGCCGCCAAAACCTGAGCGCATAACAAGCACCCACCCCGAAAACTCGGGGTTAGCAAACTGGAATTTTGCTAGTGCAAGTACATAATGTTCAAGATATACGAATAATAACAACACAAAACTCAACACCGCGAAGCCTTAACACAAACCATACATTCCCATAGTCAACACAGATAGCACTCGCATACACAAGGTGAGAAATAATCACATAGTCATATTCTCTATATGGAACGTAACACCAATTAAACTTTAAACGAACCCGAGGAGTCAAAAGATTTACTTTGTAAATCTATTCTTATAAAGGGAAAAGTATTTTGATAAGATAGTTTGAAAACATTATTAATGACTCGGTCGTCTTGGGGTTTTAAACAAAAATCGAATGGGGATGCTTTTAGAAAATAATTTCAAGAGCTCTGTTCTCGACTCCAAGATATGGAAAATGATTGCACGAAAATATGTCAACATTATTCAGATCCTCAATCTAATTTATAGAACACAATACAAACGAAATCATTACAACATCTCACGGGTTTCTCAACCCAATCCAATTAACATCATCACGAGATCAATCATCTCAACGTTTCACGTGGCCCTCGACCCAATCCACGTAATAGCACCACAATACAATCAAAGGCACAATCTCTCATTCGACATATCCTGCTCAAGACCCCAATTAATTAACCCTGAGATTTCACAAACCTCCTTGGTTAATTAACCCCGATACCAACGCTTTAAAACAAGTTGAAACAAACTTTTCAAAAACGCGAATCGCGGTCTATATCAAGACAAACGTTTAAGAGAGAGTTTGAAAGATTTTAGATACGAACATCGTTCGCAACGGGTCTTAGCTATCACTCAAATACCCGAAACCAATAAGCCCGCCAGCGCCCCTTGCGCACTGTACCGGCATTCACTCCACTATGTTGGCCGCTCCTTGAACATGTCATTGCGCGGCGATCACTCCCGCAAGAGCCGCCCTTAACACACGCATTATGTAACACCGCGTTCACCACCCATATGGAGCCGCACATTGCAACAGACACTGTGCCGGAGTGCACGCCCGCCTCGTAGGTTCCGGATATGACGTTTCTCACAACAAGTATCCACATTGTTTCAAACATCAAGCACACAGACAAACGTCACCACAATTATCAACTCGATACATCAAGTTACACAATTTTCTCCGCTAGTCCATAACCACACAAATAAACAATACAATAAGCCCTCAAGCATAACCAACCAACACCACACATATATCCCTATATTGCGACTCAACCGAATATATATATATATATATATATATATATATAACCTTACTATATTATAAGAATAAATATAGTTTACCCATCAATCCAAGTCGAGTACATCGTCTAGTGTTAGTATTCATCACTCGTCATTCACCAATATAGGCACTTATATCAATATATGTATATACATACATATATTTAACATATAAATATATATACATGTATAAAACTAGATATATATATATATATATATATACATGCACATATATATATACACACATTTATACATCCGTATAAATTCATACACTTCGACAACAATGATTTCACGCAGTTACAATTCGTATATCAAGGTACTTGCCTTGGAAATCCCTCACGAATACTTCAGAAAATGCGGTTGATTGGAGAAATCCGGAACTCCAATGAAAACGGCGATCGGAAAGGCTCAACACTAGATTTTTGTAGGGAATTCGTCCCTAGTATCCTATCATCAAATAAACAACAAATCACACGAGGAAAACATCGCAAAACGACCAATTTTCTCTCTGCGGCATTTTCCCGGACACCTTGAAGGCGTCAAACGAAAGTTCATATAAACGATTTAATCGGAAATGGTAAAACCGTGGAAAGATGATGAAAATGATAGAATACTACTTAATCTACAATTATCCATCGAAATATGAGTTAAAACGATCAAATCGGACAAAATCAACTAAAACCCCCAAAACTAGATTTTAAGAAAACTTGCCTTGATTCGGTCGATCGGAGCAAGTTATGGAAGGATTAATCGATGTTATGAACTCCAAAACTTCATGGATTTAACCCTAACAACATCCCTCCATGATCATGAAATCTCCAAATGCGGAAGGGTATGAAACGAGTGAGAAAATGAAGAAAAACCCGATCGCTGCCATATTTATACCCCTCACGGACACGGCGCAAAGCAACGGCCTGGCGCGGGTGTCTCGGCCGTGTCTCGGAGGCTGCTGGTCCTGGCCGACCAGCGCAAGACACGGCACAAGGCGCTGCGTTTGTGGCCGTTCGCATGTGTCCGCCGGCCCAGACTCATTAATCCGACGGTCCGAAAATCCGAAACTCGGACTGAACGTAACCAAAGCACGTTACGAAGTACTCGTAAGGACGAATCCGAACACCGAGAGAACACATGATTCACCACCCAAGGCTCGAAATTCGACAACGGAAAGTGATTACCCCAAACTTTGGGAAATTACGAAAATGGCCCAAAACGTCCGAAAATCACGATACGTGATCGAATAACCAAACCGAAGTTCACAACACGTCTGACAAAGTTAAACGGACTTACGGGAAACTCGAAATAGTAATTTCGAACGAGATTCACAAGAATCGAACTCGAGTGCGGAAAAGTCGTTAAAAACACGGAACTCAACAAAACAATACCAAACGAACTCGGATGACAAAAATGCGAGAATTAATCATTCTCGAATGATGAGACGGTCCCAAGCGAGTCGTCAAACGGACTTCCGCCGAAAAAGAAAATTACCTGAATTCAAATTGCGGATATTACATTCTACCCTCCTTAAAAGAAGTTTCGTCCCGAAACTTAAATCAAGTAGGGAGAAGCAATATCCCGCCAGGAAAACTCAACGAGATACACAAGAACCGAAAAAAAATCGTGCCCAACGGTGGAACGTTACAAGCAACGCAAAGGAATATACGGCGTGAAAACACGCCCCACGACGACTAACGCAACGCCACCGACTATGTTTCAAACAATAACGAGCAACCACATCACATGCACACATTTAATCGAAGAAACATACGCTACAACAAGTCGCACCCGACTAAAATGGCTATGCGATAGAAACAAGTACGGGTAACAATTGAATTACCAACAATGAAAGGTCACACAATACTGAAAATATCAAGAAAAGTACGGGCAACACATTCCCACATACTAAAAAGATATTACGACCCCGAAACTTAGAACAACAAGAGTTGGAAACGTAAGGCAATGAAACGAAATACGATCAAAGTCACGATTGTTTGAAACAGCAACGTTTAAGACATAGTACAAAATCTTCATTCTCCCATGCTAGGATCTTCAGAAGGAAACATAGGGTTTCGGGACACTTCCCGATCACTAGCTCTGCTCTCTCTCAGGGCGGCATTCTTTGCCAATTCGTAAACTGTCTCACAGTGTTTCTCCCGATGACCTTCACACCCACACCGGTAACAAGTCAAGAGTGGAGAGGGACAATTTGCACGAACATGTCCCTGACAGTTACAGTTGAAACATCTTCTCTTCTTACCGCGAGTCACCGATCTTTGGTTTGGGATTTCCAGCGTTCACTCCCGACCGCGAAGATGACGCTTTCGAACGACGTGAGGGCTTGGGAGCCTTAGTCTCTTCACCGCCCGAAATTTTCCCGATATCCTCGGTCTCTTTGCTTCGCTCGTGGGCTCGATCACTGAGGAGATTTCATAGGATATCGTTTGATCTCGATACTCCTTCACTGTAGCATGGATAGTTGTCGTACGAACCACCTTGTCGTTTCCACTTCCGTCATCACACTTATGTCCGCCAAGGCTCGACATACTAATACAGATAGTACCATTCAAAGATTATCAAATAATCAACAGACAAAGATACCACACTTATCAACACAAGGTTTAGTTAACATCTATAGAATAACGGTAATATCGTAAAGCATAAAGTTTTATGAAGTTAACTCCGGTCCTTCGACTAGGATGATCATTATATATATATGTGCTTAATGAAAACAAATTTTTTGGAAAAGAGGGCTAGTCACGTTGCGCCCAAGACTCATAATTACTGTCTTTTATTTCGGAAGAGGAAGTTTATATAACGACTCTAAAAATTATTTTCGAGTAATGTATAAAAAAAATTCAAAATTGAATTGTAACTAATTTGAAATATTTCAAAAGTGTTAGAGTCCCAAGTACCACAATTTTGAAAATCTTTCCTCTTCTACCAAAATATTTATTCGAAAGAATTTTCCACCCAGATACGCAACCATTTAACATGACGACATTAAATCATGGCTTTTCACAATGTTAGAAAATTTCAAAGCACCACTTTAAAATATTCGTGATACTACAGCGTCGTGGGCCCCGTACCGGAACCCACCAGGCTAAAAATCATTTAAAAAAATGTTCAAAATGCCAAAAAGGCCGATGTCGGTAATATTCTCAAATACTCACAAAAGTCGTTTATAAAATATCAAATACCATCATAAGAATACAATCAAAACGTGCAAAATCAAAATATCAAAACTCGGTTTGCAAGACACCAAAAGCCATCTCAAAATATTCACGCAGCGGATAAATTTAACATTCATAAATTTATTCTAATAAAGTGCAAGAACAAATAAATATGCTCGACTTCCGAAGCATATTACATAACCATTTTTACTCGGACCGCATACGCATGTTATATCTTAAAACAATAATATCACCAACAAGTTCCAATTCCTAGTTCACATTAAACATATTAGCACAATATAATCAAATACGTATATAAGGGGACTTACGATCGGGAGGCTTACCATCACGGATTGCCGGAAGATGATGTCGGAACCATGATACTAATCACAACTCTGATGCGCGCGACTTACACCGAACATGGACTTGACCCAACGGCCTAGGTTTTTCGCAAACCTAAGCTCCGATACCATAAATGTAACACCCCCAGAATACGTCCGGAAATGTTACACGCCGTAGGCCCTTCTCACAAGGAACTACCAGGCTAAACTCCACTAGACTACACAATGATTGACCGACCGGGGTCAATCTGAATACAACGCAGACCGACAAGGTCATTATACAATTCAGAAACTAATGAATTTTACATCTCAATGACAAAAATAAACTTTCACACAAAAGGGGATGACGACTCCATTCAATAAATGAAAACTACACCCGTGCAAGGGTGAATACTTAACCAAATGGGAAAAATACCGACCAAGATGAAACAAAAGAAAAGACTCTGACTCTGGTGTGATTAGCATCGTTGTCCTCCTTCTCCTTCCAAGCCAATCCCGTGATCGCTCCCGAGCCGCCAAAACTCGAGCGCATAACAAGCACCCACCCCGAAAACTCTGGGGTTAGCAACTGAATTTTGCTAGTGCAAGTACATAATGTTCAAGATATACGAATAATAACAACACAAAACTCAACAAATTGCGAAGCCTTAACACAAACCATACATTCCCATAGTCAACACAAGATAGCACTCGCATACACAAGGTGAGAAATAATCACATAGTCATATTCTCTATATGGAACGTAACACCAATTAAACTTTAAACGAACTAAGGAGTCAAAAGATTTACTTTGTAAATCTATTCTTATAAAGGGAAAAGTATTTTGATAAGATAGTTTGAAAACATTATTAATGACTCGGTCGTCTTGGGGTTTTAAACAAAATCGAATGGGGATGCTTTTAGAAAATAATTTCAAGAGCTCTCGGGTTCTCGACCCAAGATATGGAAAATGATTGCACGAAAATATGTCAACATTATTCAGATCCTCAATCTAATTTATAGAACACGATACAAACGAAATCATTACAACATCTCACGGGTTTCTCAACCCAATCCAATTAACATCATCACGAGATCAATCATCTCAACGTTTCACAGGCCTCGACCCAATACACGTAATAGAACCACAATACAATCAAAGGCACAATCTCTCATTCGACATATCCTCGCTCAAGACTTCGATTAATTAACCCTCGGAGATTTCGTCAAACCTCCTTGGTTAATTAACCCTGATACCAACGCTTTAAAAACAAGTTGAAACAAACTTTTCAAAAACGCGAATCGCGGTCTATATCAAGACAAACGTTTAAGAGAGAGTTTGAAAGATTTTAGATACGAACATCATTCGGTAACGGGGTTGTTGTTGCCCAAAATATTTATCCGAAGATTAATACTGCTGGAAGACGGACAACAAACAACAATTGCGGGAGCACTTCCGAGAGAAGATAAATAATACAAGATTTGCCGGGTTTGTTAGGCCCGGGCTTGAATGCTCTCGCGAGATGTTATTAATACAAATATTCGTGGATACAAGTATTAACGAGAGAAATCTAAATACAATGAGTGTAAAAAGACTCTGTTAATCCGGCTCTTGAGCGAAGCTTGGTGTTCTTCGTCCCGCCGATAATCTGCTCGAGGAGAAAAGGCCGAGAAGTAAGACCGAAAGAAAGTCATGCCAAGAGTTGGATGTTAGCCAAGTGCAAGTGATTTGCTTCAGATAGTATGCTTGAATCGCAATATTGTGAAGGAAGTCAAGATGTATGCCAAAATCTCCGTCAAAGGCGTAAGAGTTTTTCGGTCCCTGGACAAGTCCGGAGCCTTGTATATATAGAGGCCGAGGGGCCCTGTCCCTAGTGGGCGATCGCCAAAGATTTAATGTAACGGCGATCGTCCTAAAGGGCACGTGGCCGCCCGCCAAAAGTCCAAAGTTACAATGTGGCCACTGCAAGGCGGTCCAATGAGGATCCAAAGACGCGTCCTAAGTACATCACAGGAGGTCCCACTTTGCTACTTTCCGGACTTTGTCGAGAGGTGCAGCCGTAGTCACATGTCTTGTCCGCCAACTCCTTTCGCAGTGTCCAGGCCATGCCGGGTAGGTGAGGTAGAGACAGTTTGTCGGGCGCTTGCGGATCTGCACGTGGGTGCTCTCCTGTTTGCTCGGCTTTGGCCGACTGGATGGCCATCGGCCAGTTACTGAAGGTCGGCAATGGTCGGTCACCAAGGGGCGATCGGCAGATGCCCAGAGAGGTCGGTCACCAAGGGTCGATCGGCAGGAGTCGGTCGCCGAGTACCGAGTGATGATCGTATCTGAGGTCGATCGCTCGGCACCGGGACTTGTCCTGGGGCCTTCAGTAGGCCGTTTTATCTGGTCCGCTGGGTTGAGGCTTGGTCGCCTGGTCGCTGCTCGGCAGATCTGCCTTGGCCGCTCGGCAGTAAGTCGGTCGCTCGGCCTCGGAGGCGATCGCCAGTCGGAAGGTGTTAAATCTTGACACAACAATTGCCCCCCAGCTTGCTCCTATGTTGAAGACATGGGGCGAGGTGGTTCTTGCTGGTGATCGCATCTGGATGAGGACGGGCGATCTGAGCCGACTTAGGACTCGGACTTGGGCTATCATAGTCGATTGGCTTAGCTATCTTTCGGTCTTGTACCTGCAAAAAACAACATTGGCCGATCCCCCATGGAAACTTGGTGGTTTCGCTTTGTTTGAGGAATCGTGCACAGTCGCGGAAATCGATGGACCGACTCCATGACCGTGTCTTGGTGCACGTAGACAATGAGTGCCTCGTGACTCACTTTATTATGAGGGTCCTCTGTTAGGCTGCGCCTCGCCTTGTTTTTAAACGAAATGCGTGCGGTCTCGGTCTAGAGGAGTCCTTGCGCGGGGCAGCGTCGGATGAATCAACTCCACGCCCGCGGCTTGTTAGCTCTGCTTCCACCTCGGCCAGCCATGGAGATGGCCGACCTCGACGGTGTACGTTGAGACGGGGTTGTGGTACGTCGCATTGTCCGGGTTCACCATGTCAGATGATGAACCTTTGAGGGCGAGCGATCGTGTCCACTGATTAATGTTGGAGAGCCCTCAGACTACGCCGGCCTCGTATTTGAACGAAGGGCGGGCGATCTTGGCCGAAAGGGACCTTGCATGGCCGAAGCAGCCGGTTCCATCGACTGCCAGGACCATGGCTTTATGATGTGCGGTGGAGGCGATCTTATGCCTTAGTCCGTCATGTTATATGCCGGATCAGATGGCGATCGTGTCCTCCTGATCGCGGATGATGTAAGCGTGATGATCGGCGATCGGCCGGAAGATCGCGATCGTCGCTGGCCGCCGATCGCTTATTCGTAGGTCGATAATGGCGATCGGGCGGGAGATCGTCGTCCCGGTGCCGATCAGCCGCTCACAAAGCTAAGAAGAAACCTTTGCACGGCCGTAAAATCTGCGGCTCTTGCCCTAAGGCTGCGTAGGTCGTAGGTTGGGTCTTCGTGAGATGCCCGAACATATGCGAGAAGCCCCGAAACCTCCTAGACCGCGTAGAGGCGGTCTCATCGCTTATGGGCTCGCCATTGAGGATGATTACGTCTACCCGGCCGATGTAGTCCGAGTCGGACTCTTCTTCTCCCCGCTTGATTTGCATCATGCGAAGGGGACCTTCGGGCCGGACGACCCTGGTGGCGAAGTACTCGGTGAAGCCGTGCGCCACTCGTTAAAGGAGCCAATGGACCGAGGTGGCAATGAAGTGTACCAACGGTGGCGAGGTCGTCCAAACGTAGGGAACATTCGGCATCTGGTCGCGTCGGATGCCCCGCACCTACCATGTAGATGTTAAACTTCCTCGGGTGCACTTGGGGTCCGATCGCCTCGTACACGGGTGCTTGCGGGAGCGATCCCGTGCCGCACGGGGCGAGCTCGATGTCGATCGCGAGCGGCTCGCTGGCCCGGCGATCGTCTTCTTGGCGCCCGCCCGGATTCCAGGAGCGCCTTCATGTCGCCGAGCCGACGTTGCAGATCGCACCCATCGCCGTGGCTTGGCCGCTTGCCGATCGGCTTTGGGAGCAGAGCCGAGGCGATCGTGTACCGATCTCCGGCTCACGCGCCGACCTCGGCAATTCGGCGAGGGGGAGCCAGACGGCCAGCGCCTTCCGGGAGTCTGCAGGCCGAGCTCCGGTGACGGACTCAAACTCGGTCGTCTCGTAGCCGGGCCGGACCGCCCGGTGAGCTGTGTCGGGTCACCGCCTGTGCGATCGAAGACAGAGGTGCCCCGCTGCGAGCGCCTCTTCCGCGGACGGAGCCTCTGGCGATTGCTCGGCCAAGAGGCCTTGAGCTCGCTGATCTCCCGGCGAGAGACCGGGGCGAGCCGAGGCGCGCCGAGAGCACTCCGTCGCCTCGTAGACGGCCAGGCCCTTCGACCGTTTCCTTGGTTCGGAACCGATCGAGCGAGAGGATTGGGCCGCCGCCCGGTGGACGGATCGAGCGTCTTCGATCAAGGCGGCTACCTTCCACCATCGGCCGTGGGCTCGATCGACGGAATCGGGTCTGCCGGCCGCTGCCGCTTTCTTCGACGCGATGCTAAGACATGATTGAAGGATTTCTTTGAAGTGCGTAAGTGTCACTTCAAGTATCCGCCCGAGAACAGTGAGTGTTCTTCGGGACGTAGGTATATAAAATCGAGGGTCGATTCCTCCTTCTAGCGCCAATTGTTGTTGCCCAAAATATTTATCCGAAGATTAATACTGCTGGAAGACGGACAACAAACAACAATTGCGGGAGCACTTCCGAGAGAAGATAAATAATACAAGATTTGCCGGGTTTGTTAGGCCCGGGCTTGAATGCTCTCGCGAGATGTTATTAATACAAATATTCGTGGATACAAGTATTAACGAGAGAAATCTAAATACAATGAGTGTAAAAAGACTCTGTTAATCCGGCTCTTGAGCGAAGCTTGGTGTTCTTCGTCCCGCCGATAATCTGCTCGAGGAGAAAAGGCCGGGAGAAGTAAGACCGAAAGAAAGCTGTTGCCAAGAGTTGGATGTTAGCCAAGTGCAAGTGATTTGCTTCTGTATAGTATGCTTGAATCGCAATATTGCTGAAGGAAGCTGAAGATGTATGCCAAAATCTCCGTTCAGTGCAGAAGAGTTTTTCGGTCCCTGGACAAGTGCTGGGAGCCTTGTATATATAGAGGCTGAGGGGCCCTGTCCCCTAGTGGGCGATCGCCTTTCAGCATTTAATGTAACGGGGCGATCGTCCTAAAGGGCACGTGGGCTGCCTGCCAAAAGTCCAAAGCTACAGCTGGTGGCGGTAGTGCGGTCCAATGAGGATCCAAAGACGCGTCCTGGAATCTTGTCACAGGAGGTCCCACTTTGCTACTTTCGGCGGACTTTGTCAGTAGGTGCAGGCTGTAGTCACATGTCTTGTCCGCCAACTCCTTTCGCAGGTCTGGGCCATGCTGGTAGGTGAGGTAGGAGACAGGTTTGTCAGCGCCTTTTGCGGATCTGCACGTGGGTGCTCTCCTGTTTGCTCGGCTTTGGCCGACTGGATGGCCATCGGCCAGTTACTGAAGGTCGGCAATGGTCGGTCACCAAGGGGCGATCGGCAGATGCCCAGAGAGGTCGGTCACCAAGGGTCGATCGGCAGGAGTCGGTCGCCGAGTACCGAGTGATGATCGTATCTGAGGTCGATCGCTCGGCACCGGGACTTGTCCTGGGGCCTTCAGTAGGCCGTTTTATCTGGTCCGCTGGGTTGAGGCTTGGTCGCCTGGTCGCTGCTCGGCAGATCTGCCTTGGCCGCTCGGCAGTAAGTCGGTCGCTCGGCCTCGGAGGCGATCGCCAGTCGGAAGGTGTTAAATCTTGACACAACAGGGGTCTTAGCTATCACTCAAATACCCGAAACCAATAAGCCTGCCAGGCGCCTCCCTTGCGCACCTGTGTACCGGCGTTCACTCCACTATGTTGGCCGCTCCTTGAACATGTCACTGCGCCGGCGATCACTCCCGCAAGAGCCGCCCCTTGACACACGCATTATGTAACACCGGCGTTCACCACCCATATGGAGCCGCACATTGCAGCGTACACCAGGCCGGAGTGCACGCCCCGCCCTCAGAGGTTCCCGGATATGACGTTTCTCACAACAAGTATCCACATTGTTTCAAACATCAAGCACACAGACAAACGTCACCACAATTATCAACTCGATACATCAAGTTACACAATTTTCTCCGCTAGTCCATAACCACACAAATAAACAATAACACGCACGTTATCAATCAAACTCAATCACAATAAGCCCTCAAGCATAACCAACCAACACCACACATATATCCCTATATTGCGACTCAACCGAATATATATATATATATATATATATATAACCTTACTCTATTATAAGAATAAATATAGTTTACCCATCAATCCAAGTCGAGTACGTCGTCTAGTGTTAGTATTCATCACTCGTCATTCACCAATATAGGCGCTTATATCAATATATGTATATACATACATATATTTAACATATAAATATATATACATGTATAAAACTAGATATATATATATATATACACATGCACATATATATATATACACACACATTTATACATCCGTATAAATTCATACACTTCGACAACAATGATTTCACGCAGTTACAATTCGTATATCAAGGTACTTGCCTTGGAAATCCCTCACGAATACTTCAGAAAATGCGGTTGATTGGAGAAATCCGGAACTCCAATGAAAACGGCGATCGGAAAGGCTCAACACTAGATTTTTGTAGGGAATTCGTCCCTAGTATACTATCATCAAATAAACAACAAATCACACGAGGAAAACATCGCAAAACGACCAATTTTCTCTCTGCGGCATTTTCCCGGACACCTTGAAGGCGTCAAACGAAAGTTCATATAAACGATTTAATCGGAAATGGTAAAACCGTGGAAAGATGATGAAAATGATAGAATACTACTTAATCTACAATTATCCATCAGAAATATGAGTTAAAACGATCAAATCGGACAAAATCAACTAAAACCCCCAAAACTAGATTTTAAGAAAACTTGCCTTGATTCGGTCGATCGGAGCAAGTTATGGAAGGATTAATCGATGTTATGAACTCTAAAACTTCATGGATTTAACCCCTAACAACATCCCTCCATGATCATGAAATCTCCAGCCGCGGAAGGGTATGAAACGAGTGAGAAAAATGAAGAAAAACCCGACTCCTCTGCCATATTTATACCCCTGCCGGACACGGCGCAGCAAACGGCCCATACTACGCGGGTGTCTCGGCCGTGTCTCGGCAGTTGCTGGTCCTGGCCGACCGGCGCAAGACACGGCACTGGCGGCGCTGCTTCTGTGGCCGTTTGCATGTGTCCGCCACCAGACTTGTCGATCCGACGGTCCGAAACTCAGACCTGAACGTAAACCGAAAGCACGGTTACGAAGTACTCGTAAGGACGAATCCGAACACTGAGAGAACACATGATTCCGACCACCCGAAGGCTCGAAATTCAACAACGGAAAGTGATTACCCCAAACTTTGGGAAATTACGAAAATGGCCCAAAACGTCCGAAAATCACGATACGTGATCGAATAACCAAACCGAAGTTCACAACACGTCTAACAAAGTTAAACGGACTTACGGGAAACTCGAAATAGTAATTTCGAACGAGATTCACAAGAATCGAACTCGAGTGCGGAAAAGTCGTTAAAAAACACGGAACTCAACAAAACAATACCGAAATGAACTCGGATGACAAAAAATGCAGAATTAATCATTCTCAGAATGATGAGACGGTCCCAAGCGAGTCGTCGAAACGGACTTCCGCCGAAAAAAGAAAATTACCGGAAATCCGAAATTGCGGATATTACATGCCGACGGGACTATTTACTAAAAAATTCATCAAAGACCTATTCTTCCCATCAGTCCATCCATCCGAAATAATAGCGCACCCATACAATTTCCACACCTTTTTATGTTCTTCGTAAATAAGGTTGATATCATCAACCTCGACTTTAAGTACCCAAGTTCTTAATTCATGCATAGAAGGCGGCCTAAACCGTCTACCATATTCAGCTATACCATCTACCATAGGCAACCAATAAGGATCATTCACAATATTAAAAAAAAAGTGCGGCAGAAAAAATAAATCAACCAACTTTTCGAGATACTTCAGTTTGCAATTCTTTCTTGAATGCAGAATTGATGGTAGTTTGTCTAGGTGTAGAGTTAACAAATTTATCCATTGTGCCTGAAGATTGAGTGTTACTACCTGCTGGACCCTCACCAATTTCACGCAACAGTTCAGTTGTTTTGCTTTTTGAAAGCCTGGCCTTTTCGATACATTCAACAATTTCTTTCTTAACATTATCTGGAACACTTGGGCAAGGTGATACACCTTTGTGTGTTTGAGCCAAATGTTCTTTACTACGAGTAATACCCCCATTTGATCTGTGATTACAAAACTTACATATAATATATTTATCTCCTTCATTCTGAGAAGCATACTTCCAAGTAATATCTTTCTTTGAATTTGAACCAGAGGAAGACATTAGAAAAGAGTACTTAACTGTCAAAAGGAGACCTATTATGCTGGTCGGCTGCTTCTCTTTTCTGCTGGCCGGAACTTTTTTCTTTTCTGAAGTCTGAACTTCAGTTCTGCTGGCCGGACTTTTTTGCTGGCCAGAATTTTTTTTTCTGAAGTATGATGCTGCCCTTTCTGCTGGATGGACTTTTTTTTACTGGTTGGAGTTTTTTCTGCTGGCCCGAATTTTTTTTGGCTGGCCGAAACTTTTTTTTTTCTTGCTGGTCGATGGTTTAGGTTAAGTTTTCTGGTTTGTATTAAGTACTGTGGTTTGTATTTATAGTATAAACTTTATACCACTGTTTTAGTAACTAGGGTTTCTGCCGAAATATTGATGCAATATACCCTGTGCGCCGATAACCCAAAAAGCGCATGAATAGCGCGCTATCGCACGAGTAGCGTATGAAAAGCGTGCGCAATAGGAAAAAGCGCATGAATAGCGTGCGCAAAACAAACATATGCGCAAGTAGGACCGCGCTATGTCGCGTTTTTCCTCATATTTCCGCAAAAGCACGCTACGTAGCGCGCTATTTAGCGCGTTTTAAAACACTGGGCAGCGTTGGGGCATCATCTTCAACCTACATATGTAAACTTGTGAACAAACGAACATATAACTGAAACTGAGGCTGCACATCTACCTCATCAATCCCATCAAGTAACGTTTTGGCACTCGCCTTTGTCAACTCCAAAGATATCTCATCCCACAGCATAATCACAGTCTGGGTAGTCGCATCATTCACATCAACTTCAAGCCTAAATTTGTCGACACATGCAAACAGCCCGCTAATTCTAAGTATTGAAATTCATATCCGCTTGATCAAGATTAGGAACATATTATAACATGAGTTTAGGGTAGTTCACAGGCTTATTGCACGTGTCGCACCAGAGCTGGCCATCCTTGCGATGACAATATCAAGGTACAAAAGTTTTATTTTAGGTAATTTCAAACATATATTTGAAATCAAATAATATTAAACTCAACTAATATTTGAAATCTGTTGCACCAGAGCTACCAGCATGGCCCGTGCGATGCACGGGCTTTGTTCACCGTAAAGAATCATCAGTTTTGCAAGGTTTATGCTTATTTAGTTATTATGGTTACTTTCGATCAGGCTACTCGACTGAATAAACGAAGTTTGTTTAAGTAAGTTTTATATAAATATAATGTCTCAAAGAAAAAGTATCAAGTAGGTGAGTGACTTTCATCATCATTACGCAAAACATGTTATTTCAGACACATAGTTTACATTACACACCCACTTAGGCATTTTTCTTTTTGTCTCTTACACCAAAACTGATGTACCAGCTCCGAATCTTGTCTTTTATCTGTAACGATTGCGTCGTTATATCTCCAAGTGGTATCGGTTGATATAGACATCCTGTAAATAAAATTTATAACTAAGTATTAAAAGCTGATATATTTACAGAAGATTGTCTCAATATTAATTCTATTTATATTAATTCTATTTATATAAGTTGTAAAGATATTAGATTCTTATTGGGTGTTCTTAATGGTCTATTATATCAAATTAGTTAAGTAATGAATGAATAAATAAGTAATTTTTCAAAACAAACACCCGCTTGTATCTTTATTATCACTTTCAATTTATTTTTTTTTCTTTTTCCCTCTCCACCTCAAATTAACAGCCAACTCATTTGCAAAATTTTCACAAAATTAAGTAAAGGCATTAGTTCAACAAAGTATATATAATTGAAAAATACTATTGTATAATCTTTTCCCACAAAATCTGTTTGACAAGTTGGATCCTTTTATGGTGGGAGTAAATGGGGTACGCGTAATTGTTGATTTCAAACAACAATCGAAAATGCCTTTCACAGGTTTGCACTTGATTCAAATCACATTATATTGTGTTTGATTGCTTTGAAAAGTGGTTCAGTTTTTGTGCTAATGGCCTCCTGTCATTCAGGATCAAAATAATTAAAAGTGAATAAGCATGAAGTTTTTTGTGTAAGAAAGTGATGATAAAAATGGATGTAAAATACCTACATATACCTAGGCTCTTTGCTTTAACTAACTGATTATATGGTTATCTAATGTTTGACTTCAAGTTGCAATAATCCAAACTCCACCTAAACTGTGAACACTTTGAATACGCAAAAAAAAAAAAAAAAACTTTTGTACCTTGATATTGTCATTTTATTAAGATACAAAAAAGTGCATAACGTGTGTAGTGTTCAGAAAATTCTGTAGCTTGTTTTCTATGTTTTAGAGCATACCTGAAAGCAAAGAGATAAATGTTAAACTCGACTAATATTTGAAATCAAATAATTTGTGTGGTTTTTAGTTTATATTTGGCTCTTTATCAAAGTAAATTAATACTCCCCCTGTCCCTCATATATATGCCCAACTTTCCTTTTTGGTCCGTCCCCAATATATAGGCCCATCCTATTATTAGTAAAGATACTTCACCCTTATCCCCATCTTTTCATTTTATTTACCAAAAAACCCAAATAATTATCTGCCTAACCTATTAACTTAACTAATACTCAACTAATCTAATTATTTCTCCTTAATAAACTTCTAGAAATGAATTAAATTCTCCAACCGCCACCCACTCACCTCTCTATCCAAACCATCGCCCCCGCTGCCCTCTCCAACCCTATCTATTTTCACTCTATCTCTAACGTCTCTTATGGAGTCGAGTGCCATCAGTCCCGAGACCGTCGACTTCAACTCCGTCACCACCGCCCCGGAGACGGACGACTTCGACTCCGTCACCAACGTCCCTGAAATGCCCGACATGGTTGGTCCGATTTGTAAATTGGAAGATCCATGTCTTCTTGAGTTCAGATTCGCTGATCCTACCCTCGGTTTTGTGGGTGTCTGGTGCAGTTGAATGGACCCCAGAAAGGAAGAAGAAGCACCTAAAATTAATTGGCCTTTTTTTTCCCAAGTGTGTTGTTACTCTTGGATGAATGAGGTATCAAATTCTCATCTATGCGGTTGCTTGGTTTATGTGGATTATGGGTGGTTCGAATCCTGTGTTGTAACCCTATGATGTTTCTTTAGTGTTTTTATTTCTGAGGATTTGATCGGTTTTGCAAGGGTTATGTGTATTTTGTTATTATATAGTTAGTTTTGATCGGGGTTACTCGACTAAATAAACAAAGTTTGTTTAATAAAGCTTTTATGAATAAGAATGTTTCACAAAAAAGGTATCAACCACATGACTGAGTTATCGTTACGCGAAACATAAAGTATCAAATAAATAAAGTTTGTTTAAGAAAGCTTTTATAAATAGGAGAGTTTCACATAAAAGATATCAAACACACGACTGAGTTTCATCATCATTATGTGAAACATAAAGTATCAAACACACGGTTGATTTGTTTTCCTAGTGGCTCTCGACTTCAAACTTACTCATCATTGAGGTTATATTTGTAAGCCGGATTGTTCCATGTAGATAGCCTGTTAGAAAAAGTTTTAACCAAATGTTAAAAAGTTGATATATTTAAAGCACATTATATGTTGTAAAAATATTGAAATCTTATTTGGGTATATTGGTTTATTATATAAATATATTATCAGTTAAGTATAATTAAATAAAATTAGTTAAGTTGGTATAATTATAATCAATGATTAATTAAGTAGTAAACCAATTTTTTGGATTTTCCCTCTCCATCTCAAATGTACAGTTATTTCATTTCCTCCTACATCTTGTATGGTTCCCACTACCGTTTCTCACAACCTAAAATCCTAAGCACTTGGCCGCTACTTACATTTGCTACCACACACCCCTTTCCCAGACAATATAGGTCAGATTAAACGGGACATCCCGGATTAAACGGGGCATGCATAATTGGTCGATTTCAATCAACAATCAAAGATACAGGTATGCGCTATCTTTAAATTACATGTTATTGTTTGTGATTGATGTGGAAAGTGGTTTACTTGTTATGTTTAGGTTCTCTTGGCACTGATTAATTACACTGAAAGCAAAGAGACAAATATTAAGCTGAAGTAATATTTGAAACCAATTAAGTTGTGTGATTTTAGTTTAGGCATGTTTTTGGTGAAGGTAAAACAATCTGTTATGATTATAGAATCGTTAGTCGTACTTTGGGGTGCTAGTGTAGTTTGTTAAAAGCCTCCTTATACACAATATTCCTTGTGTGGTGCTTTAAGTTCTTGTCATTATCTTCTGTCATTAGGATTTTCAGTCCTTCTGGGCTTGTGACTCTAGATAGCGCCACATAGAGTTGCCCATGGCTGAAAACGGGTGCTGGCAAATACATGCCTACAAAATTAAGTGATTGACCTTGACTTTTGTTGATGGTCATCGCATAACATGGCTTAATGGGGAACTGTCTTCTTTTCATAATGAATGGCCATTGAGATCTGGTTGATGTCAGGGTAATCCTTGGTATCAAGACCACATCTCCGATATTTGAGCCGGTGATGATTTTTGCTTGAATAACAAATTCTCCTAGATGCGTGATAATCATCCTGGTTCCATTGCACATACCTTGGCTTGGATTGACGTTTCGTAACAGCATAAGTGGTAGCTCCCTTTTTAGCTTTAGCTCGTGCGGCGGCATCCCTTGGAATTTTAAAGAATTTAAAAACTCCGGCGGGTATAACTGTTCTTGATCAAGTGCATCAGTTGATGTCTTACAGATTTCATCTGAACTTTTGTAGGTGATAGACTGACCTTACAACTTTTTAAACATATATTCATTGATGTCGTCTGCATCATCATTTTTCGGTGTTAATATTGCCTTTTCTCTTAGATAGCCTTCATTTGTTTGCCTTACCGTGAAGGCCGGAAATGTTTCTTTAACAATCTCTGCTATGGGACACTCCCATTCTTTAATGAGGAAATTTTCTGGAATTTGAATCCAAGTTGGTTCATCCTCTCATTCTTTCATTTTTGCCGGCACTTTTCCATCCGCAACATCTAAAACCTACTGATTAAACTTATGTTTATCAGTGTCAATGCGGTCATATTCATTAACTCTCATACTGCGTGTAAGTTTGAATATGTGACATTTTGTCCATAATTTGGATCTGTTGATGCAAGATTTGACCACTTCTTGTCTGGGATTACTGGTAAAATTTGCCTAAAGTCGCCTCCAAGTAGCACAGTCATTCCTCCAAACATGCAATCTCTATTTGTCATATTTGGGCACCCCAATATGTCCCTGAGAGTCTTATCCAGTGCTTCGAAAGTGTATCTTTGAGTCATCGGTGCTTCGTCCCAGATTATTAAACTGACTTGTTTCGTCAGCTCTGCCAAGTACGTGTTTTGTTTTATCCCACATGTTCTATTTTCCATTAACTCGAGAGGTATAACAAATCTGCTGTGAGCCGTTATCCCTCTTGGAAGAAGCAACGAAGCAATTCTTGTGGCAGTGTGTTGATC
Source organism: Orobanche coerulescens (assembly GCA_033398695.1). Classification (NCBI taxonomy): domain Eukaryota; kingdom Viridiplantae; phylum Streptophyta; class Magnoliopsida; order Lamiales; family Orobanchaceae; genus Orobanche; species Orobanche coerulescens. The sequence continues at coordinate 25,748,007 of CM065812.1, forward strand.
AGAAAGCAAAAGAAGTAATCTAGTGGGAGGTATATTATTTGTATAAATTATGAGTTTATTTTTTAAGGTGTTGTGTACCTGATGATGCAACTGCAAGAACAATCAGTTTCTCTGATCTTAATCGGGAAATGATGATCTTGTATAGGAATGTTTTTCTAGTGCCTCCGGGACCATATACAAAGATAAAATCACCTTTTTTTGTTGCACAGATCCAATGACTTTCTCATAGATTAAATGTTGATCTGGGTTCAGTGAGCCATAAAGCTTTTCATGTTCGATTTTTAGTTCTTTCATGTTGAAGTTTAACTCTTCTCGGATCATACGATTGTCCATGTTTGTTAGCAAAGCGGGGTCAGGCCTTGGAAGATCATGGAAATCTGATAATGACTTCTCATTTCTGTGCAAGAGTTCTTGTATTTCCACCAAGCAGTAGTTTTTTATTTGTTCCTCTGTTAGTTCTAACGCCAGGTACATAAAATATTTTCGTTTATTATGCAAAATATCTTCAGAGATAGCTTTCCAGTTTTGTTCCCATAACCGTAGTGGACTATTTATCTCACAAAATTGCAAGATTGTGACAAATGAATCCCGAAGTTGTGTCCCAGAAGCCCAGAAGCTTGCTCTAATATAGCTTGTGTCCATTCCTTGTCATCACTGATTAAGCCCCGAGCGGAGCAAGCTTCTTTAAATGTTGCATAGATTGTGCGATTGTATGTCTTAATTTCTTCAAATGACCGAGCACCTTTAACAACGTTTAACAACATTCTTAGATAGTAGCGCCCACCTGATGCAGGGTTACAATAAATGATGCGGCCAATGCATTCGCTTTGCTTGCACGGTTTCCAAATTTTCTCCTTCTCAAGCCAAACATATTTTGTTGGTATTTGAGCATAAGTTAGTTCCTTCGCATTTTCATCGCTTTTATTTAATTCAAACCACTCTGTAAACATTGTTTCTCTGATATTTTCTCGCCCAAGTAGTTCTGGCAGACTTTGCGAGTCACGAAGGGTGATTGTTTGCTGGTCTGGCAAGTGGAAAATGAGCTTCATGACTGATGGATAGCAGTGTTGATATCAAAATGGTAGATACGCCAGACTGCCTCACACGGGGCCAAAAATCGACAATCCAAGTAATTCTTTATTTCATCGACTGCAACAATCCTTTCTGACCCCGATTTCGAAGTTACATTCTCTTGTATAACGATGGTGGCTCGGTCTAGTCCCTTGTTTAAGTATTTAAATAAATATTTAATTGCCCTTGATCTATTGCACCATTCCACGTTAATGTGTGCTTGATATTTGAGCAGAAGGTATCGATTGTATGGGATGACATATGAGTTGTCGAATGTGTACTTACCTTTAATAGTAAAGACTTTGTTGTTCCTTCTGCGGTAAACAGGGTACCCATCATCATCAATCGTTGTTTCTGCATAAAATAACTTTGGGAAATGTTTCGCACATTTTTCTTCAACTGTGCATGAAGCACTGTTTGTTTGCATGCCATACGGTCTATGTAGCATGTATTCTATAACAACTCTGTATCCTTCTAGATCGCGGGCTGGTGACAGTATTTCAGCTGAGATTATATCATCTATATCGCTTGGGGTTTTGCATTTATATATGTCTTCAAGCCATAGCGAAATATGGGCATGCGGAAGTCCACACTTTTGGAACTCAATCACGTACACAACTGTGAAAGAGTGCATGAAACAATATTCTGTTAATATAGGACTGTGAAAAATAGACAATTGTATATATAAAGACTTTTATAGTACCTGTCTGGGACTTGCCAAAACACTGATTTTGTTTAATATCATCCAGTAAATCAGTTAACTTCATCTTGAAAATCCTTGTGCCAACTTCCGGCCGATCATGTGGTTTCTGCCCAGGAATATAAGATAACATCTCTTCAATTTCTGGCCATTTTGGATTAGAAGTGAAAGTGATGAAGAGATCCGGATTTCCATATGCACGACATAGATCCATCGCATCTTGGTAATTTTGCATCATATATCTTGGGCTCCCTGTGAAACTTGAGGGCAAAACTATGTTAAGAGTATGCCCTCGAATGCCACTCAGAGGATGTTGATTGAGGGCATTGTACTTGTTATTATGTAAATCATTTATATAAGGCAATGGATGTTTCTTTATTCACTGGTAGTTACTGGCATTCCTAACTCGTAAATATATATATAGAAACAAGTCCGTGTATTTGAGAGCAAAACGTTCCACTCCTTATTGGATAAGGGGGTCAGCACTGGAAAGGTTTATAGCTCAAATACTTAATCATTCGCAAGTCGATGAAACTTGACTGGGCGTTAAGTTTATGTGTAGACTTGTATGACGTGTTCTTTGACAAGGAGAGTGCCTGTCGAACACTAATGGTTAGTGGGAGCATAGGTTATAGGTATGTTAATTGGATTAGTATACTCGAACCGACTCACACTCGATTCGTCACACGAATTTCACTCTGGGACAGTCAATGACGGAATTGAAAGGTTGTGATAGGTATTCGTGAACCTTTGACTTGAGGATTTAGTAGGGATGTGCTTGTGACGTCATGATTTTCATTAGAGTAGTTCGACCCTGTAAACCGGAAGGCGGGGGTCAACCTCGACGTACGTCTTGACGGGCAAGTAGCAGGTCCTACTGAATACCAAGATAGAATTCTTTCTCCCGTTAGTGAGCGGGTTATATGTCCTATGCGGTTATTAGCAGATGAGATCACAAGTCTTTGGCCAAAGCATTGGAGCTAGTTGTATTGGATACAAAAGAGCTCAATGATCTCGATTTGCATTAACGCATGCATAGCGTCAAGTACAGATAGGGTTTGACTGACCGTGACCCTATAACTTGATCGGGACATTTGAGATAAGGGTTTATACGTATACTGGTATTCACGACAGAATGATTCTTGAATGATCCCATCATTCGTTCTCAGTTGGGGTATAGTGTAGGCCGACAGGCTGTCTAGGTGGTGCTACTACTCTTTGGTTCCCCCCATTGCTGACTGAGACGAACCTACCGAGTCGCGCAATAAGATTGACGACGGAATTAATCAAGCTTATTATCTCATTATGAATATTAGATATTGGATATCTAATTTGGGACATTGGATGTCTAAATCGATTTATTGAATAAATTGATTTACGACCTAATGAATTAAATAAATTATTGGGTGATTAATTTAATTCATGAATATAATTATTTCTTCGAGAAATTAATTATGTTGTTGTGCATTTAATATGATTAATTAATTGGATTAATTAATCGATATAAATACATCGGAACGGAATAGGAGTTTATCTGTTTGGACTCACGGGAATCCGAAACGGACCGAACTCGTCCGGCTCCTTCTATATGGCCGCCCCATTTTCCTTCTCCTTTCCTTTGGTCATTGTCTCCACATGTTGGTGGATGACTTATGCGTGTCAAGGGGACAAGATCATATTATTTATCTATATAGGTGATTTGGTCTTGATTGTGGAGGATATAATGAAGACTAATATGAAGACACAATGACTCTTCCAATCGTAATTCCAACCGTGAGTTTTGTGCAAGAGAGAGAGAAGAGTTTCTCAAAGTGTTCTTCAACATTCTTCATCATCTTCATAAATTTTCTTGAAGAAAATTAAAGTGAGATAGAGAGATTATAGATTAAACACTTAGAGTGTTCTAATCTTGATTAAACAAGCTTCTACAACCTTGTTCTAGCCGTATCCTTGGAGGATAACAAGGTTTAGTTGTTCCGGTCGTTTCTCCAGCACATGATAAGTAGAGATGTTGTCTTTTCGACATTGGATCCTCCAAGAGCCTGAGCGCATTTGATCGTAGGGATATTCATCTAAAGCTTGGGGAATAGCTCAAGAGAAGGAATCCATTTAATCAACGGACTACAAGGGTGAGTTTCTTATATCTCTTGTGATTTCATTTATATATTCGTATATACGTACCTCGATTGATCCTCGTAGGGATTCGGATCGAATTAATTTTCATTTTACCGCTTCCGTTGGGCCTTCGATTTAGGCACTGAATCCCAACAGTGGTATCGGAGCGTAGGTCTTGCGATCGTATATATGATATTGGCATTTGGAATGCTTGATTAGATGGTGAATGATTTGGAATCATTTATAGTCATAATCGTGGTGTATGTTTTTCGTTCGTTGTAATTGTATTTTTTGTAAGTTTATATCTAAATATAAATCTGTAATTTGTGGGAAATGTGATTTATATTGAAGATATGAAAAAAATATTAATATTAGATATCCTGTTGAAAATCTAGCTCCGAATCATCGTCGGACGACTTTTCGGACAAGGGGCAGGCAGCTGCCGGGCTGACCAGACCATGTCAGGCGACACGGGCCGTGCCAGCCGGCCAGTCTCGGCAGTCTGTCGGGATGACCCGAGCGTGCCATTCGGCACGGGCCGTGTCTGGCCGGCAGGCTGTCGGGACAACCCGACCGTGTCTTTTGACACGACCGTGTCTGGCAGGATGGTCTAGGACACTGCCGGCACGACCCGACCGTGCCATTCGGCAGGGGTCGTGTCTGCCAGATCGCCAAGTGTCTCGTACTGGCGAGCCATTCGCCCAGCTCGATTTTTTCGTGTATTCTTAAAAATTAATCTCCCGCATGTTAAATTGGATTTAATATGATTAAAATGATTTATGGTATTCATTTTATAAGGGAAATTTGATTAATTGTAATATTTGTGGGTGACCGAATTATTTGAACGTTTTTCATATTACCGGTTGTGTGAATCGATTGGATCGATTCGAATTGTTGATTGGATCAATGTATCTCTACGCTTTCCGTTTATATAGTATTTATTGGATGAATGCTTTTGAATGGGGATGTGGTTCATGGACTTAGGTTTGAATCGCTCGGTTTTATTCGATTTGGTTGTAAAGGCCATTTTGAGCCTATTTATTTTACTAGAATTATTTGTATGTAGGATGCAATTTTGCAATGTAAAATTTATATGTAATAACGAAGATTGGAGGAAGATCCGTTTCGAGAAGACGAAGATTCAAGACGAAGACTTATAATTAGATTATGGAGTTTTTGTTTCTAGGCACGGTCCATGAACTACATGTTGGTAGCAACTAGGTTGTGAATGTTTATTCATATGGTATGAATGCACAAACGCGCTTAAATAGATTAATGTGCAAAGTGTAATGTTAATCGCGAAAATTCTCCCACGACAAATTATTAAGTTTATAAGGTTTCAAGGTTTTCCTTCCCTCCATCGAGCTTTTGGGAAATTGAAATCCAAACCGGATGTGCTATGCTTCCGAGTTATCGGGGTAGTCGTTCGGGGAGGATGGATAAATTACCGGGAGCGCATTGGATGCCTTCGGTTGGAGCAAATTTTATCCCTAGAAACCTGATAGGTTGCCGGATAAGATTCAATTGTGAAACTGATTTGCGTCGTATAAACTTAACTTGTTCACGAACCATAGAAATCGTATAGGTTGAAGGGAGTGAACAAGGGGAAAAAGATGATCGAATCATCCATTAGATGGGTTGGTGTTGGACACCACTTTATGAAAATTAATAGACTAGAAACCTGTTCGGTTGCCCTCTATTAAGATTTATAAAGAACTCGATTGCCACTATGAAGTAGAGCGACGATACTTCCGGATTTTACATGGGAGTGTGTTGTTCCGATAAAAAACAGTGGGAGCTGGGTAACAAGAATAGAAAAGACCTTAGTTTTATACTCACATCATAATTAAACGAGTCACTAATGAATCTGTCGTACTTCATGCAAACATAACTATCAATATGACAATAAACCCACTCGCAATTCTACTCGAAAAGAACACCTTGATCGGACCTAACTTTGTGGATTGGCTCCGCAATCTAATGATAGTCCTCAGTATTGAGGCACTGGGATATGTCTTGGAGACGGATATTCTGGCGCCTCCAGTGCGGACAGGAGCCAATCAGGAAGAGATTGAAAACCACGAAAAGTGGGTTAAGGATGACGTGAAAGTCCGTGCTTATATGATGGCTTCCATGTCTTATGAGCTTCAGAGAGATCATGAGAAAAAGACTTCTGCTAGGCAGATTCTATCTCACTTAACCGAGCTTTATGGTGAGCACAGTCGAACAGCTAGATATGAGATATCCAAGCAATTGTTCGGTGCAAGGATGAAGGAAGGTGAGAAGGTTGGGGACCACGTCCTCAAAATGATATCCATGATCGAGAGATTGGAGGCTATTGATTTTAAAATGGATGCTTCTCTTCAAACCGACCTTATCGTACAGTCTCTCCCTAATTCCTTCTCACAGTTTGTTATGAACTTCAACTGCAATGAGACTGTATGTAACTTAGTTGGGCTAATGAACAAACTAGTGACCGCTCAGTCTCAGATGAAGACTCCACGGATGAAGGAGTCTGCCCTTGTTGTTTCTTCTGGACCTCGGAGGTCTAAGAACAAGAAGAAAAAGATCAAGAAGCAGACAAGACCACAAGTCAAGGACTTAAAGGGAAAGGGCAAGACCCCGATGGTTCTGAAGAGCAAGAAGAAGGACGCTTGTCTCAAGTGTGGTGAGTTGGGCCACTGGGCTAGAGACTGTCCAATTCTTCATGGCACTTCAGGTACAGAACTTTTAGTTTTGGAAACAAATTATTATGCTACTGTATTTTCTACTTCCTGGATACTGGATTCTGGTGCTAGTTCTCATATTTGTACCGTGAATCAGGATCTGGAACAAAGTAGGAAGCTTGGAGCTGGAGAAGTAATGATCACTGTCGGAAGTGGGAATAGTGTCGAGGCAACCGACATAGGATCACTTCTTTAGGGTTTAGAATCCGGTTTTGTTCTGAATTTAGAAGATGTACTTGTTTTGCCCAAGGGGCATAAAAATATTATATCCATTCCGGTTATGGACCGAACAAGCTTTTCATTTTTCATTGGTGATAGTTCCTGCAAAATTTATTCAGAAATAAACTAGTGGGTACTGCTACATTGTTAAATGGAATGTATCATCTAAACCTTAGTAACAAAGTCGTTGTGAATACTATGACTAGGAAGCGTGGTAGGGATGAAACCAATCAAGTTTTGAAATGGCATCTTAGACTTGGTCGTGTTGGTCAGACCAAGGTTTACAAAATGGAAAAAGATGGACTTATGGATCCATTGGGATCGGATCCCATTCCTACTTGTGAATCTTGCCTTAAAGGCAAAATGACTAAGTCCCCCTTCACATGGATTTTTGAAAGAGCTGCTGATAAACTGGGATTCATCCATACCGACGTATGTGGTACTTTGGAAGCAGCACGTGACGGATATCAATATTTCATTACGTTTACAGATGATCATACTAGGTATGGTTATGTATACTTAATGAAACATAAATCCGAGGCCTTTGAGAAATTCCAGAAATTCAAGGCCCTAGTCGAGAAACAAACTGGTAATCATATCAAAGCACTTTAGTCAGACTGAGGTGGCGAGTATATGAGTACGGAGTTTGATGAGTTCCTTAAGGAACATGGAATAGTTTCACAACTAACACCTCTGGGTACTCCTCAGTTAAATGGTGTGTCAGAAAGATGGAACCAGACCTTGTTAGACATAGTCTGTTCCATGCTAGGCTACACTGACTTACCAATTTACCTAAGGAGGTATGCACTCCTGACTGATGCCTATATCTTGAACAGATGTCCTTCAAAATATAATCCTAAAACTCCACATGAGATGTGGGAGGGCAGGAAACCAAGTCTTAATCACATTAGAATTTGGGTATGTCCCGCCTATGTCAAGAAGACTAAGAAGGAAAAGTTGGAAGCTGTAATATCTGCAATTTTCGATTTTCGGTAATTTTTCTTTTTCGGCGGAAGTCCGTTTTGATGACTCGCTTGCGACCGTTTCGTCATTCTGAGAATGTTTAATTCTGCACTTTTCGACGTCCGAATTCGTTTCTGTGTCGTTTTGTTGAGTTCCGTGCTTTTTAGCGACTTTTCCGCACTTGAGTTCGATTATTTCGAATCTCGTCCGAAACTGTTGGTTCGAGTTTCTCGTAAGTTCATTTGATGTTATTTTTCATGTTGCGAGCTTTGGTTTGGTTATTCGATCACGTATCGTGATTTTCGGACGTTTTGGGCCATTTTCGTAATTTCCCAAAGTTTGGGGTAATTACTTTACGTTGTCGAATTTCGAGCCTTCGGGTGGTCGGAATCATGTGTTCTCTCAGTGTTCGGATTTGTATTTACGAGTAATTCGTAACCGTGCTTTCGGTTTACATTCAGGTCTGAGTTTCGGGATTTTTCGGACCGTCGGATCCACCGAGTCATGGCTGGCCGGACCTGTGCGAAACGGCCCTGGAAACGGCGCTGCACAGTACCGTGTCTTGCGCCGGGTCGGCCAGGACCAGCAGCCTGCCGAGACCCGGCCGAGACACCCGGCGCTGGTTTGGGCCGTTTGCTGCGCCATGTCCGGCAGGGGTATAAATATGGCAGAGCAGTCGGGTTTCACTCATTTTTCTCACTTCTTTCTTCCTCTTCCGCGGTTGGGGACTTGTGGAGCATGGAGGCATGTTGTCAACATCCAATCCACGAAGTTGTTGAGTTTCTAACATCAATCAATCATCCCGTAACATCCTCCGATCGACCGAATCAAGGTTAGATTTCCTAAAAATCTAGTTTTTGGAAAATTGGGGATTTTGTTCGAATTGTCCGTTTAATCCGATTTAACTTAGGATTATGATGGATTGATGAATATTTAGATGTATTATATAATTTTCCTTGTTATTCCATGGTTGGATTGTATTGATTCGTCGTTTTGGTTGAGTTCTTAGTCGACGCCTTGAAGGTGTCCGACAAAAGGTCTTAGAGGGGGGTTTGGGCGTTGTGCGATTATTATTCATCGTACGATTGTTGATTTATCATTGATATGACTTAAGGACGAAATTCTTGTGAAGAACTCGAGTCGGAACCCGTCCGTTCGTTGTCTTCTTCGGGGTCCGAGCTTCCCGATTGAACCGTGTTCTTCAGAGTATTCAGTAGCAGTTATTAAGGCAAGTATTTTACTATACGAATTGCATCTTGTGAATAGGGACGTCGTATTATGTTTGTGATGCATTGGTTTACTTTCGTGTATATGCTTCGTATGAATTGATTATTACGAACAATTGATGGTAATGATAATACCTTCACTTAGTTAACATCGTGGAATTGTGTTGGATGTGCAAATCATATAAGTTTGTGCCGGGCGTGGTTGGTCATTGTTGAGTTGTTGTGATGATCATGATATTTGTGTTGTTTTGGTTACATACTTGATTGTACATTTCGGTGTAATGTGGAATGGCTTGACATTTGATGATTTTGAGTTGTGTCGTGTTGATGTGTGTGTGTGTGTTCCAGGTAGGGTCTGACCAGGCCTCTGGAGTTCGGTACATGATGAGTACGAACAAGGTGTGTGATCCAGGTAGGGTCTGACGAGGCCTCTGGAGTTCGGTACATGATGTGTACGGACAAGGTGTGTGATCCAGGTAGGGTCTGACGAGGCCTCTGGAGTTCGGTACATGATGTGTACGAACGATGTTTGTGGCCGGGTAGGGTCCGTCGAGGCCTCCGGAGTTCGGTACATGATGTGTACGAACAGTGTGTGTGGTCCGGGTAAGGTCCGTCGAGGCCTCCGGAGTTCGGTACATGATGTGTTCGAACAATGATCGTGTAATAGTGCTTGTTTGGGTAACATTTTAAATATGGGTCTCGAACTCATAATGATATCTTATCTAGTGTGTTTTGAAACGAGAATCGGGCCAAGGCCCTAATGTTTACGAAAAGGTTTTGTAAATTGGGACTCGAGGTCCAAAAGAATTTATGCTTTAAAAATCCCCGAGATGATGTGTTCCTTTTCAAATATCTCTTGCTTGAGTTCGAAATTCTAAAACTTCTCAGAACAGTTTGATAATTGATTTCCGTATTAAATTTGTAGTTGCTATTTACTTGTTGCATTCCGTATCGTATTATACTTGCACTAGTAAAACAAGGAGTTTACTAACCCCGAGTAATCGGGTGGATGTCTGCTTAAGGCCCGTACATGCCGGTTCGGGAGCAACAGATCGGCACAACTGGATGACGAGCTACGATACTAATCAAGAGTCGAGAGTTGTTTTGATATGTGTTGTATTATTAGAAGTTGATTCCAGTCTTCTGCTGTATTGTGTTTCGACCCCTGTGTGGGTAATGTTGCTTTAGTCAGTTCTGTTGTTGGAGTTGTGTGACCTCATCGGTCCGTGTATTCATGTGTAAGTGACCTTAACGGTCTGTATTATTATATTGTTTGACCCTGGCCGGGCGAGCATTTGGTTGTTTATAGATGTTTAGCCTGGTAAATCCTTGTGGAAAGGGTCTACGGCGTGTAATACTCCCATACGGTTTTGGGGGTGTTACATTTATGGTATCGGAGCTTAGGTTGCGGAAACCTAGGCTGTCGGGTCGAGTCGAGTCGTGATTTGTCGAGTAATGTGTTGTCTTGTCGTTCGAGTCGTCAGGTGACAAGTCTAGTTGTGCGTAGTCACGACGTGTTGGATATGTTGTCGGATGAGATTAGTATCGTGGGCGACCGTCATCTCCGTGCGGCCTGTGGACGTAAGTCTCCTCTTTTATGCATAATATCTGTGTTCTTCATTTCATTTATGTGTGATATTTGTGGTGCATAATTTTATTTACACGGTGTTGTGTAATGAAGTTGTATTCGATACTTAGATACGCTGTATGTGTATAGAACTGGATGTATTGATGTTTGAACCTTGAACCACCATGTGGGTTGGTATGGTGTGAAAGTTGTGAACCTTGATGGCTTTCACGGTAGAGTTCGTGAGAGACTCCGATAAATGGTTTTGTTGCATATTTAAACGTGATGCCATGAGATGTATGTGATTGAATTGGCGACCCCGTTTGCCATTTGGGCATGTGGTTTTAATGTTGACTATTTTGGATTGTTGTAATTATACCCGCTATGGGTAGCTTTGAAAACGTTTTTCCTTAAAGACTACTGATTTGAGCATTTTTGTGGAAATCAAAATTTTTGGAAAAATCTTGTTTTGCAAAACGACCTTAATTTTCGGAATTTAAATGTTATGTGTTTGTGTGTTGGGGGCTCATGTGACAATTCTGCTGGCTAGATGTTACGGCCGTAAGATGTTTTCCATTACGGCCGTAAGCTCGAGTTGTTACGGCCGTAAACTACATGTTGTTACTAGTAAACTTTTGGTGACTCGGTAGAAATTTGTTATTACGATTGTACCGTGCCCCTTAATTATTTAATCTGTTGATATATTAGTGATGGATGGCGTGGTAACATGTTGTCACCCCGTATAACGCTAGTAAAGATAATGATATATTGATAAGGTCATTTTGACGATATCGTCTAGCGAAAAGATTGAAGCCTCAACGTGTTGTTTTGCAAATAGCTTCAATCAAAACAGTTTTGATAATGAGATACATAGTTTTGATTAAACGACCGAGGTATTATAAGTGTTTTCAAAAATTTCATTTCACCAATTTTTTTTTTCAAACTTGAGAATTTTAAAATTTTATCATTTGAATAATACCCGGAAACATTTTATTTTTGTTGTTAGTGTTTGATCCCTGCGATACGTGTGTGGTTTTGACCGTGTTTGATTTGGTAAAATCCAAACATCTCTGTTGATGTGACTGTGTGGATTATTTTTGAATGAAGTTCTAAAATTACAGTGTTAGTTCGTGCACCTGTGTGATGACTTGGAGTTGATGTTTTAACGTGCTGCTATTTATTGTCTTATCTTGACGTTGTGATGTTTGTTTGGATGTGTTATTCTTATTGGTCGTCCATCCAGTATGCCGAGAGGCCGTGGCCGAGGACGTGGTCGTAGTCGTGGTCGTGATCAGCAGCAATCATCCAGAGGTAATGTTGATATTGGCGCCGCCACCATCCTTCGTCAGGTGATCGACCGGTTAGCGCATATGAATCGACTGCATACACCGAGACGGATTCCGGATGAAGATAACGGAGCTAGTAAGTGGTTACGAGATGTGATGAGAGTGCACCCGCCCGCTTTGTAGGTTCTTCTGTCTCGTTAGGCTGGGAGAATTTGCTCTTCCAAATGGGATGTAACATTTGATGTTGTATCTTGCCCCGATGAGAGAAGAGTGCCTATTGCTTAATACCTGCTCGACAGGGAAGCTGCAGACTGGTGGGAGGCCGTAGCGCCTAGTCATCGTACCGCTACTTGGACTGAATTCAAAATTGCCATGGAGGCCGAGTATTGTCCGCCGCTTGTTAAAGAGCGTAGGATTGTCGAGTTTTTCTCGGCTACGCCTCGAGACATGTCGATATCCCAGACGATAGTCGATTATAATCGACAACTGTGTTATGTTTGGGATCTGGTGAAAAGTGAGGCAGATAAGGTTCGTTATTTCGATATGCGTATGAAACCTCAGATTCGGCAGTGTATGGCTCCTTTTATGTGTACAACCTTGAAGGACTATCAGGATCGAGCCTTGGCGTTTGAGATGGCTATAATGTCTACCGAGTCTGTATCGGTAGTGAAAAAGCACAAGATTTTCGATGACGCATCGGGAAGTAAGGGAATTGGGATTCACACACCTCAACCCTCGTATTAGCCGAGTATGGGACCTTCTCGGTCAGTTAGAGAACCCAAAAGACCCAAGTCGGTGTCTTTGAGTTCTAGTAATGCTCCTAGGTGTTTCAACTGTAACGTTCTAGGCCATGAACGCGCGCATTGTAAGAAACCGCCAGTGACTTGTTATAATTGTGGACACGAGGGGCATCGAGTTCAGTACTGCGAGATTGTTGCCGAGATGATAAGGGATTCCTACTTCCGGAGGGCCCAGTGATGTCTATTGATGGTGTTTTTGGTACTCGCTGCACGGATTGTTTCGCGTGTAGAGATGTATTTTGTGACGCTTTTACATTTGGAACTTGTTGAATGATATTTTGTTTTGTGTAAGTTCTCGTTTAGTTGTTGAACCTACGGAGGCGTGTCAGTGGACCGCGGGGTCATGAGCATGGTATTTTATTATGTGTCGTTATATTTTGTTTTGTATCACTGTGATAACATTAGTTTAAGTTTCGGGACGAAACTTATTTTTTGTATGATAGAATGTAATATCCTGTATTCTCATTTTCTGTTATCTTGAATTGTTTGTGTTTTGACGTCGGACATTTTCTTGTTGATGAGTATCGGAGTGATTTCTATCGTGATATTCTATTTGTTTCTTTCGCATAGCCATTTTTCGGGTGCGGCTTGTTGTCGCGTGCGTTTCTTTGATTAAATGTGTGCATTTTATGTGACGTTAATTGCTCGTTATTTTTTTGAATCATAGTCGGTGGCGTTGTGCTGGTCGTCGTGGAGCGTGTTTTTACGCCGTATGTCTTTTGGCGTTTCTTGCAGCATTTCGCCGTTGGACGCGAGTTTTCGATTTTTATGTATCTCGTCGAGTTTTCCTGGCGGGTTATTGCTTCTCCCGACTTGGTTTAAGTTTTGGGACGAAACTTCTTTTAAGGAGGGTAGTATGTAATATCCGCAATTTTCGATTTTCGGTAAATTTTCTTTTTCGGTGGAAGTCCGTTTTGATGACTCTCTTGCGACCGTTTCGTCATTCTGAGAATGTTTAATTCTGCACTTTTCGACGTCCGAATTCGTTTCTGTGTCGTTTTGTTGAGTTCCGTGCTTTTTAGCGACTTTTCCGCAATTGAGTTCGATTATTTCGAATCTCGTCCAAAACTGTTGGTTCGAGTTTCTCGTAAGTTCATTTGATGTTATTTTTCATGTTGCGAGCTTTGGTTTGGTTATTCGATCACGTATCGTGATTTTCGGACGTTTTGGGCCATTTTCGTAATTTCCCAAAGTTTGGGGTAATTACTTTACGTTGTCGAATTTCGAGCCTTCGGGTGGTCGGAATCATGTGTTCTCTCAGTGTTCGGATTCGTATTTACGAGTACTTCGTAACCGTGCTTTTGGTTTACGTTGTGTCCGAGTTTCGGATTTTTCTGACCGCTTGATCGACCGAGTCATGGCCGGGCCGGACCTATGCGAAACGGCTCGAAACGGCGCCGCCAGTGTCGTGTCTTGCGCTGGTCGGCCAGGACCAGCAGCCTGCCGAGACACGCCGAGACACCCGGCGCCGGTCTTGGCCGCTTGTCGCGCCATGTCCTATAGGTATAAATATGGCAGAGCAATGGGTTTCACTCATTTTTCTCACTTCTTTCTTCCTCTTCCGCGGTTGGGGACTTGTGGAGCATGGAGGCATGTTGTCATACATCCAATCGAAGTTGTTGAGTTTCTAACATCAATCAATCATCCCGTAACATCCTCCGATCGACCGAATCAAGGTTAGATTTCCTAAAAATCTAGTTTTTGGAAAATTGGGGATTTTGTTCGAATTGTCCGTTTAATCCGATTTAACTTAGGATTATGATGGATTGATGAATATTTAGATGTATTATATAATTTTCCTTGTTATTCCACGGTTGGATTGTATTGATTCGTCGTTTTGGTTGAGTTCTTAGTCGACGCCTTGAAGGTGTCCGACAAAAGGTCTTAGAGGGGGGTTTGGGCGTTGTGCGATTATTATTCATCGTACGATTGTTGATTTATCATTGATATGACTTAGGGACGAAATTCTTGTGAAGAACTCGAGTCGGAACCCGTCCGTTCGTTGTCTTCTTCGGGGTCCGAGCTTCCCGGTCGAACCGTGTTCTTCAGAGTATTCGGTAGCGGTTATTAAGGCAAGTATTTTACTATACGAATTGCATCTTGTGAATAGGGACGTCGTATTATGTTTGTGATGCATTGGTTTACTTTCGTGTATATGCTTCGTATGAATTGATTATTACGAACAATTGATGGTAATGATAATACCTTCACTTAGTTAACATCGTGGAATTGTGTTGGATGTGCAAATCATCTAAGTTTGTGCCGGGCGTGGTTGGTCATTGTTGAGTTGTTGTGATGATCATGATATTTGTGTTGTTTTGGTTACATACTTGATTGTACATTTCGGTGTAATGTGGAATGGCTTGACATTTGATGATTTTGAGTTGTGTCGTGTTGATGTGTGTGTGTGTGTGTTCCAGGTAGGGTCTGACTAGGCCTCTGGAGTTCGGTACATGATGAGTACGAACAAGGTGTGTGATCCAGGTAGGGTCTGACGAGGCCTCTGGAGTTCGGTACATGATGTGTACGGACAAGGTGTGTGATCCAGGTAGGGTCTGACGAGGCCTCTGGAGTTCGGTACATGATGTGTACGAACGATATTTGTGGCCGGGTAGGGTCCGTCGAGGCCTCCAGAGTTCGGTACATGATGTGTACGAACAGTGTGTGTGGTCCGGGTAAGGTCCGTCGAGGCCTCCGGAGTTCGGTACATGATGTGTACGAACAATGATCGTGTAATAGTGCTTGTTTGGGTAACATTTTAAATATGGGTCTCGAACTCATAATGATATCTTATCTAGTGTGTTTTGAAACGAGAATCGGGCCAAGGCCCTAATGTTTACGAAAAGGTTTTGTAAATTGGGACTCGAGGTCCAAAAAAATTTATGCTTTAAAAATCCCCGAGATGATGTGTTCCTTTTCAAATATCTCTTGCTTGAGTTCGAAATTCTAAAACTTCTCGGGAACATTTTGATAATTGATTTCCGTATTAAATTTGTAGTTGCTATTTACTTGTTGCATTCCGTATCGTATTATACTTGCACTAGTAAAACAGTGGAGTTTTACTAACCCCCGAGTAATCGGGGGGTGGATGTCTGTTTTGCGTCCAGGTACATGCTGGTTCGGGGGAGCAGTCACAGGATCGGCACAACTGGATGACGAGCTACGATACTAATCAAGAGTCGAGAGTTGTTTTGATATGTGTTGTATTGTTAGAAGTTGATTCCAGTCTTCCGCTGTATTGTGTTTCGACCCCTGTGTGGGTAATGTTGCTTTAGTCAGTTCTGTTGATGGAGTTGTGTGACCTCATCGGTCCGTGTATTCATGTGTAAGTGACCTTAATGGTCTGTATTATTATATTGTTTGACCCTGGCTGGGAGAGCATTTGGTTGTTTATAGATGTTTAGCCTGGTAAATCCTTGTGGAAAGGGTCTACGGCGTGTAATATTCCCATACGGTTTTGGGGGTGTTATAGAAGCGAGGTCCGCAAAGGGACGTTTCATTAGATTCCCATCTGGAATGATGGGTTATCTATTCTACATGCCCAAAGATGGAAAGATCGTTGTTGCTTTGCATGCACACTTCTTGGAAGATGAGTTCATTCAGGAAGGCGGAGCAAGTAGAAATATTTCTTTAGAAGAATACAATGAAACTCCTGAGGAGACACATGTGCAAGAAAATGGAACCAAACCTTCTGAAACACAAGTTCTTAGACAAGTTGCCAATGGTCTAGGAGAGACTATTAAAATTGATTCGAAAACATTTTGGATCTACGGGGTAACTTTGCAAGAATATGTGTGAAACTCGATCTGAATAAACCTGTTAAAAGGGGTGTACACATAGATGGTAACTATTACCTGGTTATTTATGAGAACCTGCATACCTTGTGCTATAATTATGGTAAAATCGACCATGTTGTTCGTGATTGTTCGAAAACGTCAGTGAACAACACCAACATAGATGTTAGGGAAGAGGGAGATGGGGGCGGGTCCTAGAATGTAGAATGCAAACAGGTTCCGAAACCACATTAAAGTATGGAGGAAAATGAATTGAAAGATGGTTTTCGCCCTTAGTTACAGTTACCGCGTCGGGATACAAGTAGAAATGGCGAGGTGCGGCTGGACAAGGGGGGGCAAATTGCGATGGAGTTGAAGTAGGCAACTGGCCCAAACAAAAATCAATCTATTTTGATCGTATTCCTTTCCTACTTGTGAATCTTGCCTTAAAGGCAAAATGACTAAGTCCCCCTTCACACGGATTTTTGAAAGAGCCGCTGATAAACTGGGATTAATCCATACCGAAGTGTGTGGTGTTTTGGAAGCAGCTCGTGACGGATATCAATATTTCATTATGTTTACAGATGATCATACTAGGTATGGTTATGTATACTTAATGAAACATAAATCCGAGGCCTTTGAGAAATTCCAGAAATTCAAGGCCCTAGTCGAGAAACAAATTGGTAATCATATCAAAGCACTTCGATCGGACTGAGGTGGCGAGTATATGAGTACGGAGTTTGACGAGTTCCTTAAGGAACATGGAATAGTTTCACAATTAATACCTCCGGGTACTCAGTTAAATGGTATGTCAGAAAGATGGAACCAGACCTTGTTGGACATAGTCCGTTCCATGCTAGGCTACACTGACTTACCGATTTACCTAAGGGGGTATGCACTCCTGACTGAGGCCTATATCTTGAACAGATGTCCTTCCAAATCCATTCCTAAAACTCTACATGAGATGTGGGAGGGCAGAAAACCAAGTCTTAATCACATTAGGATTTGGGGATGTCCCGCCTATGTCAAGAAGACTAAGAAGGAAAAGTTGGAAGCGAGGTCCGGAAAGGGACGTTTCATTGGATTCCCATCTGGGATGATGGTTTATCTATTCTACATGCCCAAAGATGGAAAGATCGTTGTTGCTTTGCATGCACACTTCCTAGAAGATGAGTTTATTCAAGAAGGCAGAGCAGGTAGAAATATTTCTTTGGAAGAATACAATGAAACTCCTCAGGAGACACCTGTGCAAGAAAATAGAACCAAAGCTTCTGAAACACAAGTTCTTAGACAAGTTTCCAATGGTCTAGGAGAGCCTATTAAAATTGATTCGAACACATTTTGGAGCTACAGGGTAACTTTGCAAGAATATGTGTGAAACTCGATCTGAATAAACCTGTAAAAAGGGGTGTACGCATAGACGGTAACTATTACCTGGTTATTTATGAGAACCTGCATACCTTGTGCTATAATTACCATGTTGCTCGTGAGTGTTCGAAAACGTCAGTGAACAACACCAACATGGATGTTAGGGAAGAGGGAGATGGAGGCGGGTCCCATAATGTAGAATGCAAACAGGTTCCGGAACCACATCAAAGTATGGAGGAAAATGAATTGAAAGATGGTTTTGGCCCTTAGTTACAGTTACCGCGTCGGGATACAAGTAGAAATGGTGAGGTGCGGCTGGACAAGGGGGAGCAAATTGCGATGGAGGGAAAGCAGGCAACTGGCCCAAACAAAAATCAATCTATTTTGATCGGATTCCTTTCCTACTTGTGAATCTTGCCTTAAAGGCAAAATGACTAAGTCCCCCTTCACAGGGATTTTTAAAAGAGCCGCTGATAAACTGGGATTAATCCATACCGACGTGTGTGGTGCTTTGGAAGCAGCTCGTGACGGATATCAATATTTCATTATGTTTACAGATGATCATACTAGGTATGGTTATGTATACTTAATGAAACATAAATCCGAGGCCTTTGAGAAATTCCAGAAATTCAAGGCCCTAGTCGAGAAACAAATTGGTAATCATATCAAAGCACTTCGATCGGACTGAGGTGGTGAGTATATGAGTACGGAGTTTGACGAGTTCCTTAAGGAACATGGAATAGTTTCACAATTAATACCTCCAGGTACTCCTCAGTTAAATGGTGTGTCAGAAAGATGGAACCAGACCTTGTTGGACATAGTCCGTTCCATGCTAGGCTACACTGACTTACCGATTTACCTAAGGGGGTATGCACTCCTGACTGATGCCTATATCTTGAACAGATGTCCTTCCAAATCCATTCCTAAAACTCTACATGAGTTGTGGGAGGGCAGGAAACAAAGTCTTAATCACATTAGGATTTGGGGATGTCCCGCCTATGTCAAGAAGACTAAGAAGGAAAAGTTGGAAGCGAGGTCCGGAAAGGGACATTTCATTGGATTCCCATCTGGGATGATGGTTTATCTATTCTACATGACCAAAGATGGAAAGATCGTTGTTGCTTTGCATGCACACTTCCTAGAAGATGAGTTTATTCAGGAAGGCAGAGCAGGTAGAAATATTTCTTTGGAAGAATACAATGAAACTCCTCAGGAGACACCTGTGCAAGAAAATAGAACCAAAGCTTCTGAAACACAAGTTCTTAGACAAGTTTCCAATGGTCTAGGAGAGCCTATTAAAATTGATTCGAACACATTTTGGAGCTACAGGGTAACTTTGCAAGAATATGTGTGAAACTCGATCTGAATAAACCTGTAAAAAGGGGTGTACGCATAGACGGTAACTATTACCTGGTTATTTATGAGAACTTGCATACCTTGTGCTATAATTACCATGTTGCTCGTGAGTGTTCGAAAACGTCAGTGAACAACACCAACATGGATGTTAGGGAAGAGGGAGATGGAGGCGGGTCCCATAATGTAGAATGCAAACAGGTTCCGGAACCACATCAAAGTATGGAGGAAAATGAATTGAAAGATGGTTTTGGCCCTTAGTTACAGTTACCGCGTCGGGATACAAGTAGAAATGGTGAGGTGCGACTGGACAAGGGGGAGCAAATTGCGATGGAGGGAAAGCAGGCAACTGGCCCAAACAAAAATCAATCTATTTTGAGGCCTGGTAAGGATGCCAACTATGGCAAGGAGGCGCATAAAAAGAGTGCTGATTATGATAAGGAAGGTAATATTGTTTTGGGGAATTCTATCAATACTCTTGATTTAGAATTGCAGTGGGAAAAAACTACTTCGCACACAAGAAAAGAAAATATATCGCCTAATCTACCTGGTACGGCATCAAAGCAAGGACGAGAGGGCTTGAAACTTTTGTCGAAAAAACAGACTAGTCATGGTACGGATTTACAACGCATCGATGCACGAACCATACAAAATGTTCAAAATACGCAACGGAGGTAACCCCTCTCTTCTGGAAAATAGAAGTCAACATTTACTACGAGGAGGAAGTACCGTAGGATTACGACGAGAGTTTCACAGAACTAAGGTTTCAGACGAGTCTAATGGTGGACAGGCGTCAACTGAACCTGGCAGCATATTTTGCGCAGCAGATGATGGATGAAATCGAATGATTATCCCACTCTCTTTGGTTTCTGCCATGTGTAGTCCTTTGCGGGTGGTGTCGTAGAATGTTCATGGGGTTGGTAGTAACGGTTTTGGGAGTAACTTTTCTGCTATCAGAGATGCACACAGAGCGGATGTGTACTTTTTGCTTGAGACTCGTGCAAGTGAGGAGGCGTCGCAGGATATTATCGATACATTGGGGGTTATTAGGTGTGGTTATTTTGCCAGCAGTGGGAAACTCGGGAGGGAATTGTATGTTGTATGACAGGGCTGCCTAGAAGTGGATATTCTCGCGGTACACGAGGAGGGCATCCATGCAATCATTGGCCCTCAGAGACCAAATCTGTAATACCCAGTTGTAAATTCATTTATTATCATTCAATAATCATCACTCAGTAATTTTCACTCATTAATAATCATTCATCATTCATACTCATTTATTGTGTTTCACCGTTCGGCGTACTTTTGAATCGTATATCAATTATCATTTGCCATCCAACTCTGTTGAGACTCGAGTCGAGAACACTATCATTATCATCGTTGTTGGCAGTTGTGTGTGAAGAGTAGCGCACGCTACGTACTCTTTTTAGCGCGCGCTAATTGAGTACTGGTAGTGCACGCTATCGCTCAGCATTATCGCACGCTAGTGCAAGTGAGGTAGATAGTCCAGAAGGTACTGGACTGAATTGGAGAATTCGTAGCGCACGCTATGAGTGGAGAATAGCGCACGCTAGTTGTATCAGCAGCACACACTATCGGCCTTCATTAGCGCACGCTACTCGTGTAATTGTGGCAGGCATTCCAGTAGGCACTGGGCTGAATTGGAAATTCATAGCGCACGCTATGAGTGAAAAATAGCGTACTCTAACTGTATTGGTAGTGCACTTACAGTGTGCACCTTGAAAGTTTTCGGCTTGAACTCCGGGTACCATTTCCGTAGCGCCAAAAACTGCCCCGCTATCTGCCAAGGTCCTCCTGTTAAAATCTCCATACACTTCTCCTCTTCGATTTCATGTAGAATAAAAATGTTCCTTCGTGCGTCGATCAAATCAAAGGCCTCCTTCAAACTCCAGAGTTTCTCCACCCGAGTCCGTAGTGCCTCAACATTCCAAGCTCGTCCCGGCATCTTAATGATAATTGCATTCCGCCATTCCAAGCTAATCGCTTCCTTTAAGGTTTTGACGATGGTCATACCAGGGATTGAGTCCTCCTCATCACCCACATTTAACAACACCTTACCAAACTCCTCTTACATAGAGGGTTGGAACTTATAATCGGATCGATGACGAAAAGAGTTAACCTTCTCGGCCCAAGATGTCCTGGCTTTGAAAGCCATAGTTGGCTCTCCATCTTCTTCATTCGACGACGAGGATCTTCTTTTCTTGGCTATATCCGCTGCACCATGGAGAGGGGTGTCAGGATCAATTGGTACCTGACCGGAATCGGTCATGGTGTCGTCCATAGTGGTCGGAGTTCCGCGCGCAATGCAATTCGCAAATGAGGGGATTTTTTTTCGCCTTATGAGAGGAAAATCCCATTTCAAAAGTACTTTTTGATTAAGTAGGACCTTAAAAGTAATTGATGTCTTGACGTAAAACATGGGATTGCTGATTCTTAAATCACATACATTAGTAATCTAAAATAAATTAATGTTACTTCAAAAAAATTAATATTATTAGAATAATAAAAATAGATAAATGAGTTAAATGAGCAACATATTCAATAAATATTAAATAAGTTGGGTAAGGGTTGAATTTTTGAACCCTTTTAATAAACATGTTATATTTGAGTTGATATAATCCCAACCCATTTATTTAGTTCCCAATCTCGAACTTGAACCTGACCTGATATGTTAACCATCCCCGACTCAAAGTGAATAGTAAATGAATAAGAGACTCTCCAACGTTTATCTTTCTCCCCCTTTGGAGCTTTGCGCCGTTGCACCCCTTACTTATCAGGTGTCTCCGTGTTTCATAAAAAATCACAAAATACCTTTTTTGGTAACGAACATTAAGTCAACTTTAAAATATGCCACGTGTTTATTTTCAATTAGCTAATTGCTTCTTCATTTTTGTTTCTTCACAAAAGCCCATTATATTCGAAAATTTACAGAATACCCCTATATTTTTATGGTAAGATAAAAATGAGGAGAGAATCGGGATTGGGCTAGATAATTCCTGGACTCGAGTATGGACTTTGAATATAACCCTACACACAAGAAATATAACTGTAAATAAAAAAGAAATAACTAAAATAAGGGAGACTAAAAAGAATAGAAATGGAAAATTAATTATCAAAAAAAAAACGGAGGAAGTAATTAATATACATAATTATTATACTAAAGAGAAATGAATAAATACAAGTATCTAAAAGAAAAAAACCCTCCGTTGAAGAAATGAGAAATTAACCCTCGTCCCTACTTTATCCCCCACCAATTGGTGGAGTGGATACCCTCCCCTCCTGTAACAAGGAGGTCGAGGATTCGATTCCAGTGGGAGTCGGGGTGCGTGCGTGTAAAAAAAAAAAAAAAAAACCTCGTCCCTACTTTTGGAGCTTCGAGCAGATGTGCCCCTCTCTTTCTGTCTCCTCCATTGAAGCGCACTCCTAGTTGCGGCCTGTGAGCTCCCCCCCCTCCCTCCATTGAAGCCGCTTCCGAGGTAAGATGTTCTTTTTTTTTTTAATCATAGAATGTCTTTTTCAAAATCCAGTGTTAATCGAATTTCATCTTTACAAGTACATTCGGAATTGGGATAGTGTGAATCATTAATTTATTGGATAATTGATTTGCCAGGATAGTATTGGGCAAGAAACGAAAGTTGTTTGATGTGTTTGCTTCTGCCCCCGTTTCTTCTTCTATCAATAAAAGGGTCAAATATGACGATTTTCCAGAAATACAAAAAAAAAGATGGGTTTTATGCAATGATCTGAATGTGTTACATGAATATATTAAACTTTTATGGGGTGTATTTAATTAAGATTTTAATGGAATTTGATAGATTTTAGAGTTTGATGAATTTGATAGATTTTAATGGAATTCAACAAACTTTCATAAATTCTGTTTGATTTCAATGGACTTCTATCTGTTAGAATTCTATAGACTTTTATGGATTTTTATGGACTTTTATGAATTTCTATTGATTTTATTTTTCTCAAAAGATAGTAACCACGTGAATTTCATTTAGCATTCTATCTTAATTGATAGTTGTTCTATATGTGATTTTCAATCAATTGTTATGTATAATAGATTTTTTAATTAAAAAGAAATATCTATTACAAATAGAAATTTTACAACAAATTGATATAATTTGACGAGAAAAACTAAAGAAGTATCTCATATTAAAAAGACTAAAACATATACAAGTTATTAAAGCAATGATGAGATATAAAATATTTAATTATAAACTTAATTTTTTTATAAGTTTTTGTAAATAATTATTTTTTCATAAAAAGTAGAAGAACAGAAGATAAAAACATTATAAGAACTTATTTACTGTTCTGGGATATGGTGGTAGGGCTGTCTCAGTGGTTCTCGGTTAGAACCGGAACCGCGCGGTTCCGGCTAACCGAGAACCGCAATTTCGGTTATTGGTCCGGTTTTTTATTCCATTGTGTATTATTTGTTCGGTTTTCAGTCTAACCGATAACCATTCGGTTCCGAACCGAAAACCGATTTTATAAAATATATTTATTAAATATTTTTTTTATTTTATAATTATATTATATTATTTTAGTTTTTGTAAATTAAATTGGAAATTAGATTGTTTTGATGAAATTATATTATATAATTATAAAATAAAAAATAATATTTAATAAATATATTTTATAAACCGAACCGGAAGAAATTTTATTTATGAAATTATATTTTTATATTTTATAATTATATTATATTATTTCAATTTTTTTAAATTGAAATAAAAAAAACGGTTTTTGTGGTTAACCGAACCTGAACCGAAAATAATT
Organism: Orobanche coerulescens; assembly: GCA_033398695.1. NCBI lineage: Eukaryota > Viridiplantae > Streptophyta > Magnoliopsida > Lamiales > Orobanchaceae > Orobanche > Orobanche coerulescens. The sequence continues at coordinate 25,771,974 of CM065812.1, forward strand.
GGTCCGGTTCTGGTTAACCGAAAATTTATACGGTCCGGTTTTCAGTTCTTATTTTAGGACATTTATGGTTCCGATTAATCAAAAAATTCGATCTGGTTAACCGGAACCGAACCGTTCGACAGCCCTATATGGTGGTAGTGGCAACGGGATGACAGGGGAAATGGTGTTGGTGGTGGGACGGGACAGTGGCAATGGTGGTGGGGAGGCGGTTGTGTCAGTGGTGGTGATGAATAAAAATCCATCAAAATCTTAGGGGTGTAGGAAAGATTTTAAAAGACAAATTATGTTTGTACTTTGTGCTTAAAGATGAGTACCTAGATGATTCCATTAAAATCCTTAAAATCCAAAATAAATTTTAATACCTCATAATTTTGTAAGATTTATTAAAGTTTTCATTTAATACCTCATGACTTTAATGGACTTTTAAGAACTCCATTAAATTCTATATTGAATACCACAAAAATTTAATTGACTTTTAAAAGTATCAATTAAATACACCCAAATTTTTTCAAATCCATCAAATTCTATAAAAGTCTTTAAAAATCATTTGAAGTCTCAATTGAATATGCCCCCCTTAGATTGGGTTTCTGATTGGGGTAGCAAAGATGGATTCGAACTTGAAGGAATTAAAGATCTTCCGTGCATCTAGACTTGTCAAACGGGCTGAGCCAGCCCAAATGGACTGGACTCCCAACGGGCGGGCTAATTTTGGGCTGGGCCAAAAAGGCCCAGGATTTTTTGGGTCGAAATATTGAGGCCCATGATCCATACCGGCAGGCGGACTTAGCCCAGCCCACGGGCCATGAATTTTTCCAACTACAAGTTCCAACAGCATTCATCATTTCATTAACATAAATTGAATTAACACAATTTAGGCCCTGTTCTTTTGGACTTATTTTTCAATTTTTCAGTTAAGTTCAGTTCAGTTCAGGTCCATTCAGGGCAGTTCAGTTCAGTTCAGTTCAGTTCAGTTCCGTTATTGTTATTATTATTATTATAATAATAATTATTATTATTAGTAATCTTGATTATTATTATTATTATTGCTGTTGTTGATTACTATTGTTATTACTAATAATATTTACTATTAATAATAATAATAATATTTATTGTTGGTGTTGATTGTTGATTACTATTATTATTATTATTATTATTATTGTTATTAGGATTGTAATTAATTATATTATTATGACATTATATTTATTATTATTTATTATTATTTTATTATTTTTCTGATTATTTTATTATATTTATTATTTTTAATATTTATATTATTATTATTACAATTTTATTATTATTTACTCTTAACATATATTTCAATTCAATTCATTCGATTCGATTCGATTCGAGTCCATTCGATTCGATTTAGTTCATTGAATCCATTCGATTCAGCCGATTCGATTCATTCACCCAAAAATGAGCCTACACCGCTAGCATTCAACATTAACATAAATATTGAATATCTACTGCCATTTAAACAAATTCTGCTTTCATTCCGGATACAGAAGCCATTAAAGGAGTTATGCCAAAATAAGTCACAATACAGAAGCCATGAAAGGAGTTATGCCAAAATAAGTCACAAATACAATACAACATGTGAAAGTTTCACAAAATAAGTCACAATACAACATGTGAAAGTTTCTTCATTTTTCTCTCCAAACCAACAACACTACTGCAAATCCATTTCAATACTATTAGAACCATTTGATTCTTGCACTGCAACAAGGGGCACGGAGAGTAGTTCATCACTCGGTCTATCATCTGTATTCAATAGTAAAATATCAATACAAATATCTAAACAAACAATCAACTTTAAATTGAAATAAGTTACAAATATAGCAAACCTTGAATTTCATAACCACAAATCCAATTACGCCCACAAATTTACGAACCTGTGCGTTGCACAAATTGTATCTAATTGTTGATTGCGTAATGTTTGAGTAGATTGCTGAGTTGTTACCATGATGGTGAGGCTAAAATATACAACAATGTATAACTTGGCATGCCTCGGTAGGATTTTGTTAATTTTTAGGTAGATTTATCATTTTTTTGGGTTTATTGCGTTGCACACAGTTTGGATTTGTTTGTTCGTCGCTTGATTTATTCTGTTTTTTATCTATTTTATGTATTATGAGTTTTTAGTATGGTAATGGCATGACGTAAGGCCGCATTTAATTATGTTGTTGAGTAACTGACTAAATTCGCATGTGATTCACACAACTTTTTGTACAATGATACATAATGCTTAAGTAAGTAGTTATGAAATAAGTTTAGTTATTAATTATATCAAAAATTAATATTTACAAACTTAAATTAGCTAAAAAATACATCGAATCACCTGAGAAAGAATGGGACCATGCTTATTAACAACTATGTCAATTTTCTTATGTTGTCCGTATGTTCCTTTAATTAAGTTGTTAAATTAATCATGGACGCATTTTAACATTCATGCAAATAAAATAGATGAAATGAAGATTAATCTTGAATAAGTTATTTTTGTTGCATAGTGTAAAAATCAAGTATTGCATGTTAGTTATCTCGATCTTAACATCTTATAAATTACATCATTTCATCCCTTTTGAAAGAGATTCACCGCAGGAGTCTAGGAACCAAATCACTAATGGTCCGTGTTTGATGTTTCAAGTCGCAAACAACAAACCTTTGAATGTCCACGTTCTTCTATATAAATTATCATTAGAAATTTAGCCCAACACAAATCCGGAACAGGCCCGGTCTAAGCCCAACAGCACAAAAATGAAAGACCCACAAACCAAATACCCGGTTATTAAACTACCACTAATCCCTAATTTTTTGTCATTACAAACCCTAACAATACATACATATCTGCCTCTCTTGCAGCCACAATCATCAAGATACCTCTTCTCCTTTACGGCTCTTGAAAATCGAACACATATATACTACTGTATATGGTTGCTTGTTATCGAACAGATACATCAAACAAATGAATTTACTCTATACGGCTTCAAGATCGTCTGAACGGTCTCGGGTAGGTGATGTTTTATTTTTGGTTATGTATTACTTTGATCGAAACAAAGGATGAATTTAAACAATATTGTTTTTGTTCGTCCTTTAATATTTCGAATAACAAAAAGAACTATGATCTACATAGATCGATGATGATTTTTGTTTCTTTCGTGTTTTGTACCACACAAAAAAGAAAAAAAGATCTGAGATCATTAGTTTTTTTTAGTTCGACTAAGTAGTGGTTGTAGTATTGTGTGGAGATGGGGTTAGGATAGTTTTGAATTTGTTGTCGAAGGTTTTTGATGTTGTGATAGTGTGATTAAAGGATAAGGAAAAAATAAGATCTATGAGGATTAACTGAGATCATTATCAATTTTTTTCCGTTTTTCGTTTTTTTTTTGTGGTTGATTATGGATTAGGATAGAAATAGAGGATGGTGGTGAAGATCGTTAAAAAAAATGAGATGGTGATAGTTTTATTTATAATCTTCAAAATCCAACTGAAAAGTCTTATATCTAAAGACTTATTGATACAATCAGTTGCTTTGTATTCTTTTTTCAATACACAAATTTATTAGTTGTGTAACTCCTGGATTGTTTGTATTCTTTGCACATGATTGTAGACACTCAATTGAGAACTCATGTGGAACTTTGGCATGTTTGTACCGTGCTTATTTTTGTGAACATTCATTCTTCCACATTAAATTTAACCACTCAATCTTTAAGTATTATAGATAATCATCCTGTGGAATTAAATTTAAGTCTGAAATAAATTTGAAAAGATTTATATCCCCAACTAAATTTGTGGAATGACGTGCTTATAGGATTTCAATTTTTCTTAATGTGATCTAAATATAGAGACCTTCTATATTTTATATGTGAAAATATTTTAGAAAAAATTATTGATGATTATTTACCTTCTTAATTTATTTTAAATAAAAATTATTTCCTTATTCCCTAATAACATATTTTTCATTCAAAAATATTCATCATTCAAATTTTTCAAAACTATTTCAAGTTTTTTATTCCTTCATAAATTTATTAATAAAATTAATGTGGTTAAATTTAGCGTCAAGAGAGGGAGCAGAAATTAGCGGCGAGAGATGGAAAATTAAAAAAAAAAGGCTATTATAAAGCGTCGACAAAAATCGTTGTCGACGCTTTATAATAGCTTTTTTTTATTTTCCATCTCTCGCCGCTAATTTCTGCTCCCTCTCTTGACGCTAAATTTAACCACATTAATTTTATTAATAAATTTATGAAGGAATAAAAAAGAGAGGGATGTCGCACTCATCGAAGAAAGAATCGAGAGAGCTTTGGGTAAGCAATCCTGGGGCGATCATTTTCCTGAGAATATTGTCTATCACTTTCCGCGAACTTATTCAGACCACCACCCCGTTTTCACAAACTACTTTGGGGGGGTTATATCACCAGAGACTAAGCCGTTTCGGTTCGAAAGTGCATGGTTACTTAGTAAAGATTGCAAACCCTTAATCCAAAATATTTGGGTTGGGGCCAATGATATCACTCAAGCAATAAATATGGTGCCTCAAATTATTATACCCTGGAACAAGGAAAAATTTGGCAATATATTTAGGAGGAAAAGACTGGTCAAGGCACGACTGGCAGGCATACAGAAAAGTCGTCCATGCGAATACTTAGCAAACTTGGAGAAATCCCTCATCAAAGAATTTAATATTATTCTCCAGCAAGAGGAAATACTATGGCATCAGAAGTCACGTATCAAATGGATGCAAGAGGGCGAACGAAATACCAGGTTCTTCAACCAATCTACTATGGCTCGGAGAAGGAGGAATAAGATTATAACCCTTCAAATAAATGATGTTTGGGTCAAGGATGAGGAACAGCTTAAGCAACATGCCATGGATTATTACAAATCATTATTCTCACCTAACCAGGCCCAACATCAAGTAGGACTTACATCGCTGCCATGTTCATTGTACCAGGCCAGAATTTCAGCAGAGGAGTCTTCGAGTTTATTGCGCCGAATTTCCGGGAAAGAAATGAAAGACATTGTGGGCCTGCCATCCGGGAAAATCACATGGGCCTGATGGGCTTCAAACCCAATTTTACCAACAATTCTGGGATGTAGTAGGAAGTTCAGTTCAGCACTTTGTCCAGGAAGCGCTAAATCTGGGACATTTTGATCCGGCAATCTGCTTCGCTTTCCTCTGCCTCATTCCGAAAGCCACGAACCCAGTTAGTATTGCTCAGTTTCGACCTATTTCTCTTTGTAATGTCCTCTACAAATTCGTTACGAAATGCATTACTATGAGACTTAAGCATATCATGCCGAACATCGTTGCTCCTACCCAATCTAGCTTCATTAAAGGTCGTACTACGCAGGATAATATTTTTGCTTTGCAAGAGATTCTCCATTCCTTACGTACAAAAAAAAGAATAAGATTGGTTGTATGATCATGAAATTGGACTTGGAGAAGGCTTACGACAAAGTGGACTGGATCTTCTCGAAGAGACTTTGGTCGCCTTTAATTTCCCACAACAATTAATCACCTTGATAATGTTTTGTGTGAAGAATGCTTCGACGAAGATTCTATGGAACGGAGAACCACTTGAACCTTTTGTTGTGTCAAGATTTAACACCTTCCGACCGGCGATCGCCTCCGAGGCCGAGCGACCGACTTACTGCCGAGCGGCCAAGGCAGATCTGCCGAGCAGCGCCAGGCGACCAAGCCTCAACCCAGCGGACATGCTGGACTGGCCAACCGAAGGTCCCAGGACAAGTCCCGGTGCCGAGCGATCGACCTCAGATACGATCGTCTCTCGGTACTCGGCGATCGACCCCTGGCGACCTACGAACGGACGATCTCCTCTCGGCATCTTGCCGACCTACCCTTGGTGACCGACTATTGGCGACCTCCAGCCACTGGCCGATGACGACCTCGGGTGATCAGCCAGGGACGACCGCTCATGTCGATCACCACCGACGGACTCCCAGTCGGCGAAGACCGAGCCTCAAGACTGGCACCACGTGCAAAGGCCGAGACAAGATCCGCGAATCTCGGGCCATTGACCAAAGCCTGACAGATTCCCTCCACCAGCCGACAGGCCGCCGAAAGCTTGTCAGTTGGGCCACATGTTGACTGACTCCGGACACGTGATGGCTCCTTATTGGACCGCCCAAGCTGTGCCAGCCTCTTCCTTGGACTTTAGCCCGACAGCCAGCATCTTCCTTGGACTTTAGCCCAACAGCCCAGGGGATCGCACCATTAAAGTAATGGCCGGCAGGCGATCGGCAGCTAAAGGACAGGACCCGGCTGTCCCTATATAAGCATGGCTCCCAGCACTTGTTAAAAGGATCGAACCTTTACCACAAAAAAGGCTTCAGCTTCCTTGAGCAATATTGCGATTCAAGCACACTATACAGAAGCAAACAATACAGCACTTGGCTAACATCCAACTCTTGGCAACGGCTTTCTTTCGGTCTTACTTCTCCCGGCCTTTTCTCCTCGAGCAGATTATCGGCGGGACGAAGAACACCAAGCTTCTCTCAAGAGCCGGATTAACAGAGTCTTTTTACACTCATTGTATTTAGATTTCTCTTATTAATACTTGTATCCACGAATATTTGTATTAATAACATCTCGCGAGAGCATTCAAGCCCGGGCCTAACAAACCCGGCAAATCTTGTATTATTTATCTACTCTCGGAAGTGCTCCCGCAATTGTTGTTTGTTGTCCGTCTTCCAGCAGTATTAATCTTCGGATAAATATTTTGGGCAACAACAATTGGCGCTAGAAGAAGGGGATCCAACCCTCGATTTTTTATACCTACCGTCCCGAAGAACACTCACTGTTCTCGGGGCAGATACTTGGAGTGACACTTACTGCACTTCAAAGAAATCCTTCAGAAAACATGTCTTCCGCCTCCGCCGAAGAAAGCCGACCACTGGGCCACTGCACTGCTCCGTCTGGGCCCGAGCCGCACCGATGGTGGAAGGCGGCCGCCATGGCCGAGACGCTCGATCCGTCCCGGACGGCGGCCCGAGCCTCTCGCTCGATCGGGCCGAACCAATGAACAGATCGAAGAGGCCATAGCCGCCTTCAGAACGACGGAGTGCTCTCGACGCGCTCCTCGCTGCCGCCCCTGCCTCCCGCCGAAGATCAAGCGGAAGCTCAAGGCACCTTCGGCCGAGCGAGCGCCAGAGGCTCTCGCCCGCAAGAAGAGGCGCTCGCGGCGGGCACGTCCTGTCTCGATCGCACAGGCGCGACCCGACTCGGCGAGCGGGCGGCCCGGCCTACGACGAGACGACGGAGTTGGTGTCCGTCACCAGAGCTCGGCCTACCCGGCTCCCACAAGACGATCCACCGCACTGGCTCCCGCCGCCAAATTCCCGAGGTCGGCAGCAGCGGGTCCGAGATCGCACACGATCGCCTCGGCCCCGCCTCCCAAAGCCGATCCGCAAGCTCGAGCCGCGGCGATTGCCGCAATGCAACGTCAACTCAACGACATGAAGGCGCTCCTGCAATCCGGCAGCGCCACCAAGACGATCGCCGCGCCGAGCGAGCCGCCACGATCGACATCGAGCTCGCCTCGCGGCACAAGATCGCTCCTCCTCGGACACCGTGTACCGGGCGATCGGACCCCCAAGCACACCTGCACAAGTTCAACATCTACATGACCGGTGTGGGGCATCGGACGCGACAGTGTGCCGAATGTTCCTCCGACACCGGACGACCTCGCCCACCGGTGGTACACTTCATTGCCACCTCGGTCCATTGCCTTTAACGAGTGGCGCACGTCTTCACGGAACACTTCGCCACTGTGGTCGCCCCCAAGGTCGCCATCGCATGATGCAAATCGAGCAAGGAGAACAGAGTCCGACTCGGACTACATCGACCGGGTTGACGTGATCATCCTCAACGGCGAGCCCGTAGCGATGAGACCGCCTCTACGCGGTCTAGGAGGTTTCTGTGGCTTCTCGCCTATGTTCAGCATCTCACGAAGACCCCGCCGACGACCTACGCAGCCTTCCGGCTAGAGCCGCAGATTTCTGTCGGCAAAGGCTTCTTCTCGGCTAGGAGTAGATCGGTGGCGCCGTACGACGACCTCCGCCTTCCACCCGATCGCTACTATCCGGAAGAGCCGGAGGACTCGCTCACCGCCTACTGATCCAACATTCTAGATAAGGGATCGACTCCCGCCGATCGCCGATATCCGACCTACGAATAAAGCGATCGGCCGCCGAGCGGCGATCGCTATCATCCGGCCAGATCGCAACGTCATCAAGAACCCGGTGGACACGATCGCCATCTACACCAAAGATATAACATGACGGACTAAGGCACAAGATCGCTCCACCGCACATCATAAAGCCATGGCCCTGGCGATCGATGGAACCGCCGCCCGGCCATGCAAGGTCCCTTTCGGCCGAGATCGCCCGCCCTTCGTTTAAATACGAGGCCGGCGTAGTCTGAGGGCTCTCCAACATTAATCAGTGGACTCATTCCACAACCCCGTCTCAACGTACACCGTCGAGGTCGGCCATCTCCATGGCTGGCCGAGGTGGAAGCAGAGCTAACAAGCCGCGGGCGTGGAGTTGATTCATCCGACGCTGCCCCGCGCAAGGACTCCTCTAGACCGAGACCGCACGCCTTTCGTTTAAATACAAGGCGAGGCGCAGCCTAACAGAGGACCCTCATAATAAAGTGAGTCACGAGACACTCATTGTCTTCGTGCACCAAGACACGGTCATGGAGCCGGTCCATCGATTTCCGCGTCTGTGCACGATTCCTCAAGCAAGCGAAACCACCAAGTTTCCGTGGGGGATCGGCCAATGTTGTTTTTTGCAGGTACAAGACCGAAAGATAGCTAAGCCAATCGACCATGATAGCCCAAGTCCGAGTCCTAAGCCAGCTCAGGTCGCCCGTCCTCATCAATACACGATCACCAGCAAGAACCACCTCGACCCATGTCTTCAACATAGGAGCAAGCTGGGGGGCAATTGTTGTGTCAAGATTTAACACCTTCCGACCGGCGATCGCCTCCGAGGCCGAGCGACCGACTTACTGCCGAGCGGCCAAGGCAGATCTGCCGAGCAGCGCCAGGTGACCAAGCCTCAACCCAGCGGACATGCTAGACTGGCCAACCGAAGGTCCCAGGACAAGTCCCGGTGCCGAGCGATCGACCTCAGATACGATCGTCTCTCGGTACTCGGCGATCGACCCCTGGCGACCTACGAACGGACGATCTCCTCTCGGCATCTTGCCGACCTACCCTTGGTGACCGACTATTAGCGACCTCCAGCCACTGGCCGATGACGACCTCGGGTGATCAGCCAGGGACGACCGCTCATGTCGATCACCACCGACGGACTCCCAGTCGGCGAAGACCGTGCCTCAAGACTGGCACCACGTGCAAAGGCCGAGACAAGATCCGCGAATCTCGGGCCATTGACCAAAGCCTGACAGATTCCCTCCACCAGCCGACAGGCCGCCGAAAGCTTGTCAGTAGGGCCACATGTTGACTGACTCCGGACACGTGATGGCTCCTTATTGGATCGCCCAGTGCCGTGCCCTCTTCCTTGGACTTTAGCCCGACAACAAGATCTTCCTTGGACTTTAGCCCAATGTTGACCGAGATCGCACCATTAAAGTAATGGCCGGCAGCGATCGGCAATAAAGGATAGGACCCGGCTGTCCCTATATAAGCATGGCTCCCAGCACTTGTTAAAAGGATCGAACCTTTACCACAAAAAAGGCTTCAGCTTCCTTGAGCAATATTGCGATTCAAGCACACTATCTGACATAAACAATACAAAGACTTGGCTAACATCCAACTCTTGGCAACGGCTTTCTTTCGGTCTTACTTCTCCTACTTTTCTCCTCGAGCAGATTATCGGCGGGACGAAGAACACCAAGCTTCGCTCAAGAGCCGGATTAACAGAGTCTTTTTACACTCATTGTATTTAGATTTCTCTTATTAATACTTGTATCCACGAATATTTGTATTAATAACATCTCGCGAGAGCATTCAAGCCCGGGCCTAACAAACCCGGCAAATCTTGTATTATTTATCTACTCTCGGAAGTGCTCCCGCAATTGTTGTTTGTTGTCCGTCTTCCAGCAGTATTAATCTTCGGATAAATATTTTGGGCAACAACACCTTTTCATCATGCTTGTGGGCTACGCCAAGGTGATCCTCTCTCCCCATATATTTTCGTATTGTGCATGGAAAGGTTGTCGTATATGATAAATGATATGGTCGATGGCAAAAAGTGGGCACCGATTAAGGTGGGCCGTCATGGACCTTCTTTCTCGCACGTGTTCTTTGCGAATGACTTAGTCCTTATGAGGAAAGCTACGATATCTAATGCGAGGACGATAAGAAAAGTGATTGACAGCTTCTGCGGTAACTCAGGTTTGAAACTGAGCTTAGGAAAATCCAAGGTCTTTTTTACAAAGACAGAGGGATAAAATTTGAAGAACTCTATTTGTGAAATACTTAGATTCGGTTCTACAGTGAACCTGGGGAAGTATTTGGGCGTTAATCTCAGTCATGGGAGATTAAGTCAGAGCCATTTCAGCCCCCTTTTCGACCGGATTATGGGACGTTCTAGTGGGTGGAAACGCAAATTTCTATCTCTTGCGGGAAGATCGACTCTAGTTCAATCAGTGACCTCCTCAATTCCTATACACACAATGCAATCCACTTGGTTACCGGAAAATATATGCAATAAGTTGGACAAACTCAACAGAGATTTCCTGTGGTCCTCCGACATTAATCAGCAAAGGATGCACCTTGTTGGATGGAAGAAAGTCACCAAACCAAAGCAAGATGGGGGGCTGGGTTTGCGGGAAGCTCGCACGACAAACGAAGCACTATTGGCTAAACTGGTTTGGCGCATTATGAGAGATGGGAGGACTGTTTGGTCGAAATTGGTACACAACAAATATATCAAAGATTCCAACATCTTCTAGTATGTTATTAAACCATGTGATAGTCCAACCTGGAAAGGAATTGCTAAATGTGCCGCACTTCTTAAACCGTTCTTTCGTTGGAAAATTGGATATGGGAGGAAGATTTCGTTTTGGTTCGATAATTGGTTGGGTACGGGCCCGTTGTGTGACATGGGGCTGCAATTAGCAAATTCTGAGAAGGAAATCAAGCTTCGAGACATTGTTGATCAGTCCGGTAACTGGAATCTCGAGTGCTTGTGTACTGAAATCCCACCCATGGTAAAACAGCAAATTCTGAGCTTCTCATTTACTCCTAACGCAGCTGAAGACGTCCCTATTTGGAGTGAATCTGCAACTGGTATGTTCTCGTGTCAATCTGCGTATAAGACCGTGCAAGGGCTGAACTCGAACCCACAGAGAACTAGAACATTGAAGTGGAGGTGGCTATGGAAATTGAAGTGTAGTCACAAGCTGAAACATTTCTTATGGCTTGCAATCCAAGAGAAGCTGGTTACTAACCACTTGCGCAAAGTGAGGGAAATTCCCCTTTCAGCAGATTGCCCACAATGCGTTTGTACAGAGGAAACGGTCATCCATATCATGCGAGACTGCCCTCATGCTCGGAAAATTTGGGAGAAGCTCATTCCGCAGAATGCTATGTCCGCTTTCGATAACCTGGAAAATCAGAATTGGTTCAAACAAAATTTGCAATGTACTCTCAAGGACTGCGATTTTATTCCAGGGGTACCATGGTATCTAATATTCTCCGCAGCTGTGTGGAATATTTGGAAAGCGAGGAACGCAAAGATCTGCAAAAACAAGAACCAATCGATACATCACACTCTTTTTCTCATTAAACAGGAAAGTATGGATCTTGCTATGAGCTTTAAAAGCAAACTGGAGCAAAGCAGATTTGGAAATTGCCGCCTACCTGCTCTTGGTTGGGCTAAGTTGAACACGGATGGAAGCACTCAGATTCATTCTAATCAAGGGGGCATTGGAGGATTACTCAGAGATGAACTGGTTATGGGGTTTCCAAGATCGCATCTTGTCTCCTACAGTGGACGAAACTGAACTCAAGGCCCTACTTTGTGGCCTTAAGCTGACGTGGGAGCGACGAGTCCGACGTATGGAAGTGGAAATAGATTCACAAAATGTTTTCAATTTGGTGACTGGAGATTCAGAGGTTCCAACTCAGCTCACAAATGAAGTTATGGAGTGCCAACAATACTTGAGCAACCCTTGGGAAATCACTTTCAAACACATTCAGCGAGCAAGCAACGGATGTGCAGACTTTCTTGCAAAGTCTGGTTTTACTGTTGAAGATGAGGGAAGTTTCTTGGATCAACCACCTGAAGATTTGTTGCCACATTTGGCTTTTGATTTAGTTTAATTACTAGTTCTCTCATGTACCAAAAAAAAAACAATGACTTGCTTTAAAATAACTCAATTAGGATGATTAATAGAGGATCGGCCATAATTGGGGTTATTACAATCAATGTTTCCAAATATAAATATATGAAGTAGAATAAACAAACGTTTAATTAACCAGTTGGCTTAGCCCAGTTAGCCACCACATGAGTGTAAAAACTCATGTGGGGTGGAGTTCAGGGGTTCTATCCCTCTTGCCTCCACTTCAAAAATCTTTCCCGTGGCATATACGCTCTAATTAAGCCTTTGACAAGACCTCATACTGAATATCATCCGTGTCGGTTTGATTCGAGGGGAGGACTTCATGTTCTCTTTACCTGGGAGGATCTGGTTGTACGTTAGCAGAACCCGACAAGACACTGATCAGTTCGTGCATATCCCACGATTTAACTTGGTGGCAGTAATGAGAAAACGGAGCTGTTACCCTCAGACATAGTTAGGTGTAAGCCTAGAAACTGAGTTATCAAAAAAAAAACGTTTAATTACTAGCTTCTCGTTCCACCCATGCTACAATAATAATAAAATAAAAAGGACAGTTAGGTACTAGGTTCTAGTCCCACCCATATTACAATAACAATAAAATAAAAAGGACACTTAATTACTGACTTGCATTCATTTTACATATACATGAATACAATAATCATTGTTCTCCATTTTCATTGTCATTTTTGCCTATAAGGAACTCTATAGTAGACCTCAATAAGACTTGATCATCTCCAATCCACAGATTTACTTCAATAACAAGAGCCGAGTTTAATGGCACAACCACCATTGATCTGGACAGCAATATTGTCCCATTGCCACTTGTTGTGCTGGATCTTCCTGGTTCCTTTGGAAAAGTATAACTCGATAGTACTCTCTGTTGTAGAGGGATGCATAATCATAGTTGTTGTATTGAGCGATAATACTCCCATGAATCTTAGGCAACACATCATGTCCATGGGCACCGTGGCCAACTTTCGATGTTGGTGTGCATAAAACCTCTACATTTGCTTGTACGGCTTCTGGAAGGATAATGGATGACAGCAAAACCATGTTCACCTTCAACAACTGAACATAGTTGTTTGTTTAGCCATGAAGTGCCAAACTCGAGAGTTCTATCGTCCCAATCAACATAACCTTTGATGTGCAAACGACTCTCAACATCCTTAAGGTCGATTTTCATTTTCAATGAATCACAATCATCATAAGATAGAGACCCGTTTAGTACAGGTATAGTTTTGTTGTCTTCCAACAATCCAAAGGCGTTCTCTGCTTCTCTATTGAAGCCGTAAAATGTACAAGCAAGAGATGATACTTCTACGCCGCCATAAACTTGCAAAGCTTTAAACTTTTCACGACCTATGAAAATGGAAAATATCTCCACTGAAGAACATGGAAATGGCCTACTCTCATGCACAACCAGTTGCCTGAAGATTCAAAGTATATTTAAAATAAATAAATAAATCTATAAAACCACCAAATTGCACACAACCACTTGTAAATAACGCCATTATTCCGTTAACTTTACCTTTTATTTGTCAAAATGTCATTAATAAACAACTTCTCAGTATGATATACGCCCGACCTGACGTGTGGCTCACATAGAGGTCAAATATCAAATTATACTATTTTCATAAATCTAAACATAACTCTCTTTTATTATTATTATTATTGAAGAAATTGCTAAGTTTCTATAAAATTAACAAAAAACAAGTACAAACACCATTCTTGTGAGCCACACGGCGCAGCTTGTTGCCCGTTTACCTGCTATTTCGATGTAATGACTCTTATGATTTTGATATTTAAATTCTTGTTTGATCTTTACGGTCACTATTTGGACAAAAAAATAAGAAAAGTAAAGAGTGTGTCAAGGTGGGGTAACATGTGGGCAAAAGTAAGTGGGTTGTGGGCAAAAAGGAGTTTGGATCCTCTCCATTTACTGGAGAGGACTGGAGGGAATGGGGACCCTTCATTTTCCACACACACATACACCCATGCGGGTGTGTGTGAGTTGGAGGGTCCAGATTGAACTGGACCTCAAGAAATGGAGAGGATCCCCATTTGGCAAAAAGTGGGTCTTGTATAATTAATAACCAAAAACGGAATAGAGTGTAAGCATAATGGTAAAAAAGAACACATATGCGGGGAAAGTGTGTCAAGAACAAAAAAGAACAAATGTAGCACCTCACAACAAGCAATACCAAACTTTAGGGCGCCTACACGCGAAGGCCCAACTTTAAAAACACACATCCAATGAATTTCAACAAATACAAACAAAGAAGAACACATACCAATGGCGCTTGAGGTTTGATGATGACGCTTCAAGAACACAAGACTACATTAAAAAAGATGGAGGGAGAAGTATCAAATCCATGCATAAAAAGAGAACTGGGTACAATAAACGAAAAAAATGTTAAAAAATCACTAATTCCTTGCACAGATGGTTCAAGAAGCGGAGTCAACGACTCCAAAATTGGAACCGAAACCATCTGGCCGGTTTCAATTATGGTTCCAAATTCCATAAAACCGTGGAACCGCAGGTTCCAGACGGTTCCGAAACCGTAATCGGAACTAGCGGTCCTTAATTTGTTATTTTTTGATTTTTTTATATATAAAATGTATATTATATATATATATATAATTTAATAAAGTATATATAGTTATATAAATTTTATAAAATATAAAAATAAAATAATAATTAAAAAAATAGTTCCGATTAAAACCAGAACTAGAACCATATGAATAGTTTCAATTACAGTTCTCCAAATGGAGAACCGGCGTTCCGGAATCGTGGTAGACCTGATTATACTGTCAATAAAGCAAAATACTATTAGGTGACTTTTCCGCACTATTACTAATAAAAGTTGTGTGGTCAATTCATTTAAAATAAAATATAGTACATTGTTAACTTTCATTTTTAAGGTAAAAACAATAATATTCATTTTTTGTAAAAATACAAGATTTATTTCTTGTATAAAATTTTATCACCAAATTAATATATTTTTTACATATTAAAATATACCAAAAAATAGTTTAGATATAGAGTTCATTTTAGATTCATATAGATAAAGTTATAATCTAAATATGACCGAAAATAATAAAATAAATCACCTAACATCTCTCGTTTCTTAAAATGAAAATAACAATTTTTTCAACATAAAATATGTCATATATAAATGATGATAATAATCCCGCAATAATATTTACACTACTATATTTTAAAAATCATTTAGAGTAAGTATTGTTATAACAATTATTAGTGCAACTAGTTAATTAATTACAAAAAATCAACCAAACCACAAAAAATAAATTTTTAACTCCGTAGATATTAGAAAATACAAGCAATTTTATTTCAATTATAATATTTCTTGTTATTAGGTTGCTTTTCAATATCATATATTTAGGTAATATATTTCAGAAATATTTCGGTTAGTAATATATAATTTATATCTGTTTTTTATAAATCCAATAATCCTCTAGAATCAAACTCATTACTCGAATAACATAAACTTGCATTTGAGACAACGGATACATAAGACAACATTCAAAACTTAATCAACAACTACTAGTGTATAGCCCCTCGAAACTCGACGAATAATCACTTTACATTGTAATTTACAAGTAAAAACCTAAAAATAATTTAATACTTTGTTAGGGTTCAGCCACTTGCAATCGTACTGCAGCAGAACACATCAATATATAGAAATAATGGGGATGAGATTCAGCCACCTGAACTCATATATAATTTATATACGTGTACTCGTCCTAAACCAAATTGAAAGATAATTTTACTACTTATTTCAGTTCAAAACTCATATAGTAACACATGAAACAATGAAAGTATGGTACAAATATTCAGACCAATTTAAAATCTTTATACCCATATTCATCAGAAACTCGATTAAAAGATGATTTTATTACCCGTTATATCCCAGACCCCTATATAATATCCGCTAATTACTCAACCTATTTAAATTTATATAATTTAAATAACTAAAGATGAGTTGCTATAGTTATTGGTTAATCCATCTCGGTGAAAACTCAAACATTGTAAAGTAAATGTTAAGAATAAATATTATAAATGACAAAAGATTAAAATCTAAATTCCTAGTATAATTTTTGAATTATACAATCTTCAAAAACCGTTTACATTATATACCTACACTTTAATGTGAGATTCAAGATTTTGGATAAATAAGAATCAACAAAATAAAAAACTTCATGTAGTAGAGAGAGTTAACATGATACTTCAAGTCTATATTGCTATTATATACTTTTTATATATATTTGTAAGTAAAGAAAATCGAGTTTATTAAAAAAACATACAAATATAAAAATAATATTTATATATATAAGTTAGATATTAAAAACTAAATATGTATATAATTGGGCCAATGAGGTTTAACTAATAATTTGCCAAATTTTAATTTTCTACTAAGAATAAAATAGTTCAAGTGGTGGTGTAAAATACTTATGAGTAAAATACATATTTATTTAGTTATTTAATGAGTGAAGTGTCATTGAAATCAAGATAGGATAGAAGATTTAAATATATAAGGATCTAGAAAATAAAAAATACCACATACGAGAGAGTTAACGTGGTGCTTGAGATGCATAACGGTATTATATATATATATATATATATATATATATATATATATATATATATATATATGGCGCGTTACAGCACCAATATTAGATGCAAGATTTTTACTGACTTATTTATGCATGCATTTTGTACTAATTATGCATGAAATATATGCATTTCGTGCATCAAAATTTCAATGCATTAAAATATGCAATATATTTGATGCATATAATCTAATATTTTAATGCATCGATATTTTGATGCATATATTGCATATTTTAATGCATTGAAATTTTGATGCACGAAATGCATATATTTCATGCATAATTAGTACATAGTTCATGTATAAATTAGTACTGTAAAGTACTGCATGTAATATTGGTACTGTATAGAACGCGCCACTATATATATATAATAAAATAATATTTTTTTAATCAAATTTATTGATGCAGAAAACTCAATTATACTTTTTAGTTAGGTTTAGCCATTCTAAGTTCCTCACCGCAGCAGAACACAACGAAGAACCAAAAAGATGATGCAAGGATTCAACCACTCGAACCCGTTTATAATTTATATAACCGTACACGTTCGAAATCTGACTTAAAGGTAAATTTACTACGCGATTTCATCCCAAACCCATATAGTGATACCCAAATAATACAGCTAGGGTTCAGTATGTGAAACCCATTTAGATATTATATACATATACCCGTCTCAAATACGATTAAAAAATAATTTTATACATATTTTCCTCTCAAATTTATATAATTATATGCACTAATTGCCTTAATATATATATATATATATAATCTAAATAATTAAATTTGAGTTGTTAGATAACTGGTTGTTACGTCTGACTTCAAAAAAATTCAATTTTGCTCAACTTGTTATATATTGATAAACAAATTAAACTAAACATCAACAAATTAAACAAATTAATTTTTTTAGTAAGAAATATTTATTTGGCCAACTTAAGGATTGGCCAAATTACATTTTCAATAAAAATAATACTACTTAATTGGCCAACTCGATAATCGATCAAATTAATTGGCAATGAGAAATATGATGATAAAATGCACATTGATTATATGAACGAATTACCCAAATCTATTTAAACTTAAAATATCTACATAATCAAATATAAATTGTTACAATAATTGGTTGTTATGCGTGATCTTAAAAAAATTTAAATTTGCTCAAATTATTAGATATTGATAAATGGAATAAATTAAATTAAATAAAAATAAAAATTTTCAGAAAAAATAAGATATTTATTTGGCCAACTCAACGATTGGCCAAAATTAATTTCCAATCAAAATAACATTATTTATTTAGCCGGCTCAATAATTAGTCAAATTAATTGGATATGAGAAATGTGATGGTAAAATACAAATTATATATATATATATATATAAGTAAAACTATTTATTTCGTCAACATAAAAATTGACCAAATTAATATTAGGCAAATTTGTTATGCATAGGCAGAAAAAATATTGATCCTTAGTTTTTTCAATAAAAATAAAACTATTAACTGATGGTGCAAAACAATTGTGAGGTGAAAAAATACATATTGATTATAAGTATGTATTTAGGTTTTCCAATCGATGGATTCTCGTTTAAAATCGATGTGGAATTTAAATTTATATGTAAATAGTATTAATATAAACCTAATAATTGGCCAAATTAAATTTTTGATATAAATAAAATTATTCATTTGGCTTAATAATGTAATATCCGCAATTTCGATTTCTGGTAATTTCTTTCTTTTTCGGCGGGAGTCCGTTTTGAAGACTCGCTTATGACCGTTTCGTCATTCTGAGAGTATTTGATTCTGCACTTTTTGACGTCCGAGTTCGTTTCGGTGTCGTTTTGCTGAGTTCCGTGCTTTTTGGCGACTTTTCCGCATTTGAGTTCGATTCTTGCGAATCTCGTTCGAAACTGTCGTTTCGAGTTTCTCGTAAGTTCATTTAACGTTGTTATACATGTTGTGAACTTCGGTTTGGATGTTCGTTGTCGTATCATGATTTTCGGATATTTGGGACCGTTTTGTAATTTCCCAAAGTTGTGGGTGTCGGTCGTCATACCCATTTCTGAGATGTTCTGTTGCTATCCCTCTGAGTCGTTAGCGCACGCTACGCTTATTGGTTAGCGCGCGCTATGGTAATGTACTACCTGAGACCTTCACTCCGGTTTCGTTGAATTTTCTTTGGTAGAACGGACTGTTGTCGTCCGCATCTTTGGAATCGCATGCTTGTATTGGGATACGTTGAGTTTTGTAGCCTGTTCGTTATTATTTTGGATCATAGCCGGTGCGTTTGCGTGATCGAGACGTCATCGAGTATCGAGCCGGATGGTCGGGTGTGGGGTGGAGCGAGTTATGGCCGTAAGGCCTGGCCGATTACGGCCGTAAGGATTCCGGACACCTGGGCCTGGGGTACTCGATTACGGCCATAAGGCCTATCCGGTTACGTCCGTAAGGCTTGTTACAGCCGCTAGGCGCTGGCCGGTTACGGCCGTAAGGATTCGGCAGATTTCGACCAGTGTTCTGGGATGCTCGGTTACGGCCGTAAGGCTATGCCAATTACGGCCGTAAGGTGTGATGGTTGCGTACGCAAGTGTTTGGCCGTTGCGTACGCTAACGCGCGTTGAGCGAGTTACGGCCGTAACTCTATCGGCATATATAGGCCTGGGCTTCGGCCAGACCTTATTTTTCACCCTCTTCTTCGTTTTTGTGGCGGCTGGCGACGGGAGACTCGGGAATTCGAGTTCTTGGCCGGTTCTAATCGATTCCAAGGCGTTTTGGAAGATTCTTGTTGATTATATCAACATCTAATCCGTGTTTTTCGTCGAATCAAGGTATTTCTTTACTTAGAACCTTGATTGTATGATTTTTGGGAGTTTCTTCGTGATTCATCGATTTTATCCGAGATAAATGAATTGGTTATGGTATTCTTGTTGTCTTGGCATTGATCTTCGAATTTTGTAATTCGTTTATCGATTTTTACCAACCGAGAACATTGATTTCCGATTTCCTTGAAGAACCCTCGAATCCTTGTTGTTTTTCGGGTTGATTCGGACTCCGTTTAGCGTTATTGATTCGTAGTGATTTTGTTTCGTAGTTTCCGTGGAGTTGTCGGGTTTTTGGTCGATCTTGGAAGTTCGAGGGCTATCCGGCCGTGTCTGTTCGTCGTTTCATTGCTCGCGGTATCGAGGCAAGTATCTTACCCATACGTTTCATGTTTCATAGGCACAATTGTTGGTAAATGATTTTATGTAAAATCCGGATGTTTAATGAATGTTAAAAAGTATCGGTATGTTCTCGATAAATGTTGTCTTTCAACGACAACTCGGATGCTTCATGAATAAGTGTGATTTTGGACTATGTGTGTTAACTTCGTTTGTTGAAAGACTTGTGATCACATTTAGTGAATGTAATAAACCATAATCATTTACCGAGGATTATGTGTTGTTATGTGTGCTTGTTGGGTGAATATGTGGCGGGTGATATTGGTTGTTACACCTTTGAAAGGAGGTTGTGATGCTTAATGTTGGTTGGCTTGATAGTTGATTATTGTTGTGTGCTTGTTGTATGTGATGTGCCTCCGGGTAGGATCGTTGAATCTCCGGGATCCATACTTGCTAGTATGGGTTGGGCGTGACCGTAGGGTTATCCATCGGGTATGTCTTGTAGGGACTCCGAGGTTCGTGGCTTGTTAGCACGATGCTGGGGATAACTTGTGTGGTTATCCAACGAGTATGTCTTGCGGGGACTCCGAGGTTCGTGGCTTGTTAGCGCGATGCCGGGATAACTTATGGTTGTGACTTGGTTATGAACGTATCTGTGCTTGTGGTCACGTGACTGTTGTTACGGTGACATGTGATTCGGTATGGTTTCCCTGTGGGTTATTCACTCGGGTATGTTCTACAGGGGGCATCTGAGGTCCGTGGCTTGCTAGCACGGGACGCGAATAATCTGTGGAAACATGTTGTTATGATATGATCGGGTCTTGGACCCCGTGCTTGTGATCGGAATGGTATGATTGGGTCGTGGACCCGTGTGTTGTTATCATAACTGTGCTTTGGGAAAATGACTTTTGGGCTGTGTCCTTCAATTTTTTCGAAAGGCTTGAGAATTCTTAAATCCCAAATATTTTCATAACTCCCGAGATCGTAAAATATTTTTACAAGGTGTATATCGGGTTTACCCCTATCTTTCGATTTAACCATTTTGATCAGTGATTTACCTCGGGAAGTATGTTTATGATTTTTAAGTCCTTGGAGTATGATATGTATGGCTTGTTTTCGTATTTTATACTTGCACTAGCAAAATAGTGGAGTTTTGCTAACCCCCGAGTATTCGGGGGGTGGATGTCCGTATTGCATTCAGGTTTTGGGGAGTATAGCACAGGGTCGACATGAAGGATGATGAAAGATGAATGATACTAATCACACGAGGACCCGTTTGATGTCGTATTGATTTAGTTGTATTTTATTTCCGCTGCAGTATTTTTTCCCGTTGTACGGGAGTATTTTGTATTTGACCCCTGCGTGGGCATGTATTGAGATTGAGTTGTATTTTTGTATCGAAAGACCAAATCGGTCTACTGAGTCATTTTAGCCTTAAAGGCATTGTTGAGATGTTCAATGTTGTTATCAGCCTGGTAGATCCTTGAGGAAAGGTTCTACGGCATGTAATATCCCTGAGCGGATTGGGGGTGTTACAAATAATTGGCCAAATTAATATTAGCCACCTTATTTATCTCAATAAAAATAAAACTATCGACATAATTATTGAGTAGAAAATAACATTGATTTTAAATATTTATTTAGTTCAGCAATCGGCATAGCCTCATTTAAGATCGATGTGCTATTCAAAATTTTAGATAAATACGATTAATGCAAATTTGATAATTGGTCAAATTAGATTCTCAAATAAAAATAACGTAATTTATTAATAACTGATATTACTAATATTGTTCAAACTAAAAGTTTCAATTAAAATAAAACTACTAAATAAGATAGATGTGAGATTCAAGTTTAGACAAATAAATTAACATAAATTTAATAATTGATCAAATTAAATTCTCACTGAAAATTTTAACTATTTATTTGTCCAACTTGATAATTGGCCAAATTAATCATAATAAAAATAAAATTCTTATTAAACTCGTATGTGAAATATAACTATGGAGTTGAAAGATACACATTGAATTCTAAGTATTATTTAGGTTATTCATTGTCGAAATTCTATTTTAAAAAATCAATGTGAGATTCAAGACACTAGATTCTATTTATTTAGTTTATCAGTTAAGTACAATTTTAAATCGATGTAGGATTCAAGATTTTTGATAAATATGAATACAAAATCGCCATATAGGAGAGAGTTAATGTAGTGTTTCAAATGCGTTATGCTATTATATATTTAAAATTATAATAAAACCACTAAATAAAATAGTTGTGAGATTCAAGTTGTAAACAAACAAAATTAATATAAATTTAATAATTGACCCAACTAGATTTCCATTAAAAATTGAAACTATTTATTTGTCCAACTTGATAATTGGCCAAATTAAACACAATAAAAATAATATTCTTAAGTTTGTGTGCAGAATAACTGTGTGGTTGAAACAAAATACATTGGCGTAACTATTTATTTAGACTCTCAATTGGTGGAGTTATATTTTAATCGATGTGGGATTCAAGATATTGAATTTTATTTATTTAGGTTGTCCATCGGTTAAGTACCATTTTAAATCGATGCGGGATTCAAGATTTTAGATAAATATAGAAATCTAAAATTAAGAGAATGTCACATAGGAGAGAGAATCAATCTAGTGATTTAAAAATATTTCAAAAATTTATTAATGTTCCGGGAAATCCTTCCCGTATTGGTGTCTTACCTAATACTAGTTGTAGGGGGATAAGAGTTATGGTAGGTTCTAGACTCTTCCATAAGTAGTTGGATCCTGTTAGATGTCTTACCTTAACTAGGAATCCTATGTATGGAAAGACTCTCTTTGTAATGCCTATATAAAGGCCCCTCTATTCATTGTTATCAATACAATTGATTGCTGTCTTTACTTTTCTCCTCAAACACGTTATCAGCACGTAGCTCGAACGAAAGAAAAAAAAATCGGCCGAGCACCGCCCTAGCCCAGCCATCGTCCGCCGCCCTCCGCTGCGCCACCCGCCTCCGTCGCCGTCGACCTCCGCCGTTAGCCACCGCCGCCCATTGCCACTTCTGGCCCCGATGCCGCCGACCACCGCCGAGTGCCGCTGCCCCAGCTGCTCCGCCGCCCTGCTCCGCCGCCGGACCTCCGCCGCTGGACCTCAGCCGCCCGCCGAACGCCGCCGTCCCAGTTGCTCCACCGCCGGAAGTCCAGCGCCTCCGCAACCGGACCACCGCCATCGGACCACCTCCGCCGCCGGACATCCGCCGCCCAGAGCCGCCGGACCTCCGCCGCCCAGAGCCGCCGGACCTCCGCCACCCAGAGCCGCCGGACCACCGCCACCAGCCGCCGCCCAGCACAGCCGCCTGACGCTGCCCAGCACCGCCGCCTCCGCCGCCGGACCGCCGCCACGCCAGCGCCGACCACCGCCGCCGCGCCGACCGGCCAAATTTAGTCCGACCTGGGCCCGACTTCTCGGACCAAAACCCGAACATCAACTTATCTTCGGAAGCCGTCAAAATTGCGCCTCCGATTTCACGTCGTCGCATCGAGTACCAACCGGTAGATCGAAGCACAACACAGATTCAGCACGTGCCTAATTTTATAATCGAGGTAACTATCTGACTTGTCCCTTTTCAATTCTCTCCTTTTTGGGAATTTTTCTTTTGGGGACACGGGTTTTGGGTTCTTTATCTCCCACGCTACTTTGCGGTGGATGAGACCGCGAGAGAAGTCGGTATCTCTGCGTGTCGAAGAAAACTATGTGACGGTCCTGGGGGAGTCACGGAATTGTTGAAAAGTCGATACTTGTGGTTGTTGCATACACCACGTATCTAGGTGCGATCTGATATCGCCGTTTTTTTGTCGACTTTACTAAACAACAATTAAGGGAAGTAAATCGAGTAACGGTTATGTTACACGCTTTTAAAAGCATCGATTGTGACCGTTTACATTGTCACTGAAAATCCAACAAGACTAACTTCCTCTTGTTTATATCTTGTAGATGGCACAAAGCTCCAATGTTCATCCGGAGTTCGACATCCTTGACCATGCCGGTAAGGAGTACCATAGGTGGGTCTCGGACGTTCTCTTGGCGGTCGTCGGTATGAGATTTACTACCACAATCTTTCCCTCTAACGAGCCTACCGCTCAAGAACCGAGCGAGGAAACCAAGGCTAATGCACCGATGTACTTGCGTAGACATATACATCCGTTGTTGAAAAAGTGTTATATGAACTTACAAACCCCTAAAGAACTATGGGACACACTCGAACAACGATTTAATAATGTGCATGATCGCGCTTCCCGAATTGCAACTTCGGTGGGAGCAAATTCGATTTTGGATTATGCGAATGTGGAAGCCTATAATCAAGTCCTCGATCTTCGCTGATCTTGGTTTTGTGGTGTCAAGAAGTCGATCAAGATTTGATCGAGAAGACTCTTAACACGTTTCCCGTGGGAGCAAGTGTAATTGCTCATCACCGCGTGTTGCCTATGAGGAAGGGAGAATTAAGAACTTTAGTGACCTTATCTCCCACCTCGCGAAAAAAGAAAGGCAACAAGATATTATTCACAATAGCAATTCGCGCCCAGCTGGTACGAAGCCGATTCCGTAAGTAAATCAGGCTACCCACAGGAAAGCACCACGACAAAATAGAAAAGGCAACGCTACTCAGTTTTTGCAAGCACCACGGATGCATGACTCGAGCAAGCAAGGGAAAAGACGAGGTCGTCGTTCCAACGTGTGGAAGAGGCAAGGTGGCTCGGCCACGGGACCTAGTGGAACCCAACCACGTGGGCCGCCTCCTGCCGCCAGGAATGGAACCACTCCAAAGGAAGGCCGGAATTGCTATACTTGCGGATCGAAGAAGCATACTTACCGCAATTGCAAAGCGCCAAAGAACATCCAAGCTTACTACAAGCACTATAAACAATATTTGACTCAAGAGTCGAATTACATGGAAGTAGATAATGAGAATACGGAGGTGAACCATATTGAGATCCCTCCTCTCACCATTGCGGACAAAGACCAACATATGGATGTTGCCGACTTTGACTAATTTTACGCTTTGGTTATGTTTTGTCTTGTTTCTAGTTTCCGAGAACTACTTTGGATTTTCATGAATGTAATAAAGTTGGCTATGATGAATAAAATTCTTTTAATTGCTGTGATTGTGCAAAGATGAATTTTATTTTTCCCTTCGAAAGCATGTTTGGTTTATCACAAAATAATTGCTAGCAACGAATTGCTTGGTTAAAAATTTGATACATTGGTAGGATTTCATCAAAACTTTTGATCAAGACTAGGCGCATCCTCCTTGGTATTTGTTTATGCTTTGAGAGTTCAAACGGAATCAGTGGTTTTTAAACAGCCTTGTCAGTGACATTCCTACTTTCTCTGCAAGTCTACCAAGTTGGAGTTACCGAAAGGATCATTAGTAGAGATATAAATCGTAAACCAAGATGCGTTTTAAAGTATCTAAACGCTCCTATGGCCATATTTTCATAGTATTGTATCAAAAATAATGCCTTTGAAAAAGGTTTAAACCTTGCTTTTTCACTCAACAATAGGGAAATACCAAAATAGCAAATTAAAACGAGCACTGAGATCTGAGTTTAATGATCCAGAAAGCGCACGACCTATGGATAGAAAGATACGGAAGTCTAGTTTCCAGAACAACTGACCGTTCGTCCATAGCCTTCTTAACGAAGAAGTTATTGCTGTTTTAGTGAACAAAGGTCAAGCTGCGCGGAAATCATTTCCAGCGATTGTGCTAACTTTGATCCTAACCAACTTGGTCGAATTTCCCCAAACTCGATGTAAATGAGTTTTCGATATGTCTCTAAACATAAGACTAATTGAGTTTCATGTCTTATTGTAGATGTCTCGTGGCGAAATTGAGTGCCTTGCTGATAGTGGAACAACCCACACTATTCTTCTAATAGGCAATTATTCAAGGATATTGTGCCATACTTATCCTCGGTGACAACAATGATTGGTTCCTCCCAAGTAATTCAAGGGAGGGGACTGCTCATTTCTTGCTACCTAACAGACGCATATTAATGTCACAAATGCTCTCTATGCCCCAAGAGCAAACCGAACCTTGCTAAGTTTTAGGGACATCCGTGCCAACGGTTATCACCTTGATACACATTGTGAGAATGGGACAGAATTTTTGTGTGTTACTCGCGGAATGCGGAAGACGCCGCGTTCTCGAGAAACTTATGAGTCTAAGTAGTGGTTTATACCAGACTACAATAAGGGTTATTGAATCCTATGCTGTGAGTCACGAACTGTGTGATTCCGAAGCATACCAACTATGGCATGACCGACTCGGTCACCCTGGACGCGACATGATGATTCACATTTTGAAAAACTCACATGGTCATCCGTTTTTCAAGTCCAGAAAACGATTGGAAGCACCACTCGATATCGGCATTGATGTGAGTGAGCTAGATACCGTATCACCGGGACTAAAGATCGCACGCCCTAATAAGGTTGACGGTGTATCTCTCGTAAATCCCGAGGCTTCCGTGGCAATTTCTAATGCCCATAAATCGTTTTGTAAAGCCTGTTCACTAGCAAAATTGATACCCTCTCCGTCCTTTGCTAAAGACTCAACACAAAATATTCGCTTCTTACAAAGAATTCAAGGGGACATATGTGGACCTCTTCAACCAGAGTGCGGACCATTTAGATATTTTATGGTTCTGGTTGATGCATCGACGCGATGGTCACACGTCGCTCTGCTATCCACAAGAAACGCTGCATTTGCTAAACTCCTAGCATAAATCATCAAGTTACGGGCTAACCACCCCGACTTCCCAATCTCGTCATTAAGATTGGACAATGCTGGAGAGTTTACGTCAAAGTCTTTTGACGACTATTGCATGTCGATTGGGATTGATGTTGAACATCCCGCCCCCACGTTCATTCGCGAGAATGGCCTTGCCGAGGCTATGATTAAGCTTCTGACTTATCGCCCGAGCATTGGTATTGCGCACCAACTTGCCGATTTCGCATGGGGTTATGCAATTTTGCATGCGGCTATACTTATTCGCCACCCACCGCCAATCAACCGTTTAGTGCGTACCGGTTGGTAAATCGGATATGAGCCCGATATTTCACACTTACACATTTTTGGTTGTGCGGTATATGTGCCAATTACGCCTCCACAGTACTAAAATGGGTCCGCAAAGACGATTAGGTATATATGTTGGCTATGAATCGCCTAAAATTATCCGCTATTTGGAACCTTTGACAGAGATCTGCTCACCGCAAGATTTGCAGATTGTCACTTTGATGAGACAAACTTCCCGTCGTTAGGGGAGAGAGGAATCGAACGATTCCATTGAACGCCAGAAATTGTGCAGTGTGCTCCTCCTTGCCTCATCAAGATCCCCGCACGCCTCAATCCGAGCTAGAAGTGCAACGTATTCTCGCCTTCGAAAGTTGCGGATTCGATGCCCGACGGCTTTACCGACATCTGCGAAAGTGACAAGATCTACCATTCCCGCCGCGAATGTTCCCGCAAGGTTGGAAGTCCCGATTATAGGGCAAGGTTCACCGCCCAAAGGAATGATGCCACCGGCGTCAACCTTAGTGGTGGGACGGCCGCTGGCCGCTCTTATCCTCGCTCGAAAGAGGGGAGGCCGGTGGGTAGAAAGGATACCGAACCTCGAAAGAGAAGAGGAACGGAGGCACAAAATCCTCTCATCATCGACACGGTGACTCCGTCACACGAGATTATCTCTCGACTACGGATATGTCCTCGAATCAACAATGGAACAATCGACGGACGCCGGAAACTTTGTTGATGTCGAAAATAAAGAAATCTCGATGCAATGTACGAGTGAATACGCATTTATCGATGTGTCGCCCACGCTAGTCGACGATGCTTTTGCCTACTCGTCGCTCAAGAAATTATGAAGACGACGACGCCGAGCCGCGCCGTTGCCGAGTGTCAACAACGAGCCGATTGGCGAAATGGAAAGATGCAATGCAGTTGAACTAGACTCAATGGCTAAACGTGAGGTATTTGGCCGATCGAGCCAATACCCGTGGGCGTTAAACCATTGGACATAAATGGGTCTTTGTTCGTAAACGCAATGATAAGGATGAGGTCATGCGTTACAAAGCGAGACTAGTTGCCCAAGGCTTCTCGCGGCGCCTGGCATTGACTACGAGGAGACGTATTCTCCCGTTATGGACATCATCACTTTCCGCTACTTAGTCGGTTTGGTAGTGTCAGAAAAGCCCGAACATGCACTTATGGATGTGGTTACAACAGTATCTTTATGGGGATCTAGATACGGATATCTATATGAAAGTCCCAAGGGATTTCATGGCCCAAATCAAGTAGGTCTAAACCACGGAGCGCGTCTGCTGTGAAATTGCGTCGTTGCTCACCGTATGGGTTGAAACAATCCGGAAGGATGTGGTACAACCGCCTAAGTGAATACTTGGTTGGGAAGGGATACAAGAACAGTGACATCTGTCCATGCATATTCGTGAAAAGAACAGATGCAGGATTCGTGATTGTAGCCGTCTATGTAGATGACATGAATGTCATCGGTACCATAGATGAGGTCAATGAAACGGCCCGCTACCTTAAATCCGAATTCGAGATGAAAGATCTGGGGAGGACTCGATTCTGCTTGGGCTTAGAGCTAGAACATCGAGATGATGGTATACTCATTCATCCGTCTGCCTATGTCCACAAAATGCTCAGGCGATTTAGCATGGACAAGGCACATCCTCTTGCTACCCCCATGATTGGTCGAAGTCTGGAAATGAACAAGGATCCGTTTCGTCCTAAAGAGGAGGATGAAGAGGTCCTTGGAGCAGAAACACCGTACCTTAGCGCAATCGGTGCGTTGTTGTATCTCGGCTCAATGTACTCGTCCCGACAT
The DNA here is from genome assembly GCA_033398695.1 of Orobanche coerulescens. NCBI lineage: Eukaryota > Viridiplantae > Streptophyta > Magnoliopsida > Lamiales > Orobanchaceae > Orobanche > Orobanche coerulescens. Next base: position 25,800,984 of record CM065812.1, read on the forward strand.
CGCATTCTCTGTGAATCTGTTAGCGAGATTTAGCTCCGCTCCCACGATAAGGCATTGGAATGGAGTAAAACACATCTTTCGATACTTGAAAGGCTCCGGTGACCTTGGATTGTTCTTTCCCTACGCAAAGAGAGTGATATTCCGAAAGGAATTGTTGAGGTGAAGACGATGCATACCGACCGCCGATCTTCCTCCGACATCGCAGCTAAGCATGGTAGCTTGATTACCGTAAGTGCTAATGCAAGCAAACTTACCCTTATGCGAGAGAATCTTAACGACACGTTAGTTGGATTTGCCGATGCGGTTATCTCTCGACCCGCATAAAGGACGTTCCCAACCGGTTATGTGTTCACCATTGGGAATACGGCGATATCTTGGCGATCTACCAAGCGCACCCTAGTTGCTACTTCCTCGAACCATGCGAGATAATTGCATTGCACGAATCCGTAAGGGAGTGCATTTGCTCCTGGACCATAGACCATATACGAGGAACGTGTGGATTAGATCTCACTACAGCAACTCCTACTTGCATCTTTGAGGACAATGCGGCATGCATTGAGCAGATGAAGTTAGGTTTCATAAAGGGTGACAATACCAAGCATATTGCGCCGAAGTTCTTCTATAATCGCAGCAGCAGAAATTGCTGAATATTGAAGTGAAACAAGTGAGTTCCGATGAGAATATCGCAGACTTGTTCACTAAGTCTCTGCCGAAATCTACATTTGAGAAACATGTGAGAAGCATCGGAATGTATCGATTATCCGAGCTCAATTAAAGATGGCTCGATGGAATGAGTATCATGTATACCTCGGGAGTATACTTCACATGATTCTGACATTTGTAGTTGGTGCGTTGCGCTCTTTTTCCTCACCAAAGTCTTTGTTTTTCCCACGGGGTTTTATTTGACTTGGAAAGGTTTTTTACCGAGGCAACACATTGTGCACCATGTTAGTATTAGTGTTCGACACAGGGGGAGTGTTCCGGGAAATCCTTCCCGTATTGGTGTCTTACCTAATACTAGTTGTAGGGGGATAAGAGTTATGGTAGGTTCTAGACTCTTCCATAAGTAGTTGGATCCTGTTAGATGTCTTACCTTAACTAGGAATCCTATGTATGGAAAGACTCTCTTTGTAATGCCTATATAAAGGCCCCTCTATTCATTGTTATCAATACAATTGATTGCTGTCTTTACTTTTCTCCTCAAACAATTAAAAATATTTCGGTATACCGGAAATTTCCGGTATACCAAAATTTCGGTACGGTATCGGCATGAGATATGATCCATGGCATACTAAAGTTCGGTATAGCAAATTTTCGACATGATAATGGTATAACAATTTTTCATACTGGTATTTTCGCTACGGTATACGGTATGGCCAAAAAATTCTGTATACCATACCGAACCACCCCTAGTCTCAATCAACACCCTAGCAATATATATCATCCCAAAGAAGGAAAATAACATTGGATTTTCCATCAAAAACATTGACATGAATTTTAAACCTTGGATTTCCCACAACAGTCACCACACTTACCGCAAAATAACTTTGCATCTTTTTGAAGCAACTTGTGCGACAGCAAACTTCTTTCAAACAATACATCAGAAATCGAAGCAACTACCCAAGCTTTTAAAGGCTATAGTGAAATATAAAGTTTAGTTAGGTAATTAGGGATTAAGAAAAATAAATCAGATTTTAGAGAATATGTAATTCTTACACTGTCACATGCTTTCAGCTCAATACTCATAAAAACAGTTGAAGCAGATTGCAATTCCTCTAAAACACTAACAATGGAGGAATTTAATAGTTGACTTGCACTATAAGAATTGGTATAATCAACTGGTGGTAACTTATTATGATTTATAAGAAAGATATAAATTATTATTGAATTATTAAGTTTAGAGATAAGTGTTCAATAATGTATGAAATAACTCGTTAAAAAGCTAGTAGAGAATACTTGGTGGTGAATTCCACAATCTCGTTTAACTGAGGATGAGGATCAACTACAACTATTTATAAAATGATAAGTATTTGAAATACCAATTTCACCTAAATTTAGTCCAATAATCCAAAGAGCATTAATAAAATTTAGTACAACGTACTACAAATAAAATAAAAAAATAGATTATATATTAAATTAACCTATGAAAAACTTTGTCCTGCACAATTGAATAATAATAACACAACGTGAATTAGTTTTTTGCCTTAACTTCTGAATAACTCCTTAGACCTGATGAAAGTAGGGATCTCACAAAACACATTGCAACTTTATTTTCCTATTAAAAATTTTACAAATATTTAAAAGAGAGAAAATTGTGAGATTTGAAAATTAGTTTTGAAAATGAAAATAAATAAAAATCCATTAACACTGATCAGTACTAATTATAAAATTCATACTCCACGTCCTCTTTTGTTTCCCCTAATAGGCACATCTTCTTTCATTCTGGATTTGTTGGAGTCAATAACATTATCAATAATATCTGAAAATAAATAATCAAGTACAAAATATTATGCAATGTAACTTCTCCATTTATAATGAAATCAAATTTATTTTTAAAAGAAAATTAGCAAGTACACATACCAAATAAAGGAGCTTCACTGCACCAGCCTTAATTTCAGAGAAAGATTTGAAGTGAAAACCTGGCTTTGGAAACGGGCAGAGTGGAAACTGGCAGAGACGGTTGGACCAACATAAGTGTTTTTCTTGAAAAATAATCTTGTAAGGGTGGTTAAAAGCTGGAAAAATCTTAGGCCCATCGACAACAGAAAACTGTTGAATCACATGAAGATATCTCTTAATATATCGTCAAATCTGTCAATAAAATGGCCTTTGTTTGAACCTTGAATACCCGAACCCTTGCAAACAATGAAGAACACATAAGTACTGTAAATGATTGCACCGTATAAAAATATAAACCATAAAAATTATGAAAAATATTAAAAAGTAAAAGAACTTACAACTTTGTTTCAGGTATATTGTCATGTCCACTTACTGTAACACCCCAAATCTCGTAAGGCATATTACACGCCGTAAAACCTTCAAAAGGTCTACCAGGCTATTACATGACACATAATCCACCAGTGAAAACCCATAGGACACAATCATAATGATAAGATAGGGTCGTGGCCTCGGCCAAAACATTTTAATCAGACATCATAAAGTATAGGTCAACAGAGTTCATTGCCCACACAGGGGACTTTAACCAACATGTAAAACAACCAGTTTAACTCCAACGACCAAGTAAATACAATAACAAAACATTTAACAATGACTCGAGCCTCTTCATCATGCCGGGCCATCCTTTGCATGCATATCCCGCGTCAGCTCCTCAGCTCGACCAATACCTGAAATGCATAAGACGCATTTCCCCCATTTAAGGGGTTAGCATTCGAATAGGTAGTGCAAGTACACAATTACACTACATTATATACAGATACGATTCAATACAATCATCTCGTTCAGAAAACATTTTTTGAAAATCACATTCCGGAATATTCAATCTACATCAAACGGTAAATTATTTCATATCAATATCACAACCATCCACACTTGGTAACCCGTGGCCGTACCCCTTAGTATCGACCCCCAGACGCCCCGTCGAACGCTCCGAGTGGGAAACCACTTCCGCGGCCGTACCCCTTAGTATCGGCCCCCAGACGCCCCGTCGAACGCTCCGGGTGGAAGAGCAACAACTCACACACACAATATCATAATTCAACATTCGTATCACAACCGTAACACACATAACGAAATGTAATACATATACTTGCTTTGAATAAAATGACGCGAAGGGGAATGGTGAAAGAAAAGGTTTCGGTCCGAACAATCTTCACAAATCCGTTCTTAACACAATAACGATATACAAACAATCTCAATAATGCGGAAACGTAAGAATTCATCCTAATTCTACCCGTTGGGACACTTCATCGGACAATATATGGTCATAACCGGTTCCAATCTATCAACGGGGACAACATCGAATTAAATCTGCAAAACCGCAAGAGAAGTAAAGGATGGTGATTAAGCTATCGTAATCTAACAGTTAAATCGGACTAGAAAGGTGAAAACCACAACAAAACCCCGAAATCCCCAAAAGCTAGGGTTCTAAGGAAATATACCTCGATTCGGACGAAGAAGGATGATTACGATGATGATAAACCTCACTTGGAACACAATAAACGATCTATGGAGGAACTTTACGGACTGATCTGTACGAATCGCTCCAAATCGCCTGAAGAACTCACGCCGCGGGCAAGGGAAAGAAAAAGAAGAGAAATAATGCGTCTGAGGTCAACTCGGGATTTAAATACCTGACAGTGCATTACGTACGTTAAAACGAATGGTTAATGTACGTTAAAACGAATGGTTAATGTTTACGTACGTAACTCCTACTAGTTAACGTACGTAAGAGCCCGACAGATCATTCTGCCCGATTTGTTGAGGTCGATAGCGCACGCTACGCCATATTGTTAACATACGCACACGTCCGCTAACGCACGTAAGGGCTAGGCAGAAACTGGTTAGAACCCACGCTGAAGGCCATAACGTACGTTACCACTAAGGCATAACGTATGTTATACAGGTATCGATAGCGCACGCTAAAAAGCATGCATAACGTGCTTATGCATGCAGCAGTTCAACACTGCTGAACACCATTTTCTGCACCGGACGATACAAAGACGGAATGCAACACAAGGACAGAACCTAGAACCATAAACACGAGGTATCCAAGACGACGAAGATAAGTGACTTCCGACTACCGGGGAATCCGAAATACAACAAAGAAGATAAAATTCCCTAAACTTCTAGGAAATTACAAAACGGCCCAAACGTCCGAAATTCACGATACAACATCGGATTAACAATCCGAAACTCACAAAATGAGCAACTCAACCATACGAACTCATGGAAACAGAGAAACAGCGAAATCGAACGAGTTTTACGAGAATCGAACGTATATGTGACAAACATAACTCAAAATAAAAATACGTAAAAACAACTCCGAAACTCGTCCAAATGGAAAAACTCCAAGAACAAAATAGATTCAGAATTCCAAAACAGTAAAAAGTGAGTCATTCGGAATGAACATACACCAAAAATAGAAATTACCAAAAATAGAAAGTACGGATATTACATTCTCTCCCCCTAAAAATAAGTTTCGTCCCGAAACTTACAATGCGAATAACTCGGGGTATCTCGACTTTATATTCTCTTCCATCTCCCACTTGGCTTCCTCGGATCCATGTCTCGACCATTGCGCTTTAACCAAAGGAATGGTTTTGCGCCTGAGTTGCTTCACCCGACGCTCTAAAATCTGAATCGACCTCTCTTCGATGGTAATGTCGGGCCCCAACTCAATCTCTCCAAAATCAATAATATGGATAGAGTCCGGTACATACCTCCTAAGCTGGGAAACATGAAACACGTTATGCACGTGACTCAAGGACGGCGGCAAGCCTAACCGATATGCAAGCTCTCCAATTCTCTCTAAAATCTTGAACGGCCCAATATATCTCAGACTAAGTTTACTCTTCCGACCGAATCGATAAACTCCCCGTGTCGGCGACACCTTAAGCAGCACATGGTCTCCCAACTCAAACTCCAACGGCCGGCGATGCGTGTCGGCATAAGACTTCTGTCGACTCTGGGCCGTTAACAACCTATCACGAATCAAAGCAATCTTCTCTCTCGTCTCAACTACTATATCTGATTCGGTACCAATCAACTCGGATGCATCATCCCAACACAACGGTGATCCGCACCTCCTCCCATACAATGCCTCAAATGGTGCCATTTTGATCGAGGCGTGCCAACTATTGTTGTACGTGAACTCGATCAATGGCAAGTGTGACTCTCAATCATCCTTCCAGTCTAAAGCACAGGCTCTCAACATATCCTCCAGCATATGTATCGTCCGCTCCGACTGTCCGTCTGTCTGATGGTGGTAGGGTGTACTGAGTCTCAACTCAGTCCCCAAAGCTCGATGAACAGCTTGCCAAAAATGTGCTACAAACCGACCATGTAGATCCAAAGCAATACTCTTAGGAGTCCCATGCAACCTCACGATCTCTGCAATAAACACTCGTGCTAGTCTCTCCGGCCCCCAAGTATCCTTAATACCCAGAAAATGAGCTGATTTTCTTGGTCCATCGACAATAACCCAAATCATGTTCATTCCAGTCCGAGTCCTAGGCATACTGGTAATGAAATCCATAGAAATGTCCTCCCACTTCCACTCCAGAATGGAAGTGGTCGTAATAACCCCGCGGGTCGCTGATGCTCAATCTTAACCTGCTTACAGGCCAAACACTTCGCCACAAACTCGCTAACGTCCGTCTTCAAATTGCTCCACCAGTAGTTACTCCTTACATCCTTGTACATTTTGCTCGTACCAGGATGTATCGAATAAGGTGTAGTATGAGTTTCACTCAAGATCTTCTGTCTCAACTCAATATCACTCGGTACACATAATCTGCCGCGAAATCTCAAAACTCCATCATCCTGAACCACAAATTCAGGGGCTTTACCCTTCTTCACGTCCTCTCTCAGCTGGACTAAAAATGGATCATCATATTGCCTCGCCTTGATATCATCAACCAAGGACGAAGTGATTTCTAATGTATATAACTGACCCTAAACTCTCTGAACCCAAACCTCGATATCCTGACAAATTAAATCCCGCTGTATCCTGCTCTTAGGTGTAAGTACCTCTAACATCTGTAGCACCTTCGGCTTACGACTCAACGCATCTGCCACAACATTGGCCTTGCCCGGATGATAAAGAATCTCGAGATCGTAATCTTTAATTAGCTCCAACCACCTACGCTGTCTCATGTTCAACTCCTTTTGACTGAAGATGTACTTCAGACCCTTGTGGTCCGTGTAAATCTTACACGACGACCCATAGAGATAATCCCTCCAAATTTTTAAAGCGAAGGCAACCACATCTAACTCTAAATCATGCGTCGAGTACTTTGCTTCGTAAGGTTTCAACTGACGGGACGCATAAGCAATAACCCTATCTCTCTGCATCAAAACACACCCGAGCCCTAGGCTCGAAGTATCACTATACAACATAAAATCCTCGTTCCCCTAAGGCAAAGATAAAACTGGTGCGGTAGTCAACCGTCTCTTCAACTCATCAAAGCTATCCTGTCTATCTGCGTCCCACTCGAACTTCTGAGTCTTCTGGAGTAACTGAGTGAGTGGTCTAGCGATCTTAGAAAATCCTTCAACAAATCGACGGTAATAGCCTGCAAGTCCTAGAAAACTCCTCACTTCCTTCACATTTCTCGGCGGTTCCCAAGCCATCACTGCCTCTATCTTCTGCGAATCTACCCGAACTCCCTCCGCTGAAATCACGTGCCCGAGGAATATCACTTCCTTGAGCCAAAACTCACACTTAGAGAACTTCGCATACAACTGTTCAGCTCTCAAAATGTCTAACACAATCCGGAGATGTAAGGTGTGCTCCTTCTGAGTCCGGGAATAGATAAGAATGGCGTCGATAAAGACGACTACGAATTGGTCCAGATATTCAATAAAAACTTTGTTCATCAACTGCATGAACACTGCGGGGGCATTGGTTAGCCCAAAAGGAATAACCACAAACTCGTAATGGCCATATCTCGTCCGAAAAGCATCTTTCGGTATATCACTATCCCGAATCCTCAACTGGTAGTAGCCCGATCGTAAATCAATCTTCGAGAAGACTGTCGCTCCCTGAAGCTGATCAAATAAGTCGTCGATCCGGGGCAAAGGGTATTTGTTTTTGATGGTCAACTTGTTTAATTCTCGATAATCGATGCATAAACGAAGCGACCATCCTTCTTCTTTGTAATATTCGTACCTTTTATTTCTCGTTTTATTTGTTATTGTTCAATTTTGGTTGTTTACCTAAGACCGTTCCGGTTTATTGGATATTATTTTTTGTTGCTTGTATTTCTCGGACCGTTGGGGTCGGCATGTCATGTTGTGGTTTTATCGTCTATTTCAGTCGTGGTAGCGTCGTCATGTGACCAGAGGCTGTTTGGCATGACCTGTGCAAAATGGCACAAGACCCGCAACATTTTGCGCCGTGTCTGTGCGCCGTGTCATACAGGTACGCGCACTATCTCGCAACATGGCAGAAGACCAACGGCACTTTGCGCCGTGTCTGTGCGCCGTGTCGCACAGGGGCCGCTCACTGACTGACAATACGGCGATGAGCACGGCGCTAGTTGGGCCGTTTGTTGCGCCGTGTTTCGTCCAGTATATATAGGACAGACGGGTGTTTTAACCCCATTTCCTCCCTTTCCTCTCAGTTTTTCACTCCTCCTTAGCGATTTCAAGCGATCTCACTCAGATATTACATTCCATCATCTTATAACTCGGAATTGGATATTCTAGCACGGATTCACCATCTTCCTTCCACCATTTCATCGTTGAATTGAGGTATTTTGGCATTATACCTAATGTTAGGGTTCTTGACTATAATTCATTTTTCTTTCCATTTTTGCTTCGATTGATGGTGGATTATAGTTATGTGATCATGGTTTTAGTTTTTCCTAGAAGTTCTGTGGATTAACTCCGAGTTTTTCCCTTCGTTAATCAAGTTTAACCCTTATGCCTTCATAGTGTTCAGTGTATTGTCCCTAAGGGTAGAACGTTGTATGATTCGTGATATTTCAGTGGGATTGTAGTTGATTGAGTCTCTATTGTTGTTAGGATCGGGAATTGGAGATAATTCGGACCGAACGTTCGTCGTCCACTTCGTATTTTAGGAACCAAGGCAAGTACTTTATTGCTTTATATTATGGCATGCATTTTGGTAATGAAATTGTGATGTTGAAGTGTTGTAAGGATGTTCTCAGGGTACTCTCACCTGGGGTTGCTCGACGGGGCACACAGAGACTTGGTCGTGTGGTCTTGCGCGAGGGTTACCTTCGAGGGGAGGTATTCTCACCTGGGGATTGGCTCGACGGGGCCCATAAGGACTTGGCAGAGTGGTCTTGCGCGAGAATTACCTTGAGTGATATTTTTGATTGATGAATGATGATGGATATTCCAGAATATCATGACTATGAAATGTTTTATAAATGATTTTTGGAAATGCTTGTGTATTAAAATACTGTAATATTGTACTTGCACTAGCTGTTGTTGCTAACCCCTCGTTGGGGTGGAGTGTTTATGCATTTCAGGTGGTATCGAGAATCAGGAGCCTACACGTGGTCCACACGGAGTTGACGGGCAACCCAGATGTTAAAGAGCTTGAGTCAGTATTTTGGAATGTGTCTGTTTTCGTTTCATTTTTTAATAATGTACTGAAATACGATGTTGTTGGTCGGGTGATGTCCTTAGATTATATTTTAAACTGTACTGAACTTGCACATTTTGGCCGAGGCCACGGCCCCACTTTATTTCTATTTACGTTTTCGTATTATTGAGTTATTGTGTGTGTTTGTGATGTCATCCTGGTAGGCCCTGGTGGGTCCTACGGCGTGTAATTACCCGTAAGAGAATTGGGGTAGTGTTACATTTATGGTATCAGAGCCTAGGTTCGGAAATACCTAGGCCCTTGGTTATTGGGTCTGTCAAGTCCTTAGAGTCATGTAAACTCACTGAGCTTAACATCTGGCGGTGCTGTCGAACAGTGTGACCTGTGGTAGTAAGACTTCTTGAAACTCTTCGTATATTTTATTGCTTTCGTAGTAGCATAAACCTGAATTCCTAGAATTGTGAACTGTGCTGATAATTTTCAACTCTTTTATCTTTTAGCATGATGAGAGGGCGTGGCAGACGTGGTCGCGGCAGAGGCCGTGGACGTGGCATTGTTCTTAAGTCTGATACACCTTCTAGTGCCGCATCTGGCTCGGCGCCCCATACGGTGCCAAACACTAACTCTTTGAATCCTGGCGGTCAGCCAGATCCTTCTGTTAATCAAGAAATGTCGGCTGAGCCTAATGTGAATGCCGGCATAGCTGCTATACTTCAACAGGTAGCAGCACAATTAGTTCAGTTGAATGAGGATGGGCACCGTGACCAGCCGGCAAATGAGATTGCTGGGGCTACTAAGTGGCTTCAGGGAGTGATGAAGATGCAGCCTCCCCGTTTCGCTGGGGCGTCTGATACGTTGGGCTGGGAGGGTTGGTTGTTCCAGTTTGGTAAAATATTCGATGCTATTGCTTGCCCAGAGGAGAGACGGGTTCCTATTGCTCAGTACTTTCTTGACAAGGAAGTTGCGGACTGGTGGGAAGCTGTTGGGCCTACGGATCGTGTGGCCACCTGGGCCGAGTTTAAAGCTGTCGTGGAAGAAGAGTATTGTCCTTGGCCAGTTAAGGAGAAACGCATTGCAGATTTCTTTACTGTAAATCCACATGATGTATCTATCACTGAAGCCATCGTTTCATATAATCAGCAGCTGGGCTACGTTCGTGAGCAAGTGAGGACTGAGGCGGATAAGAGCCGTTATTTTGATTTGCGGATGAAACCCAGGATCCGATAGGGTATGGCAGGCTTTCGATGTGCTACTTTGAAAGAATACCAGGACCGTGTTTTGGCCATTGAGATAGTTATTTCTGCGCCAGGATCGGGCACCGAGAACAAGAAGCCGAAGACGACTGGTGTTTTTTCAGGAAACAAGGGCAGTGGATTTCGTAAACCTAAGGCTTCTCACTCTGCTATCGGGAAATCGGTTCATCAAGCTTATAATGCTCCAAGTACACGACCGGACCATCCTTTTTCATCTGGCAGAGGGCTATGTTTTAATTGTAATCAAGTGGGTCACCAATTCAGAGATTGTCCCGTACCTCCTACGACTTGCTATTCGTGCGGACAGACCGGTCATAGAGCTGCCTATTGTGAGGTTGCCACCAGGCTCAACAAGCAACAAAATTCGGCGCCAACTCCAAGTGTGAATCCGGGGGCGACATCTGGTAAACCGCAACAGACTTTTGGACGAGGCAGAGGCCGAGGTCGGTCAGACCGTCAGACTGCATCGAGTGTGGGTTCGGTTCAGCAGAGGGTGTATCAGATGAGGCGCGCGGACGATGCAGAGGCTCCGGTAGCTGCAGGTACCTCGCAGATACTTTCTCAGCCTATTTCTATATTATTTGATTCGGGAGCTATGCATTCTTTTATTGCACTTGAATGTGTGTATCGTTTGGGTCTTGATTGTTTTATTGAGTGTGAACCGTTTGTGGTGGGTACTCCGAATGGGGAGCATTTGGTTGATAATCGAGAGGTTAGGAATTGCCCTGTGTACATTGGGAGTCGGGATTGGCCTTCGGACCTCATTGTTGTAGATCTGAAGGGTGAGGATGTGATTCTTGGAGATGATTGGTTGGTTCGGCATGGCGCTATTATGAACTATCGGACTCGAACCATTTCTATATTAGTTGAGGATGGTGTCGAGCATACTTTAGTGGGTCGTAAGCCGGGTAGTTCGGGGAAAATGATTTCAGCCGTCAAGGCGATGAAATTGCTGAATCAAGATTGTATCGGTTATTGGTGTTATGCCCTGAGTACCGGTGATGGTGGAGTTGATCTATCATCGATTCCGGTTGTGAGCGAGTATCCTGATGTATTTCCGGATGATCTTCTGGGTTTACCCCTACCTAGAGATGTAGAGTTTTTCATTGATCTTGAGTCGAGTGCAACACCTGTTTCCCGTGCACCGTATCGTATGGCGCCTACTGAGATATTAGAACTGAAAAAGCAGCTGGGCAAGCTTCTTGACAAATGGTATATTCGACCGAGTGCGTCACCTTGGGGTGCACCAGTCCTCTTCGTTAAGAAGAAAGACTGCTTGTTCTGTCTGTCCATCGATTATCGGGAGTTGAACAAGCTGACCATCAAGAACAAGTATCCGTTGCCCCATATAGATGACTTGTTCGACCAGCTTCAGGGAGCTACTGTTTTCTCTAAGATCGACTTGCGTTCGGGATATTATCAACTTAGGATTCGGGATTCAGACATTCCGAAGACTGCTTTTCGTACCCGTTATGGTCACTATGAGTTCGTGGTTATGCCGTTTGGGTTAACTAATGTTCCCGCTGTGTTTATGCAGTTGATGAATAAACTCTTCATTGATTATCTCGATAAATTTGTGGTCGTTTTCAGTGACGACATTTTTATCTACTCACGGAACGAGGTAGATCACACTAAACACCTCCATATAGTGTTGAACACCTTGAGGATAGAGAAACTTTACGCAGAGTTTTCTAAGTGTGAGTTTTGGCTTGAGAGTAACATTTCCTGGGCACGCAATTTCAGCTGAAGGAGTTCGGGTGGATCTTCAGAAAATAGCGAAAATTATTGAATGGGAACCACATAGGAATGTGAAGGAGACATGGAGTTTCTTGGGACTTGTCGGGTATTACTGTAGGTTTTGTTGTGTCAAGAATTAACACCTTCCGACCGGCGATCGCCTAGGAGGTCGGGCGACCAAGTCGCTGCCGAGCGTCCAAGGAAGAACTGCCGACCAGCGACCAGGCGACCTAGCCTTAGCCCGGCAGACAAGCATGAATCGGCCAGCCGAAGGTCCCAGGACAAGTCCCGGTGCCGAGCGATCGACATCCAATACGATCATCTCTCGGCGCCTGGCGACCGACTTCTGGCGACCGACTTATGGACGATCATCTCTCAGCGCTTTGCCGACCGACCCTTGGTGACCGACCAATGCCGACCTTCAGTGACTGGCCGAGAACGATCCTCGGTGTCCAGCTAGAGACGACCGCATCATGACGATCTGGGCCGATGGCCATCCAGTCGGCCAAGGCCGAGCAACAGGACAGCACCCACGTGCAGATCCGCAAAAGGCGCTGACAAACCTGTCACCTACCTCACCTACCAACAGGGCCGCAGACCTGCGAAAGGAGCTGACGGACAAGACTGGTGACCACAGCCTGTCACCTACCTTTCCTACTGACAAAGTCCGCCGAAAGTAACAAAGTGGGACCTCCTGTGACATGAATTACGGACGCGTGCTGGCTCCTCATTGGACCGCACAGCTGGCTACCAGCTGTAGCCTTAGACTTTTGGCAGGCAGCCCATGTGACCTTTAGGACGATCGCCCCATTACATTAATGGCCGAAAGGCGATCGCCCACTAGGGAACAAGGCACCTTAACCCCTATATAAAGAGGGCAGCCTGCACTTGGATTCGGGCTCTGCATTCTCGCATTTCATACCATACAGAAGCAAAATACACAGCACTTGGCTAATCTCCAACTCTTGGCAACAACTATCATTCGGTCTTACTTCTCCCGGCCCATCTCATCCAGCAGATCATCGGCGGGGATGAAGAACACCAAGCCTCGCTCAAGAGCCGGATTAACAGAGTCTTTTTACACTCATTGTATTTAGATTTCTCTGATTAATACTTGTATCCACGAATATTCGTATTAATAACATCTCGCGAGAGCATTCAAGCCCGGGCCTAACAAACCCGGCAAATCTTGTTTTGTTTATCTTCTCTCGGAAGTGCTCCCGCAATTGTTGTTTGTTGTCCGTCTCCAGCAGTATTTAATCTTCGGATAGATATTTTGGGCAACAACAATTGGCGCTAGAGGAAGGGGATCCAACCCTCAAATTTTTATACCTACCGTCCCGAAGAACACTCACTATTCTCGGGGCAGATACTTGAAGTGACACTTACTGCACTTCAAAGAAATCCTTCAGAAAACATGTCTTCCGCCTCCGCGTCGGAGAAAGCCGCCACTGCCCGGCCGCACCCTGCTCCGTCCTAGTCCGAGCCGCACTCGATGGTGGAAGGCGCCGCCGCGGTCGAGACGCCGATCCGTCCTCGACGGCGGCCAACCACTCGCTCGATCGGTTCCAACCAAGGAACAGATCGAAGGCCCCTGCCGCCCTACAGAGCGACGGAGTGCTCTCGACGCGCCATCGCTATCACCCCCGGCCGTCCGCCGAAGTCCAAGCGGAAGCTCAAGGCCACCGCCGAGCGATCGCCAGAGGCTCCGTCCGCAGAAGAGGCGCTCGCGCCAGGGCACCTCTGTCTTCGATCGCACAGGCGGTGACCCGACTCGCGACTGGGCAGCCCGACCTCGCCTACGAGTCGACAGAGTTTGAGTCCGTCACCAGGAGCTCGGCCTATCCGACTCCCAGAAGGCATCCCAGCCGTCTGGCTCCCCCTCGCCAAATTGCCAAGGCCGGCAGCAGCGGAGCCCGGAGATCGGTACACGATCGCCTCGACTCCTGCTCCCAAAGCCAATCTGCAAGCGACCAAGCCACGACAATGGCTGCGATGCAACGTCAACTCGACGACATGAAGGCGCTCCTGGAATCCAGGGCAGGCGCCAAGAAGACGATCGCCGGGCCAAGCGAGCCGCTCACGATCGACATCGAGCTCGCCCCCGTGCAGCACAAGATCGCTCCCCCGCAAACACCCGTGTACGAGGGGCGATCGGACCCCCAGGTGCACCTGAGGAAGTTCAATATCTACATGACCGGGTGTGGGGCATCTGACGCGACCAGGTGCCGAATGTTCCCTCTGACGCTGGACGACCTCGCCCACCGGAGGTACACTTCATTGCCACCTCGGTCCATTGGCTCCTTTAACGAGTTGGCGCACGTCTTCACGGAGTACTTCGCCACCAGGGTCGTCCGGCCCGAAGGTCCCCTCCGCATGATGCAAATCAAGCAGGGAGAAGAAGAGTCCGACTCGGACTACATCGACCGGGTAGACGTAATCATCCTCAATGGAGAGCCCATAAGCGATGAGACCGCCCTCTACGCGGTCCTAGGAGGATTTCAGGGTTTTTCGCCTATGTTCAGGCATCTCACGAAGACCCAACCTACAACCTACGCAGCCTTCCGGGCTGGAGCCGCAGATTTTCCGCCGTGCAAAGGTTCCTTCTTAGCCTGTGAGCAGCGCGATCGGCGCCCGGACGACGATCTCCCGCCCGATCGCCGACGTCGACCTACGAATAAAGCGATCGGCAGTCGAGCGACGATCGCCAGTCTTCCAGCCCGATCGCCGATCATCACGCTACATCATCAGCAACCCGGTGGACACGATCGCCATCTACAGTCCACCATATAACATGACGGACTAAGGCATAAGATCGCCTCCACCGCACATCATAAAGCCATGGTCCTGGCAGTCGATGGAACCGGCTGCTTCGGCCATGCAAGGTCCCTTTCGGCCGAGATCGCCCGCCCTTCGTTTAAATACGAGGCCGGTGTAGTCTGAGGGCTCTCCAACATTAATCAGTGGACACATGCCACAATCCCCGTCTCAACGTACACCGTCGAGGTCAGCCGTCTCCATGGCTGGCCGAGGTGGAAGCAGAGCTAACAAGCCGCGGGCGTGGAGTTGATTCATCCGACGCTGCCCCACGCAAGGACTCCTCTAGACTGAGACCACACGCCCTTCGTTTAAATACGAGGCGAGGCGCAGCCTAACAGAGGACCCTCATAATAAAGTGAGTCACGGGACACTCAATGTCTTCGCGCACCAAGACACGGTCATGGAGTCGGTCCATCGATCTCCGCGACCGTGCACGATTCCTCAAACAAAGCGAAACCACCAAGTTTCCATGGGGGATCTGCCAATGTTGTTTTTGCAGGTACAAGACCGAAAGATAGCTAAGCTAATCGACCATGATAGCCCAAGTCCGAAATCATAGGTCAGCTCAGCAAGATCGCCCGTCCTCATCCTTACACGATCGCCAGCAAGAACCACCTCGCCCCATGTCTTCAACATAGGAGCAAGCTGGGGGGCAATTGTTGTGTCAAGAATTAACACCTTCCGACCGGCGATCGCCTAGGAGGTCGGGCGACCAAGTCATTGCCGAAGGCCCAAGGAAGAATCGCCGACCGGCCGACTGGCGACCTAGCCTTAGCCCTACAGACAAGCATGAATCGCCACCAAGGTCCCAGACAAGTCCCGGTGCCGAGCGATCGACATCCAATACGATAATCTCTCGGCGCCGCGACCGACTTCAGCGACCGACTTATGGATGATCATCTCTCGGCGCTTTGCCGACCGACCCTTGGTGACCGACCAATGCCGACCTTCATGATGGCCGAGAACGATCCTCGGTGTCCAGCTAGAGACGACCGCATCATGACGATCCGGGGCCGATGGCCATCCAATGCCAAGGCCGAGCAACAGACAAAGACCCACGTGCAGATCCGCAAAAGGCGCTGACAAACCTGTCACCTACCTCACCTACCAACAGGGCCGCAGACCTGCGAAAGGAGCTGACGGACAAGACTGGTGACCACAGCCTGTCACCTACCTTTCCTACTGACAAAGTCCGCCGAAAGTAACAAAGTGGGACCTCTCCTGATAAGATACTTAGGACGCGTCTTGGCTCCTCATTGGACCGCACAAATGCTACCACCGTAGCCTTAGACTTTTGGCAGGCAGCCCATGTGACCTTTAGGACGATCGCCCCATTACATTAATGGCCGAAAGGCGATCGCCCACTAGGGAACAAGGCACCTCAACCCCTATATAAAGAGGGCAGCCTGCACTTGGATTCGGGCTCTGCATTCTCGCATTTCATACCATACAGAAGCAAAATACACAGCACTTGGCTAATCTCCAACTCTTGGCAACAGCTATCATTCGGTCTTACTTCTCCCGGCCCATCTCATCCAGCAGATCATCGACGGGGACGAAGAACACCAAGCCTCGCTCAAGAGCCGGATTAACAGAGTCTTTTTACACTCATTGTATTTAGATTTCTCTGATTAATACTTGTATCCACGAATATTCGTATTAATAACATCTCGCGAGAGCATTCAAGCCCGGGCCTAACAAACCCGGCAAATCTTGTTTTGTTTATCTTCTCTCGGAAGTGCTCCCGCAATTGTTGTTTGTTGTCCGTCTCCAGCAGTATTTAATCTTCGGATAGATATTTTGGGCAACAACAGGTTTGTCGAGGGATTTTCGAAAATCGCTCGACCACTTACTCAGTTGCTCTAGAAATCCCAGAAGTACGAATGGAGTGTGGAGAGACAGAACAGTTCTCATGAGTTAAAGAGGCAGTTAACTTCGGCGCCAGTATTGTCATTACCTCAGGGTACTGAAGATTTTGTTGTTTATAGTGATGCTTCAGGTCTCGGATTGGGATGTGTTCTAATGCAGAGAGATAGGGTGATTTCTTATGCGTCTCGACAGTTGAAACCATATGAAGCAAATTACCCTACACATGATTTGGAGCTAGCTGCAGTTGTTTTCGCTTTAAAAATTTGGAGGAACTATCTCTATGGGACATCGTGTAAGATTTACACGGATCACAAGAGTCTGAAGTACATCTTCAGTCAAAAGGAATTGAACATGAGGTAGCGTAGGTGGCTGGAATTAATTAAAGACTACGACCTTGAGATTCTTTATTATCCGGGCAAGGCGAATGTTGTGGCTGATGCCTTGAATCGTAGGCCGATGGATTTGCAGATGTTGGAGGTACTTACGCCTCAGAACGGGATCCAACAGGATTTGATTCTTCAGAATATCGAAGTTTGGGTTCAGAGAGTTCAGGGTCAGCTGTGTGCGTTAGAGATCACTTCGTCTTTGATTGATGATATCAAGGCGAAACAGTATGATGACCCGTTCCTAGTCCAATTGAGGGAGGACGTAGAGAAAGGAAAAGCTCCGGGATTTGTAGTTCATGATGACAGAATATTAAGATTTCGCGGCAGGTTGTGTGTCCCGTGCGATATTGAGTTGATACAGAAGATTTTGAGAGAAGCTCACAGTACGCCTTATTCCATACATCCGGGTACAAGCAAAATGTACAAAGATGTAAGGAATAACTACTGATGGAGTAATTTGAAGACAGACGTTAGTGAGTTTGTGTTGAGGTGTTTGACCTGTCAGCAGGTTAAGATCGAGCATCAGCGACCCGCGGGGCTATTACGACCACTTCCTATCCCGGAGTGGAAATGGGAGGATATCTCCATATTACCAGTATGCCTAAGACTAGGACCGGAATGAACATGATTTGGGTCATTGTCGACCGACTAACCAAATCTGCTCATTTCCTGGGTATTAAGGATACTTGGGGACCGGAGAGATTGGCACGGGTATTTATTGCGGAGATCGTGAGATTGCATGGGACTCCTAAGAGTATTGTTTCAGATCGAGATGGCCGGTTCGTATCATATTTCTGGCAGGCTATTCATCGAGCCTTGGGTACTGAGTTGAGACTCAGTACATCATATCACCCTCAGACAGACGGACAGTCAGAGCGGACTATACAAACACTAGAGGACATGTTGAGAGCATGTGCTTTAGATAGGAAAGATGATTGGGAGTCACATCTGCCATTAGTCGAGTTCACGTACAACAACAGTTGGCATGCCTCGATTAAAATGGCACCATTTGAGGCCTTGTACGGAAGAAGGTGTAGATCACCTTTATGTTGGGATGACGCGTCTGATTTGATAGGTATTGAACCGGATTTGGTAGTTGAGACGGGAGAAAAAATTGCTCTGATCCGTGATAGGCTATTGACGGCTCAGAGTTGACAGAAGTCCTATGCCGACACGCGTCGCCGACCGTTGGAGTTTGAGGTTGGAAATCACGTTTTACTGAAGGTGTCGCCAACTCGAGGAGTTTACCACTTCGGTCGGAAGGGTAAACTTAGCTCGAGGTATGTTGGACCCTTTGAGATTTTGGAGCGGGTTGGGGATCTCGCCTATCGGTTGGGTCTTCCGTCGTCGTTAAGTCACGTGCATAATGTGTTTCATGTCTTACAGTTGAGGAAATACGTGTCGGATCCTAGCCATATTATTGATTTCGGGGAGATTGCATTGGGATCCGGCGTCACCTTTGAAGAGAAACCGATTCAGATCTTGGAACGTCGGGTGAAACAACTTAGACGTAAAACTATTCCGTTTGTGAAGGTGCAATGGTCAGGACATGGGACGGAGGAAGCTACATGGGAAACCGAGGACAGCATGAAGTCGAATTATCCGGAGTTGTTCACATTTTAAGTTTCGGGACGAAACTTTTTGTTAGAGTGGAGGAATGTAATATTCGTACCTTTTATTTCCCAGTTTATTTTTTATTGTTCGATTTTGGTTGTTTACCTCGGACCGTTTCGGTTTATTGGATATTATTTTTCGTTGCTTGTATTTTCTCGGACCGTTGGGTCTACATGTCGTGTTGTGGTTTTATCGTCTATTTCAGTTGTGGTAGCATCATCATGTGACCAGAGGGTGTCTGGCATGACCTGTGCAAAACGGCGCAAGACCCGCGGCATTTTGCGCCGTATCTGTGCGCCGTGTCGCACAGGTGCGCGCACCGTCTCGCAACACGGCGCAAGACCAGCGGCACTTTGCGCCGTGTTTGTGCGCCGTGTCGCACAGGGGTCGCTCACTGACTTACAATACGGCGATGAACACGGCGCTAGTTGGGCCGTTTGTTGGGCCGTGTTCCGTCCAGTATATATAGGACAAACGGGTGTTTTAACCCCATTTCCTCCTTTTCCTCTCAGTTTTTCACTCCTCCTTGGCGATTTCGAGCGATCTCACTCAGACATTACATTCCATCATCTTATAACTCGGAATTGGATATTCTAGCACGAATCAACCATCTTCCTTCCACCATTTCATCATTGAATTGAGGTATTTTGGCATTATACCTAATGTTAGGGTTCTTGACTATAATTCATTTTTCTTTCCATTTTTGCTTCGATTGATGGTGGATTATAGTTATGTGATCATGGTTTTAGTTTTTCGTAGAAGTTTTGTGGATTAATTCCGAGTTTTTTCCTTCGTTAATCAAGTTTAACCCTTATGCCTTCATAGTGTTCGGTGTATTGTCCCTAAGGGTAGAACGTCATATGATTCGTGATTTTTCAATGGGATTGTAGTTGATTGAGTCTCTATTGTTGTTAGAATCAGGAATTGGAGAAAATTCGGACCGAAGCCTTTTTCGTTCGTCGTCCACTTCGTATTTTAGGAACCAAGGCAAGTACTTTATTGCTTTATATTATGGCATGCATTTCGGTAATGAAATTGTGATGTTGATGTGTTGTAAGGATGTTCTCGGGGTACTCTCACTTGGGGTTGCTCGACGAGGCACACAGGGACTTGGCCGTGTGCTCTTGCGCGAGGGTTACCTTCGAGGGGAGGTATTCTCACATGGGGATTGGCTCGACGGGGCCCACAGGGACTTGGCCGAGTGGTCATGCACGAGAATTACCTTGAGTGATATTTTTGATTGATGAATGATGATGGATATTCCGGAATATCATGACTATGAAATGTTTTATAAATAATTTTTGGAAATGCTTGTGTATTAAAATACTGTAATATTGTACTTGGATTAGCTGTTGTTGATAACCCCTCGTTAGGGTGGAATGTTTATGCATTTCAAGTGGTATCGAGAATCAGGAGCCTACACGTGGTCCACACGGAGTTGACGAGCAGCCGAGATATTAAAGAGCTCGATTCAGTATTGTGGAATGTGTCTGTTTTCGTTTCATTTTTTAATAATGTACTGGAATACGATGTTGTTGGTCGGGTGATGTCCTTGGATTATATTTTAAACTGTACTGAACTTGCACATTTTGGCCGAGGCCACGGCCCTACTTTATTTCTGTTTATGTTTTCGTATTATTGAGTTATTGTGTGTGTTTGTTGTGATGTCAGCCTGGTAGGCCCTGGTGGGTCCTACGGCGTGTAATTACCTGTAAGAGAATTGGGGTGTTACATTCTTAACAAAAAGCACAGGTACACCCCAAGGCGATGCGCTCGGTCGAATATACCCTTTATATAGCAATTCTCCCAACTGGTTCTTCAACTCTAGCATCTCCTGCGGTGCCATACGGTATGGTGCTCAGAAACAGGAGCCGCGTTCGGCTCTAGATCAATAGGGAACTCTACTTCCAGCTGTGGTGGTAATCCCGGTAAGTCATCCGAAAACACGTCAAGATACTCGTTCACAACTGGAATCGACGACATGTCAACTTCACCATTTTCCATCTTCAAAGCGTAACATCAGTAGCCTACACAACCCTGTTTCAGAAGTTTCATCGCCTTCAAGGCGCTAATCACATTTCCCGATCTACCCGGCTTACAACCGACGAGAGTATGCTCTGTGCCGTCCTCGGCCACTATCGAGATGGTACGAGTCCGATAGTTCATGATAGCACCGTGACGATCTAACCAATCGTCCCCGAGGATCAAATCCTCGCCTTTAAGGTCTACAACAATGAGATTCGAGGGCCAATCCCAGCTCCCGATCCTCACTGGGCAATCTGTAACCTCCCGGTTCCCAACCATACGATCCCCACTAGGCATACCCACTACAAACGGTTCACACTCGAACAAACAGTCAATACCAATACGACACACACAATCTGAAGCAATAAAAGAGTGGGTAGCACCCGAATCAAAAAGCGCCGAAACTGGATGAGAAAGGATCTGAGTAGTACCTGACGCCACCGGAACATCTGCCTCCTCCGTGTGTCTCATATGATACAACCGAGGGTGGACTAAGCTCGAACTAGATGCAGCTCGGCGGTCCGGCTGACCCCGACCCCTACCACGGCCCGAACTCTGAGGAACCTGAGTGACTAGAGTCTTCTGATCGACGCTAAGATCCCTCTGAACGGCAATGGTATTCCGAGCTCTGGTGGCTCTGGTAGCCCTCTCGCAATGAGCTGCCCGGTGCCCGGTCTGTCCGCAAGTAAAGCAAGTAACTAAAGGAAATGGATAATCCTTCACCAAATATTCATATTGGTTGCAGTTAAAACAAACTCACGCGATGCAACTGACTGGATCGAAGCTGTTACTCGAGATCCTCCTACTGATGAAATGACCTCTTCCCAGATGTAGGAGCAGACTGAGATTTCAAAAACCGACCACTCTTGCCGGTTGAAAAACTGTCAGCCGTTTTCTGTTTCTTGGCCTCAGAACCCAACTCTGACTCCGGGACAGCCATCTCAATCGATAGGGTGCGATCCTGGTATTCCTTCAAGGTGGCACACATGAGCGGTGCCATACTCTGCCTGATATGCGGCTTCATGCGCATATTAAAGTAGCGAATTTTATTAGCCTCGATCCTCACCTGCTCTTTCACATAGGCCAACTGCTGGTTATAAGTGATGATGACCTGAGAGATCGGTACATCCTGAGGCGTATCAGTAAAGAACTTCACAATCCTACGCTCTCTAACCGGAGGAGGGCAATACTCCGCTTCCATAGCGGTCTTAAACTCCTCCCATGTAGCTAAATGGTCCCTGGGCATTGCAGCTTCCCACCACTCCGCAGCTTCATTATCCAGGAGGTACTCAGCAATAGCTACCCTCCTGTCGTCAGGACAAGCTACGACGTTGAACGTCCTACCAATCTGAAAAAGCCAATTCTCCCAACCCAGGGAGTCAGTAGAACCAGCGAAGCGAGGGGGGTGCATCTTGGTTACTTTCTGAAGCCATCTACTAGCTTCATCTTCTGGAGTCGGGGGCGGATTCTCACGTCCACCCTGAGCTATCTGGGCAAGCTGGGCTACCAACTGTTGAAGCACAACAGTAGCTCCAATGTCGGCATTATTACCCGACGGCTGATCCTGACTGACTGACAAATTCTGCTGCCCGTCAGAACTCAGGGGTAGAGTATTCGGCACTGAATGAGAGGCCGAATCTGCAGAGGACTGAGAAAGCAAAACTTCCTCACTGTTAGCACCACGACCACGACCTCGGCCGCGCCCCCTAGCTGGTCTACCGCGACCTCTCAACATACTGAGGAAAAGAATTGAAAGGAACAAGATCAGAAAAATTCACACTTTACGAGGTTGATACCACAATTCACAATTTCAATCTACACAAGGAAAAAGAATTACATAAATACAAGAGTTTAATGAGACTTACAGCCACGGGTCGCACGAAGGGATAGTAGCACGATGATATTAGGATCAACGACTGACTCTAACGACACAATTGACAGACCCAAAAATAACCGACGGCCTAGGCATTCATAACCTGGCTCCGATACCATAAATGTAACACCCCAAATCTCATAAGGGACATTACACGTCGTAGAACCTTCAAAAGGTCTACCAGGCTATTACATGACACATAATCCACCAGTGAAAACCCATAGGACACAATCATAAAAATAAGATAGGGCTGTGGCCTCGGCCAAAACATTTTAATCAGACATCATAAAGTATAGGTCAACACGAGTTCATTGCCCACACAGGGGACTTTAACCAACATGTAAAACAATCAGTTTAACTCCAACGACCAAGTAAATACAATAACAAAACATTTAACAACGACTTGAGCCTCTTCATCATGCCGGGCCATCCTTTGCATGCATATCCCGTACCAGCTCCTCAGCTCGACCAATACCTGAAATGCATAAGACGCATTTTCCCCATTTAAAGGGTTAGCATTTGAATAGCTAGTGCAAGTACACAATTACACTACATTATTATACAGATACGGTTCAATACAGTCATCTCATTCAGAAAACATTTTTTGAAAATCACATTCCGGAATATTCAATCTACATCAAACGGTAAATTATTTCATATCAATATCACAACCATCCACACTTGGTAACCCGTGGCCGTATCCCTAAGTATCGGCCCCCAGACGCCCCGTCGAACGCTTCGGGTGGGAAACCACTTCCGCGGCCGTACCCCTTAGTATCGGCCCCCAGACACCCCGTCGAACGCTCCGGGTGGAAGAGCAACAACTCACACACACAATATCATAATTCAACATTCGTATCACAACCGTAACACACATAACGAAATGTAATACATGTACTTGCCTTGAATAAAATGACGCGAAGGGGAATGGCGAAAGAAAAGGTTTCGGTCCGAACAACCTTCATAAATCCGTTCCTAACATAATAACGATATACAAACAATCTCAATAATGCGGAAACGTAAGAATTCGTCCTAATTCTACCTGTTGGGACACTTGATCGAACAATACATGGTCATAACCGGTTCTAATCTATTAACGGGGAAAACATCGAATTAAATTCGCAAGACCGAAAGAGAAGTAAAGGATGGTGATTACGCTATCGTAATCTAACAGTCATATGAGGCACATCGGACTAGAAAGCCACAACAAAACCCCAAAATCCCCAAAAGCTAGAGTTCTAAGGAAATATACCTCGATTCGGACGGAGAAGGATGATTACGATGATGATAAACCTCACTTGGAACACAATAATCAATCTATGGAGGAACTTTATGGACTGCTCTGAATGAATCGCTCCAAATCGCCTGAAGAACTCACGTCGCGGGCAAGGGAAAGAAAAAGTAGAGAAATAACGCGTCTGAGGTCAACTCAGGATTTAAATACCCGACAGTGCATTACATACGTTAAAACGAATAGTTAACGTACGTTATGATGTTTACGTACGTAACTCCTACGAGTTAACGTACGTAAGAGCCTGGAAGATCATTCTGCCCGATTTGTTGAGGTCGATAGCGCACGCTACGCCATATTTATAATGTACGCTACGAAGAGCTTTACGTACGTAACACACGTCCGCTAACGCACGTAAGGGCTACGCAGAAACTGGTCAGAACCCACGCTGAAGGCCATAATGTACGTTCCAATAAGGCATAACGTACGTTATGCAGGTATCGATAGCGCACGCTAAAAAGCATGCATAACGTGCGTTATGCATGCAGCAGTTCAACACTACTGAACACCGTTTTCTACAGCGGACGATACAAAGACGGAACGCAACACAAGGACAGAACCCAGAAGCATAAACACGAGTTATCCACGACGACGAAGCTAAGTGCTGAAAGAAAATACACTTCCGACTACCGGGGACTCCGAAATACAACAAAAACGATAAAATTCCCTAAACTTCTAAAAAATTCCAAAACGACCCAAACGTTCGAAATTCACGATGCAACGTCGGATTAACAATCCGAAACTCACAACATGAGCAACTCAACCATATGAACTCAAGAAAATAGAGAAACAGCGAAATCGAACGAGTTTTACGAGAATCGAACGTACATGCGACAAACATAACTCAAAACGAATATACGTAAAAACATCTCCGAAACTCGTCCAAATGGAAAAACTCCAATAACAAAATAGATTCAGAATTCCAAAACAGTAACAAGCGAGCCGTCCGGAATGAACATACACCAAAAATAGAAAGTACGGATATTACACTTACAAGCCACTTCCTACAACAACGTACCTGAATGCGCCAATCAATTCGATTCTTGTTGAGGTCAGATAGTATGTTGTAGAATTCAGCCATTTTTGTTTCTGAATATGCGTACGTAGTTTGAAATTCTTTTCAAATGCAGGATAAGGAACTGGCAATATAAAAAAGTAAACCAAGTTATCTGTAATGATTTCTTGACATATGGACCGACTAACAGCTCAGAGGCACATAGATGATTGTGTTAGGGCATATGAAGATCCTCATATATTTTCCAGCCGAACGGGTTTGGTGAATTGAATTCCCTATAATTCCAAAAGCCTAATATTCCGATTGTTCTCCTTCATCTTTGATTTACTAATTGATTTCGTTTCAACATAGTTCTTCTTTCCAAGAACAACACGTCTCGCAAATCCTCCTCCCTTCTCAAAAGATGCCTCCTCCGATCTGAAAATAACAAAAAAAGTATCTCAATCTCTTTTGAATTATTTAATATGGCCTATACAGGCGCTACATATATCAACCAAATCGAATATTTTGAAAATAAAGTTGTGCATTTTCTATTTTTCTTCAGGATATTTACTGTATCTGGAAACATTCTCATGCACTATAATGGATTAGGCAAGTACAAATATCAAGGTCCTAACATTTTAATGGGGATATATGTAATTTAAAAAAATAAAATTTTGGTTAATGTGTATTGAGTTCTAAGAAATATTTGGTGGTGAAATTCATTTTCAAACTATCTGTTATCAAGAAATAACATTTTTTTTTTTGGGATTTAAGAACTGTAATAATTATTAACGGTGAAACAAATGATTTTTTGGGGTAGTGGGGGTTTAGAAAGTAACTTGAGTTTCAAATCTGATTTGAAGAACAAGTTTATTTGAATTGAAATTGGTTTCTGTCTGTGATTCCCACCTGGCCTAAGAGATTGTCCCATTGGGTTAGATATCTATGTAAAAGTTTAAAGCTGAAATCATTTTGATCATGTTTTTCTTACTTACCTTTTAGAAGTTGCAATTTGGATTGTGAAAGCAGGCAGTAATCTCATCATCATTAAATAAACTTCACAGTTTTCTAAAGTGTGTTGTACAACAGAAGAAAAGTGGGGGATATCTATTCTGTTGCTCAATCTCGAAAATTTTTACACTGCGAGAAAATTACCTTACCTTTCTGACAAGAAAAAAAAAATGATAGAACCTCTTTCAGTTTTATTTGTTATTTCTTGAGTGCATAGTTAAAATTTTGTGTTGCATTTGCAGGAAACTTTTGTGTTCATGCTTAACTTAGTGTTGATGTTTTAACAATTCGTCATTTTTTCCTTCTAATTTTTCCGATTATTTGATTGCACTTCAGGTTCAACGTACTCACATGACAGGCACTATCGCAACAGACTATGCAATTGTGAATTTAATTGTTAACAGGTTGCATCTGTTGCTTCCCTCCTTAGTGTACATGTTTGAAATAGATTTTGTCAAGAAAATTTCTGGAAGTTTCTGCATTTGGAGTGATGATGGTTTAGGAGTTGCCTTTAGATTGTTATTAGTGATAATATCTAATGTAGATACTGTTTTTTTTTCTAAATCAATTTTTTATCTCTTTCCTTTGTGATATGGGTTACTCACTATTTGTTGCTCTTCACAATAACGAAATAATTGTATCTTGGTGTTCAACAAACTATGTTCTTAAAAACTTTTCTCTCTTTTTTGTGATTTGGATTACTCAGTATTCATTGCTCTTCACAATAACCAGATAATTGTATTTCGGTGTTCAACAGACTCTGTTCTTAAAAAGTACATACTATCCACTATCATGCTGAAGGTGGTCTCAAAATCTTTTCAAAATGTGATGGATCAGTTAATGATTATTTTGGGAATGAAGTGGTGTTTTATGATTTGATGTTATCTGACTAAGGGATTCAATGAAGCACTATGACTGTTCTGCGTAGCTTATTTTATCTCCACTAAGAATATTATGAACACAAATGTTCGTCCGTCCATGAGTATGTAGAGATATTTTTCAACCGTACCCCACCGTAACACTTACGTGGAAATTTTTTCCGAACGCACCTGACCATGATATTTCCGATTCCATATGCTTAAAATGCCATGCCACATATATATCACATGATATGAGGATGATATATTCAAATGCATTATAACACAGAACAAGTATTTCTGCTTGCCTCAAACCTCCTTCGGAAACGCGGCATACCCTCATATAATATTCATCTCTACAGTTCTCTACCCTAAGTAAATTCATCAAATTTACCATGAACATCTAAATTCACCAAATCTTCCAAACTTTGACTTCAGCGAAACAAACACGACTCGAACCCAAATTTAGTCATCGAGAATCTATCCTAAACATATTTATACTGTAACTAGACCTGGTTAACGGGCTGGGCCAACCCAAATGGGTTGGGTTGACGACAGATTGGGTAATTCTGGGTTGGGCAAAAAGACCCAATTTTTTTTGGGTCAAAAAATAGGAACCCATGGCTCAACCCGTATGGGTCTGGCCCAGCCCGTGGGTATTTTTAAATATTAAAATACTTAAAATTTTTCGTTTCTTATTTGTTTTTTCAAAAAATATTAAAATAATATATAATAGTAATTCTAAGATTTTTAATATAGTTACAATAATGGAATTTAATATTAAAACTATATTTTATATATTAGGATAGCAAAAGAAAAAAATATTATTCGTCTAAATTGAGCATGAAATAATATATTTATGCTAAATATTTGATTTTATTATTATTTAAGTTCATTTGAATTTGTGACTTTACTATGTTGATGTATTTAATTAAATTTGAAATCATATTAAAAAATTAAAAAAAAAAACAAAGATAGGCCTGCGAGCCGGGCTGGGCACCTGTGGGTTGGGCCACCAATGGGTGGGTGATTTTTGAGCCGGATCAAAAAGACCCTTTTTTTGGGCCAAAAAATAGAGGCCACAAACCCAAGTTTTTACGAGTGGCCCAACCCGACCCATGGGTTTGGGCCAATTTTGCCAGGTCTAACTGTAACTCATGAATCTTCAACCAAAAATCACACTTAAACGATCAACATATGATCAAAACTTGATTTACTGATTGAAATCATTAACAAGGTATTCTACCGACTCAAACTCGTCTTCCAATCTAATCATACAAAATTTATATCATCAAGACTCCTTCATAACTCATATCATACTGGAGTTGCACGAAAAATACACTAAATTCCAGATTAAAACTTAACACATCGATTTACCGACTAAAATCATTAGCGAGGTAATTCACTGTTTTGAACTCATTCACGACTTGAATCAAATCACACCTAAACCATCAAGACTCTGTCCAAACACCAAACATAATAAAATCCACGAAAATCATGCCCAATATCCAAATTATAACATTTAACAATTTGGTTCTATCGATTAAAATTGATATTGTAACTCTATACCGACCAGAATCCGTCTACAATCAATATAACATCATATACTTCAACATCTCATGATTTTATTGATCAAAACATCATCATAGCAGCAATTTCCAGAAGCATCTTCATGTCTGTAACACCTTTATAAGAGTATTATAGTTTCAAGATCATAATCATCGAAAACGGACATAATTGGCATTATAACCCTAAATACTTTATCAAAACATCATGGATTCAACTTAACATAGATACATACGGAGATTCAGTATCACATTAACATAATAGTCGAAGAGTTTAGTTTGGTTACCTCTGATATGAAATCGAACAAATCCCCTTAAACAAGCTCGTAAGCACCCTCCGGGGGCGGATCCATGTATAAGCTTAGGCAGCTTCCTAGGCTAGATTTTTGCTGTTAGGCATGGAGTAGATCATTATTCTGAGATCAATCCATATGAAAATAGCAGAATTATGCGAAGGATAGAGGAAGAAGATGACTTGCAAGCCGTTCTTGTTTTTGGGTTTCATCCTAAAACGACGTGATTTTGGGCTTAACATTAATTGTATATCAAAAGATAAAATTGCATTGTATTATATACAAAAATAAAAAACTTCGGAAGAATCTTACATAGAAAACTTCTATTTTAGTCTTGTACCAAATTATGATACTAAATGCTTATGTGGCACCTAATAGAGGTTTATGTGGCGCCAAACCCCTATAGGGTAACCCTTACTGGGAGTAGGGGTTGACATATCTGAATCCCTAATACTAGTAGGGGTAAATCATTCAACCTTTACACATGTCCGCCAAATCAACCACATGCTGTCGTGGCGCATATGTACGCTTAGTGTAGGCGTACATGGCGTCTGTCTACCATAATTTGGGCACTGCACGTCTAGTCTTAGAAGAACAAGTGAATTTAACTATATATCGGCACGACTTGTGTAGAGAAAACTCGTCTGGTTAGAGAGTAAAAAACCCCAAAATTGAAGAAAAACTATTTCAACTATGAATTTTGTCATTGTAAATGCTTGATTTATTCACTTTTTCATATCAATGATATGTGTTCAATTCAGATTTCTCAACCCCCATCTCTCTTAAATTTTTGGTTACTTGATTTAAATATTTGATAATGATGATGCAAAATCATTCTGATATTAAATGTTTTACGGAAGTTGAGTCAATTAATTGTAATTGAGTTTTTATTTTTTATGGTGAGATTTGACTTAATTATCAATACCTGATCAATTAATAACTTAACTGATTCTTCTCAACTTATTTTATTTTTAAGTGATTAATTGTTGTAGCAATGGTGGAGAGCTACTTTATGAAGAAGGGATTGATTAGGGTGGAAACACTTTTAATGGTGAAATCTAGAAACCAATCGCATTATTAAGTAATTTTATTGCATATTTGTTATTATTTGTTGCATCAAGCTGGTCGCTAGTATATGCAACAAATAATACAATAAAAAATACATAAATGCATATAATTCTACTCATCTACAGCCGTTAGATCACTAATATCAATGGCCTACAAAAGTTTCTAAATTTCACAAGGTAATTAGTTTTCATATGATCTATTTCCGTATGAAGAATATGAGAACCTTCAAATCTTTCACCACGAAATATACCAATATTGATAGTGAAAGTTCAAAGAGAACTAATGTTGAATTTTTTTTTTTCTAAAAACTTCTTTCAGACCATGCTCGTCGAATGCGTATCTTGGATTATGACCCAAATACTCGTGATCAAGTTAGATGAGTTTTTAATTGAGGCGAACTATTTTTTCAAGTCATAAGTTTTTTTTTTTTGCCCTAGCTGGCAAAACTTTCTGGATCTGCCGCTTGTAACACCCCCAAGATATTCAGGGTATATTACAACGTCGTGGATCCCTATATGGGACCCACCAAGCTAGGTGACCAAACACACTCATCGACTCGCGGATTCAACATAAAAACACCTCGTCAAAAAGATGCAAAACAACAATAACCCACCTGGTTCAACCGGTCAAACAATATTACAACCACCCAATACAAATATAATAGGCGAAATGTTTCAATTCGAACAAACAAAAGCTCCTAAGTACTCGAGTACTTCTATTAGTTTACAAGTTGACAATCAGTCAGAAGATAGGAAACAATAAAACACCACTCATGTACAATCATCACGCACGGCCGTCATCCGCGTATTGGTCCAGCGCCCGCTCGTCCCGAAGAACCTGATCTGAAATTCATAAAACGAATTTCCCCAAAAAGGGTCCCCACAGGGGTTAACAATTACGCTAGTACAAGTAGGTCAAATGAACAACTTACATCTTACACATATAGTCAATGCATGCAATTCAGAAAATATCATTTGAAACACATATTTCCGGAAACGCCATAATCCAAAACACATTTGCAAAATGCACCACAATAAACCGCGGACCCACCCCTCCGTGGACCCCTACCGAGACCCCATTGGATCTAACCCGTAGTGGTTAAAAGCAAGCTCGCGGACCCACCCCTCCGTGGACCCCTACTGAGACACCATCGGATCTAACCCGTAGTGAGAATACACACACACACACACAATTTCTCATGCAAAACTACCATGTTAAGAGTGTAAGTTCATTAAGGAATAATTTCTTTATTTCTTCTTATCTACAGGTTGATGGGTCCCGCCTCAACCCCCCGTCCACACTGGACGTTTTTCGGCGGAAAAAAAAAGTCCATTAAGGATTATTTGCCTCGATCAATAGACGGTGTCACGAATGGAAAGGAAGAATCAAACACGACCGCCAGGAACCGGCGAAACCGAACCTAACGATTCGAAGAATACAATCACAATCATTTCTAAACGAATACGGAAATGGAATACACCCGAAAACCCGCCTACGATTCATGTATATTCGTACAAGAACAACAACGGGGGCGCACCGCAACCAAACCCTCTCAATTACGCAAATACCACGAAATATACCATGAATCCGTAGGGAAACCAAGAATACCAACAAGATTAATCATATTCATCATGAATTAATCAACAACACGGAATGAATCGGACGAAAACTCGAAAACCCCCAAATCTCCCCAAAAATAGGGTTCTAAGAGATTTACCTGGATTCAATAGATAGAAGATGATTAGATGATGATAACTTGGTATTAGAGACTCAAAATCTTGGATGGATCATGATACTCGCTCAATTCCAAGCTCCCAAAGGCTCCATCCCATGTAGCAACGATGATACTCCGCACAAAAAAAAACCAGTGCGCCCGATCACCAACGATCCTATCACCACTAGGAAGTTTAACGATGAAAGGCTCACAAGGCGACAATCAAGACCCAAACGGTGCACACATTCCAGAGAGACGAACGAATGCGTAGCACCAGAATCGGAAAACACACTGACAGGATGAGAATGAATGTGAACGGTACCTGTGGCAACGGTAGCGGCTGGGTCATCGGCCCTCCTCATATCATAAACACACGGATGGGTGGAGCCGACACTGGAAGCTCCCCCTCTAGTGGGCTGACCCCGACCTCTCCCTCGACTAGCACTCGGCAGGGACTGAGAAGCAAACGATCCTTGATTCACACTTGATTCCCTAGGCGCTGGCATGGAAGTCTGGGCACCAAGAATTCTCTCTCTCAGCACAAAAAGCAGCCTTGTGGCCCGGCTGGCCACACCGATTACACATCAGCAAAGGGCTCGGACAATTACGACTGATGTGGCCCGGTCGGCCACAGTTAAAACACTTCACATCCCGAGAAAGAGTACTAGTAGTTCCACGGAAACCCCCAGTAGAATGAGATGGACCACTTCCAGTGGAAAAATTAGCAGGCTGAGATTTCTGCTTCCGGTGGACTTCTGCTTCTTGCTCTCACGAGCCGTCTCACTAGACGTCACAGACATATCATAAGCAAGGGCTCTACTTTGGTAATCCTTCAAGGTGGTGCAGACGAGCCCAGAGATGTAGTCACGAATCGACAATTTCATTCGTCTGGAGAAGTGGAAATTCTTGTCGCTCTCCTCTCTAACGTGGGCCTTCACGAAGCCCAACTCTCGGTTGTAATCAGCAATGGCCTGAGAAACGGGGATATCCCGAGGTTGAGCATCAAAGAAGGCATGGACTCGAGCCTGTTTGATCAGCCACGGACAATATCCGATCTCCATCAGGTCCTTGAATTCATCCCATGTAGCAACACGGTCCTTGGGCTCAACGGCCTCCCACCAGTCAGTAACATCCCCAGTGAGAAAATACTGGGCAATAGGGACCTTGCGATCCTCGGGACAATTGGTGGCAATGAAGACCTTGGATATCTCCTTGATCCACCCCTCCCAGCCAATCGGGTCTGAAGCTCCTGAAAACTGAGGAGGATGTATCTTGATGACATCCTGAAGCCAATGATCTGCTCCGCCTCGAGCATCATGGGCCGGAGTCGGGTTCTGAACCGCCTAAGCTATCGCCGCCATCTTGTTCACCATTTGTTGCATCACAGCCCCAACACCAAGGTAGGCGCCATCTTGAGTAGAAGCATGGCTATGACGGTCACCGGTACTGCCGGCTCCAGAAGAATGCGACGTGGCCGCCTCACCGGCTGCCCCACGTCCCCGGACGCGTCCACGACCACGACCACGACCACGAC
Source organism: Orobanche coerulescens (assembly GCA_033398695.1). NCBI lineage: Eukaryota > Viridiplantae > Streptophyta > Magnoliopsida > Lamiales > Orobanchaceae > Orobanche > Orobanche coerulescens. The sequence goes on from CM065812.1 coordinate 25,834,147, forward strand.
CACAGCCTCTACCAGCATCTATACTGGTGTTAAATAAGTAGCAAAAGTAATTCAATGATAAGTACGAGAGGAAAAACAATCACAAATCAAGAATCGAAGGTGCGATACAAGGAAATAAGGAACAGATTAAGGAAAACCTACGGGCACTGGAAGTACCGGAATAATGGCAGCATGATGACGATGTGCACAACGAAACATAACTAGACCCAAATAACCAACAAGCCTAGGTATCCATAAACCAAGTGCTCTGATATCATTTCTGTAACACCCCCAAGATATTCAGGGTATATTACAGCGTCGTGGATCCCTACATGGGACCCACTAGGCTAGGTGACCAAACACACTCATCGACTCGCGGATTCAACATAAAAACACCTCGTCAAAAAGACGCAAAACAACAATAATCCACCCGATTCAACCGGTCAAACAATATCACAACCACCCAATACAAATATAATAGGCAAAACGTTTCAAGCCGAACAAACAAAAGCTCCTAACTACTCGAGTACTTCTATTAGTTTACAAGTTCACAATTGGTCAAAAGATAGGAAACAATAAAACACCACTCATGCACAATCATCACGCACGGCCGTCATCCGCGTACTGGTCCAGCGCCCGCTCGTCCCGAAGAACCTGACCTAAAATTCATAAAACGAATTTCCCCAAAACGGGTCCCAAAGAGGTTAGCAATTACGCTAGTACAAGTAGTCGAAATGAACGACTTACATCTTATACATATAGTCAATGCATGCAATTCAGAAAACATCATTTGAAACACACATTTCCTGAAGCGCCATAAGCCAAAACACATTTGCAAAATGCATCACAATTAACTGCGGACCCACCCCTCCGTGGACACCAACCGAGACCCCATCGGATCTAACCCGTAGTGGTTAAAAGAAAGATCACGGACCTACCCCGCTGTGGACCCCTATCGAGACCCCGTAGGATCTAACCCGTGGTGAGCATACACACAATTTCTCATGCAAAACTACAATGTTAAGAGTGTAAGTTCATTAAGGAATACTTGCCTCGATCAATAGACGGTGTCACGAATGTAAAGGAATAATCAAACATGACCGCCAGGAACCGGCGAAACCGAACCTAACGATTCGAAGAATACAATCACAACCATTTCTAAACGAATACGGAAATGGAATACACCCGAAGACCCGCCTACGATTCATGTATATTCGTACAAGAACAACAACAAGGGCGCACCGCAACCAAACCCTCTTGATTACGCAAATACCATGAAATATACCATGAATCCGTAGGGAAACCAATAATACCAACAATATTAATCATATTCATCATGAATTAATCAACAACACGAAATGAATCGGACGAAAACTCGAAACCTCCAAATCTCCCCAAAAATAGGGTTCTAAGAGATTTACCTGGATTCAATAGATAAAAGATGATTAGATGATGATAACTTGGTATTAGAGACTCAAAATCTTGGATGGATGATGATACTCGCTCAATTCCAAGCTCTCAAATGCTCCAAATCGCCTAACTCTCGGAGATGAAGTGAAGAGGAAGAGAAATGAGCTGCTGCGGTCAACTCTCTGGTTTTTATAGCCAGAGAGTTACTAGCGTGCGCTAACCTTCAAGGTTAGCGTGCTGTAATACCCGATTGTAAATTCATACATTCATTCTCATTCATTAAATCGCCACTCTGTAATTTTTCACTTATTAATAATCATTCATCATTCACATTCATTCATTCGTGTTCACCGTTCGAAGTAACTTTTGGTCGTGTATCGATATCGTTCATTGTTTCAACCTTGCTTGAGAATCGAGACGAGAATATTATCTTGATTGTTGTAATTGCTTCGCTAGTCGATGTTGATATTGGAGTTCATACCATTTCAAAATTTACTCCTTGTTCGAATCGTGCTATTATTGGGCAAACCCTTGTAATCATTGCTCGGAACCACCGTTTTAAAATTTCAACACTTCCATTTCGTATTATTGTTCCCAAGTATTGAGTCATATCGCTTTTATTTTCTTCCCAGGTCGTTTTTCGTCATTTTTGGCCCGAATAGTGTGCGCCGCGTCACACACCTTGTTCATTATGTGCCTAAACCGACTGTACCGCGGGACGCGGCCCTTTGCTGGCCGGGCCGCGACACTAACCATTTTCCTGGGTTTTTTTGGCCGCGGGCCGCAGCACACTCAGTCCAGGCCGCGGCACGCGAGGTAAAATAACCTTTTTCAGCGGGTTTTGTGAGGAGTATTTCATCATACTCCTTCCTCCTCCTCTCCTTGGGCGATCTTGTGGGCAATTTTTTGGGCGTTTTTGCATCATCAATCCCAGAGAATTTCATCTTCTTCAAGTTGTGGTGTGGATTAACAACATATTTGTAGATTCTTCATCCTAATTCAAGGTAATTTCTTCAACCCTAGATTCAATTTTGAGTTGGAGCACGAAGTTTTGGATGATATAATCATGATTTGTGAAGGATATACGTATGACTATGAGTTTTTATGAGTTATCATCGGATTGTTGGAAGTTTATTCAAGAGCACTTTTAAGGTTGACTTGGAATTGGGATTTTCAATTAGATATTATCATAATCTCGATTTGAGTATTCCTATTGGATTATCAATTGTGTTGATGGTGTTTTGTTGGTTTGAATCATTCATTAGAGATTGGTTTTCGATATAACTGGGATTAGTTGTAAAGTATGGGAGATTGTTTTCAAAGTGTTTGTCGAAATGCCTAAATGAGTTTGGATTTATTGTATCGACCTCTTGAATTAGTTATGATCGCTATTGATACGTATATTAAGTGAATTGTTGGTAATTGTGTTATTCAAGGTTGTTCGAGCGACCGATATCTCCATTAAGGACGTTTGTTCGAGAGAGGACATTTCATCACTGATATTGAGTAAGTTAATTCTTACTCGGTTAAAAGAATATTCATTTCTTTCGTTGTTGTTCATTTATATTCATAATTCATTCATAGTATATTAATCATGTTGAGAATTGTAATTATCAAACTAATCATTCATTTCACGAGGAACGACAGTTCCAATCATTTCCGTGAGCTATCATTCATTTCATCATTAATTCATCTCGGTGAGTCATTCTTGACCTTTGTCGATTTTCTATTCATTGATATCCATCATGGTCACTTTTGTTCCTCTGGCCTTCTGGGTTCATATTACATGGTCAGGTGGTTATGTGTGGAATTTTTAGTCGGGCACACGATAGTCATGTGATCGGGTTCACCGACACAATGGACTGTGCACACGGTAACGTGCCTCTGTGAGACTAATTAGGTACAAGGGCGGTTCTGTCCGGACACTCATCTTGTGAACTTGCACGTCCCATTACGGGCGTACTATGATGCCGCTCTTCAGCTTGATTTCATAACTAAGATATGTAATTATGGTGGTTGTTCAACTCTTGAGGATTGTTGTTATGTGTAACTGACCCCGTTGGGGGATATTATTTTCAGGTCATGGCAAGACAAAGGCACGGAGAGATAACGTTGACAGCGAGGAGTCCCAGTGATACTAGTAGGGGGCCCCAGTCCATCTATTTGTTCATGCTTTCTTGTTATGTATTTTTCCGCTGCACTTTCGTTTGGATTATCATTTATTCAGTGTTGTATATTTTATCTTCACATTAAATATACATGTATTCTGTTCTCCTGGGTGTGTTGTACTTGAAACTCCTCATCGGAGTAATTGATGATGTAATGTGGTTCGGTACTACATTTTTATTTTGTAATTCATTAAATTTATTCACCTGGTGGGTCCCAGTCGGGGTTCCACGGCACTGTAATATCCGCCTAGTTGGGGTGTTACAGAGTTGGTATCAGAGAGTGGTTTTGAATACTACCTTCCGGGTCATGTCTCATTTAAAATCATCGTTCATCAGACTAGAATCACTGGACTTTCGCGTCACGTGTGATATGTGCAAGCGCCAAGCCCCCCAGACCAAAGAATGGTACTGACGCCATAATATAATTTCTGGCAATAGGAATTACTCATTCATCATTCATTAGTCAACAATCCTCAATTATCATTTTCATTTTTGATCATGTCGCTCATGTTAATTCATTCATCACTCAGTCAATCTCATTGTTCAGTTGTCGATCTTGTGGATCGTATTATCAATCTTGTTAACTTGTTCAAGATAACCATTTCAAGAATTTCAACAGATAATCATGTCACCTAAGTTGATCCTTCATGCAATCATTCTGTTAGAGCGTGTATGCTCATTATTATCATTTCATAACATAATCATAATGCGATGTTCATGCGAGATCTATAATTATCATGTGTTTTCTACCTTCAGTATGGATCGAGCTGGCAGAGGACGCAGAGGAAGAGGCCGCAGTTCGGGCCGAAACCCGAGAGCTCGAGTGAATACCCGTGCGAATGCGAGGAATAATATCAATTCAACGAGCAGCGATGCTGCCACTCATTCACCAGGAGATAATCATTCCCCGTCAAGGAGCTGTACCCGGGATATAGCTCAATCAGAAGGTGGACGGGTTTATCCACTCGCTTTTATGCAGGGCATGATGGCCCAGATGACTCAGATGGCACGTCTGATGGAGATGATGCAGAACTCAGCCACTCAGGCTCAACAGGCCCCTTCGCCGCCACCTCAGAGGCAAGAGAGGAGTGTGAGTAGTATCATCAATGACATCTCTCGCCAGAGGCCACCTACCTTTGAGGGCTCATCTGAGCCGGCGGACATTATTCACTGGCTGGAGCATTTCGAGAAGTTATTTGCTATGGTGGAGTGTCCCGAAGGGCACAAAGTTTCAGTTGCAGCTTACTATCTGGGTAAGAGCGCTCACTCTTGGTGGCTATCTTTAAAACCCACCGACGGATCTTGCACGTGGGACCAGTTCAAGACTCTCATGATGGAAATATATTATCCGGACCCACTCAGGGAGGCCAAGTTGTAGGATTTACTCAGTCCCGACCCCTCAATAGAAGAAGATGCTCTTGCTATTGTCGAGAAATTTCAGGAGCTACTTCTTTTCGCCTCATCTATTATCCACTCGGAGGCGGATAAGATCAAGTACTTCAGCAAAAGGTTGAAACCTCATATGCGGCTACAATTACTTAATCATCATTGCACCACTCTGGCCGAATTTATCGAGAAAGCTCTTGCTTATGAGCTTACTGCTAAGGAAATTGCTAAGTATCAGACTTCATCTTCCGGCAAGAAATCGAAGAAGCGTAATAAGTCTGAAGGCAGTCAGGCAACCTTCAAAAAGCCTCGTACGGGCTCTACTTTTTCTGAGTGACCTCCTACGGTGCCTAAACCCACATAATCTCAGTCCCGAGCGGCTAGTTCGGCCATCACCTGTTACAATTATGGAGAACAGGGCCACTTCAGCACTAAGTATCCAAAGCCGACCCTCACGTGTAATAACTGTGGGATTATGGGGCATAAGGCCCGTTTCTGCCTTAGAGACTCCAAACCTACTCCGGCGACATCTCAGGCCCCGAAGCAGTCAGCGGTTCAGAATCAGGCCACTCAGTCTGCGTCCTTTAAGACGATGGGAGCTAACAAAGGCGGAGCCCACAACTATCAGACAGGAGTATCTGGTTCCGGGGCTGGCAAGCCCCGAATTTATTAGATGAAGAAAGCCAACAATCCGAAGGCCCAAATGATCTCAGGTACACTCAAAATTTTATCTCAAACTGTGTGTACTCTTTTTGATACTGGTGCATCGCATTCATTCATTTTCGAGTCATGCTTGAGTAGACTTCATCTGGATAGTGCTACTAGTTGTGAACCATATATCATTGGACTACCTGACGGTAGAAGAATGATCAGAAATCGTGAGATTAAGAATTGTCCGATTCAGCTTCATGGTTGTGTTTGGTTGGCAGACCTGATTGTGGTAGATTTACCTAGAGACGACGTTATTTTGGGTATTGATTGGATAGATCGTCACGATGCTATCCTTAGTGTCCGTAAGCGTATGGTCACTATTATTTCAGACGATGGAGTCGAGTATGTATTTCAGGGGAGTAATCCCATCTATTCCAGAAGGGTTATCAATATGATGAAAGCAGTGAAATTACTCAATCATGGGTGTGTTGGTTATTGGTGCTATATGACCAAGACCGAGAAATCATCAGTGTTATTGGCAGATATCCCGGTAGTGATAGAATACGCCGATGTATTTCCAGACGAGTTACCTGGTTTGCCTCCACAGAGAGATGTGGAATTCACGATTGAATTGGAGCCCGGTACATCTCCAATATCGAAAGCACCATATCGTATGGCTCCGACCAAAATGCAGGAATTGAAGAATCAACTAGTGAAATTGACTGAGAAGGGTTATATCAGACCGAGTGCGTCTCCGTGGGGAGCACCAGTTATTTGTCAAGAAGAATGATGGTTCGTTTCGCTTGTGCATTGATTATCGAGAGTTGAACAGTGTGACGATCAAGAATAAATATTACCTTTCCCGCATCGATGATCTCTTGGATCAACTTCAGGGAGCTTCAATATTTTCCAAGATCGATTTGAGATCTGGGTATCATCAGTTACGAATTTGAGAGTCAGATATCGCTAGAACGGCATTTCGAACACGCTATGGGCATTACGAGTTTGTGGTGATGTTGTTTGAGTTAACTAATGCACCTGCTGTATTCATAGAGTTGATGAACTGAGTTTTCGTCGACTATTTAGACTGGTTCATGGTTGTTTTCATAGATGACATTTTGATTTATTCTCATGATCGAGAGGAGCATGAATTTCACCTTCATCAGGTTCTCGACGTGTTTAGACGAGAGCAGCTTTATGGAAAATTTTCCAAATGTGAGTTCTGGATGTCCAAGGTGACGTTTCTCGGGCATGAGATTTCATCAGACGGAGTACGTGTCGACCCTCAAAAGACGGAGGCTATACGAGATTGGCAACCTCCGAAGAATGTTAAGGAAATCCGAAGCTTTCTCGGATTAGCTGGCTATTATCGGTGATTTGTGGAAGGATTTTCTAAAATCGCTCAACCTATGACGAACCTTTTGCGAAAAGATAAGAAATACACGTGGTCTGGCGCGTGTCAGCGGAGTTTTGAGGAACTCAAGAGTCGTTTAATTTTATCCCCTGTCCTTTCTTTACCACAAGGGACAGAGGGATTCGTGGTTTATAGTGATGCATCCGGACAAGGTGTCAGATGTGTATTAATACAGAACGGGAAAGTGATTGCCTATGCTTCACGGCAGCTGAGACCTTATAAGGTCAACTATCCGACCCATAACCTGGAGCTAGTGGCCGTGGTTTTTGCATTGAAGATTTGGCGTCATTATCTTTATGGCATCACCTGTCAGATTTTCACTGATCATAAGAGTTTGAAGTATATATTTACTCAGAAGGAGTTAAATATGCATCATAGACGGTGGTTGGAACTGATTAAAGATTATGATATCTAGAATCAATATCACCCGGATAAGGCGAATGTTGTTGCCGATGCCTTGAGCCGTAAGTCCATTCAGGAGCAAATGCTTGCTCGTTTAACCGTTCAGAAAGAGCTTCAGCAGGTATTCCTTATGAGATCGAGGTTTGGTTACAGCGTATACAAGGGTAGCTTTCTATGCTGGAGATTTCATCGCCACTTGAGGAGGCGATCAGACTGAAACAGGGTTCAGACTCATTTTTGTTACGCATTCGAGATGATGTGGCTCAGTGGAAGCCCCTGGATTTGTGGTCCACGAGGATGCACTTTTGCGATTTAAGAATTGGTTATGCGTTCCAGTGGATGACGAGTTGAAAAACTCGATTTTGAGAGAGGCTCATGCTACCCCTTATTCTATTCATCTGGGATCTAGAAAGATATACAAGGACTTGAAACAGAATTATTGGTGGAGTAATATGAAGCGAGAAGTTGCAGAATTTGTTTCCAGATGTCTGACCTGTCAGCAAGTCAAGATAGAACATCAGCCACCGGTGGGTATGCTGAATCCACTTCCTATTCCAGAATGGAAGTGTGGGGATATTTCCATAGACTTCATCACGAGCTTGCCGGTGAGTCGTCACGGCATGAATACAATTTGGGTTGTGGTGGACCATTTAACCAAGTCAGCTCATTTCCTCGAGATTATGGATACGTGCGGTCCTGAGAGACTTGCCCAGTTATTCATTAAAGAGATCGTGAGATTACACTGTACCCCTATGAGTATCGTTTCGGATCGTGATGGGCGATTTGTGTCGCATTTTTAGAAATCTATTCATCGTGCCATGGGAACTCAACTCAATTTCAGCACAACTTTTCACCCTCAGTCCGATGGATAATCAGAGAGAACTATTCAGACGTTAGAGGACATGTTGAGAGCATGTGTGCTCGATTAGAAAGATGATTGGGAAGCCCAACTACCGTTGATCGAATTCACGTATAACAACAGTTGGCATGCTTCGATTAAGATGGCACCTTACGAAGCCTTATATGGTCATCGTTGTCGATCTCCTTTATGCTGGGATGACTTATTAGAATCGATCGGCACTGAACCCGATATGTTATTAGCTGCCCGTGAGCGTTGATCCGGAGTTATTTGTTGATCGCTCAGAGTCGACAGAAATCATATGCAGAAAATCGTCGTCGACTATTAGAGTTCGAGACAGGTGACCACGTCTTGGTCAAGGTATCCCTGAGTCGAGGTATTTTCCATTTCGGGAAGCGAGGAAAGTTGAGTCCGAGATTCATTAGACCATTTGAGATTTTGGATCGAGTAGGCGATCTGGCTTATCGGTTGGCTTTACCTCCAGCCCTGAGCCGAATTCATAACATGTTTCATGTCTCTCAATTGCGGAAGTATATTGCCGACCCTAGTCACATACTTCAGTTTGATGAAATCGAGATAACGGATGATCATACGTATGAGGAGCGTCCCGTACGAATCTTAGAGCGGCGAATCAAACTGTTGAGGAACAATATGATTCCTTTGTTTAAAATTCAGTGGTCGAGACACGAAGTCGAAGAGGCTACTTGGGAAACCGAGGATAGTATGCGGGAGAGTTATCCCGAATTGTTTCACACTTAGTTTCGAGGTTTTTTAAGGGGGGGGAGTATGTAATACCCGATTGTAAATTCATCCATTCATTCTCATTTAGTAAATCGTCACTCTGTAATTTTTCACTTATTAATAATTATTCATCATTCACATTCATTCATTCGTGCCGTTCGAAGTAACTTTAGTCGTGTATCGATATTGTTCATTTTTTCAACCTTGCTTGAGAATCGACACGAGAGTATTATCTTGATTGCTGTAATTGCTTCGTTAGTCGATGTTGATATTGGAGTTCATACCATTTCAAAATTTACTCCTTGTTTGAATCGTGCTATTGTTGGGTAAACCCTTGTAATCATTGCTTGGAACCACCGTTTTGGGGTTTCCGCACTTCCATTTCGTATTATTGTTCCCAAGTATTAAGTCCTATTGCTTTTATTCTCTTCTCGGGTCGTTTTTCGTCATTTTGGGCCCAAATAGTGTGCGTCGCGGCACACACCTTGTTCATTGCGTGCTTAAACCGACTGTACTGCGGGCTGCGGCCCTGTGCTGGCCGGGCCGCGGCACTAACCATTTTCCTGGGCGTTTTTTTGGCCGCGGGCCGTGGCACACTCAGTCCGAGTCACGGCACGCGAGGTAAAATAACATTTTTCAGCGGATTTTGTGAGGAGTAAGCTCATTTCATCATCCTCCTTCCTCCTCCTCTCCTCGGGTGATCTTGTCGGCGATTTTTTGGACGTTTTTGCATCATCAATCCCAGAGAATTTCATCTTCATCAAGTTGTGGTGTGGATTAACAACATATTTGTAGATTCTTCATCCTAATTCAAGGTAATTTCTTCAACCCTATATTCGATTTTGAGTTGGAGCATGATGTTTTGGATGACATAATCATGATTTGTGAAGGATATACGTATGACTATGAGTTTTTATGAGTTATCATCGGATTGTTGGAAGTTTATTCAAGAGCACTTTGAAGGTTGACTTGGAATTGGGATTTTCAATTAGATGTTATCGTAATCTCGATTTAAGTATTCCTATTGGATTATCGATTGTGTTGATGGTGTTTTGTTGGTTTTTCATTAGAGGTTGGTTTTCGATATAATTGGGATTAGTTGTAAAGGATGGGAGATTGTTTTCAAAGTGTTTGTCGAAATGCCTCAATGAGTTCGGATTTATTGTATCGACCTCTTGAATTGGTTATGATCGCTATTGATACGTATATTAAGCGAATTGTTGGTAATTGTGTTATTCAAGGTTGTTCGAGCGACCGATATCTCTATTAAAGACGTTTGTTCGAGAGAGGACATTTCATCATCGGTATTGAGTAAGTTAATTCTTACTCGGTTAAAAGGATATTCATTCCTTTCGTTGTTGTTCATTTATATTCATAATTCATTCATAGTATATTAATCATGTTGAGAATTGTAATGATCAAACTAATCATTCATTTCACGAGGAACGCCGATTCCAATCATTTCCGTGAGCTATCATTCATTTCATAATTAATTCATCTCGGTGAGTCATTCTTGACCTTTGTTGATTTGCTATTCATTGATATCCATCATGGTCACTTTTGTTCTTGTGGCCTTCTGGGTTCATATTGCGTGGCCGGGTGGTTATGTGTGGAATTTTTAGTCGGGCACATGATAGTCATGTGATCGGGTTCACCGACATAATAGACTGTGCACACGGTAACGTGCCTCCGTGAGACTAATTAGGTACAAGGGTGGGTGTGTTCGGACACTCGTCTTGTGCACTTGCACATCCCATTACGGGCGTACTATGATGCCCCTCTTCAGCTTGATTTCATAACTAAGACATGTAATTATGGTGGTTGTTCAACTCTTGAGGATTGTTGTTCTGTGTAACTGACCCCGTTGGGGGATATTGTTTTCAGGTCATGACAAGGTGAAGGCACGGGGAGAGAACGTTGACGGCGAGGAGTCCCACTGATACTAGTAGGGGGCCCCAGTCCATTTATTTGTTCATGCTTTCTTGTTATGTATTTTTCCGCTGCACTTCCGTTTGGATTGTCATTTATTCAGTGTTGTATATTTTATCTTCACATGAAATATACATGTATTCTGTTATCCTGGGTGTGTTGTACTTGAAACTCCTCATCGGAGTAATTGATGATGTAATGTGGTTCGGTACTACATTTATATTTTGTAATTCAATAATTTCATTCGCCTGGTGGGCCCCAGTCGGGGGTCCACGACACTGTAATATCCGCCTAGTTGGGGTGTTACACGTGCGCTATCGGCCAAAAACCCAATCCAGAACCTACGGTTCTGGACCGTTAGCATGCGCTAATCGCCCATCGATAGCACGCACTATCGGGCCATAGCGTGCGCTACCTGAACATCATCCGAGTTCAGAAACATTCTGCCCAGTACTGGACTGCCGGATTAGCGCGCGCTTCCGGCCACCCTGCGTGCGTTAAGTCCGAACGATAGCGTGCGCTAGAACAACATCTTAGCATGTGCTAGAATAACTCTTCCAGAGAGCAGAGGGCAGAAACAGACTACTTCCACTGTTATGCCCAAGACACTAGCGCGCGCTACCAAACAAGCGTAGCGTGCACAACTAAGGATACTAGCGCGCGCTAACTAACATCCATAGCTGGCGCTAGTGCAAAACGACTCAGGCACCCGAAACACACGAAACACGCTCGAAACAACGAACGAAAGCTCACAACATGCATAATAACATACGATATATTTACGGCAACCCCAAAAAGACGGTTCCAACCAACAATTACGAGAATCGGACCGAATAGCGACGGAAAAGACAACAATTGTGGAATTGGGTAAAATAAATTCGAAAATAAGTATTCCCGAAATACACATACGGTTACACATCAGCCACCAAAATAGGAAAACACAAAATCGTGAAAGTACCGGGAAAAGAAAAAATGCGGATATTACACCGCTGACACCCTCGATCCTCTCCCTGAGCACTTCAATACCTTGGAATCAACTCTTGGCTCTCAAGACCTCTCTCTCTCAATGTTTTGGTCGAAAAACCACTTGAAAAGATGTAAGAACCAATGGAACCCGTGGCTTCTTCTTAACTAGCCAATCATTCTTTACGTAGCGTACGTTAAGTCATTCCTACATAGGTTATTCCTTCTCAATCTATGTAAGCTCTACATGTAGCGTACGTTAATTCATTCCCGTAGCATTATGTCTAAATGCCAAAGGTTTTATGTACATTATTTCCAGTCTAGCATACGTAAGGTTGGTTTAACGTACGTTAACCTCTTCGTTATCGTACATAAAGTCGTTGACCCAACAAGGGTCACTTTCTCACCAACACTCAGCTATCACCGGCCCCACGTACACATTCATCGAATCTCCCTGCCGTTGACTCAACAAGGGTCACTTTCTCACCAACACTCAGCTATCACCGGCCCCACGTACACGTTCGTCGAATCTCCCTACTGAAGACCTCATTACGTAAGTTAGATCTAAGGCTAAGGTATGTTTACCTTTAGTAAAATTGAATGCGATTTTTCTAAGTGTTGTAAACATATACATCTATACACTTTTGTAATTGCCAACAGTTTTCCAACATAATCCCACCTTCAAATAAATTCTAAATATTAATTCCAACAATTTCCCAATTCCATACGTCTTCAATACAATCGAGTAAATTATTACACAGTAAAATTCATAATAACAAATGCATGGGTATAACACAAGTGAGACACAATGTACATCTTTTATTAAACATTAGTCACAATAGTGTGCATTTCTAGTAATTACTCAAATTTAATAACCATAAAACACCATGAAGTAATAAGCATACGATCATTATATCAAACTCTATTACATTCCATAATCATCAATAGAATTCCCATGGTTATACATAAAGCTAGATTACTATAATATTAAACGACTGATCTAAAGATACATATATAACACTTTCATAAAAAATTAATAGCAGATAACAAATTTTATGCGAGTATATGAATCAGTATAGTGCTATTAAGTTTATATCCGAAATATTAATATACTCTTGGCTGGATACAACCTACAGCTCACAAAGTGTTTGGATCAATAGGTTTATCAAGATTTCGTGTTCAACCATTCTACTTCAGAATAACTATCCACATGTTTTGAAAGCATTTTGACTATGCCCTAAAAAAGATGCACATATGATATAAACCTAAGGTTGACTCTTAATTGATCCCCTAATGTAATGATGTTAAATGTGCAACCTTCTGATGTGGGGATTAAGTAGGACAAGGATAGGGGCATAGGGCAATGACGAAAATAGCAACATCGCGAGGAAAACTAATGTAATGGAACATCACAGAAGTAACATATGAAGTACATTATGTTTTAAATATGGTAATGCTGCCATAAATCATACAGTTTCGCTTCCCCCGCAAAGTTGGCATTACAAACTAACATGATGTGAGATGAGAAATAATTCAAAGTATAGAGGTCTAACAGCATCAACAGTTGTCACATACTACAGAGTAGCTGCCAAGTTCTACACCTTCAAATCCAGAAACATATACAAAGCCAACATTGTAATATCCGTGATTTCGATTTTTGGTAAATTTCTTTTTTTGGCAGGAGTCCATTTTAACGGCTCGTTTGTTACCATTTTGTCATTATGAGAATGATTAATTCTGCACTTTTTGACATCTGAGTTCGTTTTGGTGTCGTTTTGTTGAGTTCCGTGCTTCTTAGCGACTTTTCCGCACTTGAGTTCGATTCTTGCAAATCTCGTTCGAAACTGTTGTCGAGTTTCCTGCAAATCCATTTCATGTTATTATGGAGGTTGTGAACTTTTATTGGTGTTTCGATTGAGTATCGTGTTGGGTCATTCCGTAATATTTCAAAGTTTTGGGTTCTATTACGTTTATTCTCTTTCTGGGTCGTTTGATATTACTGTCGTGTTAGAACCGACTGTTTTGACGTGAAGTCACTAAATGAGGATTCATGTCGTTCATCCAGGCCTTTGAATGGTCGGGACTATACATCATTCTAGTGTATCATGTTCATGGGTTGTTTTCGACACTTTTGGCACAAACAGTGTGTGCCGCGGCACAAGGGATTGTGCGCCGCGGCACACCCCTTTCTAAGGTTCGAGGGAGGCGCAGCTATACCGTGCGCCGTGGCACGCTGTGTTCTGTGCCGTGGCCTGGCCTGAAGGCCAGCGTGAATTTTAGCTGCGGGCTGCGGCACACTCAGTCTGCCCCGCGGCACGCGAGTCAGCAACCCTCTTAACAGCGGGATTTGGAGAGGATTTCATTTCCTCTCCTTTATTCTTTCCATGGGCGATTGTTTGAGCAATTTTCGGGCGATATTTAGGCGATTTGTCTTAGAGATATCATCCTCCTCGAGTTCTTGGTGTAGATTAACAACACCAATTTATGTTCTTCATCATTGATCCGAGGTATTTTCTTGATTCCCTAGAGTTGACCTTTTTTGAGAGTTTTGTTCTTAATTTCGTTCTCCATCCAATTTTGATAAACCTATTATTGTTAAATTGTGTTGTTAAACATATCTTATGAATTGTATATCCATATTTCGGTTTGGAGTTCTATTTTCGTGTTTCGATGGGTCGGTTTGCGTTCTTGGCCATTTTGGGGGGAAACCCTTGAACTTTCGTCGTTTGTTCCTTTAATTGAGCAACTTTGGGTCATGCTATAGAATTCATTTTCATTGTTGTTATTGTCGTTCGTAGATTATTATCGCGAGTAGGCGTTCGGCGGAGTCGGCGGGTTCATAGTCGGTTCGTGCCATCCTACTTCGGTCGATTCTCCGCGTTTGTGATTATTTGAGGCAAGTACCTTGTTCATACATTCTTGTTTTGTGGATATAATAATTGGTGATCGTCTTGGTATGTTTGTTTGGTTCTTTGAAATGAATTTCCAAAAGACTCGGTTTAGCCTCGTTAAAGTTTCACTTTCAAAATGCGTGTGTTTCATGAATGGTGTGTTTTGTGAATGGTTAAGTGAACCCTATGAATGCGCTTGGTGTTATTGTTGTGCTTTGATAATATATATACATATGTTATCTCATTTCGGTGCATTGTGGTTTGACGTTTGCGTTGTGCTAAGTGTTTGTTGCCTCTGGGTGAATAGTTTGGATATCCTTGGTGTACAATGTTATGTGTGTGAATGTGTGGATATGGGCGGGGTCTACGGTGACACATGGCATGCGATCATGTGGTCCGGATTCAACAAGCGATTGATCCAACAGTGAGAGCCTAAGAAAAACTACGGTGACACATGGCTTGTGATCATGTGGCCAGGATGAAACAAGTGATTTATCCAACCGTGAGCGCCAAAGATGTAATATCCGTATTTTTCTTTCCCTTGTATTTTTATTTTCGGTGTATTTCTCGGTTGTGGTGACCCTCGTGTATCCTTCAATGTAACTTTTCCGTCATCTTTTGACCTGATTCTCGTAATTGTTGTGCGGAACCGCCGTTTCGGGGTTGCCGTGGATCCATTCTATGCTATGATGCGTTTTGAGGTGTTCCGTTTGATGTTTCATTCGTATTCTGGTGTAGTGGACCGTTTGTGTTCTGTACCTAGCGCACGCTAGGTTCTCTGCATAGCGCGCGCTGGAAGTCCCTTTGTAGCGCACGCTACGTTTACTTCGTAGCGCGCGCTAGCGAGTGAGCCCTGGGGGTGACAGTTCAGCTCCCAGCCCTCTGGACTATCGGATTAGCGCACGCTATCTTGTCTAGCGCACGCTAATGTCGGGAGACTAGCGCACGTTAAGTTGTTCAGTAGCGCGCGCTAGTGTGACTGTCCAGTACTGCACAGTTTACTACTGAACTCAATCAGATGCTAGTTAGCGCACGCTACGCTTGTATGGTACCGCACGCTAACGGATCAGGTGGGTTCTGGACAGTTTGTCACTGGACTCGACTGATGTCCAGGTAGCGCACGCTATTGGTCGATAGCGCGCGCTACCGAGAGGTTATTAGCGCACGCTACGTTTCGAGTAGCGCACGCTAACGGCCACCACCTCGCTACCGGATCGGGACGCTAACGGTAGGGTTTGGAATCTTATCCCGTTAGCGCACGCTAACCTTGAGGTTTTAGCGTGCGCTAACACTCACTGGCTATATAAACCAGGGAGTTGACCGAGATAAACATAATTTCTCATTTCTTCCTCTCTCCGCGGTGAAGGCGATCCCGAGGCGATTTTCTTGGCGATTTCTTCCTCCAATCATCTCATCCAACATCCTTCTTGAGTTCTTGGAGTATTATATCAACATCAACACGAATCTTTCGTCCTAATCCACGGTAAATCTCTTAGAACCCTACTTTTGGATAATTTGGGGGTTTTGGGATTTTATTCCGATTCGTTCCGTTTTGTTGGTGGATTCATGATGATTATGATTAATCTTGTTGATATCATTAGTTTTCCTACGGATTCATGGTATATTTTCATATCTTTGTGAAATCGAGAGGGTTTGATTGTGGTCCGCCCTCGTTGTTATTTTTATTCGAATATACATGAATCGTAGGCGGGTCTCCGGGTGTATTCCATTTCCATAATCGTTTAGAAGTGGTTGTGATTGTGCTATTCGAATCGTTAGGTTCATTTTCGTCGGTTCCTCGCGGTCGCGCTTGACTTTTCCGTTCCGTTCGTGTCACCGTCTATTAATCGAGGCAAGTATCCTTATGAACTTACAATCTTAACGTAGTAGTATTGCATGAGACTTGTGTGTGTGTGTATGCTCACTACGGGTTAGATCCGACGGGGTCTCGGTAGGGGTCCACGGAGGGGTGTATCCGCGAGCTTGCTTTTAACCACTACGGGTTAGATCCGACGGGGTCTCGGTAGGGGTCGACGGAGGGGTGGATCCATGGTTAATTGTGGTGCATTTTTACAAATGTGATTTGATTATGGCATTTTCGGAAATGAGTGTTTTGGAACTATGTTTTCTTGATTACATGTATTTACTATATGTGTAAGATGTAAGTCGTTCAATTGGTTACTTGTACTAGCGTAATTGCTAACCCCTCTGGGGACCCGTTTTGGGGAAATTCGTTTTATGAATTTCAGGTCAGGTTCATCGAGACGAGCGGGCGCTGGACCAGTACATGGATGATGGCCGTGCGTGATGATTGTGTACGAGTGACGTCTTAGTGTCTTTTATCTTTTCATCTTTTGTGGTCTTTGAACTAATAGTAGTACTCGAGTACTTAAGAGTTCTTGTTCGCCCGGATTGTATTGTTGCTTATTATGTTTGTGTTGGCTGATGATGTTATGCTTGACCGGTTGAACTGGGTGGATTATTCTGTTTTGCGTCTTTATGACGTGGTGTTATTTTGTCGTTTCTGTGAGTCGATGAGTATGATGCTGTTCAGCCTGGTGGGTCCCATATAGGGATTCACGGCGCTGTAATGTACCTCGAATATCTTGAGGGTGTTACAGAAAATGGTATCAGAGCTCTAGGTTTATGGATACCTAGGCTTGTCGGTTTATTGGGTCTTGTGGTGTTTTGTTTTGCACATCATCGTCACGCTGCCATGATTCCTAGATTACCAAAGGTCCGTAAGTTTTCCTTCCTCTGTTCATTAATTCCTTGTATCGTACCCTTGATTCTCGACTTGTGATTGTTCTTTTCTTGTCGATCCTCGTATGGCTTTTGCTACTTATTTAACTCCGTATGGATGCCGGAAGAGGTCGTCGCGGTCGTGGTCGTGGACGCGGCCGGGACGTGGGCGGCCGGTGGGGCGGCCACGTCACGCTTCGGAGCCGGCGATCGGCGACCGTCATAGCCATGCTTCTTCTCAGGAGCGTGCCGATCTTGGTATTGCGGCCGTTATGCAGCAAATGGTGAACCAAATGGCGGCGATAGCTCAGGCGGTTCAGAACCCGGATCAGGCCCACGCTAATCGGGGCGGAGCGGATCGTTGGCTCCAAGATGTTATCAAGATGCATCCTCCTCAGTTTTCGGGAGCTTCAGACCCGATTGGCTGGGAAGGGTGGATCAAGGAGATAACTAAGGTCTTCGTTGCCACTAACTGTCCTGAGGAACGTAAAGTCCCTATTGCCCAATACTTTCTCACAGGGGACGCTACGGACTGGTGGGAGGCCGTTGGGCCCAAAGATCATGCTGCTTCGTGGGCTGAGTTTCGAGAATTGATGGAGACTGAATATTGCCCGTGGCCGGTCAGACAGGCTCGGGTACATGCTTTTTATGATGCTCAACCGCGGGATATCCCCGTATCTCAAGCTATTGCTGATTTTAACAAGGAGTTGGGTTATGTGAAGACCCAAGTTGTCGAGGAGAGCGACAAAATTTTCCATTTCTCCAGACGGATGAAGTTGTCGATTCGGGACTATATGTCGGGGCTCGTATGTACTACCTTGAAAGATTACCAGAGTAGGGCCCTTGCTTACGATATGTCTGTGACGGCGAGTGAGGCGGCCCGCGAGAGTAAGAAGCAGAAGACCGCCGGGGATTTTTCGGGCCACAAAGGTAGGGGTCAGCAGAAGTTCCAATCTGCTAACTTTTCTGCCGGTGGTGGCCCAGCTCGATCTACTGGATTTCCTCGTAGGGCTGCCAGTGCCCCTTCTCGGGAAGTGAAGTGTTTCAACTGTGGCCAGCCAGGCCACATCAGCCGTAATTGCCCGAGTCCTTTGTTGACATGTAATCAGTGTGGCCAACCGGGCCACAAGGCGGCTTTCTGTGCCGAGAGGGAGAGAATTGTGGGTGCCCGGACTTCCATCCCAGCGCCTAGGGAACCAAGTGTGAATCAGGGATCGTTTGCTCCTCAATCTCCGCCGAGTGCTAGTCGGGGGAGAGGTCGGGGTCAGCCCTCTAAGGGGGGAGCTTCCAGTGTCGGCTCAGCCCACCCGCGTGTCTATGAGATGCGGAGAGCCGATGACCCAGCGGCTACCGTGGCGACAGGTACCGTTTATATTCTTTCTCATCCTGTCTGTGCTTTTCGATTAGGTGCTACGCATTCGTTCATATCTTTGGATTGTGTGTGCCGTTTGAGTCTCGACTGTTTGATGCCTTGTGAACCCTTCATCATTAAGCTTCCTAGCGGTGATAGGATCGTTGGTGATCAGGAGGTTCGAGACTGTTCTGTACTTATTTGTGAGAGGACTTGGCCCTCTAATCTTATTGTTGTGGATATTGAGGGTGAGGATTTGATTCTCGGGGATGATTGGCTCGAGCGGCATGGCGCAATCATGAACTACCGCACGAGGATCATCACCATGTTAGCCGAGGATGGCACCGAGCACTCCTTCGCGGGGCGAAGGAGGGGAAATCAGAAATTCGTTATTAATGCCTTGAAGGCGATGAGTCTCCTGCGAAAGGGGTGTACTGGTTATTGGTGCTATGCCTTGAAGGCGGAGGATGGTGGAGTCGAGCTTTCGTCGATTCCAGTCGTTAATGAGTTTCCTGATGTATTTCCTGACGAGTTACCGGGATTGCCACCGGATCGTGAGGTTGAGTTTGCTATAGAGTTAGAGCCGGGCGCGGCTCCGATTTCGAAGGCGCCGTATCGCATGGCACCTTCAGAGATGGCAGAGTTGAAGAAGCAGTTGAGTGAGCTTCTTGAGTCGGGGTATGTTCGACCGAGTGCCTCGCCTTGGGGCGCACCGGTCCTGTTTGTGCGGAAGAAGGATGGCTCACTACGTTTGTGTATCGACTATCGCGAACTAAACAAGGTGACCATCAAGAACAAGTATCCTTTGCCGAGAATTGATGACTTGTTCGACCAGTTGCAGGGAGCTACGGTATTTTTGAAGATTGATTTGAAATTGGGGTACTATCAGCTCCGGGTGAGAGAATCCGATGTGCCGAAAACAGCTTTTCGGACGAGATACGGACATTATGAGTTCGTAGTTATGCCTTTCGGGTTAACGAATGCGCCGGAGGTGTTCATGCAGTTGATGAACAAAGTCTTTATCGAGTATCTGGATAAGTGTGTCGTCGTCTTCATAGACGATATTCTTATTTACTCGAGGAATGAGGAAGAGCATGCCCATCATTTGCGGGTAGTATTAGACATTTTGAGGACCGAGCAACTCTATGCAAAGTTCTCGAAATGTGAGTTATGGCTGAAGGAAGTGATGTTTTTAGGTCACGTGATTTCATCCGAGGGGGTTCGTGTGGATCCGCAGAAGATCGAGGCAGTGTTGGATTGGGCACCGCCCAAGAATGTGAAGGAGCTCCGTAGTTTCTTGGGTTTGGCTGGCTACTACCGTAGGTTCGTCGAGGGTTTCGAAATCGGCTCGGCCACTTACGCAGCTTGCTCCGTAATCGAGAAGTTCGCGGAATGACGAGAGGCAGTCGAGTTTTGAGGAACTGAAGAAGCGTTTGACTTCAGCCCCAGTTTTGGCGTTGCCATGTGGCAACGAGGGTTTTGCCGTTTATAGCGATGCTTCGGGTCAGGGTCTTGGGTGCGTATTGATGCAGCACGGCAAGACCATTGCTTATGCATCGAGGCAGTTGAGGTCGTACGAGCTTAACTACCCTACTCATGATTTAGAGTTAGCGACAGTTGTTTTTGCGCTCAAGATTTGGCGTCACTATCTTTTCGGCTCTGCATGTCAGATTTTTACCAATCATAAAAGTCTGAAATACATATTTACTCAGCGAGAGTTGAATATGAGGCAGAGGAGGTGGTTAGAGCTGATTAAGGATTATGACCTTGAAATCCTTTATCATCCGGGCAAGGCGAACGTCGTGACTGACGCCTTGAGTCGGAAACCGGTGGCGTTGCGAATGCTTGAGATCCTTACATCTCAGTCTGAGCTTCGGAGGGCTTTGATCGAGTCAGATGTTGAAGTCTTATTGCCTGGAGCCGTCGGGAAACTTTGTGCTTTAGAGATTTCGTCATCTTTGATCGATGAAATTAAGCTGAAGCAGTCAGAGGATCCGATGATTACTCAAATCCGAGGGAACGTTCTTAAGGGAAAGTCTCCTGGGTTTGTGATTCACGAGGATGGTATTTTGAGATTCCAGAGTCGGCTTTGTGTGCCGAACGACTCAGAGTTGAGACAGAGTATTTTGCGGGAGGCCCATACTACACCTTACTCCATTCATCCTGGTTCGAGTAAGATGTACAAGGACCTGAGAAGAAATTTCTGGTGGAATGATATGAAGGAGGAGGTCGCACAGTTTGTAGCGAGATGTTTGACTTGTCAGCAGGTCAAAATCGAGCATCGACTCAACTGGGTTATTACAGTCACTTCCCGTTCCGGAATGGAAATGGGAAGATATATCGATGGATTTCGTTACGAATTTTCCGAGATCGAGGTCGGGCATGAATATGGTATGGGTGATTGTTGATCGTCTGACCAAGTCGGCACATTTTCTGGGCATCAAGGACACTTGGGGCCCGGAGAAGTTGGCTCGTATGTTTATCGCGCAGATTGTGAGACTTCACGATACTCCGAAGTCTATTGTTTCGGATCGTGATGGCCGTTTCGTATCGCACTTTTGGCAGGCAGTGCATAAGGCGTTGGGTACCCGTTTGCATTTGAGTACTTCTTTTCACCCCCAGTCAGATGGACAATCGGAACGCACTATACAGACATTCGAGGATATATTGCGTGCTTGTGCCCTCGATTGGAGTAGCGATTGGGAGGAACATTTGCCATTGATCGAATTCACGTACAACAACAGTTGGCACGCGTCGATTCGGATGGCACCGTATGAGGCGCTTTATGGGCGGCGATGTCGATCACCAATTTGTTGGAATGAGACGTCCGATTTAGTCGGGACCGAGCCGAACGTCGTTTTAGAGACGAGGCGGAAGATAGAAGTAATTCGAGAACGGATGTTGACTGCCCAGAGTCGACAGAAGTCGTATGCCGACGTCCGTCGCCGACCTTTGGAATTCGAGGTGGGAGACCACGTTTTGCTAAAGGTGTCGCCGACGAAGGGAGTTTTTCGTTTCGGGAAGAAGGGGAAGTTGAGTCCGAGATTTATTGGACCCTTTGAGATTCTCGAGCGAGTCGGTGAGTTGGCATACCGTTTAGCGTTACCTCCAGCCTTGAGTCATGTTCATAGCATTTTTCATGTTTCCCAGCTGAGGAAATATGTCCCGGATCCTAGTCACATCATCGATTATGGTGAGATTGATATCGCCGAGGATGCTACTTTTGAAGAGCGTCCTTTGAAGATTTTGGAGCATCGTGAGAAACGATTGAGGCATAAGACCATACCTTTGGTCAAGGTGCAGTGGTCGAGACACGGTGTCGAGGAGGCAACTTGGGAAACCGAGGATAGCATGCGTGCTAGGTACCCCGAGTTGTTTGTTTCTTAAGTTTCGGGACGAAACTTATTTTTAGAGGGGTAGAATGTAATATCCGTATTTTTCTTTCCCTTGTATTTTTATTTTCGGTGTATTTCTCGGTTGTGGTGACCCTCGTGTATCCTTCAATGTAACTTTTCCGTCATCTTTTGACCTGATTCTCGTAATTGTTGTGCGGAACCGCCGTTTCGGGGTTGCCGTGGATCCATTCTATGCTATGATGCGTTTTGAGGTGTTCCGTTTGATGTTTCATTCGTATTCTGGTGTAGTGGACCGTTTGTGTTCTGTACTAGCGCACGCTAGGTTCTCTGCATAGCGCGTGGAAGTCCTTTGTAGCGCACGCTACGTTTCAGAGCGCGCTAGCGAGTGAGCCCTGGGGGTGACAGTTCAGCTCCCAGCCCTCTGGACTATCGGATTAGCGCACGCTATCTTGTCTAGCGCACGCTCATGGCGGGAGACGAGCGCACGTTAAGTTGTTGATGAGCGCTAGTGTGACTTGTCGATCGAGGGCAGGTTTACTACTGAACTCAATCAGATGCTAGTTAGCGCACGCTACGCTTGTATGGTAGCGCACGCTAACAGATCAGGTGGGTTCTGGACAGTTTGTCACTGGACTCGACTGATGTCCAGGTAGCACACGCTATTGGTCGATAGCGCGCGCTACCGAGAGGTTATTAGCGCACGCTACGTTTCGAGTAGCGCACGCTAATGGCCAATTACCTGGCTACTGGACTGGGACGCTAACGGTAGGGTTTGGAATCTTATCCCGTTAGCGCACGCTAACCTTGAGGTTTTAGCGTGC
Organism: Orobanche coerulescens; assembly: GCA_033398695.1. Classification (NCBI taxonomy): domain Eukaryota; kingdom Viridiplantae; phylum Streptophyta; class Magnoliopsida; order Lamiales; family Orobanchaceae; genus Orobanche; species Orobanche coerulescens. Next base: position 25,857,210 of record CM065812.1, read on the forward strand.
GCTAACACTCCCTGGCTATATAAACCAGGGAGTTGACCGAGATAAACATAATTTCTCATTTCTTTCTCTCTCCGCGGTGAAGGCGATCCCGAGGCGATTTTCTTGGCGATTTCTTCCTCCAATCATCTCATCCAACATCCTTCTTGAGTTCTTGGAGTATTATATCAACATCAACACGAATCTTTCGTCCTAATCCACGGTAAATCTCTTAGAACCCTACTTTTGGATAATTTGGGGGTTTTGGGATTTTCTTCCGATTCGTTCCGTTTTGTTGGTGGATTCATGATGATTATGATTAATCTTGTTGATATCATTAGTTTTCCTACGGATTCATGGTATATTTTCATAGCTTTGTGAAATCGAGAGGGTTTGGTTGTGGTCCGCCCTCGTTATTTTTATTCGAATATACATGAATCGTAGGCGGGTTTCCGGGTGTATTCCATTTCCATAATCGTTTAGAAGTGGTTGTGATTGTGCTATTCAAATTGTTAGGTTCATTTTCGTCGGTTCCTCGCGGTCGCGCTTGACTTTTCCGTTCCGTTCATGTCACCGTCTATTAATCGAGGCAAGTATCCTTATGAACTTACAATCTTAACGTAGTAGTATTGCATGAGACTTGTGTGTGTGTGTATGCTCACTACGGGTTAGATCCGACGGGGTCTCGGTAGGGGTCCACGGAGGGGTGGATCCGCGAGCTTGCTTTTAACCACTACGGGTTAGATCCGACGGGGTCTCGATAGGGGTCCACGGAGGGGTGGATCCATGGTTAATTGTGGTGCATTTTTACAAATGTGATTTGATTATGGCATTTCCAGAAATGAGTGTTTTGGATCTATGTTTTCTTGATTACATGTATTTACTATATGTGTAAGATGTAAGTCGTTCAATTGGTTACTTGTACTAGCATAATTGCTAACCCCTCTGGGGACCCGTTTTGGGGAAATTCGTTTTATGAATTTCAGGTCAGGTTCATCGAGACGAGCGGGCACTGGACCAGTACATGGATGATGGCCGTGCGTGATGATTGTGTACGAGTGACGTCTTAGTGTCTTTTATCTTTTCATCTTTTGTGGTCTTTGAACTAATAGTAGTACTCGAGTACTTAAGAGTTCTTGTTCGCCCGGATTGTATTGTTGCTTATTATGTTTGTGTTGGCTGATGATGTTATGCTTGACCGGTTGAACCGGGTGGATTATTCTGTTTTGCGTCTTTATGACGTGGTGTTATATTGTCGTTTCTGTGAGTCGATGAGTATGATGCTGTTCAGCCTGGTGGGTCCCATATAGGGATTCACGGCGCTGTAATGTACCTCGAATATCTTGAGGGTGTTACAAAAGAATACCTACAGTGACACATGGCATGCGATCATATGGTCAGGAGACAACAAGTGATTGATCCAAATGTGAGATGACGTGGCAAGTGATCACAATGGTACAGGAAACCAACGATGACACATAACTTGTGCTCATGTGGTCAGGAGACAACAAGTGATTGATCTAACCGTGAGATGACATGACATGTGTTTACGGTGTTATATATGTGGTTTTGGATGGTTTTTCCAGGTCGAGTACCTTGGATGTGTTACTGAGATATCGTATCTTGGGTGGTTATGTTTTTTTGATTTTATGTCCGTCGAGGACACGTGATGTGGGCTTTGAACCCTGTGAATTGTTGTTGGCTTTTATTTGAGAAAGAAAATCTTTGGACTGTGACCCCTGTTGGTTTTGGAAAGAGAAGGATTCGATAATCCTAAATTGTTTTCCGTTAAATCTCCCGCGGGCATTTTAAACCATTTTACAAACTGTTCTCGTGATCTGTGATCTTTCGAATTTGGAAAGTTTTACTCAAACTCTTGCCTCGGGAAGTACTTTTTGTTATGTTTGAATCTTTGAGGATTCCTTGTTATTATTATTCTTGGAATATGATTTGTATGACTCGTATTTGCACTTTGTACTTGCACTAGCAAAATAGTGGAATTTTGCTAACCCCCGAGTAATCCGGGGGTGGATGTCTGTCTTGCATTCAGGTTTGGGGGAGCATATCATAGGGTTGGCATGAAGGATGATGAAAGATGATCGATACTAATCACATGAGGACCCGTACAATGTCGTATTGGTTTAGTTGTACTTTAATTCCGCTGCAGTATTTTTCTCGTTGTACGGGAGCGTGTTGTATTCTGACCCCTGCGTGGGCATGTATTGAGATTGAGTTGTATGTATTAATTGAAAGACGAAATCGGTCTACTGAGATATTTTAGCCTTAAAAGCGAGGTTGAGACGTTTCATTTTAGTCACCAGCCTGGTAGATCCTTGAGGAAAGGGTCTACGGCGTGTAATATCCCTGAGTGGATTGGGGGTGTTACATAAATGGTATCGGAGCTTAGGTTGTGGAAACCTAGGCTGTCGGGTCAAGTGGTGTCTGTTGAGTTTTGTCTCATCAGATTTTGTCTGACTGAGTCATGTCGTGACCTGTCGTCTGAGTTTGTTGGTCGTGATTAGTATCGAGGGGTGATCTTCATCTTCGTGCGACCTGTAGATGTAAGTCTCCCTTCTTTGTATTGTGCCTCGTGCGGCACGAGCTACTTGTATGATTATTTGTTAAGTGATGGAATCTTTATGTAGATTCTTGGTTTCGTGATGTGAGTTTATTGGACTCTCATATTTTGTTTATATGAGGAGTGTTGTCTCTACTTCTATCTTTTCAACTGTTGTTTTTGTCCGCTGCTAATGATTTCCAAAATGATTTGCTCGTTTTGCAAGTATTCTTGTGAAACCTTTATGCTTAATATGGATTGTGCTTATATGTGTCTGATTTGCTCACTCTGGGAGGGTCCGACGAGGCCTCGGGGGAATCTGTGGCTTCACTCCGGATTCACAAGCCTATTCGCTAGCCAGTTCGGGAGGGTCCTTAGAGGCCTCGAATGGGATCAGTGGTTTCGCCCCGATCCTAGGTGGTTTTCGACTGTGATATTTGACTGTTTGTTTTTCGGTAAAAGACATGTATTGTCTTGATTTTGAATGATTTGATGCGTGTACTATGATGTGTATAAGCGAATGTAGGTACGTGTGAGTTTTGGGCATTCTGGCCTATTGGATTTCTGAAAACCTTGAATATCTTAGAAAATAAATTTGGAGACATACTTTTCAATTCGATTATTTTCCTCGCGGTACTTTCAAGGTGCCTACTAGTGCCACAGTATGTTTTAAAATTATTCCACTTTGAGGAACAAACTATTTTGAGATATTTTCAATGATTTAGAAACGCATTTGCTTAGACCCGAGGGTCGAATATTTCTGAAAGTTTTTCACTAAAATAAAAGTGTCCTCATTTTTATCAAATGCAAAATAGTTTCTCAAAGTCTCGATAACGATGTTTATACTACTTTTTGAAAGGTGATACTCAAGATCAACTGGTGTTTCCGAAATTATTTTCCAAAAAAAAGTGGTTCTTTTTAAAACCTATCACTTTCTGCTTGTGGTCGGAGAAGGTGTGTGTGATGTTAGTATTATCGTTAGGATGTTAGCCTTCCGAGTTGTGATTGAATTGATGGTGTGAGCGTTGAGTCGTTTGCCATGCATTTGTTGTGTTAGCCCTCTGTGAGAGGTGTGATGTTGGTATTTAATGTTTGTCGCATCGTGGTGAATTGCGTGTTATCACATATGTGTGAGCTGTTGGAGCTTGGGTTTGTACGTTTGTGTATATGTGTGATTGTTTGATGATATTTTGTAATTGTGTGCAGGTTATCGTTCGGGCCGTTGTGATCGCCGAACGATACCGTCGTTGCTATGGTTTTCATATATGTGTTGCGTTACGATGGTAATCGTTGTATGTGTTGTGTGTTATGATTTTCTGTTGTGCTGAGTGGTTGCTTATTCAGTATGCCGAGGGGTAGAGGTCGTGGTCGTGGCGACCGGACGCGTGATCAAGATCATGCTTCCGGTGATGGTGTTGGTATCAGTGTTGCTACTATTGAGAAGTGGTTCGTATGAATCCCCCTCGTTTCGCTGATGCCACAGATGCTTTGAGTTGGGATGGTTGGCTTTTCCAGTTGGAAAAGATATTCGAGGTAGTTGGTTGTCCAGAAGAACGTAAGGTGCCGGTCGCTCAGTATCTTCTAGACAAAGATGCCGCTAGTTGGTGGGAGGCTGTTAAGCCTCAAGATCGTGTTGTCACGTGGGCAGAGTTCCAGAGATTCATCAGAGATGAGTTTTGTCCAGAACCGATCAGAAATCAGAGAATTAATGAATTCTTTTCGGTGAAACCGCAAGATGTACCGCTGTCTCAAGTTATTATTGATTTTAGCAAACAGTTCAGCTATGTACAGGATCAGGTACGGACAGAGGAAGATAAGATCTGTCATTTTAGTAGGCGAATGAAGCCGGTGATCCGTCAGTACATGGCGGGTCTCACTTGTACTTCGTTGAGAGAGTATCAGAATAGGGCATTAGCCTACGAGTTATCCGTATCATCGACTGAGCATATGTCAGAGTCGAAGAAACAGAAAACTGTTGAGAACTTTTCAGGAAATCAGGGGAGTGGGCCCCCTGAGGCTGGGACTTCGGGTCGTCATCCCAAGAAGGTTCCTCGATCGCGTGATCAAAAGAGTAGTACCCCTGCAGTGAGTAATGTGAGCAGCATGAAGACATGTTATAACTGTAGTCGAGCGGGCCATACCACGAAGAATTATCGTTCAACGTTAGTCAGCTGTTTCGAGTGCAGCCAGGTGGGTCACCGAGCTGTGCATTGCGAGACGGTAGCTTAGAGGGTTGGGGATTGAGAATTCTGTCTTTGATCCGAATAGACACAGAGATGTCTAGTGTGGGTTTTGAGAATTTCGGCGTGGTCCGAATTCTTTGTGGTTATCCTTGTGGATCGTTGTGTGTGTATTCGACTGTGCGTGTTTCCTTGTAATAAGTGCTTTGTGTTTTGTGATTGTTCGGGTGATTGACTTGATTGTGTTATCTGTTTGGTGATACTTGACACTTGTTGGTTTTATTATGTCTCTGCTTGTGGCATTGTCATGTTTATCGTTGAGTGTGATTTCACGCCGTATGTTTCTTTGCGTTTAATGTAACGTTTCGCCAATGGGCGTAAGTTACGCAGTTCTTATGTATCTCGTAGAGATGTTCCTGGTGGGATATTGCTTCTCCCTACTTGTTTTAAGTTTCGGGACGAAACTTCTTTTAAGGAGGGTAGTATGTAATATCTGTGATTTTGATTTTCGATAATTTTTTTTTTGGCAGGAGTCCATTTTAACGGCTCGCTTGTGACCATTTCGTAATTTTGAGAATGATTAATTCTGCACTTTTTGACATCCGAGTTCATTTCGGTGTCGTGTTGTTGAGTTCCGTGCTTCTTAGTGACTTTTCCGCACTTGAGTTCGATTCTTGCGAATCTCGTTCGAAACTGTTGTTTCGAGTTTCCCACAAATCCATTCATCTTATTATGGAGGTTGTGAACTTTTATTGGTGTTTCGATTGAGTATCATGTTGGGTATTCCGTAATATTCCAAAGTTTTGGGTTCTATTACGTTTATTCTCTTTCCGGGTCGTTTGATGTCACCGTCGTGTTAGGACCGACTGTTTTGACGTGAAGTCACTAAACGAGGACTCGTGGTCGTTCATCCAGTCCTTTGAATGGTCGGTACTATACGTCATTCTAGTGTATCATGTTTGTGGGTTGTTTTCGACACTTTTGGCACAAACAGTGTGTGCCGCGGCACAAGGGATTGTGCGCCGCGACACACACCTTTCTAAGGTTCGAGCGGGGCGCGGCTGTACCATGCGCCGCGGCACGTCCTGAAGGCCTGACCGTGAATTTGAGGCAAGTACCTTGTTCATACATTCTTGTTTTGTGGATATGATAATTGGTGATCGTCTTGGTATGTTTGTTTGGTTGCTTGAAATGAATTTCCAAACGATTCGACTTAGCCTCGTTAAAGATTCACTTTCAAAACGCATGTGTTTCGTGAATGTTGTGTTTTGTGAATGGTTAAGTGAACCCTATCAATACGCTTGGTATTATTGTTGTGCTTTGATAATATATATATATATATATATATATATATATATATACATATGTTATCTCATTTCGGTGCGTTGTGGTTTGACGTTTGCGTTGTTCTAAGTGTTTGTTGCCTCTGGGTGAATCGTTTGGATATCCTTGGTGTACTATGTTATGTGTGTGAATGTGTGAATGTGGGTGGGGCCTACATTGACACATGGCATGCGATCATGTGGTCAGGATTCAACAAGCGATTGATCCAACCGTGAGAGCCTAAGAAAACTTACGGTGACATATGGCTTGTGATCATGTGGTCAGGATGCAACAAGTGATTGGTCCAACCGTGAGCGCCAAAGAATACCTACGGTGATGTAACACCCCCAGATTTAACCGGAAATATTACAGCGCCGTGGGCCCCGAGATGGAACCCACAAGGCTAAAAGAAATTTTCGCAAACATTTACAAATGCCCAAGAGGCCAACGACGGTACTATCTTTAAAAATTCACAAAGACTTATAAAATCCATTTATCAAAAACCGTCGTAAAAACTCATTTGAAATCGCGAGGCCAAATAGCCGACACTCAAAAGTTTAGAAAACGACTTCCAAAGCAACCTCAGTTACCAGATACCAAAAGGTCATTTCAAAATACTCACGCAGCGGAAAAAGACCAACCATAAGGATACTCTAGCAGCGGAATACGAGAACCAATCAAAAAACTCAATGCACACAACATGTCCTAGCCAGTATCCTCCTGGAAGCTCATCTCTTCACGACCGCTACAAGCTCGATACTCCAAGAACCTAAAAAGAAATCCCACGACGGGTCATCCATAATATCCAACAATGATAACCGTCACATCTCTTTATGTATACATACCTTTGTGATTAAGAATTCGACCATTGTAATCTTACCGACATGACTTTACTTACTCAAGTAATTCTCATCAGAATAACCATTAAACTCGAACATAATATTTGTATTGTACCTCAAACAATACTCAAGATCCTCAAACTATCATAACCAACTCACGATACGGAAATCTACCATTTCTGACCAATACGATCCATCGAATAAAATCATCAAATCCCAAGACGATAACCAATTGTCCACCAAAGACAAGACCAAGGAAAATATGGAACATACCTCGAGATATGATGTGCCACGATAATCATATCACTAATCCGATATCGTAACAATACAATGCGGACAAGGTCCTAACACAAGACCTACAAATGCATACTCATATGACAACGTCAATATGCTCAAAAACAATAACAACTATGTATACTCAATGGAAATCCCATGATCCAGCGCCTCAAGATAGATCCCAAGATGATCCTACAAGATCAACACGAGGTGGATAACCAACAATATACATATGCACAACAATAACACAATCTTGGGTAATCCAGATCCAGCGCCCTCGGCATAGATCCCAAGATGATCCCGTCGGACCAACACGAGGTGGAAAAACCCGTCCAATGATCCGCGCCTCAGCATAGATCCCAAGATGATCCCGTCGGACCAACACGAGGTGGACATCCGATCCAGCGCCCTCAGCATAGATCGCGCGATCTCATCGGATCAACACAACATAAACAACACAATATGCATACACATATGCAAAACAATATGTTCATCATCATGAACAATGCAACATGAATGACAATATGACAAATCAATTAAGACGACCTCATGTTCGACAACATGAATGATAATACGCATGATCAAATCACTAACTCTAATTGAATCGATATAAGATACTTGCCCCGAGTCCTTCGGGAGAAATCTCGATGTCCAATCATCACCGACGATTATCCTCAATGCTCGGCGATCCATACGAACAATGAACTATAGATACTCATATACTCGTCTTTACCATAATGTAACCTTGATACTCGAACATACCAATAACTGAGATAAGCATATACATTATGATTTATCTTCCAGAATCGAAAGAACGATATGCGATCCGAATACCCAGAGTTCACAATAATAATCATCGCTATATGCATTATAAACGAAATGAAACTAAAACCATTCATTAAATATTATAACTGAGCAAGTAATAACGCCTCGATACCGTACCACGAAGTGTTGTCGAACACATTGCCTTTGTCTACGAGCTCCTCACCGATCAAAAGCAATACAATGGACATACTCGAACGCGACCGCAATATCCGGTTATAATCACCGATCAACAATCTCAACCTATCGAAGAAATCAAATAACACATATCCGATAACAATCAACAAGCGACAAACTATCGATCGAACTCAACGGTTCAACACAACCTCGAATAAACACAATGAACCAACCAAGTCAAACCATCACGAATTCATAATCAAAACACAAAAATATCGCCTTTATCGTCGCTACTTAGCGCACGTTAAGCGCATAACGTAGCGCGCGCGCTAAGTTGTCCCGTTAGCGTCGCTAGCGGTAAGCTTAGCGTGCGCTAATGCCGTCTGATGGCATGCAATCCAAGCATCGACTAACATCTTGCAACTACGAATCCGAATGAAGGGAGATATGAATCTCCATATCTCTTGAAGATAAACGACACCATAACTATCACAAGGATCATATCATTGTCCATATATCAATAATAACACCAACAATCAAACCGACTCGATAACAAGGATCATATCATATTCAATCCTAATTCAACCTCGTATCATGATTTAACTCCTCTAAATCGATCAATATAATTAACAAGATTGAAATCCATCTTAGATCGGGTTAAACGAATCAACATCCTTATAGTATGAAGAATCTTAACTAACATCCGAGACTCTTATCAAAATTCCATTGAATCCCATATAACATCATCATATGATTATCCAACATGCTCCTTACATGAAATCATCCAAGAAAACGAACTATCATCAAGAGGATACAAAAATTACCTGGATTGGATGGACCAAGAATAAGAACACTAGACTCCATTCCAAGAATCATGAATAACTTGAAGAACAAGGCTTGAATCCATGCTCTCCATCTTAATCTTGTTAAAGATCATCATCTCTCAGTGTTTAAGAACTCCAAATGTTCTCCCAAGGTTGTCTCTATCGGGTGAAAGGAAAGAAATGGACGAAATGCTTCATGACACCTGTTTGTCCCTTTATATAGAATACCTTACTAGCGTGCGCTAAACCCTTATGTTTAGCGTGCGCTAGCCTTAGCGTGCGCTAACTGACTTTGTTAGCGTGCGCTATCGAAGCCCAGAGGCTACTGTCTTGCTTCATAAACTAGCTTACGTACGTAATGCCCATGCATTAACGTACGTAAAACATCATGTATAGCGTACGCAAGTCCTTACTCTTAGCTTGCGCTATCCGAAGTTGACTTACTACAGTGTTCACCTACCTCTCGCCCCCACATTCCGACAGCATCTTACAAGGATAAGATTCCTTGTTGACTGATATATATTTAGCGTGCGCTAAGCCTAATCTTTAGCGTGCGCTAATACTTCAGGACAACAACCGTTGACTTACCAAAACGCCGAAGCAAATGGTCCATACGCAGATTCCTTCTGATCGGACTACATTAGCGTACGCTAACCTATGAACGTAGCGTGCGCTAATCCTGCACGATAGCGTGCGCTATGCATGAATATCAGCGTGCGCTAATAAGGCTATACTTAGCTATTTTCAGCTATCCTTGTCCAACATCTCGACATATCAAATACGAACATACGGCATATCAAATATACATTACTCAACACATTATATCCTCAAATACAATTGTCGACCAAATACGACAATTATACCAATACTGACATCTCAGTCCTTCATTTATTTTATCCCTACTGTACAGATTTCATGCTGTACAATATAACTCGGATAAAATAATATCAAACAACAGTAGTAGAAATTCCGGATATTACAGGTGACACATGGCATGCGATCATGTGGTCAGGAGACAACAAATTGATCCAACCGTGAGATGACGTGGCAAGTGACCACGGTGGTATAGGAAACCTACGGTGACACATAACTTGTGCTCATGTGGTCAGGAGACAACAAGTGATTGATCCAACCGTGAGATGACGTGTCATGTATTCACGGTGTTATATATGTGGTTTTGGATGGTTTTGCCAGGTCGAGTACCTTGGATGTGTTACCGAGATTTTGTATCTTGGGTGGCTATGTTTTGTTGATTTTATGTCCGTCGAGGACACGTGACGTGGGCTTTGAACCCTGTGAATTCTTATTGGCTTTTATTTGAGAAAGCAAATCTTTGTGCTGTGAACCCTGTTGGTTTTGGAATGAGAATGATTCGATAATCCTAAATTTTTTTCCATTAAAAGTACCGAGGGTATTTTAAACCATTTTACAAACTATTTTTGTGATTTGTGATCTTTCGAATTTGGAAAGTTTTACTCAAACTCTTGCCTCTGGAAGTACATTTTGTTATGTTTGAATCTTTGAGGATTCCTGGTTATTATTATTCTTGGAATATGATTTGTATGACTCGTATTTGTATTTTGTACTTGCACTAGCAAAATAGTGGAATTTTGGTAACCTCCGAGTAATCGGGGGGTGGATGTCTGTCTTGCATTCAGGTTTTGGGGAGAATAACACAGTGTTGGCATGAAGGATTATGAAAGATGATCGATACTAATCACACGAGGACCCATACGATGTCGTATTAATTTAGTTGTACTTTAATTCCGCTGCAGTATTTTTCCCGTTGTACGGGAGCGTGTTGTATTTTGACCCCTGTGTGAGCATGTATTAAGATAGAGTTATATGTATTAATTGAAAGACCAAATCGGTCTACTGAGTTATTTTAGCCTTAAAGGCGAGGTTGAGACATTTCATTTTTGTCACCAGCCTGGTAGATCCTTGAGGAAAGGGTCTACGGCGTGTAATATCCCGGAGTGGATTGGGGGTGTTACATAAATGGTATCAGAGCTTAGGTTGTGGAAACCTAGGTTGTTGGGTCAAGTGGTGTCTGTTGAGTTTTGTCTCGTCGTATTTTGTCTGACTGAATCGTGTCGCGACGCATCGTCTGAGTTTGTTGGTTGTGATTAGTATCGAGGGGCGATCATCATCTTCGTGCGACATGTGGATGTAAGTCTCCCTTCTTTGTATTGTCTTATCGTCGCACATTACTGTATGATTATTTGTTAAGTGATGGAATCTTTATGTAGATTCTTGGTTTCGTGATGTGAGTTTATTTGACTATCATTTGTTTATATGAGGAGTGTTGTCGCTACTTATGTCTTTTCGACTGTTGTTTTTGTCTGCTGCTAATGATTTCCAAAATGATTTGCTCGTT